>JANHMN010000012.1:40972691-41027271 GCA_030674055.1 Rhabdomys pumilio
TCCTCCTCTTCCTCCTCCTTTTCTTCTTCCTCCTCATCCTCTTCCTCCTCATCTTCTTCTTCTTCCTCCTCCTCTTCCTCCTTCTCTTCTTCCTCTTCCTCATCCTCCTCTTCCTCCTTCTCTTCTTCCTCTTCCCCCTCCTCTTCTTCCTCTTCTTCCTCTTCCTCTTCCTCCTCCTCTTCTTCTTCCTTCTCATTTTCTTCTTCTTCCTCATCTTCTTCCTCCTTCTCTTCTTCCTCTCTTTATCTTATTTCTCTTTTTCATATGTATGAAGGGTATTCATGCATGTAAGCAAGCAAATGCACATGCCCATGCACGATCATGCAGAGGAAGATGCCCTTAGCCTTATTGTCTTTCCCTAAACGCAAAGCTCACCATTTTGGCTAGACTGGCTTGCCGTTGGGCTCCCAGGATCTGCTTGTCTTCACCCACCCCCACCCCACCCCAATACTGGGGTTGCAGGACTGCACACTCTGCTTGATTTTTTTTTTTAATGTAGATGCTGGGGAGTCGAACCCTGCTTGTATACCAAGTGCTCTAAGCCACTGAACCATCTTCCCAGTGCTTTGTTTTATTTATCTGTGCCCATATGTTTGTGTTGAAGTGGACACGTGTAAGTTGGTTCTCGTTTTTCACCTTGTTTTTGTTTCTTTGGTTCACTGTTTTTTGGGTTTGGTTTGGTTTGGTTTTTTGGGGTTTGTTTTTTTGTTTTGTTTTGTTTTGTTTTGTTTTGTTTTGTTTGATGTGTTCTTGTCTGATACAGGTCTCACAATGGAGCCCTTACTGGCCTGGAACTAGCTATATAGCCCAGACTGCTCTCAAGCTGACTGAAAGCTACCTGCTTCTGCCTCTCTAATGCTGGGATTGAGCTCCAATTCCCAGTGCTAGGATTTAGGGCACATGCCACCACATCCACCTCCCCTGATCTCACCTTGCTTTTGGCAAAGGACCTTTCATCTGTTTCTGCCACTGTGATGTGTACTCCAGGCTAGCCCACTCATGAGCCTTCCAGAGGTTCTCTACCCCCTGCCTTCCCCCTTGCCATAGAAATACTTCAATTACAGTATCCAGGTTCCAGTTCCAGCCTGGTTCTGGGAATCAAACTGGAGTCATTGGGCTTGGAAAGCTACTGCTTCTACCAAGAAACCATCTCTTTGTGATCGATCCTCTTCTCTGCCGACTTTCTTATTTTTGAAACAGGTTCTCATGTATCCCAAGCTGTCCTTGAAGTCCTTCTGTAGTCACAGACATCCTTGAACATCTGAGCACTAGCTTGACAGACAAGCATCGCCATGCCCAACTTGTACAGTACTGGGGACCAAACCCAAGGCCTCATACTTGCCAGTTACAGAGCTTACTCTTCTCCTTCCTCTTCCAGCAACTATGAAGTCACTTCTCCTGAGATCATTAAGGAATGAGCTGAAGGCTCTTGTGCTGGTTCCCAGGGGTTGGCGCTGGGATCTTCCCCCTTTTCTTGCTTGTTTGTTTACTTTCTGGGAGGAGTGGATGATTAACTATGCACTTGTCCTCCCTTTCCCAGCCAAAGCCGTGTTGAAAAGCCAATTCCATCACCTTCAGTTGCTACAGCACCTTTCCTCATCCAGGAGGAAATTAGGCAAGGAGAGCATCGCATGGCCTGGGTCTAGTTTTGAAGGGAAGCACAGGGCTGGTCCCACAGGCTCTCTGGCAAGGTGTAGGACCTGTTTCTGACAGAATCTCAAAACAACAGCAGAAGGAACCGAAGAAACCAAACAATGTCACTCCTGCTTAAAAGACAGTAGGAACAGCAGACTGTTCAGGCATGGGGTGAGACCACGGACCAAGAGGTCTACTTTTATATTCATGTTTCTCTGACATGGAGACCCATCAGGCTCGGAGTGCTGGAGGGTCTCCATCCATCTCTCAGTCCACCCACCCACTCATCCATCCACCCGTCACTTCTCATCCATCCGTGGCATTTGCTCTTTGCCTTCAATAGGCACTGTGCTGTGTGCCAGGAAAGAGCAAGGCTTCGGTGGTCCTTGGCTACTTGTAGTCCTCCCACAACAAGCCAGCACTGAGTCTCAGCCATGTTTTCCTAAGGTTGACCACAGTGTCTAGCTCAGGTTAAGTAGAAAGCATGCTGTTGACTGAATGATGGAGACCTCGTTTTTTGCTATATTTATTGACTAAATACACTAGGTCATTTTTAAGCTGAAGACTTCACATTTGGAGAAGTGTTTCAGACACTTCTCATTGTCATTTCTTACCAGCAGACTGGTAAGAAATTTCTTAACATGCAGACTGAAAACGCTAGGTATGGCGTCTAAAGGGCCAAGTTCATATGCTAGCTATGAGCTGGCTCCTCCTGAGCAGCTACTGAAAGACACTGCATTTTCTCAATTACAAGATGGGGGAATATTTGACTTGTCTAGTTTACTCAACTGATGTGCATACCAAAAGAGAGAAACTTCTAGAAAGTACGTTGTGAATAAAAGTGATGTGAGAGAATAAAATGTCTAGAAATTCCAGATGTCGTGGCACACACATGTGAATCACGGGGCTGAGGCAGGAAGACTGGGTTCAGTGTCAGCTGTGCTACAACACACACACACACACACACACACACACACTCACACACCATTCCAGGACTTATAGAAAGTATGAGTTAGTGGTATTACTACCTATCCAAGTGTCAGATATATAAAGGACACAAGAGTGTCCTTCAGTAAAGTGAGTGACTGGGTCAAGTTCTCTCAGGCAGCTGGGCGCAGTTGCTCCTGATCTGCTCTAAGGAGATTAAATGTATGTGTCTGTGGTATCACATGTCAGCCTGGCCAATCGTGACCCATATTTCTCTCCATCTGATACATGTAACAACAGTACAAAGGGGTGTTGTAACCGTAATTGCTTGCAGTGTTTTGAAATCCTCAGATTAAAGCTAGAGAAGTCCAAAGTATTCTCTGTGTGTGCCCAAGGAATTGCACCAAGCCAGCTTGGGTTCACTGGAGCAGGGAGACATTGCAGCAGGAGTCTGAGGTTCGCCGGGAGCTTCAGGGTTGAAGGTCCTGTTCGTAGAAAGGCCAGGATCATCCCTTCTCCCAGTTTCCTTTTTGGTTTTGTGGATTTGGGGGAGGTTGATTCCAGGGTCTTACAGCTCAGACTTGCTGTGTAGCTGAGACTGGCCTTGAACCCCTGAGCCTCTTGCCTCAGCCTCTGAAGTGCTGGGATCAGAAGCATTACCACACTTGACCGGCTCCCCAGTCATTTGCTCTTTTCCCACATGCTTCTTGTGCTCTCTCTGTTCTTTGTGGTTCCTGAGTCACATGGCCTGTGCTCCAATGTCTCCGATACCACGGGTCTGCTTTTCTAAGTTACCTCTAGCTGAGTGTTGTAGCAAAGGACAAAAAAAAAAGTGTCACCTGGCACTTCTGCCGAGTTTTTCATGTGACACCTAAGCTTCATGGTTTAGTTAAAATTTCATCTCACTAGAAAATCAGTCTCTCCAGGGCTATCCAATCCCAACTGGTCAGCCCTAAACACACACAGAGAAGCAAAGCTAAAGGGACTCATTTGGGTTGATTCTGTGTGTGTGTGTGTGTGTGTGTGTGTGTGTGTGTGTGTGTGTGTGTATTAACAATAGTTAAAGGAAAGGTCACGAATTTGAGAAGAGTGAGGTGGATAGGGGAGGAATTGGGGATCAATGAGGGATAGAAATGACGTGAATACAGTAGTCATGTATTAAATTCTCATTAAAAAATTTATTTTTTATTAAAAAATGTGTCTGGTGAACCAGGCATTTGGGAGGCTGAGGTAGGACTGAGTTTGAGAGCAGCCTGGGCTACAACAGTAGCACCCTGTAGCAAACAAGTAAAAAATTAAAACAAAACAAAAATAACAGTGTATCCCATAGTGGTTGCTTTGGGAACCAGTGCCACGCAGGGATGGACAGGTCCTGTTTTATGCTCTTAATCTGACCTTGTCTTCATGAGAATTCACTGTACTACCTGCAATGTAGTGTGGTGGCTCGTGCCACAGTAGTGTACAGGGTCAGAGGACAACTTAATGGTCAGTTTCCTTTCACCAGGTGGGTCCTGGAAACCAAACTAAGCTTGTTGGGCTTGATGACAGGCATCTATACCCAAACAGCCATTTCTCCAGCCCTGTGGCTTTATTTACTGTTAAAAATGTGTATTCACTTTTTTGCGAATTTCATACTTGACTGGCAAACATTCTGATCTTACACACTTCCCACAACTCTCCCAGATCTACCCTCAATGATCTCACAACTTCCTCTATCTCTCTCTTTCTTCAATAGCTTAGATTCCAGTGTGTGCTGTCCATGGGCATAGGGCCATCAGCCGTCAGCAGGACCTCAGCTTGGGGCAGAGGCGTGGGAGCCCCTCCCCTTCTCCGTGCGCATACCATTTTAATCCCGTCTAATTTGCTTTGTTTCAAAGAGGTTCTCAAGACATAGTGGAGGCTAGAAACCTAACTCAAATCAAGTCATACCTGTGACGGAGTCCATGTTTTCTAAGCAGTTTTTCCTTGTTTTAATATTTATACTTACAGAGGGGGTGGAGATGGAAAGAAATACCATTACCCATTTTACTATAATTAGCCATAAAGCTGGGGGGGCAGGTGTCTTCTGGAACCTACATGGCCTTCTCTCAGGGTGAATCAAGTGGTAAAAATTCTATAATGTTCTTCTAGGGTATTCATAGCTTTTCTCAAATTCTCCATTTCCCTAACCAAAAATAAATAAATAAATAAATAAATAAATAAATAAATAAATAAAAATCAAAAGTCAGAGGATTTATTTTGTTTTTGAAACAGACTTGCTCTATAGCCCCAGCTGGTCTTGAACTCTGGACGTGCCTGTCTCAGCTTCCACAGTATTGGAAAGCCAAAGCAGGTGTGAACCATCCATGCCTGTCAAAAGCCAGTCAAGGCTTCAACTCTTGAACTCAAAACAGCCCATGTTACCCTGCCCTCCAGTGCTTCCAGCCCAGACCACAGAACCCACCAACCTCATTTTGCAAGTAAGCCTTGCTCATTAAAGTTCACATGCTCACTGATACACAAAAAAGCAGATTCCAGGCAGGCATAATTACACATGCACAAAGACCTCTGTGAGGTCAAGGCCAGCCTAGTCTACATAGTGATTCCATGCCAGGCAGGACTGTATAGTAAGACCTTTCCAAGGGAAAAAAAAAAAAAAACCGTAGCAAACTACCTTTGACTCTCCTGTCTCCGTGAGACACTGCAGCCAGAAAGTCAAAGGCTATCTCATTGTGGCCAGAAACAGCCACAGGAAGGCAGAATGCACACAAAGGAAACTCACCATATTTCTTTACGAAACCATATTTATTAAAAGCTCTCTACAAGTTAGCAACAATGTGCCACTATTATCTTTCCACACACGCACAGGAGACCTAGTGTTTCCAGCTGTCCAGGCGAATGCCCAGGCCAGCCCCGAATCCTCAGTCAGGGAATGTATCATAGATACAGGAGCTGGGCGATACCAACAGAGGCCTGTTCCCGCTCCTTCCCCAAGTCCCAGCATCCTCTCAGGATTCTATTGCCAACAGTCATTCACATTTCACGTGGCTCTGGACACACAGGTTCCTCAGACAGACACAGACGACAAAACAAGCCTCAGAGCCAAATGACAACAATCAGACATATGTATAAAAGGTAAAATGTATATACAAATACAAAGCACACAGTACGTGAGGTATACACGGCATTCTCTCAATGTTAGTAGTCTGCCTAGGCATAGCCCTTAAAGATGCCTGCCGGCTTCTGTGCCATTTCTCAGAATACAGTATTTTTGTTACCCGTTTAACCACCTGGTTTCAGCACTGTCCCAGACAGTGAAAGCCATTTCAACTGTACTTTTTTTTTTTTTTTTTAATGCAACTTTTGGCAGTTTCTCTGAGAAGCTTCATTTCCTGTAGGGAAAATGTTTCCTTCTCCAGAAGCATTCAGGCAGAGGCTAGGTCCCCACCTGAGGAAGGTGAAGCAGGGAATCTCTGGTAGGCAGAGAAGAGAGAGAACCTGCATCAGATGAGTTTTAAAGCTCTTTCCAGCTATATTTTCAAGGTTCTCTCCGTCACTCCAGAGGCGGCTTCAAAGATGGGGCCACAAGCAACACAACAGGTGAACCCCAAAGAGCCCAGCATGGGAAACTGAAGACCCTGGATGCCAGAGGCACAGTGAACCCATGGAGGGCAGTGTCCAGTTTCCTTCTGGAAATTAGTCTGAGAATCTTCCAAGACTGTCTCAAACTCACTTTCTCTGAAGCACAAAGACGGTTCGCACATGCTCCTGAGAGAGCAGGTTGGAGCGTCTCCTCCCCCTTGTCCGCATACACAAAACATTCCACCCGGAGATGGTCCTAGGGGTTGGAGTCGGAGGCACAGGCTAAATGCTGCCATGTTTGAGGGGAGCCCTAAGAGCTAACGGATTCCACAGGATCAAATCAATGTCTTTAAAAACATTGCTGTCCAACTGAGCTCGAGAGTTCTGAAACAGCCAAGAATTTGAATCTCCCAATACTTTTCCACAAAAAACTGTGACCGCTTTTCATAGCTGCAGGGGACAGGTCCCAAGATTGGGAGGCAGGGGACATTATTGCATAGGAGGTCTTGGCTCTGTGGGGAGAGTCTGGGTTCGGGCAGGCTCTAGGTTTTCTCACTGTCTGTTCCAATGCTGTAACAAAGTCATGGGTGAGTATGCAGCGAGAGTAAGGCTTAAAAAAAAAATAAAAAGAAAAAAAAGAAACTTCTGGTAGGAGAAACTGCAGCAGCAAGGGGAGCCTTCGAAGACAAGTCCAAAGATGACAGGTCTGTCGCTCCAACCGATTGCCACCTTGTTCAAATGCCACTGTGCGAAGTGCTTCCTTCCCCATTCAAATGTTCGAGTTCACTACACCTTACTGCGTGGGATGCCTGTTAGCTTCAAAGCCATGTGGCACCCTTGCATCTGACACGGTGACAGTCATGATGGTTCATTGAAAAGGGGATGACGCCTCCTCCATTGAGCAGCTAGCTAATCTGAGTGCATGCTGGTCAAATCAAGTCACTCAGCCCAGAGAGATGGCACCACACTTGAGCCCCCACAGGGACAATGGTGTTCCATCCCCAAATTTGGCTGGCACCACGTAAGAGGGCCTGCCCACCATTAGAAATGCCATGTGTGAGAATTGAGGTTTCTGAGGTTTTTTTGGGATTAGCAGAAGAAGGAACTAATGTCATTGTCCTCCCGGTACTCGGGAACAATCTGGTCTGAAGTTCCTATTTCTGAGTCAACATACCCTGGTTCCAAGACATATTCGAACCAGGGATGGAGTAAGATCTCAGGAGCTGTGAGTCTCTCAGAAGGTTCTCGCCTCAAAAGGCTGCGGATGAGGCACCTGGCTTTGGGAGAGACATGCTCAGGAATGCAGAACTGTCCACGGCGGATTTTGGAGAAAAGGGCACTCGGGTCTGAGTCATGAAAGGGGTATCGTCCGACCAAAAGCGTGTAGAGCATCACCCCAAGGCTCCAAACGTCCGCTGCCTTTCCGGAGTAGGTCCCAGTAGTGTTGAGAATCTCAGGGCTCACGTAGGCTGGGCAGCCATGTTTATCTGACAGCGTGTCATCTTCACCCTTAATGATGTGTGTATCTTCCAGGCTTTCCAGTCTAAGCTGGGTTCTGTGGGAGAGAGAAATGGAGCTATTATCTTCAGACCAGCTGCTATGGAAAAACAAGGCCTTCCCAATAACAGTGCCCACAGGCACTAACAGCCAAGGCCGTTGGAATGTCATTTACCCCTTCATCTAGTAAGCACTGCCCTGCAAACATCCAGGACGAGTGATTTCACAAACCAATACAAACTGCAATAAATGTTTGCAAAGTATCGAGAGAGTGCCCAGGGCGGGAGGGTATGATGCAAAGTCTCAAATAATATTCACGATGTTAGAGCTTATAAGAGATATCCTAATGGGGTTACACAATTGACAAAGTTCACATTGCAGAATGGGGAGCTGGTTTCGAGGGGAAGACTGGCGTGCTCTACAAAGTGGTGAGGGAAAAGTGAGGGCATGTGTCCTCCTTTCTCAGGTGGGGCCTGTGTATCCTACATGTCACCAGTCTCTTACTGTGACACTGACTGCCCAGGCCTGTCGACGCTACTGCCCACATCCAACAAAATTTCATTCACCCAAGTCCCAGCTGCAATAACTTGAGTGGGACCATGACAAGAAATGCTTGTTTCACGGCAAAGAACACTTAACCCTGACAGAGAAGTTATGTGAACAAACACGTGGCTGATAGATATGAGGACTGCAGGGTCCTGAAACACCCCTACGACTGCAGATTAATGTACATGAGTGTGTATCCTATGTGAGAGTCTGTTTTATAGATAATCACTATTAAAGAAATCACTGAAGAAGGTGAAAGGAAAACCAGAAACCAAGACTAAAATGTAAAGAAACCATAGTCTAGAAGACCTTTGATCCAAGGAACTCTTACGAAGCTGCAGGTGCCTCTGGATGAAGAGCCAGCCACCCACATCTTCTAGATTCCCCCCCCACACCCCACCCCACCCCCGCAGAACCACGTGGGGCACCTCTAATACCCAGTGCCTGCTTCTCTGAAACAGACCTGTTTTAGTAAGTCACCTGCTGTGAAGTCACATGCAAACACTTGCTCAGTTCCTTTTCCTATCAAAGGTCTGGGGGTTTCTTCCTTTCTTTCTTTCTCTCTTTCTTTCTTTCTTTCTTTTTCTTTTTCTTTTCCAGCCTTCCTGTTCCCTGGAGTATAGTATACATGTGCTAACTTCAGTATGTCCTCAGCATGACCTCCCTGTTATGTAAAATACCCATTGGTTCTGTAAACGGAAAATATGACTCAACCCACGGTGGCTGCCCCTGATTGGCTCCTGTAGTACTAAAACCCTGCACCTGTGCTGGCTGCATGAATAGCGTCACCCTGCCTTGCTTAACCCTCGGGTTACCAAACCCTATGCCCATGACACTGGCCTGTGCAATGCAGATTTCAAAAGCCAGTGAGGAGGTGTGTAGCACATGTTTCAAAAATAGGCATTACCATTATCAGAGAAGCACACACATTCCAGGAACTGGACACTTCTTCACAGCAAACAGTTTGCTTCTCTTTGCTAATCGCTGTGTTTCAATAGTTAGTGCAAGGTCAGATGCAAATGCACTCTTTGAGGACTTCTGTTAACTTTTTAGGGGGCCCTGGCTTTAAAGGTACAGGTGCACAGGTGGGGTAAGTCCTGGGTAACTATATTAGAGAAGGTAACTCACTCCCACAGAACAATTCTACTCACAGTCAATCTCTCTCTATCTTCCCACCACGGATGTAGTCTGTCTGCAAAATGAAGTGTGGTATATCTAATGCTGCTTCCTGAATTGTCTTGGTGAAGCCTCCACTTCAAATCTCAATGTCTCCTTATTCCCTTATCAAGCACATCTTGTCCTTATGAGGTAAGCCAGGAACTATATTTAGCAGTGCATGCTAGCCAACTTCCATTTATTATTCAATGTGGTTATTTTCTGAAGATGGAGCCGATGAGATGTCTTAAAAACTCACCAGAGAATGTGAGCAAACTACTGAGGGGTTGGGGGTTGGGGGTTGGGGGGGTGAAGGGGGAGAGAGGAGGGAGAGAGAGGAGGGGGAGAAAGGAAGGGGAGTGCAGACCAGGATGAAACAGAGCAGGAATTCTGCAAACACAACAGCAGAACTAGCTCTGTGATGTCTTCTAGGTAGGTATGGCAGAGCCAAGGGAGGGAAGGAAGGATTTGAGCACCTCTTGGAGTTAGTACTGTCAAAGACAAGTCAACACCTTTTCCCCCAAAAGACTGACCTTTCTGACAAGAGGAAATAAGCCTGACCCTAGGACAGCAGCAGGAAGGGCATCTAGTCAACAGGTAGTATTCTCAAAAGCAGCAAGGTGCCTCCAGGCCGCCCTATACTCCGTCCAATGGAGCGGAGAATAAACGAAGCATGGCCAGGACTTCCCAGATGCAGGACTTTACACTGAAAGCAGGGACGACCTGAGCCCTTGAGTTTATCTTGCACCTAACTGCATGACCTGTACCTCGGGGGTTTTATTTTGTTTGTTTGTTTGTTTCCTTTATTTGGGGAGGGGGTTGTTGTTGTTGCTGTTGTTCCAAAAGGCCACAAGAGGAGCCGTGGCAGCTGCCTACCTCTCCTCCGTGGAGAAGACAAATTTCCTAAGCTTCAGGTCCCCCAGCACAATGGCTGACTGGTGGCAATGGGCGACGGCGGAAACAATCTGCTTGAACAGGCGGGCGGCCTCCTCTTCCCGAAGCCGTTTCCGGCTTCGCACATAGGAGTGCATGTCTCCAAAGTCCTTCTCGAAGAAGACGTAGGCTTTGCTCTCCCCGAGGATCACTTCCACGATGCCAGTAATGTTTCTATGGGAGGGCAGCTGGATGTAAGGCCTGATTTTGTCCTGGTAGTGTTTAATGGGAAACACCTGTGGAGAGAAAAATGACCTGTTTAAGGGACTAGAAAGTCAGGGGGCCACCTCTCAGGTCCTATATGAAGCTGGGCTGGAGTTCTCAGTCTTTGGGCTTTCAACGGCAATAAGCCCCATTCATATATTCTAGTCTCTACCCCTCTCGACACTCCAGCTGCTAGGATACCCTTAAAACCACGCTACACCTTGGGATCCCCTTGGGATCCGGGCTAGCACACTCCCAAAGCCAGCCCCCTACTGTAGGGAGATTGGAAGAACTACCTTCTGCAAATGCTTTGTCTTCTAGGGGCCATCGGCTGCTGGGAGCCAAGCAAGCCCACCTCCCTGATGTAGCTCTTCCTAGCAGACTGAAAGTAGCCTGGTGAAATGTACCCCAGCATCTCTAAGAGTGAAAAACATGCATGTGTCTCTCCTGCAAACCCAGGAGGCTCAGCAGAGCAGTCAAGGAATGTGGTGACTTTGCAGCCAACACGGGAAGCTGAGGCAGCAAACACGCAGAGCTGTCATTAGTCAGAAGGAACCGATGACTTGGAAGGAGAGACTGACAAAGCAGCTTTATGCAGCCTGCTTATGGCTGTGACTCAGGTGGGAGCAGCCTGCAGTAACTTTCTTACATGAGGGGACAGGCACCTCTATGCGGTCTTTTTTTTTCCATCTGTCTATTTAAACGACCCCCATCCACCCGGGTTGCCCCACCCCCACAATGTGTAGCAAATCCTCTAAGAAGCTGGCTGGTCTCTTTAAGGGCCTTTTGTTCAGTCCGGTTACTCATATCCTAGACGCAACTGGAAATGGTGACACACGGGCTGTCACCATCTGGATTCAGCTATTATCTGCTCGGAGGAACTGGAAGGGGTTGCACAATGACCCAGACCCACCCCACCTCTGAGGTGGCTGCTCTAGTACCAACTGGAAAAAAAAAAATCTCTCTGCTGCCCTCTCCTCCCGCCCCATGCCCCATCCGTTTCTCTCCCAAAACTGTTCTCATTCACCAAAGAAGAAAAGAGTTTTCCTTTGGGCTTGACCACGAATCTGATTTCACACGGGTGGACAGTAGGTGGCAGCAGCAAACGGGAGAGGTGGGGCACGCGTGGGGGAAGGGGGGGTGGCTTTCAGGTGAGTTGTTGGAAACCCAGATGCCACTTTTAACTCCAGGAGAACGAAAGGAGTCGATGGGGCTCCCAGTGGCCCGCAGATAAGAGTGTCCGGCTCACAAAGCGCAGACTGCGCGGCTGTCCTCGGCTATGCGCTCTCCCGGAGAGCCGGGCCATCCTGTATCGAGCTGTACTCCTCCTAATGTTGCAATGAAAATTGCCGGCTTCAAACTAAAGCGAGTGGAAGCAAGCCCCTGGAAGTTTTCCAATACTCCGTCCGACGCTGGCCACAAATCCTCCCAGGCTTAAGACCACCCCCTCCCAAAACTTCCTAGGCTGAGCTGTACGCTGGTCCTAACAGGAGTTCGAGTCCAGAACCCCCTAGGTAGAAGCCCGATTCCGTCTGGTAGAACCCATGCTGCGAACCTCCGGCAAAGAGCTCGACAGTTGCTCCAAGTCCCGAGGAGGCACCCACTGCAGGGCGTCCTTCCAGGACAGGGGGAGGAGGGGGATGAGAGCAGGGCAATGGCATGGCCCTGGAATCCATTGCAATTCCAAACTTAAATGGAACGCCACGCGCTGGCAAGACAGAGCGCCAAAGAAAAGAACAGAGATAAAAGAACTGAACCCTGCACTTCCTCTAGACCGCCGAACTCTCACCATAACACTCCACAGGAAACCCCTCAACCTCCAAAAAGACGAAGCTGACCAAAATACCCTCCATACCCAACTCAACGCCCTTATCTGCTCTGCCAAACCTAAGCGCAGGCGGGAGTGTGATCCGGGTGGGCCGGATCCTAAGCACTTCTGTGGACGATCCAGACCCGCAACCTCCACCCCAGGATGCTTACCTTGCAGCGCAGCTCGCGGCCGGTGTGGATGCACAGTGCCCGGGACACATGCTCGCGCTCAGCTAGGGGTAGCAGCAGGTAGTCGGCGATCCGGCTGGGCCCCGGTGCGCTCACACAGCTGCCGCCGGTCCCCTGCGCGGAGGGCGGAGGCTGAGGGCTGCAGGGCGAGCCAGGGGGACTGAGGTAGTCAGGGGGACTCGAGCACTCAGAGAGGCGCGGACACTTGGCCGCCACCGCTGCCGCGTCGTCCGTGTCCAGCAGGCGTTTGGCCGGGGTGCCCCGGGCAGCCGGGAACAGTAAAGCTGGACCGCGGGGCTGCGAGGCGCCGCTCAGGGCAAAACGCACGGGACCGACCCGCATCGCGGCCCTGGCCGGAGCGGCCCCGGCTTTGTAAATCCCTGGATCCGCGCTGCGACTTCTTCCAGTCCGCGGGATGGAGTTTGCAGATAGAGCTTGGATCGGTCCCCAAGAGGAGCAAAACGAGAGCCGTTCCTGGACGCTGGCGTTGTACAAGAGGACCACGTTGGCCACGCGTCCAAGGGTGGGAGGCCGGCTAAGGTCCCCAGACCCTCACAGGCACCAGTTCTGGACGCCTCGCTGGCGGTGGCCGCCGCTATTGTTGCCGAGGCTATGGATAGTCCGGGACGTGGAGGCGGCCCGAGTTCCCGGGTGCTGAGCCTCGAGGACAGGATTTAGCAGGCTCGTTGGCTTCACAGAGCAAACGCACTTCCCAAAGCAATTAGTCCTGAGTAAAAGCCGGTGCAACTTTTCCGCGCCGCTCGGGATCCTGCGCGCTCCTGGGCTCCAGGGGAGTGAGCGAGCGAGACGCGCTCAGAGAGAGAGTGACTGAATGTGAGTGTGTGCGCCGCACTGATCCCGGCCAGTGCACTCCTTCTCCTTTTCCTCCACCTCCTCCGCCTCCCGGTGACTCACGCTGTATACACACACACACTCACAGCCCGGGCTGTGTAAACAGTTGGGAAGCCGGGTTGTGCAATGAGGTGACTGCGACGACTCCGGCCCCGTCGCCGGGCTTGCAGTCACCGGAGCGGAGGGAGGAGACTAGGGGGAGGGGAGGTGGAGTTGGAGGCTGGGACAGTAAGGGGTGGCCGGAGGCCTGGGGATGCTCCCGACCGCGCGCGCCTAGGCGCAGGTGGGAACGTCCCAGGACGTCCTGGGCGCGCGCACACGCCCCCCGGGTTGGGCTGGGCAGCAGGCTGCGCGCGCCCTACCGCAGGCCCGCGGGCTGGTAGCCCAGGGAGGGGGCGGAGGAAAAGCTCCCGTGACGTCAGGTTCCCGGGGAAGTGGGCGGGAGAGGCGGGGCAGCGGGGGCGAAACGACTGCTGATTGGTGCGCGCGCATCATTCACACAACACAATGGATCGCAAGCTCCCGGCGGCCGCGCGCACCTCCGGGCTCCGCACCGGCAGCTGGCTGCGACCCAGCGGTCACGCCTTCCCCCGGTGGGTTCCCCCCGCCGTTCTGCACTTTGGGGAGCTCCCGGTGGAGCTGTGGGCGCCGCCGAGTCGCGGCTGCAGCCGGAGGAAGGGGCGAGAGGAAAGGTGATGAATTCCATTATCAGTCATTCACCCCCACGCGGTAGTTCCGGGGAAGACCTGTGCGTGGTAGTGAATGTGGCTTTTTTTTTCTCCCTCTTTTCCTGCCCCCTCCCAACTCTAATCCCCAGCGTCTGTTCGCTTCCACAAATAGAACCTTCTGTTGGATGAAATAAAAGCAAACACTGGGCCTTCTGCTCTGCCTCCACCTCCACGCCCCTCCCGCGCCTGCCGCCCGCCCGGATTGCACGGAAATAGCCTCTCCAAGCTCCTGGGCCGCCCCTTCGTGGTGACTCGCAGAAAGAGCTTCCTGAGCTCCGGCCGGTGGGAAACAAAGGATGTGGGAAACTGGCGGAAGGGGCCCACGTGGCTGCCGCCAGATTCCTGTCCCCTCCCGCCTGCATACGCGCCCGAGGATCTAGGGCGCCAATGCGGCCAGGAGTATTGGATCCTGGGGTACGAGTCATTCTATCCACTGCCAGAGATACTACCGGCACGCGGACAAGGTCGCGTGTGTACTTTCATGCAGTTTTGAGTTTGTGTGCTCTTGAAACTAGCTGACCCTGCTCCCTGGAAACAACTTGCAATCACATTTTGTGTTGCTGGGTTTTGTTTGTTTGTCGTTTTTTCCCCTCCACTTCTTTTGCAAACCAGGTCAGTTTGGAGTCTCCGAATCCTCACTCAGCATAGATACCTATTATCAAAGTCCTTTCTTGCATTTATGCTGAATAATTAATTTTCTAAAACCAGGTCAAGCCCGAGAATAAATCCTTTAAATCATTAATTCTCCAGCCATTCAGCAAACGCTAATTAAGCATCTCCAAGGGTTAGGCGCTGGGGATTAGGAGACTTAAATGGAAACAGTAATGATAATTGGCATCAATTGTAGTCCAGGGAGTGCAGGCTCCTTGTCCTCAGCATTTTGCATACGTTCTGAGCTTTAGTTTTACACTCACTTCATAGGATTACATTTTGCTCCATTTAATTAAATAAACCGGAAGCCCGGAACCCTTAGCATCCTTGCTGTGATTCAGAGGCTACGGGAAGCAGCGCTTCTCGAGCACTCTTGTAGACTCAGAGGCGACCACAACTTCCCAAGAAAGGAACCGTTAGGGAGGAGGCCTCCGTCGGATTATGAGGAGAGCTACCTATGAACAGCAGCTTAGCTAGGAGACGGAGGGATGTACAGAAGGGCAGGGCGGCTCTCCCGGAGAGGAGCTGAATCTTGACAGATTGTTGGGACCAAGTGTGTTTAGGAAGTTGCAATAAATCCTGAGGTTTTTCTATCTGGCAAAATTCTTTCCTAAAGGAATCTTAGGATCTGCCAAACTGCAAGCTGGGTCTGTTACTGGATGATGAACTCGATACTGTCATGGGTATCTTAACCTGAACGTTGTACCTCCTCCTTAGCCTCTTCTGGGAGATAAATCGCCACAGACCACCGTTGCCATGACACCTCAGCTAAACATGTGCCCTCTCCTACTCTGCTCAGCTCTCTGGGATGGCCTTCACAAACTCACTGGGCTTTTTTTGCCCAGTATGACCAGTGGGAGGCTCTGGAAGACCATGAGCAGGTGGGAGGCAGAAGAGAGTTACCAGGAGATATCCTTCTCCCTGCTTGGGCATCCAGCTGTAGCAAGCTCTCTGTGTGATGATTCCCTGGACAGCCACGCTTTTCTTTGAGACTGGATTTTTCTCCCCGATTGCTGCAAGGGAATAGCACTGCTGTGACTGAAGCGAGCCGAGCTGCCCCTCACAGGAGATGGTAGAAGGAAAAAGCCCTTTCCTCTTGCCAGAACCTGTATCCCATCTGCATTCCCAGTTTCCAAGTTCTCAGCTGAAGGCAGCGGGAGCCTTCTTAGATTGCAGTGAGCCTAACTATTCCTTCTGCCCTATCCAGCTCCTTTCCTGCCTTCCCTTGCTGGGTACCAACCACATCCTCCATCCCGTTTCCTGCCTTCCCTTGCTGGGTACCACATCCTCCATCCTGTTTCTCATTTCCAACAGAAATGAATCCTGGGGAGCCTAGTCCACAGCATCCTCTCTGCATGGGCTCACTCCAAGGATTCTGGCTCCTGGGATCAGCTGACACCATCTTGTCTTCCAGTCCTAGGGTGACTGCAACTTCCTGATGTTAAAATCTGAGTCACGCTGGGTGGTGGTGGCATACACCTTTAACCCCAGCACTTGGGAGGCAGAGGCAGGCGGATTTCTGAGTTCGAGGCCAGCCTGGTTTACCGAGTGAGTTCCAGGACAGCCAGTTCTACACAGAGAAACCCTGTCTCAAAAAAACAAAAACAAAAACAAAATCTGAGTCACCCTCAGGACTATTCTTTGTTCTTTGATTTCTGCTCTTCCAATACCTTTGGAACTAGCTCCCCACAGAAAATTCTTCTTGGTTAACTTGTTGACCTGAATTCCATTTTCTTCTCCACCAACCCCCAACTTAGTACAAGACTCTGAATCATGAAATGAATCATCCTTTCAGCCAACACCGAATACCTACTGTGTGTCGGGGTACCTTCTAAGTGCCGTGGACAAAGTAAAGCTGCCTCTCTCAGTTCCTTTTTTGCACAATAAAGGATCCCTTGAAACTTGAACCTGATGGCATCAGGCTCTAGCCTAACACAGAAGGACTCATGGAGGAAATCCACATCCCATATTAGAAAAGTAGGCCTTCGTTCAGGTCTCACTTCCCTTTCAAGACTCATCTTTTTCATCTGGTCTCTGTTCTACTCATGCCAGATCCTGGCAGGGCCCCAAACACACCTGCCAATTCACACCTCTGCACAGTTGCCCGAAATGTTCCCTCCCAGTAGAATCTTTCTTCTTCCTCTGCCAAGCTAATGAGCTCTTACTCATCCTGCAAAACACCTTCTCTATTTTCCCAGCACCTGCAGTCAGGTGTAAATTGCATCCAGCTGCAAGGACGTTTCATCTCCTGTGACTCTTTCCACTGGACTGCATTTCCAGGAAAGAAGGGCTGGACCATATTCACTCTAGCCACAAGCTCAAGGTCAATTACAAAAGAGGGGTACAGCAAATCCCAAGGGATGACGGTCACCCACAGGGACGGCTGGTGATAAGGGACTGTTGGAAAAAACAACATTTGGGCAGAGATAGGACTGGAAACTCCATGACACATTTCAGAGTTAATGTGTTAATGACACAGAATCCTGCCTAGAGGATGATAGGCTGTAGATAGCCCAAGAAAGCAGGAAGTTAAGTTTTGAAGGAATGTGTGCAGGAACGGGGCGTGTGGACCACTGGCAGAGCCTCCCAATCACAAGGACAAGGGAGTGAAGCTGTCTTGGTTTGGGTACCAGGGATTTCTTTGCTGCCAAGTCTGGACTGAACTTCCCTCTGGCTTCTCAGGTACTGACCTGACAGCCAGCTGCTCTTTTTGTACCTTGATTGTTTCACCTGTGTAAAGGGTATCAGAAAGACCTGTCTTTCTTTCCCTACAAGGGAAACAAGTAACTATAATATTGGAAAGTACTTTGGGAAAATCGGCTTGTACCTGAATGTGACCAGGATTATGAAGGCTCGCCATAGCCCAAAATTCAAAAGGCCTTCCGTGAAAACCCAAGACAGTGAATAAAGCCTGTGAGTCAATAGGACCCAGGCAGGAAGCAATTCCTCCTGGTTAAATGGTGATGTTGGCTTTACAGCAATGTCTACCACAAGGTACCGCTTGCCAGCTCCTTTGGTACATTGGCAATGCGAGTTAGAAACCAGAATCCTCCCTCAGTCCCACCCTCCCTCCCTCACTTCCTCTGTCTCCCTCTCCCTCATCCTTTCCCACTCCCTTTCTTCCTCCCTCCCCCCCTCATGTGTGTGTCTGTGTGTCTATTTGTTGTCTCTTTGTGTCTGTTTTGTTGTCTCGATCTGTGTGTGTGTGTGCACGCACACATGCGCAGCCACACGTGTGTATATCTATTCTGTGTGTCTATCTGTTCTCTGTGTATTTGTGTGTGTGTGTGTGTGTGTGTGTGTGTGTTATAAGTGTGAAAGCACCGGGCAGTAGTGGCGCATGCCTTTAATCCCAGCACTTGGGAGGCAGGCAGATTTCTGAGTTCGAGGCCAGCCTGGTCTACATAGTGAGTTTCAGGACAGCCAGGGCTACACAGAGAAACCCTGTCTCGAGAGGAAAAAAAAAAAAAGCTGCATCGCCTCAGCACCATGTTGAGCTGAGAATGGATGCTCGGTCCTGGCTGAGTTGGGGAGGAGAGGTTGACTTAGCCCTGACTTTTCAGGAACCCACACATTGCACAACACAGGGAAGCCCTTATTGATTTCTCTGGAGGAGGCTGATACCGATGCGCTGGAGCTTAATTCATTCTGGTGAGTGCCAAGGCAGGGCCATGGCAGCAGTGCTGGGGAGTTCTGCATGGTCCCCTCACTGCATCGAGCAGAACCTTGGTGCCACCTGGAGTTCCATTTCAACCTCTCTGTTTCTCTACACGCAAGGCTTCCCCACCACAGAGCAGAGCAGACCTGGGCTGGCTTCATTACATTCCCTAAACCCAAGTTCCAAAGGATACATCTGAAACTTTGGAACCTGTTTGGGGAAGAATATTTCAAAAGCTGGGACAGATAGAAATAGAGTTGTATTACATTGCTACCGTGCATCAGACCCTTTCTAATTGTTTGATGTTCAAAGCAATCTTAGAAAACATTACCGCTGTCTGAATGGAGGCAGAAACAGGCTAAAAGCAGCCAAGGAACCTGCGTGACATCATGCATCTGGAAGGTGGCCATGCTAGATTTAGACTCTGGCTGCCAGGCCTCAGCCGTGCCTTCTTTTTCTACTTTAGGTACCATTCCTCTCTCCAAATGAAGAGAAACGTAATTGTTTTGAGACATTGTCTTACAGCATTGCCTGGATTGACCTTGAACTCCTAGACCTCGATCTTCCAGCCTGAGTAGTTGGGACTGTAGGTATGCACCCGATTAAAAAAAATCTGTCTGAACGTTTCTTTTCTAAGAGCAGAGATCTTCACAGGCCTTCCCTGGCTGCTATGGGGAGTAGCTGTAGACCAGAGGACAAATGTAGCTTCTGATCTCTGACCATTTCTCCTCCTCTTCCTGCCTGTGCCCCAGCCACCACCAAACAAAGGCCTCCGAGGCGGGCCCCATCCTTAAGCGGACATGCCCAACGTCCAGTTGCACAAATCCCATTGCCTATTGGCTCTTCCTCATTCTCCCACTAGGCCAGACTGACACATTATCAGTGACAACAAGTCACCTAAGGCCAGAAAAAGACTCCTATGGCCGAGGACGGTAGTCCATCTTATAATCACAATATCTGGAGGCTGAGGCAGAAGCACAAATCCAGCCTGGTCTATAATGACCAGAAGCTTTCTCAAAAAATAAAAAACAAAACCCAGCCGGGCGGTGGTGGCGCATGCCTTTAATCCCAGCACTTGGGAGGCAGAGGCAGGCGGATTTCTGAGTTCGAGGCCAGCCTGGTCTACCAAGTGAGTTCCAGGACAGCCAGGACTACACAGAGAAACCCTGTCTCGAAAAACCAAAAAAAAAAAAAAAAAAAACCAGATCCTCCTGGTTGGAGTTGTGTAGTTTAGTGGTAGAGTGTCTGTCTGCCATGCCTAAGGGTCTTAGTTCAAATCCCAGCACTCACACACACAAAGCTAGTCAGGCATGGTAGCACACACCTATATACCTATAATCCCACTATGGGAAACAGAAGCAGGAAGATCAGGAGTTCAAAGTTATCCTCAGCTACATAGCAGGTTCTGGACCAATCTGGGCTACTGCTCCTCTCAAATACACCTAGTCGAAACCAGACTCCTAGTTTCTAGAAACAGGTTCTAGGCCTTTAGTACACAAAATTCTTGGGACCCGGATACCTGAAATTTAGCCTAGCAAGACAAGTAGAAGTTTTGCACAGGCATTCCCTGCCTTGTCCTGTGGGGTAGGATGTATGGATTACTAGGTCTGAGAGCCCCTTTTGGAAGGCTCCTAGGACCTTACGAAGATCCTCCTTCCCATAGAGCCCAATGCTTGTAGCTACCTGTTGCTTTTAATACGTTCTTTCTTTTAACCTGATCTACAGTAAGAATAGTCTCTGCACCTCAGGAATGAAGAGGGCTGGGGAGCCTTATACAAGTATATGCTGGGTAGAAACATAACAGAACCCAGGACATACAGAGGAGAGGTTGACGTAGCCAGGAGGAGAGGGGAACCTGCCAGAGAGGTTAGAGGGCTGCTGGCAGTGCATTGCTTCCTCCCTGTGGCTGGTGCAATGTCCACATGCACTGTCAGGGTGGATGGAATGGAAACCCCTCAGACAGAGGCTTGGGCCTCTGCTGCACATCTGGCTCAATTTGCTTTTTCTGGGACCACAGCTGTAGGTCTCTTAGGAAGTCTCTCTGACTCCTGTCTCACTGTTCAAGTTTGTCTTTATTCCTTGTTTAGCACCTGGACAAAGACCAGCCTCCCTACCCCCAGGCTGGCAAATCTCTCAAGCCCTGGCATAGGCTTGGCAAGCTATTACCCTTCCAAGGGTCCCCTGCAAGCTGGGAAGCAGCTGGGACCAAAGGCAGCATAAAGTGGCTGGTGCCGATGGAAACCACTGTCACCTGGGCTGTCACCTTTGCATGGGAGGTATTCTCTCTATTACCAGTGGAAGGGGCATAGGTCCATGGCAGAAGAGACTGCATTCAATACCTGAGTAATAATATCTGACACTGAGTCTCACAATAAACTTAGATCACTCCCTTCTTGGGGCCTTTGCCTCTGTTTTCTTTCTTTCTTTCTTTCTTTCTTTCTTTCTTTCTTTCCTTCTTTCTTTCTCCCTTTCTGAATGAAGATGTCAAACTGGTGGTTTTCAAACTGGATTTCCTGGATCCTTATGGTTTTGTAGTGGTGCTCCTTAGAAGGAGCAGGAAGCTGCTGAGGAAACCTCAACCCCCCCCCCCCCACTCCCTCTTCGACTTTCGATTCAATGTGCTAGATAGACCACCTGTTAGATAGTTTCTGTAAGATACTGTAGATTCAGAGAGAAAGGTGTGAAAGCCACTGGCTTTGGTGATCTTTGAAGTCTCATCTATTAGAATGCTGGCTGATGTGGTTTAAAATGCAGTGGCATGATGTGGTGGGGGTGAGGCCTTAGCAGGCCCATGCTGAAGCACCTCCCCCTCCAGGTACCAGCCATATAACAGGTCCAATATAAAATGAAGTTTACTTCTGGGCATGGGAAGGCAGGGTGAGAAGGGAGTAGAGGCAGAGAAAGAGAGGGGATGGGGGTGGGGGACAGAGAGCAAGAGAGAAGAAGAAGGAAGAGGAAGGGAGGGGGAGGGGAAGGGAAGAGGAGAAGGAAGAAGAAGAGGAGGAAGAGGAGGAGGAGGAGGAGGAGGAGGAGGAGGAGGAGGAGGAGGAGGAGAAGGACTACTACTACTGGGAATACATAGAAGGGGAGGGGGAGGGAGGGGAAGGGGGCAGAGGGGGTGCAAATAGTCCTTTTATAGCAAGCCAGGCTCTTTCTTACCTGGCTATTGCTAGATACCTGTTGGGCAGAGCCTAGAAGAAATGCTAACACTGACTGCCTTCGTTTAGTTTAGTTTTTGAGACGGCGACTCACTGTCACCCAGCCCTTAATTCCAGGGCTCAGGCAAACCCCTCCCCCCCACACACACACACATTTTCCCTTGCCGTTCCTTATTCTAGAGTGTCCAGTCTTGGTAGGGAAGTAGGCTGTGCAGCAGCAGCATAAGGCAACTGGACGCTTTACACCTGTCGTCAGGAAGTACAGAAGAGAGGTGAATGCTGGTGTGCAACTGGATTTCTCCGTTTTAGTCAGCCTAGAAACACAGCCCATGGGATGGTGCCAGTCCCATTCAGAATGGGTCTTCTGACCTCAATTGGCTCAGTCTAGAAAGTCCCTCCCAGCCATGCTAAGACCAGATTAAACTGACAATCAGCATTAAGCATCATGGCCAGTATTTCGTGTAGATGGTATATACTACCACCAAGTCAAGCTAAGTCTTTCGCTGAGTGTCACAAGTCAATAGGTGAGAGCCTACAGGCCAAGAGTGTTTGTCACCCTTTGTGATCCCATCTCAGTACCAGGGACTCCTTGGGCCATGAGGTATGGCTGCTACCGCCCTTATTATTTCTAACTGTCTATCAATCACCACTTCGAGTTTGCTTCCCCAGAAATGTCTCAAGAGCAGAAAAGTTAAGGATAATAGATGTGCCCTAACTGAGGGACAGGAAAAGAAAGTGGCCAAGGGGGAAGGGTTTCCCTGACTTCCTCCTATCTGCCTAGCCCAGACACTTTCCCCTTTGAGAGACAGAGCTCCTTGAGTCTAGCTCTCCCATGACTACATCGGCCAATGATGTCCAAGGGAAGCATGGTTTCAGAGTCCCCATGGCTGTGTCAGCAGGAGTCACACAGCTTGTCCCTTGTTCACTGGGACAATGGGACTTACAGCCTCCAGAAGGCAGGTTAAGAGTCCCACAACCCTTGAGAATACCATTCCCTAAAAGGTCACAGGAGGTGTGTTTCTGTCCGGCTGCTGGCTAGAACAGGCACCCTTTGCTGCGGATGGCACCTTCTACCATCAGAGAGCTCAGGCCAGCAGAACGAAGCCTGGGTTGTTCCCTGATATGCACAGCCACTTGGGAGGGGCTCACTAATCACAATCACCTTTTCTTGTCTTGCCAGAATCCAGGCCCTGGTAGACCCTTGAACATCTCTAGAATCTGGAAAGGCCCCACTTCAGACCTTACAAGCTGCCCCAGCACACCGCTGAGTCATCTTGACACATAAAGCATTTTTCAAATGCAGGTATAGAAACACATCCATGGGCTGTTTTTTTTCCCCCTTTTCTTGTGAGACAGAGAGACAGAGAGATTGCCCAACTCACAGTAATGTGATCTGAGGTCTGTGAATTATTTTGAAGTCATTTGCCTAAGCCAGAGTCCTCTGTCATCTATTCCATGTAGATTGCACTGGTGGCAGTAATGCACCTCCTGGTACTTTGTACCAGGCACTGTGTTGGACACAGAGCACAGAGGCAAGGGACTCCTTGGAGCAGGAGGGCCAGCTGTACTGGAAGACCTTCCCAGACCTCCTCTACAACCAAAGACTGAGCTCACTGACAATGGGAATGTCAGAGGTGCCTGGCCTTGAAGCTGTTCCTGGAATTTGATACCCGATGAGAATCCGGCTGTTAGAGGCAGCCTTCCATCCGGCACCGCAGGATGCGCACATCAGCAGATCAATGAAAACATTACTGCGCCCAGATGAGCCGGCTGCAGGAAGCCACTTTATCAGAAAGTGACTTACGCAGATGGAATCTGCAAGCTGTAGCAGATATTAAGAAGGGTCTGACAGCCAGAGTGACTCAAAGTTATCTCTGCCCCTGTGAGAGAAGTCATCTCAAGGGTATGGTTCTGATCCCATACTGCACTCATCCGGGAGTGTTAGGACAGAAAGCCTCTTGAGCGCGTGTCCTTTGGAGGGAGCCATTCCTGGTGCGCAGAATTTAGAGACACCGGTTCCATCCAATATAGCTCCAGCCCTTCATCAGCAGGGTCAAGGTCAGCTCTCAGAAACATCCGGGGTCCAGCTGGCTGGCGGGAACTGAGACTGGGGAGTACAGACACTCAGCTAAGAGTGCACATACAGTAGTTCCTGTTCATCTATGGATTGTTTCCTGCCATCGAAATCCAAATTATATTGGACGATGCATTCTAGAAATAAAATGACTTATAATGTTCAGTATTCTTACAATAGTTCTATTTTTTTTTTTTTGGTGTGGGTGTATAAGTGTACACGAGTGTGTGCATGTGTGTGTGGGGAGTCCAGAGGTCGACTTTTCTCAGGTGTTGTTCCTCAGGAACTGTTTGCTTTAAAACAAAATTATTACATTTCAATGAATTAACTAGTTAATACTTATTTATTTCATGTGTGTGTGTTTGAATAGGCACATGTGTGGAGGTCAGAAGACAGCTTTTGGGAGGGCTTTTTGTTGGTTTTTTGTTTGTTTGTTTGTTTGTTTTTGGTTTTTTTTCTTCTTCTACCATGTGGGATTGAACTCAGGTCTTCAGGCTTGGCAGCAAGCACTTTTATCCCCTGAGCCATCTCACTGGCCCCATTTTGCATGTACACAAACATGCCGAGACTTATCAGTTATCAGTGTGTGGAGGTCAGAAACAATTTTCAAGAGTTGGCTCTCTCTTTACCATGCCAGACCTGGAGACCAAACACAAGTCATCGGGACTTGGTGGCAAGCAACTTTATCTACTGAGTCATCTCCAAGGACCCACTTTGTTTTCTGGGACAGAATCTCTCACGGGCCTGGAGTTTGCGCTTCAGGGTAGGCTAGCTAGCCAGCATCAAGCCCCAGAGACTTGCCTATCTCCATCTCCCCCAAACTGAGTTTATAAATCTGTGCCACCATGCATGGGTTTTGTACATGGGGCCTGGGTGTTGGATTCAGGTCCCTGTGCTTGCCAGGCAAGCAGTTTATCAACAGTGCTGTCTCGTCGGCCCTATTTTGATGTTTTAAGACTGGTCTCTTAAAGCCCAGACTTGTCTCAAACTCACTATGTAGCTGAGGATGACCTTGAACTTGTAATCCTCCCACCTCTGCCTCCTCAGTGCTGGGGTACAGTGCCCATCTGGATTGCTACATTTTATTAGTACCAGTGAAGGCCAGTCCCTTAGTATATTTAATTTATAAAGGAAACTTTATCATAGATCTGCTTATATGAGGAGGAACATGGTGTGTTTAGGGTTCTATAGTTTCAAACATCCGTTGAAAGTTTCAAATGTAGCTTCAGTGGATAAAGGAGACCACTGAACAGTCCCCACTTGTTTCCACATTACCTCACTGGATAGAACATTGTCACATGGCTTCCTCAGACTACAGGCTTGCCAGGAGATCCCTCCATGAGCCTAGGATGATGGAGGGCCAGGGGTATGTGCCCTGAACCCACTCTGATTTGAATGGCTAATAGACTGTTTTCTTGTGTACTTGGCCATCGGCCAGCCAAGGATGTGGCCTCAAGAGAGACACTGCTCTGCCCATGTCTGGACTGTGATTTCCAGTTGCAGAACTGTAAGAGAATAAAGGTCTGATGCTTCCTCTGCCTGTCTCTGATGCCCATTGAGGCAGTTTTCACAGACCACCAGCAGCAACAGATCAGCCTGGTCCCCTGGAGCCACGGTGGCACGGGAGAGAACTGGAGGTCAGGTCTCTGGAGGAAGGACCACACCAGGTGTTGGTGTGTCTCACCCAGCTCTTTCTGCCCTTGCCAGACTTCTTTTTTGTCTTTCTCCATACAAACAAGAGGACACTGTGTGAGTAGCTGTCTGCTCCCTGAACCCCCTTACTCCTCAGTTTTTGCTCCGGCTTACATTGTTAGGATGGAGGGTGTTATTCCCTAACTCTTCTCTCACACCTGGTCTCCTGCACTGGAAACCAATCTGATGCCCTAAGTGGGGTGTCCAGGACCAAGTCATCATTTCCGGTTCCTTGGGGACAGTGATTACGCTGATTAGGCTTCGGCAGTTTGTCCTAGGCTGTGGTGCTGGCCTATTTCCATGGTGTAAATTCTCCCACGGTGGCTACTGTCAAGAGGTCACAGAATGAGGAGCACCCAATTATCATCTCTAGCAGGGCACTGCTGGAGGGAACTCCCCCATCACCTTCAGCAATGACAATAATCAGCCTTTTATCTATTCTGAGTCCACATCGCAAATGCTGTCTATGAGACAATAGTTCATAGAGTGGAAGATCGTTAAAAGTGTAGCGAGCAAATCCAGGGTATGGGAAAGTCTGGCAACCACTGTGTCCTGGTGGAGTCCCCTCCACTTACTCCCAGGCTGATGGGCGAAAGCCACTACAAATAATGAAGTAGGGCCAGCAAGGGTCTGGCGGGTGAGGACTCTTGCTGTTCTCTTCAGGGAGCACCCCCCTCCACCCGCCGCCGCCACCCTTTCATACAATAGCTCCCTCTGTTCCCAAGCTCTGACTCCCTCTCAGTCCTGTCCAAGGCCAGCCACCATAAAGGCCACCATTGACGGTCACTTCCCCCTGCAGGAGGCTCTGGGTTAGGTCCTCCTAGTCTCTTTCACACTGCATTCACATCACTGCCCTGTGGACTAGAAGAATGTGGTCTTGCCCTGTAGCTGAAGTTCAAGGTCAGGAGGATGGATTCCAGGTACAGTAGCAGAGCTGGTTTCTCCAGGATGCTGCTGAGGCTGGCTGAGCCATCCAGAGAGCAGAATGAAGTGGTAGCAGTGACCAGCACCTTATAGTGACTGAACATTCCATTTAAAGTGTCATGATGAATACGATGAATACCTATGAGTGGCGCACACCTGCGGGCAAGCACTTGAGAGGCTGATGCTGGAGGATTGACTTGAATTCAAGATTAGCCAGGGCAAAAATGACCCAGTCTGGGAAAAAACAAACAAACAACAAAACACCACCAAAGACAACAAAAAAGTAAACAAGAAAGTGGGATGTAGATATAGCCCAGCCAGTAAAAAGCAGGCCTAACTTGAATAACAGTTGACTAGTGTCCCATAAAATAGGCTTTGGGGTCACATGACTGCAATCCCAGAACTCTGGAGGCTGAGGGAAGAGGATAAATTCAAGGTTATACCTAAAACACTCTTCAAAAGAGGGGATAGGGAGAGCAGTGTGTACTTCAAGTTGACTTCTTGAGTCCACACCCACCCCCCTGGCTGTGGGTGGTACATTAAAATTCCAACTTTCATTTCTGCACTCACCAAGTTCAGAGAAGGTGTATGACTTTGCAGGGGCCCTAGCGTCTCTTCCTTCACTCCCTAGAGGCTGCCTTTGGCTTCCTGCTTCCCCCTCTCGTGGCTCTGAAAAGGAGTACTTTCCGGGGCGGTTGGGATAGATCCAAGATCCCAATGTCCTTGCCAGTGGCACTGTCTGGGTGGTGGGAAAGGAAATATCTAGCCTTCCCCTCCAGCCAACCTCCGGCTGGCCGAGCTGGCACCTGGGCGGGGAAGAGGGGAGAATAGTGCCATTCAGACCTTTCCTGCTGCAATCGCGGATTGCAAAATCCTGGCATCCTTCTGCGCTTTATGGAGGGTGGCGACTCGGAGCCATGCAGGGAGCCCCACACTTGCCCAGGTGCCAGAACCAGCCCCCTCGGGTCACATGCAGTTTAGTAGAGCCACCTCGGGGCTGGAGTGCTGAGAAACCTTCGGAAGACCACAATCACCTCCCCGACACTCATCTGATTACCAGATGGTCCTGGATAGGAGGAACTAAGAAACGTATCAATTTACAACTGGAGATTGATTTGTCCAAGGTCATGGGAGGCTGACCCTGAAGAACAGTGCCAATCTGACTTCCAGACTCCAAGTCTGGTGCTCATTTTTCTTTGCTGAGTTGCAAAAGGGCGATGGGGAGAGTGCAGCCAGGAGGACCCCAAGCAAGCAGAAGTTCAAAGAGAATGAGAACAAGAGACCAGCAGTCAGACGGACACAAGGAGAAATCAGGGCTCTGCGGGATCAGGCAAGCCTCCTAACCTCTCTGAGCTTTCTTTTCTCCTCTCAAGTTAAGGAAAGGCTATTCATAAGCACTCAAGGCTGTTCTTGGTGCCACAGACTTGTGATTCTAGCTACTCAGGAATCTGAGGCAGGAGATTTCAAGTTCAAGTCCTGTCTGGACTACCAAGTATATTATAGGCAGTCCAGGCAACTTAGTAAAAAGGCCTATCTCAGAACTTTGAGAAGTGCTGAGGCTAGAGAAATGGCTCCAGGAATTAAGAGTACTGAGTGCTTGTCCAGAAGACCCGAGTTCGATTCCCAGCACCCAAACAGGCTCACAACCACTGGGAGCTCTGGCTGCAGGATGTGTGGGGCACAGACACACATGCAGGCAAAATACCCACATACATAGAATGAAATTTAAGAAATGCTGTTTAAAAATGTTCAAGAGGTTAAAATAAAGACTGGAGCTGTATCTCAGTGGTGGAATGCTTGCCTAGTGTGTGTGAGGCCCTGGGTTCAATCCCCTATACTGAAAGAATGAATAGAGTTTGAATTCTACCACTTGAAATGCCCAGGTTTGATCCTGGCTGCACTGCTTCTAGGCTGTGTGACTTTGGACAAGTCACTTAACAGTCTCCTCATCTGTGAAATGAGCAGTTAAACCCCCAGTTAAAAGTGTGCTACAGGGGCTGAAGAGATGGCTCAGTGGTTGGGAACACTGGCTGCTCTTCCAGGGGTCCTGGGTTCAATTCCCAGCACCCACATGGCAGCTCACGACTGCTTGTAACTCTTGTTCTACAGACAGATGCAGGCAAAATACTAATGCCCATAAAATAAAAATAAATAAATCTCTTAAAAAGTGTGCTATGAAGATTTCCTCAGCTAGTGAAAGTAGGGCTTTCAGTACAGGCCTGACATATGGAACTATTAGCCATTATAATGGGCATGGTACTAGATGCCTGGAGTCCTAGCACTTGAGAGGCTGAGGCAGGGGATTCTGCATTTAGAGCAATTTAACTTTTATAATAAGGCCCCATCTCAAAAAACTAAGTTCTTGGTTAAGTAGTTCAGTAGTTAGACACTTGCTTAGCATGTACAGGGTCCTGGGTTTGACCTCTAGCATACAATACATGCACGTATATACACATACATGAGGTATATATTTTTTGAAGTATACATTTTAAAAAATTAACATTATTGGCAAAGTAAAGATGAAGAAAATGTTTAGAGATTACAGGAAATGCTGTGCGTGTGTGTGTGTGTGTGTGTGTGTGTGTGTGTGTGTGTGTGTAAATATAGGAGGGTTCTCCGTCCCCATAATAACTTAGAATTTTCCAAAAAAAAGCAGTAGATGGGAAAGCTGCCTGACCTTGGGATGTTCCCTTCTAAAGTGGGCCCTGGCCTTCCCCCCTGGGTCTCCTATTAGTGTTTCCCAAGTCAGACCCTCTGTCTCTATTCCCAGTTGTGGGCCATGACTCTCAAGGGGACAATCATCTGACTTGGAAAGTTTCCTAGGACTGTCAGAGAACACTGCAATCCCCTCTGCCTCAGGCTTTCTTAACTCCCAGGTGTCATGCCCCTTCACAGAAGACCTGGCCAGGGGCTGTGTTGGTCCAGCAGGGTAGACTCCAGAGCAGCCCAGGCAGCCCCAGGTAAGGGTTGCCTGGCAGTCTCCCCCAGAAGGGTGTTCTCTGTTGGTGTTTGCTGACCCCATGTCAAGGTTCAGAAAAGGCAGCAGAATACAATGGGACCCCCCTCACAGACTTCCCCGCTGAGGTAATTTGCCTCCTAAGTTCCTCGACATCCCATATTCTCCCCCCAGCTGCCTCAGAGACTGGCAACCTGCTGCATAGTTTACTTTCCAATTGTCAGGTAACAGTTAGTTGGGGTTCATGTTCTCACATTAAAGAAAAAATTTTCAAGGACTGGCAAGATGACTCATTCAATAGTCATTCGGGCATGACCACCTGAGTTTGATCCCTGGAACCCACATGGTAGAAAGAGACAACCAACTACCACAGGTTGTCCTCTGACCTCCACATATGAGCCATGATACACATGTGTCTCACTCCACATAAATAAATAAATAAACAAACAAACAAATAAATAAATAAATGCTTTTTAAGGTGGAGAATAGTGAGATAGTGAGACTCTGTGTCAGAAATACAAGAAGAGGAGGAAGAGGAGGAGGAGGAAGAGGAGGAGAAAGAGGAAGAAGAGGAGGAGGAGGAAGAGGAGGAAGAAGAGGAGGAGGAGGAGAAGGAGGAAGAAGAGAAGGTAGAGGAGGAATAAATTTAGATCTGAACGAGGGTTTGGGTTTTCTGGTTTGCCTTGGCTGGGGTTTGGGGGTTTGGCAGCAAAATGCTGACAAGGTCAATCATATGATTCCATTGGTCTTTCTTTATTATTACAAAATGATTGCTGTCACCCTAGATATCCCATCCAGAAAAGGAGAGTAATGCTGTTGGTGTCTAATTCCTAACCTGGCCAGTTATTAATGTGTTAGCTTTCTCTACAAAATCCGGGCTTTTAAAACCACAGTCATTTATGACTACAAAGCCAGAGCTTTGAGTATTTTAGTTCCTGTGTGTACTATGGTCTCCTGACCCCAGCCAGGACCTGGTCAGAGCACTCGCACTTCCGGAAGGACTGGAGGGTTGGAGCTGGATCCTCTGTGGAGCTGCCCTGCCTTGCCCCAGACTCTTTGCCAGCTTCTCTCAGGGAACACTGGACTGATTGTCACTTTCACAGCAGGGACCAGCCTGAGTAACTGGGAGCTGGGAGATCAGATGGGACTGATGAGGAGGCTTGGAGGTTCACTTGCAAAGGCTGAGCCAGGGGAGGGGCTTCTAGGAAGTGTGAGATGTCCCTGTGCGAGAGCCACAAGGTCTTCTCTCCAGCATTTGAGATATCTAATATTCTGAATGCCTTTCATGTATAGGATGTGGGGCACACAAGTATATATCTTGCCCCTTGTCAGGACTGTGGGGACCTGAGTGTACTGACGTACAGAAAGCACGGGGTGCCATGCCTAGTGCGACACAAGAGAAAGGAAGGGGATGGAGCTCGGTGGCAAGGCCAAATGCTAGTTCCTAGAGTACTGGCCAAAGCCTCCTCAAGTACACAAGTACAAGGGAACCAAACAACCGCCTCGTTGCTGGGTGACCCTGCTCAAACTCCCTCTCCTCATACCATGCCTTCTGTACCAGGGTTCTTGCCCCTCCCCTCTTCTTTCAGAATATGCCAGCGTTTGCAAGAGTAAGAAATAACATATGTGCCAGTTCCCGGTGCCATCAGATTGGTGGCCAGAACCCCCCTTCCCCCCATTTCCTGATGTGTCCTTATTTGTTTTTTTGCCATAGATGGGAACCCTGAACACTAGGCTAATACTCTATTACTCATGGTTTTAAGGTCTCTGTAGTCCAGGCTAGCCTCGAACTCATGATCCTTTCCTATCTTCCAAATGATGATGTCAGAGTGTGCACCGTCACACCCAGCCTCAGTCCATCTTTGCCCACTGAGAAGAAGAGAAGAAGGATGGCAAAACACTGGGCGAAAAGAAAAAGGGAGGCGAGTGGGCAGTTAATGGAGCTTAACTTGGAGAGCCGTCTTGAGCATTGATGTTTACAAAGGAATGAGCACAGTGTCTGGCACAGTAAGTTACATTGCTACAGTAATTAACTTGATAGTAAGAGCACTTACCTACTGAAATTGCTCCTGCCTCACCGTAGCTTAGGATTTCCATGTAACAATGACATATCCCTGAAAACATCAGGGCTGAGAGGGTACACTCTATTCAAAGTCTCTCTGTCAGCCAGGGACAGAGGCTGCTCACAGAGGCTCACTGGATCAGAGTCAAGGAGACCTCGATCAATGATCAATCGCTGCTAGAACTGAGCCACGGTAAGGGGACCCAAATGAAGGCTGCTTCCTCTCTCACAGAAGGGAAAAGCAGGTAGAGTCCCCAACACATAGCCACCTAGGGAACTGTCACCTTGGGCATTCGTGTGCTGTGTCAGGATTGCATCTGGCAAGATCTAATGCTTCCTTTCCTTCTCTGTTCAGGAAACTGTGCCTTGACAGCAAAGTTCTTTCATTCCCTGCTCTACAGTACCTGAGAAGCCCAGGACCCCTCACTGCCTCTAGTCTGAATGAATAGGGGCCAGGGTGTGGCTGAGGCAGTCTGAACCCAGCCTTCAGATATGGCACAGACTTGCCTCCCATCTCTTCGGCTCAGTTTGCTCGTCTGTAGATCCTGAGGGTTACAGTTTGTAATTCTAACTAACACTGGTTCCAATCTGGGTAGAATGTGGCAGGGGCTGTTTGGACATTGTGATACCTGTCCATCCTAGAGACTCAGAGTCAATCAGTTTGAACTGGGGAATCAAGAGAGAGCTAACTATATTACCAAGTGGCTTATGAAGTAGCTGAGGAGTTGGGTAAGTCAGTGCTATGTGCCGTTGACTAGAGACCCCAGCACAGCTATGGCTCCAATTTCTGCTCAAATCTAAAGACCTGAGGTGCACAGTCCCAGTATGGAGGTCATTTGCCTCAGACCCAGATAGACTTGGGAGGTCCCTTTGAGTCTGAGTGCAAGAGAAAAACCCCTAAAATCTTAGCCCCAGGAATAAGTTCCCCTTGATCAGTGGGGAAAGTGGTCTACACAGGCCATCCCTGATTGGATGGGGCCTACCCGCAGAAGCAAGCCCGCTCTACCTTGTTTAGTCTGTGGCTTTAAACGTTAAACTTTCAAACTCCCCCTTGCAGAAACTCCCACAATAATGTTTGACCAAATAATCTGGGCACTCCATCGCGAAGGCGAGGTGAATTTTAAAAGCAGCTGTCACAAATACAAAAATCTGGAGCTTCTTCAGATGATTCTAAGAGCTGTTGAACAGCACTTGCAGGAATAGAAGGATGTTTTTCCCCCCTCGGCAAATGAGAAAAATAACAAGAGGGTTTTCCTTAGAATGAAAAGCCTTCAATCCAAAGGATTGTATTTTTTTGTTTGGGGGTGCTAAACAGTCCTTCCTTTCATGGAAATAGTTCTCCCTAACCCCTCCATCTGATTAGTTTAGATTTTTAAACATTCTCTAGAAGCCCCTTTAATCCTCAGAATATGGAACGGGAACATGGTGGTACTATTCAGAGGTAGGGCCTCAGGCAGGTGTTCAGGACACTGCTCTCTGCTCCTACCCCGTTGTGCAGACTTAGCACAAGTCCAAAACAAGAAGGTAGGACAGGGCTAGGCTTCCCCTAAGGCTAGGGGCCAAGATAAACCTTTTATTTTTCTGAGTTCATTGTCTCAGATATTTTGTAAACAAGGATGAAATCCTGATTAACAGTGTCCTTTTGATAAAAAAATAAAAAATAAAAAAAATAGAGATTTAGCAATACCAGCCCCCACATTTGAAGGGAAACTTTAGTAATGAGTGAAATGCAAGCATTCAGAAGTCTGGGTGTGTGTCGTTCAATAAGAGGTCATGAAGCACTTGAAATGTGATTAGTTCAATTGTTTTAAATGTAAGCTTTTCTGTTGCATTTCAAAGCCTTAATATGAATGAAAGGATATGAAATATCTATTTAAAAAACCAACTATTTTTATAGTGATTACATGTTGAAATGTTAATACTTTGGAATATATATTGGGTTGAATAAAATAAATCATTAGAGTTAATTTCCCCCCTTTCTTTATTTTTAAAAAATGTGGTACTAGACAATTTGAAACTATATGCTTTTGTGGGATGTGTTAACATTTCTGCTGGACAGCATGGGGCTGGTCGCTCTCATTTGCAAATCCTTCCTCTGTGTAGATAGACAACAGAGACACCAGTCAGGCTTTTGTTGTATTAAAAAAACCATCCCAAAACATGGTGGCTGATTAAACAGCAAGTATATCTAACAATCAGGCTGGGCTCACATGAGCAGTCCTGCTGCAGAACTTACCTTGTCTTCTTACCTCACTGCTCAGTTACCTGGTTCTGCTTCAGGTGATTGGCTGGCGGTTGCTAGGGTGACAACAAAGACTCCAAGACCAATGCTCATCCTTAACATCACAAAGTCTGCCAGAATTGGAGGTCTCAGAGCTCCATGGAGAAGAGAATAGAAGCTGCAAGAGCATTGTGGTCCAGGCTTGGGGTGTAGGTACTTGTGGGCCAGGATTGAGGGTGAAGGCACTATCATTTCTAGCATCTCAGATACCCAAGAACAGGTCAGAGAACCATCTAGACTCAAGATCTGGGCAAATTATCTCTTTAGTGAGAATTACTATGAAGAATTGCAGCCACTGCTATATTCTCCTTATGCCAATCCAATGGCCACAGACATCTCCTTCAAGGATGAAACATTCCCTGTCCTCTGGGCCCGGCTCTTGGCTAGGTACTTTTTATGATTAGAATGTATGTGTCTGCCCTAAAAGTAAAAGAGACTTCAGACTCAATGCGTAAGCATTAGGAGCTGAGGATTAAGTTGTCAGGATTCTACTCTTTTGCCTGGACTGAGTACAGAAGGGATGGAAGAACCAGCTTAGCCCCATCTGCCATCCATTGTTTACAGTGCCAGAAAGTAGTGTTCAAAGGATGTAGCAACAAGGTGCCATCTTGGAAGCAGAGAGAAGTCTCCCATGAGATGCCACCTTTGACCTCTCAGCTTCCAGAACACAGAAAGAACAAATTTCTGTTCTTTATGAATTACCCTGTGTAGTATATTCTACTAGCAGGGCAAATAGACTGACCCAGGCGCCTTTCCCTTCATAAAATAAAATATTAAAAATTATTTTACGAGCCAGGCACAGTGATGTACATCATTAATTCCAGGCAGCAAAGGCAGGTAGATCTCTGAGTTTGAGGCCAGCCTGATCTACAAAATGAGATCCAGGATAGCTAGGGCAACACAGAGAAAACCCACCTACAAAAACCAAATAAAGTAAATTATTTTACAACACTGTCTTAACAAGGAGTGTAACCCAGTCTGGCTTCATCACTGCCCGACCATTATGTTTCCTGTTTATTTAATTTTGTCTTTTCAAGGAAAAAAAAAAAACAAGCCCCTCGTGGGAGGTACCAGGCCTTCCTCCCCCACTGGAGAGATCAGGGCAGCTCTTTGTGGCTGAGCAGACACAGAGACCTTTAGTAACTACTTAACCACTTCCCGGGAGCTTTTTTCAGGAGACAGAGGTCAGAGCAGCCATCCATTGAATGGGTTGCTTGTTCCCTCAATTAACTGCATTTTGATTATCTTATGAAGATATTCAGGGCTCTACCTGGCGTAAGTGGTAAGCCAGTGTCTGTTCCCAGGGACCTCTTGGAAGCCACAGGTAATGGGCCAGCACAATTAGTGGTCCACACAGTGTTAACAGCACCCTACCCCTCCTGCATCTGCTGCCTGCTGGACTCTGAGGGTAACTTTTCCCACTTCCCAGCCTTTCTGAAGGAGACGGGCTAGTTGTCTTTCTCTACAGTGTGAAGTTTACACAGATGCAACAACTGAGGCTCCAAGATGTCCAGGGCTTCTGAGAGAGCATACCAAGCTAGCTTCCTGGCTCTGCACAAATCCTAACACTGAGGACTTGGTTCTGAGTAATGCTGTCCACAGCTCCTGCAACAATCCAGGCTTCCTATATGACATCCGTGAGAGGCCAGCTCAGTGGACACATCAAGGATTGATGAGAAACTTTCTGAGAGGCCACAGGGCTGATGTGACCTTTCAGACCCCCAAAGTTGTAGATGACAGGCATTCAGAATCAAATCACTCTTGGTTCTTCCCACCCAGGGGTAGGTGTTATGTTGTATTCTGTCTCCTTTTCACTGTCTGTTGAGAAGGCCTTACAACCTTAAAGTCATGAAGCCCTGCCTCTTCTGCTCCTTCTGAGAGACTGCCCAGTCAGGTGGAGAAGGGCTTCCAGTCTTTCTCTGCCAACTGGTTTCTCTGTGACCTGGTTTCCAGCAATTCGGCTTTAGAGGGTTGGTTGGTGAGGATCGTTGAGTTAGACAGCAAGCTTTTGACTATCGTTTAAAGAGGTGCTCTGGGCTCAGGAGCACACAGGGAGAGGGACTCTGATGTTTGTGTTTGGTTTGCCCAAAAGCCCAGTGTCTCAGGTTATGCTGACCCTATAGCAGGCCCCCAGAAGCTGAAATTGCCTAGTGCAGTCTCCCCAAGCAATGGTTGGAGAGAGAGCAGCTTTGGGGAGCCTAAAAACTCGTAGAAATTTTGAAGCAACCCTTGGGGAACAGAGAGGGTTTGTCAGTGGCCTGGGTCTTCACCTCCAATGTCTCCTTGTCTCCCTGTTCCCAGGAAGGAGAAGCCTCATCCCAGACACAGACCACACAGGCCATGTTGCAGTCAGCAAAGATCTCCCAGGCCCTGCCTCGTGCTAAGAAAACAACCTGTAGTGTGTCAGCACACGAAGATTAGTGGAATAATTATGAGCTCTGACTTCCCCTGAGTAAGCCAGACAGACTGGTGACTGAGGCCTCCAGAGGGGTGAGTGGAGTTGTCACCTGGTCAGGGAGAGAAGGTGGCATCAGACTCCTCCCAGGAAGGCCTATCCCCGTGGGAACCCACAGGAAACCCAACCAGGCTCCCATGAAGGTGGCACACCTCCTAACACAACCAGTTAGGCGAACATGAGGTCAGCAGCCTTACACCACTCCACCTGGAGTGCATGTCACTTACAGCTGGGGAGCTCTGCTCTCCAGGGCCCAAGAGTAGTCCTACTGAGGCCAAAGTGAGTGTTTTAGCACTCTCTACATGCTATTCCGTGGAGTCCTGGGCAGGATAGGCAAGAGTATTTGTACAGGAGTATACAGAGTAGGCGAGGGTACCACATGTGCAGCAGGGTCACAAACTGTGGCTTTGAGTCAGGTTCAACCAACACCTCCCATCTCCCCCTACCCACTCCCCACCAGGAGCCAACACACATATTAGGGTATTTACAAATGAGACTAGGAATGGAGTCAATTGAGTAAGGAGACAGCCTATAGAATAGGAGAGAATCTGTACCAACTATACACCTGACAGAGAATAATATCTACAATGTGCAAAGAACTAAAGCAAACAAACCAATTTCAGATGGGCTAATGAAATGAACAGACAGACAGACAGACAGACCTCAAAACGGGAAGTGCAAACGGCCAATAAGCATATGAGAAGTAGTCAACTTCATAAGCCTTCAGAGAAATCTACACGGGGACTACCTTACCTGGCCCAGCTCAGAACAGCAGCCATAAAGAAAACAAATAGCAAACGATGCTGGTGGTAATGTGGGCAAAGAGAGAACCCTTAGTCATTGCTGGTGGGGCTGTAAACTAAGCTGACTATGGCAGTCAGCATGTCGTTTCTCAAAACACAAAAATAGGTATTCCACATGTTCAGCTATCTCACTTCTTGGTATTTACCCAGAACTTTCTCTATCAGCCAATCAGAGAGACATTTGCAAATCAATGTTTATTGCAACACTGTATGAACAGCAGAATGGGTAAGGAAAACGAGGTTTATGTGCACGACAGACGTTTTCAGGCATATGCAGGAGCTGTGGAGACGGCCCAGGAGATAAAGGTGCTTGCCATAAAACCTGCCAAACTGTCCTCAGAACTTACAGAACTCACAGAAAAAAGCTAGCTGTGGTGGTGACGTGAACAACGGCAGCTGTCCTCTCCTGAGATGGAATGTGGAGGAGGCCAGCTAGGTCAGGGCACACAGTATGGTAGAAACAAGGAAGACCCTGTTAGGTGAGCACTCTGCCAACTGAGGTCTAGCTCTGGACTTAAGTACCGCTGCCTCCCTCCCACCTCCCTCCTCCCTCCTCCTTCCTCTCTTTCTCCCTCTCCTTTCTTTTCCATTGCCAGGACCTCCTTTGCACTAGGCAAGGACCCTGTGTAGTCTGTGGCAAGGCTAGCGACTTCTTTGTTTGATAGGGGAAGCTGAGGATTATAAAGGCTGCGACTAGCCACCCAGCATTTATGTGAGTTTGGGTTTGTATAGTGAGCTCTTTTTTGTTGCTGTTTGTTTGTTTGTTTTTCGAGACAGGGTTTCTCTGTATAGCCCTGGCTGTCCTGGAACTCACTCTGTAGACCAGGCTGGCCTCGAACTCAGAAATCTGCCTGCCTTTGCCTCCCAAGTGCTGGGATTAAAGGTGTGTGCCACCACTGCCCGGCACATAGTGAGCTCTTTAACCACTGAGTTTGGGATGGCTTTCTCTTGCACCCTTGGCTTTTTTGAGGCAGGGTTTCTCTCTCTACATAGCCAAGGCTGGTCTCAAACTCATAATTCCTCTGCCTCAGCCTCCTGAGTGTAGGGAATTTTGAGTGTATACCATGGTAGGTACACAGCTAATGTCTGGCAGAAATAAGACTTTGGAGGAAGGAGTTAGGATGGAATGGGTTCTCCCAATGTGGCTCTGGCCAGGCTCAAGTGACCACCACTACCTCACCCCTGCCAAGTAGCCGAGACTCCAGGGATGCCCCGCCATATGCAGCTCAGAAATAAGTCTGTACCCACTTGTCAGATAAGCCAGACCCAGGGTCTTCTGGATTCCTCTGCCTCTCTGTAGAGGGGTCTCCAGGATATTCTAAATACTCCAAACACTGAATAATGGAACAAAGGAGAACTCTCATTGTTTCGGGTAAGCTTTTTTGAAGCCAGCCTACAAAATGAGGGTCACATAAACGTATTTCCGTTGCCCTTATTTGAACGCTTCCCTCTGGCTCCCCTCGCACGTGGGCGTCAGTCTTAATAGGAAAACCATATGCCTTTGTTCCTTTTCAACTTTCTTTGCTGGCAAGAACATATCCACATGAGGAAAAGGGGAAAGGAAGTGGGGGATGCATTAAGGAAGGAGGGATTCTGGCTTTGAAGTAGGGAAGAGTCTCCGGATGGTGAGAACTGCTCGCAATGTCTGGAAATGCAAAAAAAAAAAAAAGTGTTTCAAATCTGGAAATCCTGGGATCCCTTCCTCCACAAAGGCTAGCAATAGCCTGTATGCTTCCTGTCCTTTTTGGCTAGTTTCTAGTGCATTCTCCCAGGTACAAGACGACAAGCATAGGGGTTTCCAGGCTAGCTCACTCTTCCCACGGGCCCCTAGTGGTGCTGACGTAGAGCAGACAGCAGTTATGAAAGACTGGCTTGCCTTGTGTTCGTCTCCCGGGAAACAGTTCCTGAGATGGGGGTGCTCATGTGGGAGGCGTGAGGAGCTCCTGGGAACAACATCCGTGGGGTGAAGGAAGCAGACTGGGTTAATTCGAGTGTGACAGAGACCGCAGCAGAGGAGTTGGACCCTTTGCCACTCCCTTACCAAGCTTCTCCAGCAAAGCGGGAGGCTCTACCAAGAGCCCTCAGCCATGTTCCTCGTTGTTAGGGGAAAAAACCCACTCAGGTCCTAGCACCATATACAAGAGCCTGCAGGCACCCTGCAGTGCACTCCATGGGCTGAGCATCTGTGTCTTCTCAGCACACATCATGGCCTGTACCCTGCTCTTGGGCTCCAACTGGTGATGCTTCCTTAGGACAGGCAGAATTAGCTCCAAAAGCTGCTGGACGGGTTCCCTACTGGTTTACCTGGGAAGAGCTGATGAAGAAGGTACACTAATAGTAATGCTTGAGGCTTGTCCTGGGCCCTTTACAAGACCAAGTGCACCCAGATGTGTCTCCCTGTTTACAATCCCGGCTAGACTGTGAGCCTCAAGACAGAGCACCTTCCAGGCCAGGCACTTAGGTCTGTGTCAAGTAGGGCCCTGGTCTCTGATGTAGGATAGCTGGTCCTACCCCACCAGCTCACTCTCCTGTCCTTCCAAAGTGATGTGCTATATTTCAGTTTCTGTTTTTCCCTAGGCTTCCAAGGACCCTTGTTGGTGGTGCTGGGTAGTTCCTCATCATCCCTGTGGTCAGGACTGGAGGCCAGCTGTGGTAGGAAGCTGAGACCAAGGTAGGGAAACTGCTGCAAATGTGAGGCAAGTCTGCTCTACGGAGAAGTCTCAGGCCAGGAAAAGCTACATAGTGAGATACTGTCTCGGAAAGCCAAAAATAAAATAAAATAAAATAAAAATAAGTGGAAGATGGAGGAGATGACTCAGTAAAGTTCTTGTGAGGTAACCATGGGGACCTGACTCTTATTCCCCAGCACACACATTAAGAAAAAGTCAAACATGGTGGCATGGCCGTACACAAGTTCTGGGGAACAGGGGTCAACCAGGTTGGTGTAGGAGGTGGTGGTGGTGGTGTGTGTGTCTGTGTCTATGTATCTGTGTTTGTGTGTATGCATATCTGAATCTTTTTGTGTGTGTCTATGTATGTATGTGTGTCTGTGTCTCTGTCTGTCTGTGTGCGTGTCTGTGTGTGTCTGTGTGTGTCTGTGTGTATTTGTACCTCTGTGCATGTCTCTATGTGTGTGTCTGTGTCTGTATGTGTCTTTCTATGTATATATGTATGTATGTATGTGTCTCTGTGTCTGTATATGTTTCTGTATGTCTGTGTGTCTGTGTACCTCTGTGCGTGTCTCTATGTGTGTGTTTGTGTATGTGTCTGTCTATGTATGTATGTATGTATGTACGTATGTATGTATGTCTATGTCTCTGTGTCTGTATGTGTCTCTGTGTATTTGTATCTGTGTATTTGTATCTCTGTGTGTGTCTGTATCTCTCTGTATCTCTCTGTATCTCTCTCTCTCTCTCTTTCTCTCTCTCTCTCTCTCTCTCTCTCTGTGTGTGTGTGTGTGTGTGTGTAAAAAGGATGGAAGAGCTCAGTTGAGGGAACTGGAATTCAGGGCTTTAGTTTCTGAGACGTTGTTGGGCGGGATGATGGGAGTGGACATAAGAGGCTACAGAGGACAGAGCAGACAGAAAGGGAGGGTCAGGAAGGGAACAGCTGGGAGCGGGCCATCAGCAAGAACACCAGCATCTAAACTGAAGAACAAAACTGGGTAAGTTATCAACTGACAGAAACCCAAGAGCAGCCGGGCCTGACTCAGTCTAGGGGCAGCAGTTATGGCCTGGCCTAGGGAGCAGCGGTGGCAGCGGCAGGAGCTTCCTCAATCCTTTCAGGTCTTTGCCCATTTTGTTTTTGTATTTGTTTTTTTTGCTTTTTTATTTGTAATATTTTACAGTATTTAACCAAGCACCCAAAACTTTACTACAGAACATAACTCCCCGTGAACTTTTCTCAAAATTCAGATCCTATTTCACCATTTGCAGCTCTCTTGTCTTCCTCTGATGGACTATACTTTTCACACAGTTCTCAAAACCTTCTTTTAACCTCGAAGTTGGCCCGAGGCTGGGATGGGCCAGTGAGATCAAGGAAAGGGTTTTCCACTCAGTAATTTCCGTGGAAATTCTCTCTTCCTCCATTTTTTTTTCTTGGTTCTTTCTGGCCTGCTTCTCAGCTCTTTCTTAGTGTTTTGACTCTGAAGAGGAAGTTGTGTGTTCTCAGGTTGGGTGATCCCTCTCACCTCCCACCTCCCACATCTCACCTCCCACCTGCAGCAGCTTGCTGTCTCTTCCCTCCCGAAGTCAGGGCCTCCTGTGTGGTTTTTCTGTATTTACCTTTGTCTGAGGGGAAAGTGTCTGCTTGAATATTGCTTCAAGAGCTAATTCAAGTCCCTTCACATTCAAGTTGAGAAGCCAGAGTTGCCAAAGCGGTGGTGCTGACCACGTCCACTGGAGTAAGCCTCTGCTCACAGACGTGGTTGGTCACCTGTTGATAGATGAATCTGTTCAGTCATCATCTGGAAACTGGGGGCAGGAGGGACACTTTCCCAGGCTAGCCCCACCTGATTCTACTGATGAAGACTGAGTCTCAGGATAAGGGGCTGCTAATGGGGCCTGGTACTGAGCACATACTTTCTCCCTAGGATTCCACTCCTGTGTTCTAAGTTCTTATCTTGCTCTACAAGAGCATGCTGGACAGAGGGTGGTACATGGCCTTGTACCATGTGACTCCATGGTTACCCTCAGGCATTCGAGAGGCCCTTCCACTTTTACTTCACAAGTACAGACTCACTCCTACCCCATGACTGGTCATACAATGCTGGGAAAAGCTCCAGAACTGTTAAGCTTCAACTGGGGACAAGTGGCAGAGGTACCTGTTAACATACTAAAGTGTACCTGGCCTCTAGGTTCTCCCAGCATCCCTCAGTCCCTACCTGTTACATGGTATGGCTGGCATACCCCACCCTCTATCCTCAACTCTCCAGCCCAGAGGCTGGGCTGCCCTTCCCCCACAGAGCCTCTTCACTATATAATCCAGACATTTTGGTTACCTGTCCCTTGTGTACCTTTGACCTCCAGCTGCTGTACTTGGTTCCCCTCTCTCGCTTTCCCTCCCCATCGCTCTACACAGCTCAGGGTCATGAGCACTCTGGATTCTCCCAGATGTGTCTGCTAAGTTCTCTCTCATATCTACAATAAACTTTCTCTTTCTCCATACCTAGGAGCAGTCATGTTCTTTTGTTTACTTTTTATTTCTCTTTCTTTCTTTCTTTCTTTCTTTCTCTCTCTCTTCCTTTCTTTCCTTTCTTCCTTTCTTTCTTTTTCATTCAAGAACTCCAGTCCAGGCTCTGTTTTGTCCTCCAGCGGTTTGGGATGGATAGCTGTGCAGAGATGATAAGAAACTGCTAGCAGGTGTCCATCAAACCTATCTTCTGAAGATTGTGTCTGCCTTGGTGCTACTGTCTCCTTCTGGCAGGGGAAAAGTCCTAATGACCCTCCTGCTACCTGTGCCACCGTCTCTCTTCTCCCATCTGTCACAGAGCCAAGCTCACAGTGGCTTTTTGTTGTCCTCTTTGGCGAGAAAAGGGCTCTATGATGTAGAATCTTGTTCCATCGGTGACTCTTAGATTCACCATAGAAACAGACTTCAAGGCACATGTGAGGGGTTTTCCAGTTTGGGGTAAAGGAGATGGGAAGACCTACCTGGGATGTGGTTGGCGTTTCCATGGCTGGGGCTCTGGAGTGACTCAGAAGGTGAGCAGCAATGGAGTACCTTTGTTTCTACTCTGTTTCCTGACTGTAGGTGCAGCTTCACCAGCTGCCTCACACTCGCCTGGAGCCACGCCTTCCCTGCCAGAGCCCGAGCCAAAATAAACCCTTCCTTCCTTGAGTTCTTCTGTCACAGCAGTAACAAAGGTAACTAAGATGGCACAGCAGAGTCCATCCAGCCCCCCACCCCCACCCTCACCCCCACCCCCACCCCCTCCGTGCTGACCCTTCTCAGATTTGGAAATTTAACGTTCAGCGAAGCTTTCTTCCATATTTTTAGTGCCTTACCTGTCCCTGGATCCTTTCTCTTATGCTTTGGCCTTTTCCTCACCTCTTCTCTTCTTTCCCTTCTTTTTCTCTTTCTATCTTTTTGAAAATTGAGAGTTTTCTCCTCACCGCTGTTTTCTAAGTGAGCCACCTGATGACTAACATTTCTACAGACCAGAAGACTCGGACGGAAATTGTGTATTCAGTGTCATTTCTGGGTCCCTCTGCTGGAATCCCCAAGAGGACCCTGTGTGCTCCTTTATCTGATCTTTGTCCTTCTAATCCTTTTTTCTGGGGTGCAGCTTCTGAGCTTATATTGGCTGTACCTATTTCCCCAAATCAGTTCTCTTTCATTACCCAGTCAAGCCATAAAATATTTTCTGAGTACTGTATCCTGAAGGGTTTCACTGACCTGAAAACACAATTTGACCTTTCATATCAAACCTGAAACAGACCACGCTACCACAGACCCAAAGAAGCCAAATAACAATAAGAATCCAAGGGAGGATGCTTGAATCCTTCTCAGAAGGGGAAATAAAATAGATACCAAAGGTGGGTGGAGGAACTGGGTGGGAGATGGGGGAGGAAGGGGAACAGGGAGGGGAATGAGAAGGATGGGGATCAGGTGTAGGGAGAGCAGAGGAGGGAGAAATTGGAGTGGGAGGGCATCTTTAGAAAGGGGGGAGGAAGCCCCAGGGTGCTATGTGAGTGACTCTAGCTGAGGCTTCTAGCAGTGGGGAATATAGATACTGAAGTGGCTTCTTTCTAAAGCTGGACAGGACTCTCAGAGGACAGCAACCCACCCATAAAACCTTCCACCCAAAATGTGTCCTGTCTACAAGATGTGCAGGGACAAAGAGAGCAGATGTGGCAGAGGGAGTGTCCAAGCAATGACTTGCCAAATTTGAGACCCACCCCATGGGCAAGAACCAATCCCTGACACTGTTTTTTGTTTGTTTGTTTGCTTGTTTGTTTGTTTTTTCCTGAGACAGGGTTTCTCTGTGTAGCCCTGGCTATTCTGGAACTCACTCTGTAGACCAGGCTGGCCTCAAACTCAGAAATCCCTGCCTCTGCCTCCCAAGTGCTGGGATTAAAGGCGTGTGCTACCACTGCCAGCCCTGACACTGTTAATGATCCTCTGTTATGCTTACAGACAGGAGCCTAACATAACTGTCCTTTGAGAGGCTCTACCTAGCAGCTGATGGAAGCAGATGCAGAGACCCACAGCCAAACATTAGATGGAAGCTGGGGAGTCTTGTGGAAGAGTTGGGGAAAGGCCTGAGGGACACGAAGAGGACAGGGACTCCTAATAAAGACCCAGAGTCAACTAACCTGGACCCTTGGAGCCTCCCAGAGACTGAACAATCAAACAGAAATCAAGTATGGACTGAACCTAGACCCCCTGCACACATATATAACAAAAGTGCAGCTTGGTCTTCCTGTGAGTCCCTCAACAACTGAAATGGTGGCTGTTCCTGAATCTGTGGATCCCATTGGCTTAGCTGGGCTGCCTTGTCTGGCTTCTGTGGGAAAGGATGCACCTAGTCTTACTGTGACTGATATGATATGCAGGGACACACACACACACACACACACACACACACACACACACACACACAAAGAGGGTGGAAGGCAGCTCCCCCTTCTCAGAGAAGAGAAGAGGACAATGGGGGAGGATCTCTGTGAGGGAGTACTGGAAAGAGTGGGGGGGGGGAGTCCACCACTTGCCAGAAAGTCACTCTGAGGATCTAGCCTACAGCATGTGCATCTTTGGGGGGTATGCTGAATGAATACCCAAGACACAATATTCCACTCCAGTCCTCATTCCTCCCTGTCTACTCTCAAGTTACTGGAAGGAACCTAAGGTAAGTGCTATACCAAGCTCTTATCATCCTGGCTGTTTTGAGGCAAGTTGGTACTTTGTGATGGTCTTCACCCATCCTCAGAAACTCGGGCTCGGGGCACCTGCTTTCTGAAAGCAGGGGATAGCTCCAGCTATATGTGCTCCCAGCTGACATCATAGCAGTGTGCCATAGGTCCTGCCCTGTCTCTGTACAGCGTTTGATTTAGCCTGGCTGGATACATTTCCAAGAGGCAAGCAAAGTAGAGGACCACTCTTACACACATAGCTAAAGGCTCTTGTTGAGAAGCTAATGGAAGCCAGCTCAGGTCACCAGCAGTCAGAAACTGAAAGTGACACTTGTCCTCTGAATGTCCAGCTGTTCCAAGAACATTCCACTTCCCCAAACCTTGCTTCTGAGTGTCCATCTCCAGAGAGCCAAAGTGAGCAAGAACGTGTTGCAACCCCAAGTTCCACAGGGAAAAACAGCCCATCTGTGGCTTGAACGCACCCTCCATAGCAGCCCCTCAAAATGTGCATGGTTTCAGTTTGTCCTCAGGTGAATCATAAACTGCCAGCCAGCTGTCAGCACGCCTATGTCTGTTTTCTTTGGCTGGCATTATACAGCCTCCCTTGATATGTGCTCTCGATACAAGTCACATGTTACTTCAAAGACAAACAGACCCACGGGGGAAAATAGATCTGTAGCTGCAAGGGCTCCTGGGACTCAAGCTGTCTTCTCTTTGTGAAGTGCCCAAGGCTGGCACGGGATGTCACCTGCTTCAACACAGGCAGATAGGGACATGCTGATGAACTCGTGTTTACTAATCGGGAGGTTATCTGGAACTCACGACTGAGCTCTGGTGATGTGACCCAGGGTGGGCAACACTGAGAGCCCCAACATGGCATTTGTCTGGCTCAGACTTCTCATGTAAAACACAGATGCATTGGTCAGCACAAACCACTCTTTGTGGAAGTCAGCGCTGTTGGCCGGCCGCAGTGGGCGGGCTAGTGCGCCTTGATGGCTAGCCAAAGCTTCCTTCCTGCTGGCATTGGTGCACTGTCAAGGGACTTCTTAGTTTCAATGCTGGGTAGGGCATAGAGGGAGGGTCATGGGAGAGCCCTAGTGCATAGGAAACTTTTGGGCCCCCAGCCCTGCAAGAACCCTCCAGCTAACAGCCAGGAGGATGTTAGTGCCTCAAAAATGCCTGACTGGATCTAGAAGTTGGTAGAATGCTTATTTAGCATTCATGAAGCCTGGGGTTCCTTCCAGTACTCCCAGCAACCAACTGTGGTGATTTCACGTGTGTTATCAGTTAGGAGGAGGCTTTTCAAAAGCTAACCAGTTAACGTCTTTCAAAGCAAGCAAATAAGGCACAAGCGGTGACAAGTATCTGATGGGAACGCTTGAACAATTGGTGTCAGGAAGCACAGTCTTGGCGACTTCAGCACGTACACACAAATATCAGCTGAGCCTAGCTCTGAGTGGGTAGGCGACTGTCGAATCCGAGTATTAGTTTCCTTTCTTGTCCCTGGTAGAAAGGACATGAGGGAGGACAGCTCTGTCTATCAGGAAATGTCTGTGCCCCATGACAGGGAAGACATGGCACTGGGAAGGAAGCAGGACCACCTGACAGTGACTCCCAACCACCCATGCTGGGAAGTAGGAAACACAGAAGGGAACCAGAAGACACAGATTTCCTCCAAGCTGGGCTCAACCTCCTGAAACGGTATGGATAAGTGGGAACCAAGTGTTTCAGCTCGGGCATGTGCGTGAGACATTTCACCTTCAGACCATAACACATTTGTGCTTCCACACCTCCAACACGCATGGCACCCAGGTTGGTATGGTGAGGAGGGATGGAAGGTGTTTCTATCTGTTTGTCTTCACTGAGACCTCACTCAAGACTTGGCCCTGGGAGACAGATGTGAAAAGATGCTCTCAGGAGAGCCACCAAACTCAAGCCATACAGTGAAATCTTACCTGGCCAAGAGCGATTCATCAATCAAATTGGAAGGGAGTCCTTCAACACATCAGGATGTTAAACAAACAAACAAACAAACAAAAGAGAAAAAATAGAAGTTAAAAGAAGAAGACGAAGACGGGGTATCCAATACTTCATATTTATCTAAGGATCTTCAAACAAAAAAAAATTAGATTAGTGGCTGGGCATGGTGACACACATTTTTAATTCCAGCACTAGGGAGGCATATGGATCTCTGTGAGTTCCAGGCCAGCCACAGCTACTGTGCCAGATCCTGTTTCAAATCAACAAGAAAAGATTATTTTATTTTATAGGTGTGTTTTGTTTGCATACGTAAGGGTACTGTGTACATTCTTCTGGTCCTCAGGAGTCAGAGGAGAGTGTCAGATCCTTTGGATCTGGAGTTACAGGCGTGTGTGAGCTACCATGTGGTTGCTGGGAGCCAAACCTAGGTCTTTTGCAAGCAGTAAGTACCCCTAACCACTGGACACTCTCTCCACATTCCTGATACCTTTCTTTCAACAAAGTCTCACTATGTAGACCTGACTGGTTTGGAACTCATAGGAGATCTACCTTCCTCTGCCTCCCAAGTGCTGGTAGGATTAAAGGAGTGTGTGACTGCACAGCTTTTTGAGCTTTTTCACTTAGAACATCCATCTACCATCTATCTATCTATCTATCTATCTATCTATCTATCTATCTATCTATCTAATAATAATTTTTTAAAGAAGCCATTAACTTGAGGAGCTTGGGAGGGGTTGGAGTGACAAAAGAGAGGAAAATGACATAATCATATTTTAATTTAGAATATATTTAAGAAAAGAATGTAATGTTTAGGAAGCTGTGAGTGGCTGTCTGTATATTTGTGCTCTGTGTGGCTCTATCAACCAAACATGAGTCTATTCAGGTACACCTTAACGTCATCTGGGATGTGTGCAGAACCCTGGGCCCTCCTATTGGGCTTAGGGTGGGCCTAGAAGTCTGCACTGTAACCAGCACTTCAAGTGGCTCATGAAGAGATTCTGGGCCTTCCTGTGAGAAACCTTCATGAGTTGGGGACACATGTGACTTAGATGTGAGACTGCAGCAAGGTGCCAGGAGCTCAGAAGGGAAGGCTGCATCCAGCAGGGCGAGTCTCTCACATTGCTCTGAGAACGAACTTCTTTACTTTGTGTGCCTGAGCACCCGGCAGTCCTTTCTGGGTAGGGCCTGGAATGCTGCATTTACCTCAGAACTGGGACTTCAAGAGGTCCTGACCTAGGGTTGGCTGGGATTGACACAGGCAGCTGGAGGGAGGGGGAAGAGGAGGAAGGTAAGAGATTACACTGAAGATCTTACATTTATAATCCAGTGGATCAATGTGAGGTGACTGGCACTTTGCTTCTCAAGTGGTCCACAATACCTTGAATGATGTAGTCATGGTTTTCCTTTGACATCTGGCAGAAGGATTTATCGGCTCTTCTGCCCCGCTTTGGTGATGGAGAAGTATCCTTTCTTGTCTAGGAGATGACAAGCAGGAACTAATAGCAACGACATTCATCTCAGAACCTAAAACATACAGCTTTCACACCCTCTGTTAATCAGAGAACCAAGAAAAGGTCCAGAGGGCACTCCAGAGGATAAGGAAGGACACTGAGCTTTCAAGGGTAGCCTGGATTACAGAGCAAGACTCTCAAATCAATAAACAAACAAGATTCCAGAAGGATCTGAATAGTTATTGGCAAATACAGGACAGAGGGCTGGACTGTGTCTTTGTGTCTTCTGTTCCTCACCACCTATGGCTCTTCTTAGGGCACCATAGACTGAGTCCACCTTAAAAAAAAAAGGAAGTAGTCAGAGAAGCTGGAGATTCCCTCCACGAAAAGACCAGAGTTGCTGGGGATGGGGTTCCCTTAAGGGTTTCCACATTTATTCTGGGGCCTGTCCCACCCAAGTAGCTCTTTCTCCTACGTCATCATCATAATGGTTCTTGCTTTAGAGTGGGTGTGGGTGGGCGGGGGCGGTTCTAGCTCAGCCCTGTTGGTTGACTTTGGGCAGGATCAGATTGTCAGCAGGCACCAGTTTCCTCTTCTGTACCCAGAGCTGTTGGATGAATGGATGTAAAATGTTCAGATGACTTCTCACTGATGCCAAATATTAAAGGTCTGGGAGGAATTTTACCCATGTTAGTTATGTTTTCTCTGGGTATAACCTTTCAAGGGTCTACTGTTGTATGACAAAACTCTTCCTGAGGAGATGCAACACACATGGACTCACCCCAGGTAGGGATCCCACATACACAGATACCATCAAAGTCCAACTTGGTGAACCAATGAGTTTTATTGGGGTTACTCTCAGGAATATGGGTGAGGGTTCACTTACAGGTCCAGAAGTGACTCAAAGACAACCAAGGTCCACCCCAGCATGGGTGACAGGCTCACAAGAGCTGGAGACCTGGGACATGCTGCACAGCCTGAAGATAGCTCAAAAGATTGGAGAGTCCTTTTCAATCGACTCTGGTCCAAATCTCTTCCAGGCAGCTCGGCTGGTTTCTGCTTCTTCCAGGCAGACGGTCTGGACTGAGTCGTCTTTGCAGCTTTTCCTCCTTTCAGTAGTTCAACTTGTCTGAGAATCTTCTTTGTAACTTGACTTCCTTCCATCTGAGAGGGACTCTTGGCTTTTATTGCTGACTCTGGCGGGGAGGAGCCTAGTGAATCTGGTTAGTTTCAGGGACTTCCAGAAGCTATTTTGAGTTGTTTACCCTCCCGATTAAGGGGCTTCCTGCAGGATGGAATGGTTTAAGCACAGAAGAAACTGTTAAACAACATATACACATAAAACTTATCTCCCCTACACATCTTGTCTTGTTTCTTTTCCCATCGCTGCGATAAAATATTCAACAAACGCAATTTAAGGAGAAAAGGTTGATTTTGGCTCCCAGTTTCAGAGTGCAGCCCATCATGGTAGGGAAGACTTGGGAGCAGGACTATTAAGGATTGTCTGGGCTTCATGAGACATTGCTTAAAAAATAATAAACAAAAATGTTAAAGGCATAGGCTTAAAAGTGAATAAATTCCATTGATGATGTAGTTACTGAAACACTGACATGAAAGTGATTGATAAAAGTTTTTGTTAGGGCTGGAGAGATGGCTCAGAGGTTAAGAGCTCTGACTGCTCTTCCAGAGGTCCTGAGTTCAATTCCCAGCAACCACATGGTGGCTCACAACCATCTCTTCTGGTGTGCCTGAAGACAGGTACAGTGTACTCATATAACTAAAATTTAAAATAAATAAATCTTTAAAAAAAAAGATTTTGTTAACAAGAGCTGGTAGCAGCTTTAACTAAGCACTATTTTATTTCATCAAACATTTTTTTTTCTGTTTTCCTGTGTTCTCTGGGAAGTCCAAGTGCATGTAGAACATCAGGGTTCAAGGATGCTCAGCTCTTCCTTACACTCCCATCCCCACCCTCCCACCCTGCCTCTCCCAGCGTTTCAATGTGCATTTCTTTTTTTTTTAATTATTTATTTTATGTATATGAGTACACCGTAGCTGTCTTCAGACACACCAGAAGAGGTCAACAGATCCCATTACAGATGGTTGTGAGCCACCATGTGGTTGCTGGGAATTGAACTCAGGACCTCTGGAAGAGCAGTCAGTGCTCTTAACCACTTAGCCATCTCTCCAGCCCCCTCAATGTGCATTTCTATTATCTTCAACCTCCTCTTTCTACCTTGGGATCTAATCTGCTGTCAGCCCCACCGTCTTAGTTTCCTTTTCCTGTTGTCATGATAAAATACCCCGATGAAAACAAGCCAAGGGAGAGGGGGCTTATTTGGCTCACAATTCCCGGTTACAGTTCATCACAGGCAGGGGTTCAAGGCAGCAGGCAGGAGCTTAAAGCAGCTAGTCCTGTCACACCCACAGTCAAGAGCAGAGAATAAATTGATGGCTGCTCAGCCAGCTTTCTCCCAGCGAAATCAGGATCCCCTGAATAGCATGACAGTGGGCAGGCCTTCCCACCTCAGTTAATGGAATCAAAAAAAGTCCTTCAGATGTGTCCAAAGGGCAACCAGGTCTAGATGAGCCCTCACTGCACCATGTCAAGCTGATAAGACTAATCAATACATCTAAGGTGGTTTTCATTGTCAATATCCTTTTTAGTTCTAAAGATTCGAATTGAGTCCGTTTTCCCCCTCCATAGAGCTTCACATTTTCATGTTTTCCTCTCACTTTATGGACATACGGTGTCTACACTCAATGACTTTTTGATGTACCTAGTGACTAATTCCATCCTTTGTGTTATGTTTGGGCCTATTTTGATTGCATTTTGTCTTTCTTCTCACAAACTATGTTTTTCTGGTTCCTTGCATACCTTCGACTTTTTGCCTTGACATCAGCCCCTGTTGGTGTTGTTGAGGCAGGGTTCTACATCTCAACGATTGGCCTTGAACTTGCTGTATCACAGAGGATGACCTTGAACTTCTGCTCCTCCCACCCCCACCTTCCAAATTTGGGGATTACAGGCATTGGCCACTGTGTTTTTTTACACAGTGCTGGGGATGGAACCCAGGGGCTCATGACTGCTAGACAAGCTCTCTACTGAGCTACATCCCCAGCCTTAAGCTTAGCATCTTTGTGTGCTCTCAATTATTTCTGTGCCTTGTTCTGTTACACTTAATTCAAAATATTGTTTTTTTTTTTAAATCAAAAGTGAGCAAACCCCTGGCATATACACCCAAAGCATCCCTGCCATCTCTTTTTCTATGGTTTATCATCTTTATATTTTAAACGGTAAGAGATAGCAGAAAAATAGTATTTTGTGGCTTGTAAAAAATAAACAAAAAAATTAAGTGTCTATAAGTACAATTTATATCCACTATATATAACATAGACAGGAGAGGAAAACGAAATACTCTGTACGGGTGTTTGCGTGCTATAGTAGCAGAGCGGAGCTTCTGCCACAACTCCAGGGCTGTGACTACTAACTGGCCGGCCCTCTGCACACTTTGCCTATTTCTGCCTTTGAGGTCATGTGTAAATATTGTTAATAAACACAAGAATTTGTTTTGAATTCCTTTATTCTAGGGCTCACTTTGTCCCACTCTACCAGGTGACCCATGAATGACAGAGTTTTCCTCTCTGACAATTGGAGAAGGGAACTATTCTGGGTGGAGTGAAATTCTGCTTTTGATTCCTGGGCTCTTCTTGGGGCTCATCCCCAGCCTCAGGTGCTTTCCTCAGAGGCCATGCTGATGACCCACCAGGACTCCATCACACCCACCATACGTCTTTAGGGCTGGTCCTCTTCCAAGCAACTCTCCCTACCCTGGGAATTTTGGCCTCTTGACTCCTCAACTCAACAGCACAATTCATACAGTAAGTGGCCACGGAGCCCCAAAGCTTTGTGTCTCTGTCACGTGTGATTGTGTGCCTGAAACCCATTACTTGGATGACTGTATTAAAGACAGGAGACGCCAGGCAGTGGTGGCACAAGCCTTTGATCCCAGCACTTGGGAGGCAGAGGCAGGCGGATTTCTGAGTTCGAGGCTAGCCTGGTCTACAGAGTGAGTTCCAGGACAGCCAGGGCTACACAGAGAAACCCTGTCTCGAAAAATCAAAAAAAAAAAAAAAAAAAAAAAAGACAGACAGGAGACAGAGATGGGTATGTGGCACACACGGTTAGTCTCAACAGCACTCAGGAGGCAGAGGCAGGCAGATTTCTGACTTTGAGGCCAGCCAGATCTACAGAGTGAGTTCCAGGACAGCGCTACACAGAGAAACCCTGTTTGGAAAAGGAAAAGCAAAACCAAACATAAGACAGGAGAAGAAAAAAAATCTCATTGTTGTTTGTCTGTAATTGTCAGAGCAAACTAAGTGCTGTATTTACTATCCATGCATGCCTGTGTGTGTGTGTGTGTGTGTGTGTGTGTGCGCGCGCCTGTGTGTGTGTTCACTCTGCTGGGGACTGAACCCAGAGACTCATGCAAGTACTCTACCACAGCTATTCCACTGAGTCCCTAACTGATTATTTTAAAGAAGCAACCCTTGTAAATGTATCTTCACAGCAACAGAATGTAATATTAAAATATTTGTGATTTTGGTGGTTCACAGAGTGATAAGCATTGATGAAGTCACACCTCGTCTTTGTAGTGAAGATGAAATTCCAGTTCCTGGTTAGCAAAGTGGAGTATTTTTCTCATACCAACACAATCTTATCACAGTCCCCTGGGGCCACCCAAGGTCCCTGCCATTGTGCTAACACCAACTTTTCCCCTATAAATATTAATAGTCCCTTAGATGGTTCTTTCAGGGCTTTCACTGTTATTTTGCACAAAATAAGCTGTTTTTCTCCCCTCCGGAGGAAAAATCAACCAACCAACCAAACAAACAAAAAAGAGTCCCAATTCCTTTAGCGTGGCATCCATATTTCATCATCTCCAGCCTTGTTTTCACAGTTCTCTGGCCTAATCAGTATCTTTGGATTCTTTGTGAGCTGGTGACCATAAACAGCCAGCTGCCCAGATTGGGCCTCACACAGACCCAATGGTAGATTCTCTCAGGCCTGGAGGAATGCCATTCCCAGGCACGCAGAGCTTTTTCCTAACAGAGCTGTGCTTCAAGCTTGTGCTATTTATGACAAAAGATGACCCGAATTGCTTGCTTGAAAACTGAATACTAGTTGTGGTTTTAAAGCCAATTCTGAGGCTGGGAATGTAGCTCAGTGGCCCAATATAACTGGACTGGGCGTGGTGCTGCTCACTGGTTATCCCTGGTGTATCGAAATTCAAGGACATTCCCTGTTGCTGCTGGAAGTTTGAGGCCAGCCTGAGTTAGGAGACACTGATTCAAACAAAACAAACCAATAGACAAATTGGTTGCCACCAGTTCTGGATTTGTCCAGGAAAATAGTCCCTGCCAGTAAATAGTTCCTTTCTTGCATTTTGGAGGCTCTGCCATCTGCTGAATGATGAAGCTGTCCCCTGGGTCTGAGTTCCAGTTTCCTAAATGACATTAGGAAGACAGAAGAGCCTGTCAGGTTGTCATTTTATTATGTAAAAACAAAAACAAACAAACAAACAAACACACTAAAACCAGTAAAACAACAAAAACAGCTGGGCAGTGGTGGCACACGCCCTTGATCCCAGCACTTGGGAGGCAGAGGCAGGTAGGCATATGGAGTTTGAAGCCAACTTGTCTACAGAGCAAATTCCAGGACACATAGCCATGGTCACACAGAGAAACCTGTCATGAAAAAAAAAACTAAACAAAACCACATAAAATCAAAAGTGGGTAATCAAAGAAGCAGGTAAGATTGTTATTTCCGTTGGAGGCAGACCATGTAGGTTTCATGTAGACCTGCCTGGCCTCAAACACAATATAAAACTAGAATTAGTCTTGGTTCTTCTGATTCTCCTGAACTTCTTAAGTTCTGGGATTACAAGTGTACACCACCACAGCCAGTTTTAGGCTCTGCTGGCTGGAGATGGAGCCAGATCCTCTACTTATGAAGGAGAGTGTTCTTCCTGCCAGGTGGGCTCCATACTCAGCCTTCGTTTTTTACATTATTTTTAAAAAGGAATTGATTTACACCTTTATTCCTGCTGGGGATCCAGTGTAGATCTTGAGCATGCCAGGCAAGTGCACCACCACTGTGCTGCTGGGATTTGATTGTTTTAGTGTCTGTCTGCTCCACCTAAAGCCCTTCAGAAGGAGGAATTTAAGTGTCATACCAGACTAGCCCAAAACATGGCATAAAGTAGGCCTTGTAAACATTTACTGAGTGATAGTCAAGGATTCAATGTACACATCTGCTTTGAATATACAATACTAGAGTCCCTGTTAGCCTGTTTTCAAAAGGGCCAAGGAATCACAAGATCAACCCACTGTGAATATGACACAGAACCTTACAGTTGTTATAAGGAACTTAGGGAGATGTCAAAAAATCTTCAGTGTATACGGAACATCTGAACAGTGAAGTGATATGTTCCAGGGACACACACACACACACACACACACACACACACACACACACACACACAC
>JANHMN010000012.1:41027281-41073876 GCA_030674055.1 Rhabdomys pumilio
CACACACACACACACACACACACACACACACACACACACACACACACGAATCTACAGTAAAAGGGGGAAGGGAGCTGGAATGTTGGGAGCACAATAGAGCCAGAGAGCAGGTGATCTGCAAGAAGATGTAGATACGACATTGTCCCATGGAGAGTCACAAGATTAACATAGGTGGGGCAAGATTACAGTCAGGAGAAAGGCTGGTGAATGTCATGTGAGAGGTAAGGAAGGAGGGCATGGGTTGGTAGTTGTACAGAAAGAGGTGGGAAATAGAGGACTCTTTTGTTTGTTAAATTGGAGGATATCTTGAGGGCACTAGCCTGGGGGTAGGGCAGGGCTGGTCTCAGAAACCATAGTGTAGAAGAAAGAGGTAGCTGGTAAAGGCTTGGGCCCTGGTGGTAGAGGATGGTTTGTTCCAGTATGGGATTAACCAGGCAAGCCTGTGACCTTGGGCACAGCAAAAGACCGAGCCTTAGTTTAATTACTCATAAAATGAAATAATAACAACTATCTCTGGGGCTCTTGGGAGGATTAAGTTGGTTGACTACTTGACATGTATTCCATTTCAAGCAGGATTCGTCCTCCTTCTCTTCCTCTTCTTTGAGGGACAGTCTTGCTAGGATATTACCCAGGTTGGTCTCAAACTCCTACTCAGTAATCCTCCTACCGCAGCCTCTGAAATGATGGTATTTCAAATGGGTGCCACCACATCAGGAAAAATGCGAAAGAAACAGGAAGAAAAAGTTCCAGGGTTTTTGAAAACTCCTTCGATCAAACTGAGAATGACTGTTATGAACCTTCAAAAAAACCAAGCCTCCAGTTGTAGTGATGCATGGAAGGCAGAGGCTTCCATCTCTGTGGAAGAAGTCTATGAGTTCAAGTCCAGCCAAAGCTACATTGTGAAATCTTATCAAGAGTGGGAGGGAGGAGAGGGAAGGGAGAGGCTCGGACAGAGACACCAGTGCAAATTCTACATTCTACAAATGGCAAATGCAGAACCCTTGCTAGGATAGATACTAGAGGAATGGTGTTGTTTAGCATTTTCACCCCAGGCTGATAAAATATCTGTAGCAATACGCCAGAATTCTCTTTGGAAAGAGCTGGGAGGATGGAAATCAAATCTTGGGCAAGTCTCCTGTGCTGGCTCCTATCTGTTAAACCCAGTATTGCACAAAAGGGCCACATTCCAAGAGAAGTGTGTTTGCTCTGGCTTAAACATAATCATTTCCTCAGGAAAGCTTGATTCAGATAAAGACTATTAGGAAACTGGCAATCTCTCAGCTTGCAGGAAATGGAATGTCTTTATTTATTTTGAATCCTAAGAAAATGCATTAAACATTTGCCACTGCTGGTCAGAGCATGCTTTTAAATGCAAAAGTTCCTGGCCTTGCCCTTGAGAACATCATTCTTTTACTGGGTGCACTTTAATCAGGCTTATTTTCACACACACACACACACACACACACACACACACACACACACACACCACACACACACTGATTTATTTACAAAGGTTTTATTTTAAAATGTGGCTTTGGATGCTTTTATTTATCTCTTAACAGAATGCAAAATCATGGCATGTTCATACACGTGTTATCATACTACTTCACCCCCGCGCCCCACAGGGTTTCTCTGTGTAGCCCTGGCTGTCCTGGAACTCACTCTGTAGACCAGGTGGGCCTCGAACTCAGAAATCCACCAGCCTCTGCCTCCCAAGTGCTGGGATTAAAGGCGTGCGCCATCACTGCCCGGCCATACTTCGTTTATCTCCCCACTATCTGACTCCCAAGTCTTCCTTCCTCTGAAAATATTTTCAGACACTAAGTAAATATTTAAGGAAGAAGAGCGCATGAGATCCAGAGATGGGACCTCACGTTCTGGTCCTCATTCAGCCACTTCTAAGCTATGAGCTGACACTTTTTTTATTATTTTGTTTTTTTGAGACAGGGTTTCTCTGTGTAGCCCTGGCTATCATGGAACTAACTCTGTAGAACAGGCTGGTTTTGAACTAATGGAGATTTGTTCTTACCTCTGTCTCCTGAGTGCTGGGATCAAAGCCTGTGCCACCACCTCTGCCTGGCTCTGAGCAGACAGACACCATTGACGGTGACTTTGCATCTTGGTGCTGGAAAGTGGGAACAGTGACCACTCATTAGGATGAGGTTTATGAGAGTTGATATGTATGTACATAAAGGGTTAGGGTCTGGTACACAGTCGGTACTCAATAAACGTCAGCCATTGTTCATTATTCTTGTATATAGTCAGTGTGTGCTCCCCTTGACTCAGTTAAGCAGTAGATGATAAAAAGGTTTCTGCGGAGTCAGCAATTAGCACTCTACACAGTCAGAATGGAAGTCTGAATGTGTCTCTCATTTATGCATTTAAAACACTCTTGCTAGGCAGCCTGGGCTGGTCTCCAGCTCTGAATTGTCCTGTCTACTGGGATCACTGGTGTGTATCCCCAGCTCAGCTCTCTGCAAGACAGTCAAGTATAGATCTCTGTTGGACTGACAGGGCTGGAACAGTATCTCCTTTACAAATATTTTTAAATAAAATATAATCACACCATTTCCTCTCCTTCCTTTAATCCTTCCCATGTCCCCCCACTTTGTCCTCTCTCAAATTAAAATTCATGACTTCTATTTTTTGTTACATATACATTCAAGTATGTGTGTATATATTCCTAAGTATATGCTCAGTTCATGAATCATACTTACATGCATATGATAACCAGTTGGTATTAGATAATCAACTGGAGGACTCTTTCCCGGGGAAAGCTATTTCTCGTATTCTTATTATTTCTTACTGAGTAGTATTTTGTCTGGCATCGAGGTCTCTGAAGCTTTCCCCCTTCCATGTTAACATGTCTGTCAGTGTCATGCTTGTTCAGGTCTTGTTTAGGTAGCCATCTTGATGAGACTGCATGGGTGTAGCTTCTCTGACATTTCTAGGAAATGCAATCACAGCAAACGGGTGTGATCTGGCTTTTACAATCCTTCTGCCCCTGTCTCTCTACCTAAGGATATGTGTAAGTCTGTGTAAGCATATACATATATAGTTTAAATGAGAAACTTCCATCTGGGCTAACAATGCTCCCCATTAAGAGCCATATACTGACAAAACCCCCAGTGCCAGGCATGAGAAAGCTTTTGAATTGTTAGGGTTTTCCAAGGCTCCAAGAACATTAGAGGCTATTGCTATTGCCCTTGGCTGTCCCCAGAAATTGAAGGTTAAGTCCCTGTTACTGAAGACACCATGACTGTGGACACAGGACCCCGAGGATGAAGTCATCTGCTGGGAACATCCAGCAGTTTGCTGAGTGGAGTGCACAGAATGCAGTGGCTTCCCATGTGACACCTGAGGCCACCTAGGGATGCAGCCATGTTTACATTATGGATAGGCATTCCTTACAGTTGCCCCAGGGAGCGTGTTCCTAGAACATTCTACACCATTCCGACAGCCATGACAAATGACAGCAGCATTTCCATACGCAGCACTGTCAATCACACCAGGTAAATGGGGCGTCTGTTGGCTTTGCTGTATAGTCAGATAGTGCTGCCGTTTGCTTCTTAATTATCACTCCAAAGACATTTTTCAGTTGAAACAATTATAAAAACTATTTAGAGGTGAGAGAGATTGAGAGAGATTGAGAGAGAAAGAGAGAGAGAGAGAGAGAGAGAGAGAGGAAGAGCGCGCGCTGTACCCTGGGAACCCTTTATGGCACTGGAAGAGATACAGGCAGGACCATGCTGAGGATTACCAAAGTTTTATTTAAAATTTCAGAGCACCTGAAAATAAAGACTATAATGTACTTGTGTCTTTATTGTGTGACTTTAAAACTCTCAATCAGTTAGCCTCCAAGGGTTACCACGAACAGAGCGCTGCTCAGCCAGGCCTACTGCTGTCCTCACTCTCTGCTGGCTGTCAGGGAGGTAGGCTGCTGACATCCTGTGGGCAGGTGACTTGTTCCTACTCGGAGTGGCGCTTTTTCTTCTTGTTGTGGCTCTCGATTGCCCTTCTCAGGGCTTCATCCGGAATGAGATCTGACATTCTCATGTCTGTGTGGCTACAGCCAATCTTGGGGCAACTGTGAGGGAGGAAAGAAAAGCCATCAGTCCACCGCACTGCCTTAAGCACTAACTTCTCTCACAGCCAGGCACTGGAATGAGAACACTTTGCAAAACAACCCCAAAACAGCAGCAGCAGCAGCAACACCACCACCACCACCAACAACAAAAACCCAAGAACAAAACCAAAATGCCCTCAAACCCAGAGTCATGCACACATATCCATTTTTTTTCACTGAGGGCGGCTTGGTTTGGGGCTGGGGAAGCAAGCAATGTAGGAGCAGCCCCTACACTAGGGGCTTGCTTTCTAATGGGAGGCAGGCAATCACCAAGTAGCCAAATACCATGCCACGATAGCAGTGAAGCAATGCAGGACAGAGGGAACATGGGGGAGCAGAGAAGGGGAGTGGGGAGACAGGCTTGCATGTGGTCTAGGCTGCCCAGAAGGCTTGGCCAGGTGCTCTGCAGTGAGAGCAAGCGAGGTGACACCAAGGGCAAGGTGGTCCTCTGGATTATTATTTTGCTTTGTTATTATTTTTGATTTTGAGTCATGGTCTCATGTGGCCAAGGCTGTCCCTGAACCCACTAAGTAGCTGGAGATGAACTTCCTATTGATCCCATTTCCCCAATGCTAGGGTTACAGGCATGCACCACCAACACCGATTTTATGCTGTGCTGGGGCGGGTATGTGTGTGTCAAACAGGGCTTCATGCATGCTAGGTTAAAGCTCTACCAACTGAGTCACTTCCTTAGCCCTGGGTATCATTTTAAATATGAAAACAACCCCCTGGAAGTTTTTTAGGTAGGGGTGGGATGAGATTTAATGTCTTTTTAAAAACTTACTTTAGTTACTTAGAGAGGACAAAAGGCTAAAGGGCAAAGGGTGAAGCAGAGGAAATAGTGGGGGTCCCACAGAAGTACAGGAAGGGCGAGGCAGTCTGGTTGAGTGTCTGTGGCAGAGACAGGCTCCACCACACACTGGGGTGTAGGACCTATAGACCTATGGATGGAAGGCAAATAAACAGAAAGGAGAAGGCAGAGCCAAGCAGTGGACAACTGCGGGACCTGCACTGTGATGGGAAGGGAACACAGGACAGGGATGGGGGCAGGAGTCCTGCCTGGACTGTATTCTCCTAAATGCCACTAAACCTCTCAATGGAGCCACTGAGAGGGACACTGAGCACTGGCCAGAAGCCCGAGGTGAGGGAATTAAGAGTGTGAGTCACCAAAAAAGGGTGGAACTCAAGGCCTCGCTCAGTTAGTCGGCTCATTTGAGGGAGTGTTGGACTGAATCACCTGATTTCTTTTTACTGTGAACAAGGTTTGGGCAGGGCTAAGTGCCCAGTGTTTGCAGTCAAGCTAATGCAGGTCTGAAATTCTCTCAACCACCTGACTGGTGGTTGAGATAAACTTTCTGAGCCTGGGTTTCCCTGCTATAAAATAGGGGCAGGGTCCCTATTCCACAGGGCAATGGGCCCCACAGTGCCCCATGGTGTCCTTCAACTTTAACATCTCCTAGTCTGGCCACTGCTCTCCTGGAAGTTTTAAGTTATCGGGTCTGTCTGTACTTACACAGACCCTGTGCACATACACACCATGCATTCAGGCTGCTTCTGTGTGATCAGCTTTGGGTTAGGTCCTAACAACATAACCTTAAGTACAAACATGGCTCTGACCCACATAGAGCTCCCCATGACCTGAGACAGTTCTTCAAAAGGCACAGGAAACACAGAGTAAACGTTAAAAGGCCGATCTGGGAGCTACAACGCATGCACCAGTCCTAGGAACCGCAGGGATAGGCAGGAAAGAGGAGGTGTTTCCTGGCCTTCATCTTGGGGTCAATGAGTGCTCAAAGGACACGGTTTCCCTGGACAGGGTGCAGCCCACGTGCAAGGAGCAGTAAACTTGAGAGTGGGAATTCATTCTGAAAAGCTAAATGTGTCCTATGTACTCAGGTACATGAGTGTGTGCGCTCTCGCTCTCTCTCTCTCTCTCCCTCCCTCCTTCCTTCCCTCTCTCCTTTCTTTTTCCTGGAGTCTTGCTGTGCAGGCCCACCTGACCACCGCAGCTTGATCTATGTACTTTGAAGTAGATCTAAGTATGTACTCTAAGGATGAGATGATGAAGATGTACACACATTCAGGACTTTAGAAATGGAGACTGTCATTCCTCAGGCTTCCCTGACATGGAAGTGCAGAACAGGAGGTTTCTGGAGTGAACCTCCCTGAGAGGCAAGCCCTGAGCCCTGCTTCTGACTACCAGGCCTTGGGTGCAGTGGACTCCTGAGAACAAGGTCTACCTCCATCTGCCAGACAGTGAATAAGCAGTGGAGAGGGAAGTGGAGAGTGAGGGGGGAGGACTTCCTGATGACATCAGTGGCTTTAGTCAGTAAATGAGGGCATTCTGAGAATGGCTGACGGAATTAACCACAGCACTGGGCTGCAGAGGAGGCGCCCACACTCATGTCGACGGGATGGAGCTCAGTGAGGTCTGTATCATGCAGAGACAGGCTCTGGGGATAGGGATATAAGTCAAGTCTCTGAAGGGAGCAAGGTGACCTGACAACCAAGATACAAACTTGAAAATGGAAGACCCAAGACAAGTGGTATATGCCTATAATCCTAGCACCTGGGAGGCTAAGGCAAGACTAAGCTGCACAGAAAGTTCTAGGCTAGTCTGGGCTATATAGTGAGACCATCTCCAAAAGAGTGGCAAAGACCTAGTAGCCAGCTCCTCTAGTGCTGACACTGTCCAAGGTTTCTCCTGCAAACAGCTGAAAACAGAGTTCTTGTCTGTCTGCAGGCATCCTGGCACAGTGAAAATCAAGGCCACTGAATGCCACAGGCAAAGGGTTGTGCTCCAGGCCTTACCACACAGCAGCTGCTCTTCTAGACCACAGTTACCTGTCCTGTCTCCTCAAACAAGGTGGCTCAACAAGAGACAGGGTGAGAACAAGACTGAAGAACATGAGTGATTCTCTGGGGAGACTTCCTGGAGGAGAGGCTGGACAGGAACCAGGGCACAGCCTTGTTTCCCACCCCACCCCACAGAAACAAACAAGTTTTTAAACTAAAAAGGATAAGAAAAGACCATGATGCCACCAGCCTGAATCAGGGCATTCCTGCTCTGAGAAACAACACTACCCAAGCATTAGGCCATAATCCCCAGGACATCCTGGTGAGCAAGTCAGGTGTGGCAACACCTTCAACATCATCAGATCATCCCCAGGAAGGGCTCGGACGACACACAAGCCTGGAAGGAGAGGCTGGTCCTGGGTCTGGGTCAGCCACAGGGCAGAGCATTCCTTAACAGCATGGGGCAAACTTAAGAGTCTACGCTAAGGAAAAGTCTCAGGGTGCAGAGGGTCCCAGGGACTTCAGGGAATCGGGGCTTCAGCCTCAGCTCGTGATCACACAATGCTGAGTATCAAGAGGCACAGATTTGGGTCCTAAGAATACTAAGGTTTGGCCCATAAGCTCTAGGAAGCAGCTGTATAGACAGAAGCCTTGTAGACAGACGCCTCTGGCATTAGAGCTGGGTAGATTCCTGACATACCTACACTCAGACAGTAACTCTGTCCCATACCCTCCAAGTCCAGGGTGATGTGTCACAAAGCAGTGAGGTAAGCATAATGACTGTTTGCCGTAAGGGCCCCACAGCTGTGTGTTCACACTGCACACCAGCAAACTTCCTGTCAGTTCTGTGCTTCTGCCTGTGGAAGTCAAAGGACATCCTCGTCGTCCCCCTCAGGTGCCACCGTTTTATCTATCTATCTATCTATCTATCTATCTATCTATCTATCTATCTATCTATCTATCTCTGAGAGAGTCTTTCACTGGCCTAGAACTTGCTAAGTATCCACTAGGCTGGCCAGCCAGTGAGCCTCAGAGACCTGCCTGTTTTTCATCTCCCTTCCCCTCCCAGTGCTGGGATTACAAGTGAACTATCCCACTTGGCACTTTTATGTGAATTTTGGGGATGAGCTTAAGCCTGGCTGAGCTATCTCCATGTCTTCTCCACAGCCAAGAAATGGGATGGCACAGATCGGAAAGGAATTCCCTGTTAGCTCTAGGGTCCCTGGAATTTTGAGTTGATGTAATTTCCACTTTAGAGATAAAGAACCTGGCTGAGAGGCTCAGTTATTTGTTGGTAAGTGATTCTGCTTTGACATTACACATTTCTCTTCACTTCATCTGTTTTGAATGTGTGTCAAAGATTCAGAAAACCAAAACAATGGGCTGGGGTCACAATTAGCTGTAGTTCATTAACATGAAAACCAGCAGGCAGCTTTATTTGTGAGATAATAGCTTTCTGATTAAGAGTGCTATTTTAGGAGATGACTCTAACAGTATGCTTAGGGGGAAAGCGCCACAAGACTAGTCTACTTCACCCAGCAGAGAGGCCTCCAGGGTCTGAAGCATGCTGGGAAAGTTCAGATGGTACCCAGTAACACAGTGTGCTTGGGACTCCAGTAACATAACTGGAACAGGAGAAAGAAACAGTTCTCTAACAGGATGTGTCAGACACATTTTTTAAACAGTGCTTCATGGGAAATGACACCACTTCATGCTGAATCAGAAACCTACGGGGTAACAGAACCCGAGTTCTAATCTGCTTCCATGTGTGCTTTGTATTTGACACTGGCTCTGTGAGTACAGCACCTCTCCTCTTGGGTGTGGTTCAGGCTGCTTCCCACAGTGTCTTCTACCCTGAATGCAGTAACTGCTGAACAAAAGCTGCTTGGAGCTGAGTACAACAGGCTGAGTCTTCATGCTGGAGCTGAGGCTTCATGGTGAGGAGAGCTTATGTCGGGTCAAGGTTCTGCCCTGCTTGCCTCTCCAGACCTGTGTCTCAGTGACAGCTGCCCACCTCTATACTAACAGCCACGAAATTCTCAAGGCTGGCTCAGTCACCTTCTAGGGGCAAAGCCACTTGCTTGCACCTCTGCTGTTTTCAGTGGCTGTATTGCTGTGATCTCAAGACTCTCAGAAGCCCTTCTGGCCACTTTCCTCTCTTCCACCTCTCCCTAGACCAATGGCAGCTAGCAACTGCTTTGGACACTCAACAGAATTAGCAGTCATCTTCCCCTCTGGCCCCTCCCCCACTTTCAGTCAGTTGCCACACTCTATCGGGCACATGCACACACCTCTCCTCTAGTGCTGTGCTCCTTCTCTGTAACAGAATGCACTGGGAGCACCAGCCTGGCAGCAGCACAGTCTGTAGCACCTGTCCCCTGCACTGCTTCTGTAGTAACTTCCCCAGCTCCAGGTTGGCTCCTCCTAATCCCCTTTCCCTACAAGGCCTCCTGTGCCTATGGGCAGAGCTGTTAGATGCTGGTGAAGATGCTGGTGAAAGCTTGACGACCAGGATGCAGGGCTCATGGTTACTGAGACTTACTGAGCATGTGCCTGCTCCTTTAGCTACTCTACACAGTATCTTATTCATGTTTCAGATGTACCAGTGAGAAAACTGCAACAGTTTACAGACAAGGGAAGTGATGAGACGGACATTCATGGCCTCTATGATAGATCTATTCATTGTTCTTCCTGTCACAAACAGTAACCAACACCAGGCCTACTGCCCTCCAAGTGAAAGTTGGTCTGGCAGTAGGGGTGGGGTGGGGGGTAGAGGGGTGGTGGGTAGGAGGGAGGCTCTATTCAAGGAACCAGTTTTTGATGAGTGTGGAGGGGCATGCCTTTATTCCAAGAACTCAGTAGGCAGGGGCTGGTGGATCTCTGTGAATTTAAGGCCAGCTTGGACTATACAGTGAGTTCTAGTATACCCAAGGTCACACAAATAAACAAACAAATAAACAAACTAACTAAAAGCCCAGTTAAAAACAATTTTGCTATTTTTTATGTGTCTTAGTTTTTTGCCTGCACGTATGTCTGCTGCAGCATCAGCATGGTGGTGTGGGAGGCGGCCAGAAGAGGATGCTGGCTCCTCTAGGGCTGGAGTTGAAGATGGGTCCTGAGAACTGAACTCGGGCCCTCTGGAGGGCAGCAGTCTTTTACCTGCTGCCCATATGCACCTATAGTGCACCACAGACTTCATGCAGCTTTCCTTCTCCACACTCTGTGTTTCTACACTGCGACTGGCACACCGCACAGCGCCAGGGAAACACCTCAGCTAAGATCTGAGACAACTGTACCTTATAAATTTCTGTACCCATGTTTTCTGCTCTTATGGAAACATAATGGTAGAAAAGACAGTATTTTCCTCTTCTCATTCTATAGATTGTAGCAAATCACATAGTTGAATGTTTGATTTTAGAAATTGTAGTGTTACTGACTTTAGGCTTCATAAAAATATTGTAAAATAAACTTTGGTTTGAGGTTAGGATAAAATTCCCAACAGTTTCTAAAATGGCTGTAAAAATAGTTCTGCCCTTTTTGTACTATGTATTTATGGTGTTCTTGGCATTGACGATTAGAAAATCAAAAGTTTCAATCAACTCTGAAAAACACTGAAGGTACTCTATCCTGCAGTATCAAATATTTAGCTAATTTTTAATTCTTTATATAAAATTAACATATCTGCTCATTAGTCTGCAAATTTGCCTTAATTGTTAATAAAGAGTAAAATATAAATGTTGAAGAACTGTCTTTGAATACATTTGCTTATATTTTATTATTATTAAATGCTTAATTTATATAGCTATTTTATATAGCTGTATACTCAGGGGTGTCTTAACTGAGGGAGCTGGGGGAAGGGCTCAGTGGCTAAAGCATCTGCTGTGCAAATGAGGGGCCTAGGGTCAGATCCCTGGAGCCCATGGTGCCCCGGCTATAATGTCAGACTCAGAAGGCAGAGATGGGGGTCTCTGGGGACACACTGCCCAGTGAGACTAGCCTTATCTGCAAGCTTGGGTTTTGCAAGATCTTACCTCTAATCAAGGAAGATCCTGACATCAACACTGGGTCTCTACATGTATGAGCACACAATGTGTATGCATACCATCATCACATGTGCACCCAAACATATGAACACATATACACACATGCAAACACATCACACACAATACACATGGAAAGAAGAAAAGGGGGGAAATTTGACCTAGTAAAAAGAGGAAAACTTTAAGAGGCCTAGCTCCTAAGCCCCCTTCACCATTCCCCAGTATTTTCCTTTATTTCTTAAGGTCTGATAACGATGTCACCTTTGTAAAGCCTTCTTCCACTCAGACTTAATGGTTATTATTAGTTTATGAACATTTTCAGGTGCCTGCTTCCCAGGTTATGGAAGCATGACAGGGAGAGAAGGCTTCCTTAGATGACAAGTATCACTTAAATGCTTGCAAGTATTGTGTGTAGTAGGTGTTAGAGAGTCAGAGCTGTACTTGAGAAGAAGGCCAACTAAGTGTGGGGACACGCTGTCGCTGACCCTGGGGCTGCTGGAGGAAACTGAAACATGCTTTGTGTTAGTCTCTGCCCTTTCCACCCCCAACCTCAGGAGACTATCACACACTGTCGGAAAGAGGACCTGCCAAAGCCAGCGAACTAGGAAGCACTCTTAGCAATTATGTTGACCCTTTCTGGCTTGTCAGAGAAGGAACACAGGGAAAAAATTAGTAGAGAAGGAAGGCTTGGAAGTCCAGAAACACAATTATGCTTGTCAGTAAAACATCAAGGTCATTAGGGAACTACAGTATTTGGAGTCTACGGTGGAAATTCAAGACAGAGAAATGAACTAATAGTTTATATTCATAGCCTAAAGGCTGCAAACCCACTTGTCTTCTAGAGTAAATACTGCAAATGATGTGACTGAATGGCCACGGAGCTATCTCTCTCTAGTCCTCAGCTGCTATCTCTCAGTCCACACCCACATGGGGAGGGGAGGGGAATTCCAGTTCTTGATCTGGGTGATGCAGAAGCAAAGCACACATCAAAGGGGCTGCTATCGGAGCCTGAGAACGGTCACACCTGCCATTCCATTCCTGCGATAAGAGCTCAGGAGATGCCAAGCCCAGTCAGCTCCAGTGTGGCCCACTGAGGACTCTCGTCACAGGCACAGAGCCGTGGTCCTGGGGTTGGGAGGTAGGAAGAGAAGGGACGGAAGATTCGGAGTTAAAAAAAATGTCATTGGTGAGTTAGCCATGGATTAATTGAAACCGTTTGGGAAGTAATTTGCATGATTAAATGAAAGCATTTCTTTGATAATGCAGTCTTCCTCACCAAGACCACTAGATATGAGTTCTTGTCTAGAATGTTTGTTTTAAAACCAAAGCACTATTGCAGAGAGCAAAGAATACGGTAATTTCCTCTTGGTTAAGTACACATTGAAAAAAGGGGTATCTCAGATCATAGTTCTTTTGGTCCTCAGCTACTCACTCTGGTTTGTTGGTGTGTGTGTGTGTGTGTGTGTGTGTGTGTGTGTGCGCGAGACAGAGGGGAGAGGGGAAGAGGGGGGGAGAGGGAAAGGGGGGAGGGGGAGAGGGGGAGAGGGGGAAGTAGAGGAAGAGGGAGAGGGAGAGGGGGAGACAGACTATGTCAGTCTTATATAGCCCAGGCCTCCACTCTCACATTCCCCTGTCTTTGCCTGACTGCTGGGGTGACAGGCACATGTGTCCAGGCCTAATTTGTGTGCTGCCTTGGATTGAAAGCAGGAATTCCTGTGTGCCAGGTAAGCTCTCTATGAATTGAGTTAGTCCCCAGCTAGCTACCTTGTAAACATCTGGAGTTCTCTAGAGTCCTGTAATCTAATACTATAGTCCACCTACTCTCTTCCTTCTGTGCTGATGGTGTAGCTGGAATGCCTTCAGTGTCTTCTGCACACTGCTCTTCCTGGATAGCCAGTTTCCTGTTGACAGTCTAGGCAGAGCCATAACTAGGGAAAGTGTGGGCAGCTTTCTCTGGCATGTAATGAGGACCACCAGGATGCTCTGCTCCCCCCAGTGCCCACTTACCAGGCCTTCTTCTTCCTCTTATGCTTGGATTCAATCATGCGAACAATGGCTTCCTCTTCGTATGTGTGGCCACACATTTTATTTTTCACTGGCTTCTTCATTTCCAGCTATGATTAAGGAGACATTAGGCTTTCAGGAATAATAATCACCCACTTCCTAGTCCCCCATAAAGACTAACTTCTCATCTTCATGGCTTTAAGCATCAGCTTGCAATCAGGAAATTCAGGGCTACAGGGGCTGTAACTTTACTTGGTCTCTGGGCAATAATTTTTTCCCAGGCCCTAAAGTATATAGTTAAATAAAAGCACTTGTTAGCCACAAACCTCCCAAGTATACAGTTTGATCTCATCACTTTGTTTCCTCCCTCCCAGTAGGATATCAGAAAGGAATCCAGGACCTTTCTGCCCCTGTGAAACTAACCTAACTCCATTTTCTTTGAGGGGAAAGAGGAAGTCATACCTGTGTTATGGGGCAGATGAAGTTGGTTTGGCTCTGGGTCACAATCATATCTTCGTCAACTCCTTCTGTCCCATCATTCTCTCTGTCTGCATGAATACCATCTAGAGGAAGAAAGGGGGCTAGTGAACTTCCTTGCTCAGCGGCATGCCAGGGAGAGGAAGAAAGGGCAGGACATTCCTCATGGCCTATTTGACCTCAGTCCCTGCACTAGGCACTTGGATGGATGCATGTCAACTTTTCTGTTTAACAGAATCCCAAGGGGTCCCCAGTTCTGTCCACTTTTGATAAGGAACTCAAGGTCCATGGTCGTAAAATAAGACTTTACAAAGTTCAGATAATTAATCTGTAAGGGAAATCTGCTTGGTAACAGATGATGTAGTCAAAGGAGTCCAAGGTCCTAGTCTCTTCTGTGTCCAGTCACAGGCTTTGGCCTAGCAAGGTGCCCTGCTTCATCGCTTTGGTACCAAGACAAATGGAGAAAACAAACAAACAAACAAACAAACAAACAAACAAAGCAACATGGCCCCTGCCTCAAGAAACAATCTGTAAAAAGGACCTTCTTGTGGGCAGTTCAGAAACAGTCACTTTGGAGTACATGATTTGAACTTCTTTGAGGTCTTAGATATTATTGAGGACTCCAGGAACTGTTTTTAAAAATGGGTTGTATGTATCAGCATTTACCATAGTAGATATTAAGACTGAAGAATTTAAAAACCTATTTATTGCTAGATTTAGAGATAATAGCAACACTCCCATTGCATGTCAACATAAATAACATATTTATTTATTTATTTATTTATTTATTTATTTATTTATTTTAACTGTACACTGGTGTTTTGTCTGTATGCATGTTAATGTGAGGGTGTCAGAAGCCCTGGAACTGGAGTTACAGACAGCTGTGAGCTGCCATGTGGTTGCTGGAAGTTGAACCTAGGTCCTCTGGAAGAGCAGCCAGTGCTCTTAACCACTGAGCCACCCCCCCTCACATTTTTTTTCTTTTTTTTGAGACAGGGTTTCTCTGTGTAGCCCTGGCTGTCCTGGAACTCACTCGGTAGACCAGGCTGGCCTTGAACTCAGAAATCCGCCTGCCTCTGCCTCCCAAGTGCTGGGATTAAAGGTGTGCGCCACCACCGCCAGCTTTTTATTTTTATTTATATGAGTACACTGTAGCTGTCTTCAGGCACACCAGAAGAGGGCACCTGATCTCATTACAGATGGTTGTGTGCTACCATGTGGTTGCTGGGAACTGAACTCAGGATCTCTGGAAAAGCAGTCAGGGCTCTTAACACCTGAGCCATCTCTTCAGCCTCAAGATTTTAAAATTTAAAAGTAATTACATTTCCCAGAACAAACCAGAGAATGGTATTTTTTTGGGGGGGGGGAGGGGGGCAGTTTGTAAATATCTTAAATGGTTGGTTTCACAGAAGGAGCTTCTACAGACAGCTAGATTTCAGTATCTTTCTGGCAGCTAACCCCTCAAAATACCATTTTGGGGGTTCTCAAGGAGCTCATGTGAAAAGGCAAATGACATCATGTTGCTGCTATGAAGACAGCTGACCTGGGGGACATCTCAGCTCCTAGCCTGCACAGTGAGTGTGAGGCTGTGACACAGAGCCATCTGCTTCCAAAATGTCCTTCCTCTCACTGTGTTACACCTGTCCTTTACTGACAGGTGACTCTTGAATGGGATGACAAAGCTGAGCTCCTTTCTGCAGACGGGCTACAGGCCGTCTCCCTAACCTCTAAGTCTGAAATTTGTAATATACCAAGACTTACAACACTTTGCATACCTACATGACACCAGACATGGACAATGCCACTACGAGACTTTGTTTCACAGACACAATTAAAATACTATATGACATTAGAGTCTGTTTTCGTTCAGGTGGTTATTTTCTGGTGAGGACATTCGTTTATCTTATATACTGTATATCTAATATACTGTATAAAGCTTTGTGCAGAAACTGTATAGGATATAGGTAAACTTTCTGCTTGGTTTGTATCCTCGCCTCAAGATAGATCATTATGTACATGCAAATGTTTTAAAATCCCAAACCACAAACACTGTGGCCCCAAGCATTTCGGGTAAGGGATGTTTAGTCTATACTTGTCAACTGTCTGTCAATGGCTTATTCTTTCCTCCTCCTTTCTCTCTTTTCTTTCTTCTTTTCCTTCTTTCATGTTGGTAGAATAATAAAGGCCTAAAACTGCTTTCCTGTCAAGGTGTGGGAGAAAAGACTTTGACAGCCAGACAGAAACTCCAACAGGTCAGAGGGGTTTGTAAACTTTTGTGTTATGGAACTACTCTGGGCCTCCCCTTGGACCAGGTGCAGTGTCTGTCTGTCTGTCCTACTAAGGCTGGACAAGGGCATGGGGTTTTTGTTCAAGGCCATCTGGTTGGAGGCCAGAAATTCTCCCCCAACTGCTCTTTTAGAGGAGTCTCCTTCCTCTATTGGACCCCTCTCTTTATTTGTATGGCAATTTCAAACCAAAAAAAAAAAAAAAAAAATCAGAGATTTTTTTTTTTTTCTTTTTCGAGATAGGGTTTTCTGTGTAGCCCTGGCTATCCTGAAACTCACTTTGTAGACCAGGCTGGCCTCAAACTCAGAAATCGGCCTGCCTCTGCCTCCCAAGTGCTGGGATTAAAGGCGTGTGGCCTGCAAAAATCAGAAATCTTTTTACGTGTCAACACAATGACTCCAAAGTTTCAGCTTTTGGGAAGCTTCTGATTTCAGATGCTATCTTGATCAGGGATCTCAGCTGTGCTTGTCTATCCATGTACTCCCAACTGCCAAATCGGTGGTGCTTCTTCTGGTCTAAGGCACCACCGATCAGCAGTGTTTAATCCTTTATTCTAAGTAAGCTAGCTGTCAAATTAAAATCAATTCATGTTAAAGGCCTACAAATTGTATTATTTGCTTATCCTTAGTAATTGTTTATTTAGTAATTAACAATATTTCATTTGGAATCAATATACAGGCTGGATCTATTATTTAATTTAATAAATTATGCAAAGATAACTGCTAAGACACTAACAGCCAGTGACACATCAGTTATTTGCAGCCAATCTATTTTCAAAGCAAAATTGCAGAAAGTTTAAAACACCTGTCAGCAATAAAACGGCGTTTAATATGTAACAGTTTGTACATGTTTGTTTATTGTGATATGGGTGTGGGGCTTCTGCAAATAGTGCTCACACCTATGAAGTCCTGCACGTTTTCTGAGCTCTGGGCTTGGCATTCACCATATGAGAGACTCCTTAAAGAGTCCTTTATCAAGTAGTGACTCAGGAAAGTGGGCAGGTAATGGAAAAAGGTAAGGGGAAGGCTGGGAGCCATGCTGCCTGTGGGAACCACTTTGCAAAGCCTCCTCCTGTGAGCTGCTGACTCTAGTCCTGACTTTGTGTCTGACAGTCAAAATAAAAGTAGCTCCTTGTAAATTTCTTACAGACCTTATTCTGAACCGATGGCAGATTTCTGACTATAAATATTATAGTGTGGAATTCACCGGAAAATCTGTTAGATGTATTAACAGAGTTCAGCCCATGTGAAAGACTGTGGGTTTGTTGGTTATTTTCTATTTTTAAATTTCAAAAGGTGGAGGAAGCAAGAAAGCATAACTCAGATGCAATGCCAACCGCTAGGGAGGCTGAGTGGGGAACTAAGAGATGGCAGAGATCACGAACAGGGAGGTAACGAGAGAGAAGGGTGAATGCCAGCAGTGAGTAATAGCCCACAGACCGAGAGAGTCTAAATGGGGAAAGATTGCAATAGCGACACTTCTCTAAAGAGAGCATTTCCTCACTACACCTGTATTTATAGAAAGTGACATTAATGCTGGGATTCTACAAGGTGCTCACAAAAGGTCGCATCTGGCAGTAAATACCACTTATGGTGGTTTACCTGATCCTGAGGACAAAACTCATAGTGCATGTGGTAAAAGGCATGCTGGACAGAAAGGTACAGATCTGCCAGAACCACAGGCATTTGAAAAGTGGGGTTAACTGCTACCTGAAGTTACTTTTCCCAGAACACCAAGAGCCAGACAAAGTATAGATTGTGCTTAAAACTGTTCAGGGTGCTCACAGGGTGAAAGTGTTCCATTGTCGAAGTGTCTCATTAATACTAATAATAGCTTACTTACTGAAGACAGCTCCAGTGACTTGATATTATTTCATTTAATACTCACATAATGCCCATGATGGACTATACTGTTATTTTTAGTATATACACACAAAAAAGTTTTAAGCCCCATGATATTTTGAAGACAACTGTAGAGACTAGACCTTTAATAAAGGCGCACTTGGATTAAGCCAATGTAATCTTATAAAGAATTACAAAACATTCCTGATTATGCATATGTAAGCAGCAAGCCAATGAGATGTCTTGTTTTCCACACTGACCTATCCACACTCTTGGGTCTTGCATACATGCATTAAGCCAGGCATAGATGAAAAATGTTTGAGAAGCAACTGTGTCTATACTAAACATACACAGACCTTTCCTCTTGTTACTGGTCCCTAAGTAGTGCAGTGCCTCTTTTCATAGCATTTACACTGAATTGGGTATGATGAGTAACCTGGAGATGACTTGAAGACTCTTAAGAGGATGTTGTGTTCTATACAAACACGCTGCTATTGTGTCTAAGGTACTTTAACATTTGTGAAATTTGCTATTTCAGGCATCCCAGAGATAACCCTTCATGGGGTCGCTGGACAGACATACACAATGTATCATTAGATACCTATGTGAGCTGTTAGCTTATAACCAGCGGATAGGTCTCAGAACCCCTACTCAGCATCTACATGCCTGGGCTCAGGGACCAAGCACCATGTTGAGGAGGAAAGCCTGCCAAAACCTAAGATTATAGTGGAGGGATGTACAAGGTAGGAGTCAGGTAAGCAAGTATGACTGGTTAAATGATGTTTTCCTCCACTCTCACTTCCAAGACAGGATCTTAGGTATGCAGCATGGTCTCAGATTTACTATGTAGCTAAGGATGGCCCTGAACTTTTGATTTACTGCCTCTATATCCTGAGTGACAGGATTACAGTTATGTATGAGCCATGTGCAGTGTGTGTGGTGCTGGACTTTCTACAAGGTAGACGAGCTATATCCCTATGCCCTGAATTTTTTCATATGCTTATTATTTATTACATATGTGTGAGTATATGCCACATGTATATGTGTGTTCTCAGAGGCTAGAAGAAGACATTAGAGTCCCTGGAGCTGGAATTACAGGTAGTTGTAAGTCTGCCACCTCAGGTCCACTGGAAAAACAAGAAATGCCTTAACCAATGACCCACCTTTCCAGCACCTGGGGTGAGGGTGGGGAGGATACATATACACCTCCTTCCTTCATTGATGACACAGAATAGACACCAAAGGAAACAGGAATGATGGAGGTGTTTGAAGGAGTATTTCTAAAGTTAAATTCGTCCTCATGACACATGCAGGGTGGGTACTGAATAGACCAAGATGTCAGCTTCCACTGTCAAAGCTGAGGCCTTTGGTCTTTCTCATCCACTTCTCTACCATACAGTTGCTCTCAGCTGAACCCATGGGATTCACTCTGCATACTGTTTCTTTCACACCTCACATCCAGTCCACTGGCTACTTCTCTGACTCTAGATCTCATCCACATTCCCAATGTCAGCCCTCTGCCAGTTCAAGCCATGACTACCTTCTGCCTAGACAGCTGCAGTTCCTCCTGCCACGCTACACAGCATCCTTCAACCTCACCAACACTGGTCACCTGTCACCTGTTTCTGTTTGCAAGCATGGCAAATTCCTTCTTGTCTCTGGGTCCCTCCATTTATCTGCTGGGAATGTTCTTCTTGCCTTGGCTTGGTCCACTTGTTCTTGTCATTTAAAATGTCATCTTGGAGAGGCCCTCTGTGATGCATCAAGCTGCAGAAGCCACCAATACCTAGCACTGTAATGGTGCTCTGAGGTGCACACACCCATGCACACAGCATTTCTGCGTGACTTCCTCCTTCCCAGCAGCCTCAGCTTCTCCGGGAAGACAAGGCTTTTGTGGTCTTATTATGGTTCCTAAAGTCTAAAACAGTCCTTGGCAGATAGTAGTTGTTCAATAAACATAAGATTGATAATGCGCTTCACCCAATACGGTAGAAGCTTATTTTCCCACAAGATTATACTTGCATATTTAACAGATGTGAACACACACACACACACACACACACACACACACACACACACCCTCTCACTCAATAATTGTACACGTTGTAGTCAAATAAGAGAACTCCAGTGTAGGTCTGGGTGCAGCCCTAGACCCTGGACTACATGTCAAAGGCAGGAAGTAAATATAAGTTTTACAATTACAGTAGGCTGTGTGGTAATTACAAAGGAGAATCCAGACATGGTCTTGTGGTCACAAAAGACATTTGGTTCTGGCCACACACAGCCCTAGCATTAGTCACTTGTCTGTCTTTAGGAATCCCAAATTTGGCTACTAGTTAGACGGTTTTATGCTAGTGGGGACTAAATACTGATTGCTATGTACTTTTTCAATTAGGGCTGAACGTTTTCTAAAAGCACTTTTCTCTCAAAAATAATAGTGTATGCAGGAAATGTCATACAAATATTTGCTGCCTGCTGGGGTTCTTGCTTGTGCTATTCTAGGACAGCATATTTAGACAGGGTGAGCTGGTGCACAGAAAATGTAGGGGCCTCCCAAAGCTCACTGATTCTGGGTCTGAAACTCCGCAGTTCCAATGAGTCTATCTTTGTACTAGCTATGCCTGGGCCTGTGGAATCCTACCTGGGCACTGAGCCTCAGATCCTAATGAGAAAATGCTGTGACTGTGTGTGTGTCTGGGATGGGGTGGGGGGGATGAGGGCCCTCCTATGACTTTGGGGCACTTAATACCTCAATTTCTTTGTAACTTAGTCCTGACTCCCAATACTTTCTGTGTCAACTCAGTGCCTGCTGTGTGTGAACAATATTTCAGGACTAAAACGTGCATCATGTTTAGATAGGTTCCACAGAGCAGAGGATTTCGTACACTATAACTTTCATGAGATGGCAAAACTTCCCAAGGAATGGTTGTGTAGCTCAGTGTTCTTGTGGGACCTTTAAAAGTAGGAGTAGGGCTATCTCTGTGTCTGTGCTTGGGACCCTTTTCTTCCTATTGGGTTGCCTTGTCTACCCTTGATATGAGGGTTTGTTCCTAGTCTTATTGGAATTTATTATGCCATGTTCTATTGATATCCCTGGGACGCTTGCTCTTTTTTTTTTTTTTTTTTCCTTAAGGGAAATGGAGGAGTGGATCTGGGGGAGAGAGGAGGTGTGTGAGGGGAACTGGGAGGGGAGGAGGAAGGGGAAATTGGTCAGTGTGTATGTAAAGAATAAAGTGTGTATGTAAAAAATAAAAATTAAATTAAATTAAAAAGTCACCAAACCTACATTTCAACAACAGAGGATGACACAACGAAATTAGAACAACTATAATGTAAGATGGCTCCAACAACTATTTATCAGGTGTCTACATGTGTACAATACTACAGAAGTCTAACACTGCAGCTTTGAATCTTTACTGCCACTATGATGATGATTACTGTTGAGACAGGGTCTTGCTAAACAGCTCAGGCGACTCTCAAACTCTCCATCCTGCCTCAGCCTCCTAAGTGCTGGGATCACAGCCATCCCACTTGGCTAGTCCTCATCACTGTTTTACCACCACTATGTACCAGGCATTGTTCTTATATTGGAAAAAATAAAAATTCTAAACCAGAGCAGGGGATCCTGTCATGGGAGGAGCACAGTTACATAGGGACACACACACACACACACACACACACACACACACACACACACACACAGCCAAGTGGCTTTGTGAAAGCTGCTGAGCTCTGGAAAGAAGATCCTAAGAGAGAGCAGGGCCAGCCTCTCAGAACAGCGGTTTCCCTATAAGCTTCCATGATGAAGACCTTTCAACAAGAACACACGCTCTGGTTTTGAAGCAAATCTTCCATACAATTCAATTCTCCAATTTACAACTCCCCTGACTCCACTTCGAGAATGCTGGGATTATAGATGTCCAGCACCATGCCTCTTCTACCCGGATCTAACCTAGCTCTGCTGCCTCCTTAAGTGTGAGCGTTTCCTCTCCTGCCACCTCAGCTCAACACACTGAAGGATGCTGTCCTGCTCTTCACACAGCCACAATCTTGGAGAAGCTATCTCGGCCCACCTGCTGCATCCTACCCCCTTCACCCGGTCCTCAGCAGCCAGCGTCCTTTCTTTGCCTTCTATACCATGCTCTTTCAGCTCTAACTTCCTCCTGCATGTGGTTTTTATAGGACTGCAACGTCCCAGCAGAGACCCTGAAGGTTCCTTGTGGTGTGGTGCAATCACAAGATGAACGGGTACAAATACTCCTGTCATTCCTATACTGAAGCATCCCTAGAGGTGAGGAGAGGAGTGCTGTGTAGATAAACCTCTTCATGAAGATGGTAACTAAGCCACACTCCACAGGAAGGAGTGATATGTGGGAAGGATGCCAGGCAGCAAGAATTATAGTATTTAAGAACACGGGATCTGGAAAGAGCCTGCTTGGACCTGCCTTGTTCAATTAGCTAGTGCTCCTTAGCAGGTTATCTCAACTTTCTTTGCCTCAATCTCCTCAGCAGTAAGATGGGCTAATAGTGGTGTTTATTCCATGGGACTATACAAGGACTAAATGAATGGGCATAAAAAAGGGTTGGGTGTTGCTGGTGTGTGGTTTTTGAGATGGGATGGTCTCAGGTAGCCTGGGCTGGGGCTAGCTTTGAACGCTTACATTTGTTTTTACATTTATTGTGTGCGTGTGTGTATACCTGTACATGTGTACACACATATGTACAGTGCATGTGTAGGTCACAGGACATCTCACTGACTCTACCTTGAACTTGAGCCTCCTGCCTCCATCTCCCAAATGCTGAGATTACAGGTGTGGGACACCATGCCTGACTAGGAAAGGCTCTCAGAATGGTGCCTGGCAAAAAGCAAGTGACTATTCTAGTGCTTATTAACATTAGCACTCAAATTCTTAGGACATGAGCATTCAGTGTGTACCTATAACATAGACAAGGTCAGTTAAACCATTCCAAAGAATCTGCAAGATGGGCTTCTACACGGCACAAACTCTTCCATGCCCTAGGCAACAGGGAGGCTTAAATTAGCCTGGCATATGCAATTTGCTGACACAGCACTGTCAACATCTTCAATCTGTTGCCTGCTTTTCCTTCCTTGGATCTTTCAACTTATGTTTGACTGTCTTGAAGGAAAAGAGTAAGGAGTTTCAGATCATTCCTAGAAACGAGCCCTCATCTTAATAATACATATTTCCATTTCCTATTGTATCTACTAATGGGTTAGACATGTCTTTTGTCTTCAGCTGACATCACATATTATTTTGCTTTCACCTATTACATACTGTCAAAATACAGCTTTTTTTTGGGGGGGGGGGTTGAGACAGGGTTTCTCTGTGTAGCCCTGGCTGTCCTGGAACTCACTCTGTAGACCATGGCCTCGAACTCAGAAATCCGCCTGCCTCTGCCTCCCAAGCGCTGGGATTAAAGGCGTGTGCCACCACCGCCCGGCAAAATACAGCTTTTAAAAAACCATCAAAACCATTTCAGTGGTGGGGGAAGCCATCCCGATGAGATTTGGCTATCTATCTCATGGCAGTAAGAATGGAAAAGCATTGTCAAACACAGTGTTTGTATTTGTTCTTCTTAAACGAGAGGTGTGGTGCTCATCCCCAGGTCACCAACCAAGAGTAGGAAATCCACACATTCAAATTTCTTGTTTTGAGCAACAAACAAACAAACAAACAAACAAACAAAAAACCACACACACACTCCATTTAACAAGAAAACATAGATTAGCTATCACCAAGAAGGTATGTTTACAACTCTCAATTATGTAGGTTTACAGAAAAGTCTACTGAAAAGAAAGACTGGAAGAAATTTACTTCAGGTTCATCTTCTTATCTTTGTCACAGAGACAGTCTTCTTGTATAGCACAGACTGGCTGCCTACTTACTATGTATATGTAGCCCAGGATGGTCTTAAGCCTACTGTGATCTTCAGCCTCCTGAGTGCTGGGACTACAGGCATGTAGCACCACATCCAGTTTCATCTTTCTATCTGTTTTTACATTAGAGGCTGGGAAGTACCAGGTGCCAGGTATGAGGATAGTCTACACACCCTACTGATGCCATCCACTCTTTTAAAACCGTCGGTTCTGGCTCATCCTCCTCACTCAATAATGCTCTCCCAAGTCAAGCCCTTCCCAGGACCTGTTTCCCTACATAATGCTATTTATCATCCATTTTTCCAACCTACTCTTTCTACCCCAGCTACATTGTGCTAAAATATTGTCTCTGATAGGACAAGGCAATTTCTTGGCACCTAGAAAACCCTGATCTCCCATGGCTTCCTGACTCAGACCCAAGCCCAGCATCCTTACCAACTGCTTAGATTTTGTCCAAATCTCCATGTTCTTCTTTCCCTTCACCATCTTTCCACACCAATCCCTAACATTCTTCAAGACTGAATTCAAGTCTTCCCTCTGTGCATTCCTACAGCAGAAGTACATCCTCCTTCAGCATCCATGTTGTCACTTCCCCACCAGGCTCCAGATTTGTTCAGGGAGGGTACTCTGTCTCCTTCATCTTTATGCTATCACCATATCTGGCCAAAACACAGGAGCTTCATGGAGGTTCAGTGAAGGCCTGGCTGCTGAAGTAGGAGCTGCTTTCAGTATAGCTATATGTAAACTGATTCTTCTTAATTCTTGCAGAGATCAAATTCAGGGCCTCAGACCTGCAAGGCAGGTGCTCACCATTTAGCCACATACCCAAGAATACTAGATTTGTTGCTTGTTTTGAGGCAGGGACTCATACTACAGTCCTGGCTTGCCTGGGACTCGCTATGTCACCCAAGTTGGCCTTGAATGTGTGGCTCCTGACAGCTAGGATTACAGGTGTAAGCTACCAAGCATAACTAAAAACAGACATTTTGAAGGCAATTACTTTAGAGGATGCCTACTTGGTCTTGTATGTCAGAGCCATATGACAATATAGGCCATGTCATTGTACAGTCTCCATGACATGTCACTGCCAGAATCAATGCCCAAAAGTCAGATGTCATATTTCAAGAGTAAACACCACCAGAGTATGGACTGATACAAATTCTGATTCTCTTCCTTTGCCCCAAAGCGTCCATATCCAGAGGAACATACAATAATCAGTCTTACAGATGTGTTGACTGCTTTGACCTTGTTCAATATACCAAGTAGAGAAAGTGCAGATGACGACACGTAATGATAGCAGCTTGTAGAAAAGCACCAAAAGATGGATATTTGATAGACTGAGAATTTAAAAAGTATTTATTTTAAATTATATGCATGTATATATGTAGGTTTATGCATGACAGCGCAGGTCAAGAAGAGGTCACCATCAGACCTCCTAGAACTGGATTTATGGGGGATTCTGAGTTGCCCATCATAGGTACTGGGAAATAAACCTGGGCCCCCTGTAGAAGTTTGTACTCTTAACCACTAAGCCATCTCTTCAGCTTCCAGACTGAGAATTTTTGTTCTCTGTAGAGCCAGGCAAGTGCTCTCCTCTTGAATCGTACGGCAGCTACAGACTGAAGTTGAATAAGCCACAGCATAGTAACCTGTAGTAACCTTTTCCTTTTTGAGGCAGGTTTCCTGGGCTCCAGCCTGATCATCTGAGCTAATTCCCAGAAACCCACCTGGTGGAAGAGGAGAACTAGCCCCACAAGTTAACCTCTGGCACCAACATGTATGCTGTGAGTGCACATGATCCTCCCGCCCTGAAGCACTCAAAAATACATATTAAGATATTAAAAATGTAAAAAGAAATTAAATGGCAGAGAGGAAAAATATAAAGAAAATATGAAATGTGCGGTCCATCACGTGCAGGTAACCTGCTTACTGAAAATGTGACCATCAGTAGGGGAATCAGCAACAATTTCTCGGATTCTTCCAGACTCTTCCTCAGACCAAGCAATAGTTACGAGGTTGGTGGGATCGACGGTAGCAGTGGTCACATTCATTCTATTTCTCAAACTGAAACAGGATGAAATAAAGTCCAAAGACCAAACTGTTTAGAAAAGAAACCAAGATTTATAAACTCTCAAACTTTATAAATGCAGTATTTTAATTTTCAGGAGGACTCGGTTTATGATATATCTGAACTCCTAATATTTTCTATCCGATAAGATATAAGGTAGCACACTGAAATTTTATCCATATCATTGAATTGGTTAATTATTATCTATTCACCAATGTGTCTTAGTCATGTGTCTTGTTGCTGTGAAGAGACACAAAGAAAAGGGATTTAATCAAGGGCTTGCTTATCAGAGGTTTATGCCCTCTCTCCTTATCCTCCTCTAACTCCTCCTCTTCCTCCTCATGGTAGGGAGGGAACGTGGCAGAAGGCATGGTGCTGAAGAAGCCGTTGAGATCTACACCCTGATGTACAGCAGAGAGCACAACTGGCTCTGCCAAGTGCTTTTGAATGTCCAGTTCATCCCCAGTGACACACTTCCTCCAGCAAGGTCACACCTTCTGATCTATCAAACAGTTCCACTCCCTGGTGAGTAAGCATTCAAATAAAGGAGGCCACAGGGACCATTCTTATTCAGATCACTATACAAAACACCAATCAAATGGCAATACAGACCAGGAGAATTGAAAGGAATAAAGCTAGCCTTAATACCAAGGTTTGTTTTATACAGCTTCTCAGAGTGAAAGATGAATTGTAATCCTTAAGGTGGCATTTTAGGAGGGCAGCAAGGGAGCAAGAAGCTGTGTTAAGAAGTGCACTTGTGGCAGAGCCAGTCACATCGTCCATGTTCAGCGCAGTTCTGAGGCTAGCAAGACAGATACACATTGCCTTGCAGATCCCAGATTTACTGAGTATCATCAGAGATACTCAGTGTGATGCTTGGAAAATGGCACAGATCTTTAGTATATATGCTTATGTTTCCTTTACAGTGCTATTGTGACTACTGTGATTTTGCCCTCAAGTATGCCCATACATGCCTGTGCCCGAAGAGGTTGGAGGGTGCTGGAGTCCTGCAACTAGGGTTAGCTGTCATGTGGGTGCTGGGATTGAACCTAGGTCCTTGTAAAATTGATGCCTGCTCTCAGTCACTGAGCCGTCTCTCCAGCCCCCTTTATTTCATGTTTCCGTTTTAAATCTTTTTGCTAAAGAGTGTTAAAACTGATTGTAGAGTCAGGTATGGTGGCTCACACCTAAAATAACAGCACTCTGAAAGCTGAAGCAGGAGGATTACTGTAAGTCTGAGGCTAGCCTGGGCTACAGTATGAGACACTATTTCAAAAAACATGCTTGTAATCCCAGAACTCAATAGGCTGAAGCAGGAAGATCAAGAGTTCAAGACAAGGGGCTGGGGAGATGGCTCAATGTTGAGAACACTTGTTACTTTTGCAATCAACCCAGGTTGGACCCAGAACTCACATGGTGGTTCAAAAACATCCTTAACTCCAGGAGGAGCCAATGCCCCTTTACGACCTCCAATAGGACCAGGTATACACATGGTATTAAATATATTTAAAACATGAATATATTTAAAAAAAAAAAAAAGAGTTCAGTGTTAGCCTGGGCTACACAGTAAAGTTTTCTCAAAACAACTCTCCATAAAATATAAAGAAAATAAGCAAAACCAAAACAAACAACCAAACAAAAACCCTAACTTGCTTTTTTTGTTTGTTTGTTTGTTTTTTTGAGACAGGGTTTCTCTGTGTAGCCCTGGCTATCCTGGAACTCACTCTGTAGACCAGGCTGGCCTCGAACTCAGAAATCCACCTGCCTCTGCCTCCCAAGTGCTGGGATCAAAGGCGTGCGCCACCACGCCCGGCCAACTTGCTTATTGTAGAACAATGTACTTACATTTTTTTTCTTTTTAAAGCCAGGAGATCAACTCCCAAAGTATATTCATTATGGAAGAAAGTTTTTATTTTTATATTTTTAGCCAAGTCCTACCTGCCTGTGCAGCTGACAGTGCCGGGTTTGGCTAGCCTAGGAAGAAATTTTAAAAGGTCAAAGCTTGAGGGTACAAATCTATTGAGGTTTAACAGCACTGTCACTGTAATGTCAGCAAAGCTACCCACAGAGTAGCTTGGCTCCTGGTGGCCAAGTGGCCAGGTCATTGGGGCAGGACCTCCTAAGCTAATGTAGCACCCACAAACTATGCCTTCGGTTTATACGGCTCTGTCTGAAGTTAGTCTAACAATAAACATCCCTCCTAAAGGGAAAATTCAGCCGACAGAATGGACAAAATAAAATGAAAGTCAGAAAGAAGGAGAGGGAGGAGGAAGGAAGACAGGAGGAACACCTGAGGGTGACGGACTGAAGAACTCATGAAAGGACCCGCTGATGAAGCTTCCTAAAGGAAGCCCTGTCCCTAACCTTCCTCTGCCCCACCCCCACTTCCCAGCCTCTTTTAAACTCTCCTCACATGCACAGGAAGACACAGGACTTCACAACAAGGATCAGCTAAGGACACAGCTCTGGTGAATGTATACAACAGATGTGAGTCATTTGTTCATTTTGTAAACACGAAGAAGTCACACTTAAAACTCCATGACATTCACGGGGCTTCCCAGTATGCTTAGCACGGAACATTCAATCTTTCATACTCATTCCGAGAAACGTCAGGGAGAGAGGATTTTCTTGACCACTGAAAGCCTACTTATTCTAGGCAGGTAATGATAGTTGGGGCAAGCATGGGAACATGGCAGCAGCATCAGTAGAGGCTGTGACGTGTACAGGCCTTGCCTGTGCCACACAGAAGGAGGGAACCAAGAGGGGTCCCCAGGAAAGCATTCTAGAAGGCTCTGCCTTCTCTGGAGAACTCACTCAGGAGCCCTCAGGAGACCCCCATCTTCCACTGGAGGCAGGTAAATACATCCTTCAGTCTGCTTCTCGAGGGTAGGCCCAGCTTTGACTCATCTTTAGATTCCCTGGCATGGTACCCAGACAGGAGATCTGTGGCAGAATGCGGACTGGACTCTTACAGAATCCTTGGTGGCTTCCAGATGCTCTGCTCATTCTATAGGTATTGTGCAGAGAAGGGAGTCACATCTCCTGGAGGCAGACACACGTGGTGGGGTAGGGGTGGGAGAGGCCTGAGTCCAGGCCCCAGAACCACACTGACTGCCTCTGCCATCAACTTTGGATGGGTGTTTCCTGTATGTGCTTTCTTTTCCATCTCATTAGGCTACTATGAAGATGAAGTAAAACATCTTACCCTCCAATAAGAAGTGTGGGACCCAGTAAATGGATGAAGGTAGCGCCAAAGTCAGAAAACCCCATGAGGATTCTGGGAATGGTTTCTCAAAAACAAGGGAGGTTGACTGGCTGGTATGTCTTTCTGTTTTCAAGCCTGTGGGCATTTGATAACTCTTATATCTGGGTGCCTGTGGTCCTACACCACAGAAGACAGTATTGCTGTTTAGTGGACAGCCTATTGGTAAGTGGGGACAAGAAAAGGGAAGGGGAAGGAGAGAGCGGGAGAAGAAAGCTCCCAAGAATTTGCTTTATGAACTCCTGAAGATTCCAGGTAATTGCTACCCTGAGGATATAATGGTGCCATGGGTACAGACAAGTAATTCCTACATGGGGTGTTGGGCTAAATCTGGATCATTCTGATGCAGTAATGAGTAGACATTCCCCCACACGGTAGAGACAAGGCTATACCATAGCTCAAGTTCCCCAGACTGCAGTTCTCTTCCTCAGCTAGAACACGTGGTGTACACGACAAAAACAGGTACATCTGGAGGGGCAACGGGAGGCGATGGGGCAGGCTTCCTCTCCTCTGAGCCCTGAGCTACAAGCCCTGTGGGGGACAGGTAGGCAGGGGCTTCAGAAGCAGAGAGAAGAGACGCACTAAAAATAAATGAAGGGTGAACATCAAGGAGAGAAATTGCGCAGGGGATGTAATCAGCACACTAATTACAGGGTCATAATTAGGAGCACTGAAATGAAATTAAGAAGAGGGAAATTTTAATTGTCAGGAAGAACTCTAAGGGAGAGATGGCTTCTCACAGCATAGACTGAAGGCCATTCATCTTAACAAAGTTGGTCCAAACAAGCTGGCAAGTATTTAAGGCAAATTTATTTTTGCTACCCGAAGTAGGCTAGGTTACTTGATGACACACAGAGGCCTCTTGTATCTAATTTTATCATCTTGTTCTAATTCTAAATTAAATAGTAAAAGAAAAAAAAAAAAAGAACTAATGATAAAGAAGCCTGTGACTGTTTCATTCCAAAAGTCTGATTCAGCTGCTAAGGAGATCAAAGCAGAAAGAAGGCAACAGTCAAATGCGCTCCCATGGATTCAGAGTGGCAGATGAAGAGGAATCCTAAAATACAGTTTTATTTTCGAGAATTAATACTAGATGGAGTTGAACTCAGTCAGCCATGATGAGAGGCGTTACAGAGTATCAGTTCTCTGTCCTTTCCTTTCTTGAGACAGGGTCTTGTTGAGGCTGGTTGTGAATTCACCACATATTAGAGGCTGACCTTGAACTCCTGCCTCGGTTTCCTCAGTACTGAAATTATAGGCATGTGATATCATGCCTGGCTCAACTTTTAGTCTAATTTTATGATGGAGTCTTGGAGTATTCTCCCTGTGAGCCAATAACCAAGATGCAAAACCTGAAATATAGTCATTTTATGTATTAAACATGTTGGACATTTAGATTTCTAAGATCATGAGTAAAACTTAAAGAAAATTGATTTTCTCTTCCTCATTTAGGAACCCAAGGTATGATTCATGCAACTTTCATTTGGCAACTGTCTAGGCGCAGAAGGCAGGGCAGTCATCCTGTGGTATAGCATAGTATGGAGAGCACACAGAGTGGTGAGCTCTGAGATGGGGGAGCACTCAGGGAGGCCTCAGATAATGATGACAGAAGGGACAGTGATGCATGCTGGGAGTAACCCAAGGGAAAAGGAGCCAAGCTGAGTGAGTGCCGGGAAACCTGTGGGGCAGGCACTGCCACTCTTCCATTTTCCATGGAGGATGCAGGGACAGTCATTCCCATGATGTGTACAAAGCCTGGTGTCCATTACATCAGTAACCAAAGCATCCGAGAGGAAGTTTTCTCATCATCGATCCTTCAAATGCCCTTAGAATGTCAGCACACAGAAACATGCTAGCTTCCTTCCTCACTTCCTACTGAGGTGAATCCCTGCCACTCTTGGGAGGCCCTGTAATCACTAAGGTAAGTAAGACAAAAAGTGGGACAGAAAGTGTCATGACAATGTGTGGCATGTGTCCTGTGAACTCTAGCAAGACTCCTGGGAAGAAAGGCCACTCTAAGCATTGTAGGGAGCTCAAGGGAAAACAAGGGCACTGGGAGACATCTGAGGCCAGGGGAGACAAGCCATGGCATAGATAGAACAGCAGGCAAGCCAGAAGGAAACCAAACACTGCTGGAGACTCCACAGCAGGTCTAAAATGCACCTCTGCTTGGGAGTTACACAGAACATTTTGATAAGATTTCCCCAGGGTCAGTCCAATCTTGTGATGAGGTACTTTGTGTTCTCCCGACCTGTATGCAAATCCTTGACCTTCATGTCAATTGTGAATCTCAGGCTAGAACTATAATTACCTTTTTGTGGGAATCTTTGTAAAACCCTTTTTCTAAATTCAAATCCCAAGGTGTCTGAAGCCACATGATGCCCTGAGTCGGGACTTCTCACAATCATTTCCACGGCCCTCACTTCTCATCACATACTACTTATTACTGCTGGAGTAAAATTCATTTAAAACCCCACTACTGACGACAGGCACTGTATTTAGAAAGAATAGAGTCTGAAGGCAGATGCAGAAGTCTGCAGCACTCAGGATATTATAACGCAGGCTTTGATCTCATACCGGTGTTAACTATACAACTATGTAATTGCTAACTTGCCCTTTCTTTTCCATATCACCTCTATGGCTCTGGTAAAATGCTCACTGCCACTGCTGAGGAAGTCAGAGTGGACCATCACTGGGTTTCTGCTCTACTTGAGAGTTTCCATGCAATGGGTGCTTATGTGCCGCAGTCAGAACAAGCAAGGCTTTCATTCTAAGTGAAAAGGGAACCTGGCTTTTCAAAAGAAAAGTGAGGAAAATTCAAACTGAGGGGACTTTGGGAGCTCCTGTAGTAGGAAACTTGAGTTCTGTTGACCCTAGTGTAAAAAATATTCTCAAAAGCTTTTACCTTCTAAGCAGGTTTCGTTTCCCCCTCTCTGTCCAACAGGAACAACAGCCAGCCTTTACTTGTTGGAGGAAAGCAGCATGCTGGTTGGACAAGCACAAGGACCTGAAAGCCCTGTCCTCAATGGCTCTGTGACCGGGAAAGGTGTGCTCTTCTCTTGACCCTGTTTCTTTTCCAATGTGAAAAGTAAATCATGAGACGGGTGGGAGGGCAGACTCTACTCTCCAAACCCACTCCAGCCTTAAATCCTTTATAAGCTCCATGAGGCCATATTAAAAAAAGCAAGCAGACAAAAGTTTTTGTGGGTATTTGGCTAAGTCAACCCAAATAACTCCTTACACAGAGACCATGGGAAGCCTGAGACTTCAAGAGTCAACCTGCTTGTAAGTCAGGCTTGCACAACATCCTAGTTTATGTTACAGAAATAAATGGCCATTAGTAACCTGGCAAATAGAATTTGGATCTCAAGTGATGAAAACATGTTTCACTGTGACCAATATTAAGTAGATTGAGCAACAGAGGTGGTTACCCAAGTACAGCATGTAGGTGCAATGTGGTTATTCCTAACATTCTGGAAACTGTGTTACAAGAGTCAGTGGCTGACAGAGAGGAATTATGTTTAGACCTGTCACATACTTAGAGGGGGAGCAGGGTTGCAAGTCAGCAGTAGGAGCACAGCTTGCTTTAGGGGCCAGAATATATATCCCAGTGAGATGAAGCACTTTTGCCTACTCTTAGAGCCAAACCTCTGCCCATTTGTCTCTTCTCACCTCAAGAGTACAAAGATCTCACACAGGTAACCTAGTTTTGCCAAATGTAATTGTTTTCGGCCAATTAGTTGTGATTCGCATTAAGTGACAGTTCATCAACAGCAGGGAGTCCATGTCACTGAAAGGGTAAACAGACAGAACACGTGGTTGTCATGTGGGATATTCCCAGACACAATGGCTACACAGTACTAGTTTGGGGAGAGGAGTACCATTATTCCCAAGTGACAAATATTCACTCTTCCCCACACTGGGCAGCAAAATGCCACATACAACAAAGGAATGTGAACCCAAGGATGTGCATTTCCTCGTGGCCAGCTTTCGCCGTTTCAACTCTGCAGCGTTAAGAACTCAGGCTCCCACTGGTTCTCAGACGTCTACTCTGACCCTGGTCTTTTCTCAATGTCTGCCTCTGTACTTGTCAAGTCTTTCCTTATTCTTCTCCAAAGTCTAGCTGAGACAGTGAGGACATAGAAGCCATGGTTCAGCGTCAGGCCTGGGAAAATCCTACCTCTCCCCTGCCCATCTCTGTACTCAGTGCCCCTTTTCTTCATGTGTAAGTGAGATGCTTAATTGGCAGGTTCATTGAAAAGATTTAAACTAATTTTTAACTTAATGAATAACTGACCAATGTGGTCAATACAGCTAAGTCTTTCTTCCTTCCCCCCTTCCTTGGATTCTAGAATACTGGATGTGTTTACTTTTGCTTCCCGCCTAAAAGCCGCCTTTCTCATCTTTAAAAAAAAAAGACATTAATGCTCCATTCCTACAGGGCCTGGACCCTGCCAGGCCTAATTCCCCTACTCTCCCTCCACTGCAAGGCTGGCATGATAGCACACAGCCTCCTCCATTTCTAGTTGTACGCTCTCACACCCATGTTCTAGCATCTTATTCCAGTGTGTGATGCACACAGGCCTGTGGCAGATTGTGAGGCTCTAGGTCACGGGATGCTGTGTTATCATCTATTGATATGACACATCAACATAGTAATCCGCTTTTACCTCTCGCCTTTGGTTGGGAATTGCCTATTCTCAACGTTAAACACCCCAATTCACCAGTAAAGCTTATTATATGACATCTTCTTTCTTTTTGAGGAGCCTTCCTTTTTTTCTAACTCGATGGGTCACGTCACCATGTCAGTCACTGCCAAGTAAGCAACCTCTGGTCAGTTTGTTGTTTCTTATGCATCATTAAAACAACGGCCAAGAACTTGTGTTATTTTCCTGATCTTTCTAATCAATATGACCCCACCTGCAGCTACCATTTTATCTCTCTTTGTTTGCAGGCCTAGATAGAAGCTTTCAGTGACCTCCTATCTGGCTCTCCCTAACACTTCCCTTCAATACCCTGAGAGGCCTCAAGGAAGGAACCAGCAAGTGTGAACACTGCCTCCCTAAGGCCCTGTGTTTTTGAGCAAGCCAGCCAAGTCTGAGTGTGCATTCACTGGCCCGGGGCACTGGCTTAGAGGAAACCACCTGCTTGAAGGGCTGTTCTGAGGAAAAAGACATTTATGCAACATGCTAGACATGGCATGAAATGACTGTTCAGGAATGGTGGCAGTGACTTTAACCCTCCTGAACCACTTCTGACCACGCAGTCATGTCATTAAGACCCATCAGAATGCTGTCATTGGCAACTGTTTTGTGACTTCTGGCCTCTTCAGATTCCTACTCTGATTTCCCCCATGGTATAAATCAGTTATACACACTGCTTTACAACTAAGTTAATGCATTTTTTTTCTTTTGTACACCATTTTTCTCAAACATATGTCCATGGTCACCTGTGCTTTGGACTGGTTTCTCAGACCTCATCTCCAGATGTCCTTGAAATGATAACTCTTAATGAAAGCCTTCCTGATTGCATAGAGGAAATTCCCTTGAGGAAACCGATTCTGTTCCACTGTGTCCTGCCATCTGCTCCCGAATCTCCACGTGACCTGAGTGAAGTACTTCCCTTCTCCACATTAACTGGGCAGGCAGGATGCGTTCAAGCTCTTCCTAGCTGAGAGACCAGATTGTTGGTGCTAAAATATGTGGCTTCCATGTCTTCTCCTGCTTTGAGAGCAACTCATAAATAAGCCTTTGGCCTTCCTTGATGTTCTGAAGGGCAGAGCCCATTATCTGAGTAAGTCCCTTAGCCCAGCCCAACACACTGCTACCCAGGACTAATGTGTGCATTTAGACAACAATGATCAAAGCACCTCCAGAGAGGCACCGACAGCTGCCACAGATGACTCAGACCTCTCTGAAAAATGGCTTAATTTAGCAGTCTTTCAGTTGTCTGAGGAACAGACTGTCAGTAAAGGACACAGTGAACAGAACAGAACATCTTTTAACTAGCTTAACCCCACAGTGGCCCTTTAAGGTCAGGAGGCTCTCTATAGCACAGAGAAGCATTTGCCCTTGCTCTTCAGCCAGTAGAGAACCAGGGGACTGGGGAAACCTTGGAAAGACCCTGTACTGGCTGAGTGTCATCTGAACCTAAGGCTGGCCTTGGTCACTGACTAGCCCTGGGAGTAACATGGGGAATTGCTTCTCTTCTTGGGTCTGTATTTCTCACCCAGAAAAACGGCTGTGGCAGTGATTCCCAAATCCGATAAACTGAATTACAAAGAAGTCTCGGTTCCCCACTCCTGAGGATTCTGACTGTTGGCCTGGCATGGGCACAGGACGATATGTTTTCTGTATGGCTCCCTCTTAGGAGTAAGTGCTGTTGGCAGCAATGTGTGTGATACTGGATTCTCCGTTTGGTGTTCCCCTCAGACAATCCTGTCTCTTCCAAGTTCCCAAATCAATTAGATCACATGATCTTCCACCCTTCCTCTTCCCATCTCTCTTTAGAAGCAAACTGGACAGTTTCCAAGTACATTGCATGGTAGCTCACCACATTCATGAGAACCCAAAGAAATTTTGAAATCAAGGACTGGTTTGTAAGACTCAATAGCTATTCAAGGGTTCACTGAAGAGGCAATCTCATTTTGACAGAAACCCAAGCCAGCTCAAGTGCAGCAGATGTGAGCACACATCTCTTACCAAGCAGGAACACAGAAAGGACAGAGCAGGGAGCAGGCCTGCTAGACAACACATGGGGATTCTCCTGAAACGAGCACTGCAGCTGCGTGTGGCAAAGTGCTGAGGGCAAGAGGACTGCTGTGGGTTTGAGGCCAGGGTGGGTTACAAAGATAGGACCAGGCCAGCCAACCGTGCATAGCAAGACCCGATCTCAAACAAAGACAGGACGGTTGAGATGCTCAGCAGATAAAGATACCTGCACCAAGCTTGGTGAACTACGTTTGAACCACAGCATTCACAACTTGGGAGGAGACAACTGACTCCTGCATGCTGTCTTCTAAATTACTCTATGTAGCATAGTGTGTACAAGTCTCCCCCAATAAAGAATAAATGCAAAACCAACCAACTAACCAACAACAAAACACCACCTGTTCATCTGGATTCTCTTAGCAAGAGCTTAACTACTCTGTGAATATCTAACCAGAGTGAGAACTGTTCTGTAATGGGAGCTATGATGCACTGAAGGCCGGCTCTCTGCTATGCATACTTGTAAAGTATCTAATTTAACGGAGGCAACTCTGATGCTAGTGCTTTCTTTCATATTTTCCTGAAAACTGGAAAGCTCAGAGCCAGCCAAATCTAAGCATATTTAATTCTACAAACCATACAATCCTATTACTGTGGCCTTAATAGCTGATGGACTTATGGTAGATATTTCTAGGATGTCTGTGAATATGAAGGCTTATAGCAAATCTGCCAATTTTCTAAGCATATATAACTTGGACACAGAAACATATCCTTTCCAGACATTTCAAGTTGCTTTACTTAGAAGAATGTGGACACACCGGACAAGAAACTAAACTGCAGACTCTAGCTCCTGTTCTTGGTGATAATTTCTTCCCGTGTGACCTCAAAGTTAGTTTTATATCTATTGTTGAAGAAATTAAGCAGATTAAGTTCACAAGGCAGCTTTGCTCTTCTTATAGGAAAGTGCCCAATAAAGTCTGCACCTCTGCTTTGTCCCACAGCAGCAGGTGACTGGAGCTTATAAGCAGCTGAGTCCAGACTGCCTGTGTGGTGTTCTAACCTTGGCTCTTCCACCCTACACACTGCAATCACAAGACCAGTGATTGGAACTGGAGACGAAATAAGCTTGTCTCAAGTTCTTTGCAAAAAGATTTGGGTTGGAAAAGAATGAAATGACTTCTAGTGTCACACTCTGATGTTGGAGGTACTGCCTCGAAGTGTGTTGAGCAGTTCCAATTAACAGAAAAACAGAGATTAAGATGATTAGTTTCTAGTTTCTGTTAAAAATCTAGAACATAGTTTTTAAATCATAGTGGGGAAGAATGCCTAGTTTTTGTCTTTCCCACGATACTTTCCTGCCCTGTGTGGTTGGTTGCTGTCCTATGGCACAATATTTGACATTTATAGTGTTTTACAATCTTTTCATTATCTATTCTTTTCAGTATGCCATGAGTGGGGACCTGGGGACAGATAACCACTCGGCAGGTAGGGAAATAGCCACAGGAGTCTCCTGAACTGCTCAATGCTGGGGTATTGTTTTTCTTCCTGAATGCATGGCTGTACTTCCGCAGTGCACAGCACAAAGAGAAGAGCCTAATGTGTAAAGGGAACAGATGGACTTTTTTTTGTATTTTAGTGGGCTTGGTATTATATTCAAACTGAAAAAGCTGTGGTCACCTAGTCCAAGCCCTGGTCTACAGCTGAGCCAATGGAGAAGCAAGACTTCTGGTCTATGTGTCCCTACTTGAGGGACCCTGTTCCACACGGTTTCTCTCTCCTTGTTGCCATGTTCTAAATCCTCTTTAGCATCTGACAAACATTCAAGGCTTAAGGAATGACTCTCATTGGATGTCTAGGATACGTTAATCTTTCAGGGGGTGGGCTTATGGTCTACGGTTCCGGTGCTATGACACGGAGCTATCTATGGGTCTCCAAGGCTAGCTTCCTTCCTGAGGAGGACAGTGGAGTGAACCTTCACTTCTTCATGGTGCACCACTCCAAAGTGAGTACTGTTTTCACCTAGCTACCGCTGTCTTACTCTTTCTTCTCCTCAAAGCCAACCCTTCCCACTCACTCCTATGTCATCACATCCTCTCCTCTGGCCCAACGGTTTCTGATTCAAACTCTCACCTCACTGGTTTGATGGTTCGGAGCCCCCCTAGATAAATGGTAATTCATCTGGCATTGGTTTAAACTCCCCACCTTAGTAGTCTGATGGTTATGGGGTTCTAGGTAAATGATGTCTTTTCAGGATGGCTCTTTGGTAAGAGTAACAATTACTCTTACTGATACTACTCTTTCCGGCACCGTGCGAGTGAGGGCCTGGTGACCAATAACCACCCTGCAGGTGAGGAAACAGCCCACAAGGGTCTACTGAGCTGCTCAATGCTCTGACACTCCCACCCCCACCTACTTTTGTTGTATGTTGCCTTGGTGGGCATGGAACTCATGTATAGATCAAGATGGGTTCTTGCTTCTGCCTCGAAAGTGATGGAACTACAGAGGTGTGCCATCATGCCCAGCATCCATCCACTTCGCTGGGTGCTGACTGTGTGCCAGGCCCTGAGCTGAATTAATGCTGTGTGCATACCTCAGTTGATGAGGTGTTACACAATTCTCTGAGGCAGGCTACCATATTATTCCTACTATAGACAAGGGGACTGGGGCACAGAGAGGTGAATTTGCCTGATGTCACACGGCTAATCAGCTTCATCCATATTTATTACCATTCTCTATCCTGTAACATAGAGACAGCAGATTCCCAAACTTGGTTCAGCTTACCTATACCGTCAGGTGTGTTGCAAGGACTATGGTGGGGCTGTCTGTAACCAAGGTAGACAGGGATTTTTACTGGATAGCAACACCAACACCTACCTCTGGATACGATTAAGACAGGACATTCATTCGAAAGAAAATCTGGGGAACTACTACAATGCAAACCAAACATCCAAAACAAGTGCAGGCTTACATTCTGCAGCTGCTTCCATGGAAGATGCAGCTGAAGTCTAGCCCTGCTGACTGCTGAGGCTCCTGCTGTACCAGGATGGACAGCTCCAGGGGCACAAGGCCTTTAACTCTTCCCAGGACATGCTTTTCACAACTGTAAGGAAAGGGTACTTCTGATGTGAACGGAGGCCAGGGGCTCAGAGCAGGACTTTACCAAGGCCTCACCTTGGTAGTGCTGTGATGTGATTCAAGAGTGGCTACCTTTGTATTAGAACTAATAAAACGCCCCTGAGGATTCTGGACACAGCCATACCCCGTTCTACAGCCTGCAGATGGGCAGGAAGGTCGACACGATGTGGGAACTGGAAGCTCATGGAAGCAGTATGCAGACGCTTCCTCCTGTGTGTTGGGACTAGATGACCTCAGGTACTATTTCCAGCTGTGACATTTTAAGACCATCACTCCCTTGACACTAAAATAAAAGAGCTAGAGAATAGGAACCCTCTGACCTGCATTAGAGCACAGGCTGGTAGAGCTGCTGCTGAACACCAAACCACTCATATCCATGCTGGAGACTCAAGCCCTAACCCGGCCTGTGACCAACCATCTTTGTGAAACTGTGGGTCAGGTGCTCACAGGAGGGCTGCTCCTTGCCCTCTGCCTCTGGCATGGCATAAAGTTCCCAAAGCCGCAGGGCTGAGCAGTCAAGCTCAGGAACATGCGTAAGACACTTGCTCCACTGCCACAAACCCCAACCCAGACTCTCAGGGAGCTCCAGTCTTTACAGTACATTCGGAGTGCCCCACCTTATTCTAACTCATTTTTAACACATTGCTTTGTTTTGAGATAGTCTATGTGGCATAGGATGGCTTTGAACTTGTGAGCCTCTTGCTTCAGCCTCCCAAACACCGGGTGACACACCTGGCTCAACAAACACTGTTTTGCACCTTGCATTTCACAACTATTAATTTATTTGTGGGATCATTTTATATTGGACACACAGATTAACTTCCCTTTAAAACTCAGTTGCATAATGTTCTTTCTGTCCTGTAGCCTTCTGGAATTCATTGAGTTAATCCCTAACAATGAGCATCTAAGTAGTGGCCATCCTCCCCTTTAATGAGGCATGGCTGATCTACAAAAGACTGAGCGTGGTAAGGCTGACAGGTGTATATAGCCATGCAATATCATTACAATCAAAATAGGGAACAAAGCCATCACCCCAGGGTTTCCCTGTGACCTTTGTAATTACCCATGTCTGCACCTCTGGCTCCCACTCTCCTCCCAAGTCAGCAACTGACTTCTGTCATTTAGGCCAATTTGCATGGCAAAGAATTTTATCAAAGTGAAATCACCTAGCATGTGTTCTCCTTTGGTCTCTGCTGCATGTATCAAAGTCTGGTCGTTTCTGTTCTCTGGGCAGTACTGCATTCTACCTAGTGGGCATACACTGAGCATGTATACAGCCATTAGTTATGGTATGTCTGGGTTTTCCAACTCTGAACAATTACAATCAAAGCTGCTGTGGACATTAGTGCAGCATACAACATATGCTTCCAATGCTTGTAAGTAAACACTCGGGCAAGAAATGGATGGCTTGCCCAGATAGTCTACAGCATGCGGGACTTTGAAATAGACTGTTGAATTGCTCCCTAAAGCATCCACATCACCCAACATTTTCATCCCCAGGCAAGAGGCAGTCTTCCTACCTCACTGTTTTGTCGACACTTGGTATCATCAACAGCTCATGTGTGAAGTGGTTTTAATCTGTATTTCTGTACCGACCAAAGAGTTATGGGCTTGTCACCTGTAAATTTGTTTTTTAAGTAGCTGTTGAATATTTTTGTGTATTTCAAGACCTTTTGAAAACCTTTCTTGGAAAAAAAATTTTTAAGATTTTTTTCTTATTGAGTTCTCAGAGTTCCTTTTATCTTGTTGATACAAAATGTTATATTTATGTATTGAAAAATAGCATTCTATAGTTCAACACTGGTTCTTTCTTTCCTGCTAAAGAGCAAAATTTGGATGATGATATATGAAGATAAAATTTTTCTGCTTTCTTCTAGGATTTCTATAGTTTCATGTTTTATTTTTTTAAGAGACACAACCCATTTTAAGTTAACTTGTATATAGTATGAAACATAGGCCATTTAAACTACAAGTGTGTGTGTGCATGTGTGTGCATGCCCCAGCACACCTAGGGAGGTTGGAGGACACCTTGTAGCTGCTGTTTCTCTCATTCTTTTCATGCTATCATCTGAGATGCAGGGACTGAACTCAGGTTGGCTGAAAGTGCTGTTACCCACTGAGCTATCTTGCCAGCTCTCAACATTTATTCTGTGTATGTATATCCAGTTGGTACACCATCACTTGTTGAAAGAGCTATTCCTGTCTCAGTAAGCTATGTCTGCATACTTGTGAAAAATCCTTCAATTCTCCTTACACATTTGTGGAAGATTAACCAGCTGCCTCTGAATGTCTATTTTGGATGTGATCATGTTTTACGGGCCTTTTAAAATGTTGCTTCTTGTACTACACTGCTGTGGTTATTACTGCTTTATAAGTCTTTTTAAAGTCGAGTAAGAATCTAACTCTGCTCTCTGTTGCTTATGTTTACCTTCAGGTCTTCTGTGTTTCCGTATCAATTTCAGAATAAACTTTTGTTTGTATTGTTCTTTGAAACAGGGTTTCTCTGTGTAGCCCTGGCTGTCCTGGAGCTAGCTTTGTAGTTCAGGATGGTTTTGAACTCACAGAGATCTGCCTGCCTTGCGTCCATTTGCATTTATTACTTTAAAACTGTGGAGAATAAACTCTCAGGTGAGAAAGGAGCTGACTATTTTCCAAGTATGAGGAAATTTCTAGATAGCTTTCTGTTAACTGCAAATGTAATTCCACTCTAGTTATCAATTGTTGAAATCTCTGTAATTGTGCACCTGTTTATTTCTTCTGTGTTCTTATGCTCTTTTACCCATGTGTTTTATATAGACACCACATAAGTAGTAGAGAGTGGGTCTTGCTTTGTTATCTAGGATGACAACTGTCTTTTAACTGTTAGGCCCGCTACAATATGGTTGGGGTCACTACCATTTCTCCTTCCTTCCTTCCTTCCTTCCTTCCTTCCTTTTTTTCTTTCGAGACAATTTCTCACTTTAGCCTTGGTTGGCCTGAAGCTCACTTTGTAGATCAGGCTGGCCCTAAACCTGATCTGCCCACTGAAGCTTTCCTGAGAACTAGAATACCTTTAGACATGTGCCATCTCGCCTGACCTTATTTGCATTCTTTACTCTCCTTTCCTAAAGCAATGTTTAATTGAAGTATTTCTTCTTGATTCCATTTAATTTTCCCTATAGGGTTACTAGCAAGAATATATTGTTGTGGAACTCAGTGGTGCAGTTTATAACACCCATTTTAAACATCATCTGTGTAGAGCTGGCTGTCCTGGAACTTGCTCTGTAGACCAGGCTGGCCTTGAACTCACAAAGATCAACCTGCTTCTGCCTCTTGAATGCTGAGATTAAAGTGTGCACCACCACTGCCTGGCTACTCACATTATTTTTCACAAAATAACTTGAATCCCTAAGTTGTCATTACTTTTACCCAGTGGTCTGACCCCGCCCCTCCCCCCTCTGTGTGTGTGTGTGTGTGTGTGTGTGTGTGTGTGTGTTGTGTGCATCGTGTACCACTGGCGGTCAGAAGAGAGGATTTGATACCCTGGAGCTGAAGTTACAGGTGGACATGGGTGCTGGGGACCGGTCCCCCGGAAGATCAGTATATGCTTTTAACCACCCCAGAGCCTCTCTAGTCCCCATTTTATTTTAAATTATATAATTAACTTATATTTTCTAACTGTAGTCATGTTGATTTTATTTCTAGTTTAATTTGGGTTGGCTGCCTATCTATCTTTCAGGCTCCTGGTTTTTGTTTATTTTTTTTCTATATAATACAGGTGACTTTTCTCTGGTTGAAAATAGGAGGAATGCCTTGCATGTGGTGTCTGCATGCATGTACTTATGTGCCTCTGTGTATGTGTACATATGTATGTGTCTATGAGTAGAGCACATACGCTTGCATGTAAAGGTCAGAACAGTTCTGGGTGGTTGGGCGGGCCTCACCTTCTACCTTGCTTGGGACAAGGTTTCTCTTTTGTTGTTCCTGGCTACATAGACCAGGCTAGTTGGCTCTTGATTTTCTGGGGACTCTTTCTCCATCTGCCCACACCACACAGGGATCTGCCTGGCTCAGCAAGCATGTCTCCACCGAACGGGATCTGTAGCACTATTAATTTTTATTTTGAGACAGGGTCTTGCTAAGCTGCTCAGGTCCTTGAACTTAGGATCTTTCTATTTCAGCATCCTGTGTGGCTAGGATTTCAGTCCCGAGTGATGAGCTCTTTTGAGATGGACTAATAAATTTTTTTTTTGTTTGTTTGTTTTTCGAGACAGGGTTTCTCTGTATAGCCTTGGCTGTCCTGGAACTCACTCTGTAGAGCAGCCTGGCCTCGAACTCAGAAATCTGCCTGCCTCTGTCTCCCATGTGCTGGGATTGAAGGCATGCGCCACCACTGCCCGGCCGGACTATGCATTTTATCTGTTATTCCCCACTCCCACTCTGTCTGGCTGAAAGGGGTGCACACTTGTCCCATCACTATGGGTCCCAGGCACTGCTCTACCCCAGCAGTTCTGTTCGTGTTTTCTGGTTTGTTTTTCCTTTAGTACTATGCTTCACACACTAAACATGTGACCTCCCACTTGAACTCCTTTCTAACTCTCTCCAGTCTTTGACTTGTTCTCCACTTGACTTTGGGAGGTTTCCTCATATGCATGTGTTCCTTGGTCCTTCACTGAATACTCAGGGGAGATCTCTTTGGATACCTAGGTTTCTGTCTCGGGCCTTTCTTCGATACTAGTTTAGCTACCTTTGTTTCCAAATCATTCCCACCCAGAACAACACTGGAGCTGCTTAGCTCTCCAGTCTTCCCAGTAGCTGGGAACTCTCAGTATGATGCAGCAAGGTTTCACTGGACTCATGGCATTGTATCCTGACTTGGGTTTATGAAGTTCGTCCTGCTTGTCTTCCATGGTTTCAGCTTGTGCTTGAGGTTCCTATCAGTCCATCCTGAACAGAAGCTTCCAGCTTCTAGTTGGCTGATGCATCAGAAGCTGAAGTCCACACCACTAGATACACACCTGGGGTTCCATGAGTATGTATGTGTCTGCTGACTCAGTCACTTGTTGTCTTGTTCATTTACTTCTGATACAGCCTGCGTAAGACTTGAACTCACTATATAGCTAGGGTTGTCCTTGAACTCCTGATCCTCTTGCACCCGCTTCCCAAATTTTGGGGATGCAGGTACACACTAGCACACCTGGCTGAATTATTTAACTTGCTAGTGTCGTTTTAAAGGACAGGTGCGTTTTAATTACAAGTGTTTTAACATCCATATGTTTACTAATGACTGGTGTTTCGTTGCCTTTTCTGAAACAGCCCATTTATGTCCTTTGACTTTGTATAAGTTGATTTGTCATATTTGAACTGATTTCTAAGGTTTGTGTACGAAATGAACACTCTACAAATAAATCACAATCCCGTCTCTCTCTAGCTGATGGCTGGTCTTCTGACTTTCATCAGGGTGTTGGTTTTTTTTTTTTTTTTTTTTTTGTAATGAATAACTTTAAAATCATCACAGTATTCATCTTTTTCTATACAGTTTCTGGGCTTTCCACAGCTTAGATGCACATGTGTGTACGAATCAACAGGGACTCATTCTGAAAATTATAATAAAAGTCTTCCTTCTTGTTCTTTTTCTATCAACAGGGATCAATAGTGCTGCTAGGCTACATTCAGGCCAATACGGGTCAATATCTCTGATGGGCATCCGACTAAGATTTAATAACACAAGGATCATCAGAGTTTTTTCCTCAGGTATTTAGAGTTTGATAGGGCGGTGGAAGCAGTGTGAAGTTAAGCAATGACAGTTACTAGACCTGATGGCTGTCCCTAACTAATCCCTAATTAGTTCCCAAAGCCTGGGCTCCCTGAACACTTAGGTGTCCTGTCCCTGGATGACCAACATACTCACCTTTAGTGCCGCAAATATACTGAGAACAGACTTTCTGCTCAGTCATATACTTTCCTCATGTTGTTGCCTGGCTGGTTTTTGTTAGTACTGTTTTCCCAAGAAGACAGCAAGGGGCATTTGTTGTATGCTTTCCACAGTATTCTGTAATACTGAGCCTATTGAAGGCAGGAAACCTCAAGTGAGGAGACCAGAGTCGGAGGGGAAGTGTGCCATTCACCTGCTTGTCTGGACATGACAATGGCATTTGTCATCACCAGTCTTGGATGTGAACAAAGCTAGGATGAAGGGAAGTGAGTGCATGCAGTTGAGCCTGAAGGGCACACCCTCCAGGGGAAATGCAGCTTACAAAGGGACAATGACTAAACTACCATGGGCTCTAAAACTCTACACCTCACCATCTCCTTAGGCCTACAGAACATTCAGAGCAGCTCTGTAATATGAATTGAGAAAGGAGGTGGGAAGCTAATGACATTTGTTACTGACGACATGGCTACCAAGTACCTCTCAAGAGTTAGCTGAGTTCTGGAATATCCACAGAGGACATTTATTCCTTCATTGTACAGATGGGAGTATGGAGGCTTCTGACTGTGAAATGACTTAGCTAATACACAGAAGCAAGGTGATGTGAAAACAGGTTTAGTCAAGACTCCACATGGGGTGACATGACTGATTGTGGGGGCTACCAAACAACTGGCAATGGTGACAAGCTTCCAAAAACCCAGTGACCACCACTTCTTCAAAATCCCACACGTAGTGAGTTTATGGGTTTCTGGCAGTGCTTGCTCGTGTCACTCTCATGACGTCCCAGCGCCTGGGTTCTAACGCTGTAACACTTGGACTCTGGACTGGGCCCTGCTGTCTATCATACTGTGCAATGCCAATGAGTGCTGCCTGCAGCGCCCTAACTCAGATCCAGCATGACTCTGCTAGTAACTGCTTTGTTTTTCTTCTCTTATAAGAAACACAATGGTTTCATTACTGACAATAAAGGTTTTTCCTATTTTTCCACTGTCATTCCTCAGTAGTCGAGTATCAAGATAGCATTCTTTGGATTACATTGTGTTGGAATGTTTGATTCAGTTCTGAAAAATGCTAAAGGTGTACTACACTCAGCCAAGATCCCATTCTTTATGTAAAAGTGAACAAACATATCCATCTGGTCACTATACAAATTTATTTTCATCTTTAATACATGCTAAAATTGTATGTGTACTGAAGAACCAATAAGAAAGTCTTTGGTCTATGGCCCATAAGTGATTTATATACCTATCTGACACACCTATACAATACCTGGTTTCCAGTTAAACTCTCTCAAGAAGAAAAGAGTCTCAAGTGAAAAAGCTGAAGCAGCCCTGGTCTGTGACTCATAACTCAGCTCCTGACTATGCTACAAGCAGTTCATGTCATCCTGGAGCATAAAAGAGGATGTTGTCTCACCTTGACAGCAGACATTGGACTTGGAGGAAGAGGAAATGCCTGAGGCCATGTAGCTCCTTTTGAATCTAGAGCTTGCACAGGACTGTTCTGCCACCCGGAGGCTCACATTCCCTAACCCTCCACAGTGCCGTCCATCCCTAGCCTTCAATTCTACATGTGACAGTCCTTCCTTCTGAACCCACACACAGGAAATGAGGGTAAAGAAGGATTCTAGTCACGTGTGAAAGCTAGAGATGGTCTTCTGCATGGCATAGCTCCTGTGGCTGCCTGCGCCTAACCATAACTTCTTCCATGAAACCCCTCATTCAGAGGCCTTCCTTCCCCTCCCTGGACCCAGCTACTCCCCTGCTGTTTAGTCCTTCTGCTTCATTCACACCTCTGCTATGACAGGCTTCTCATTCTTTGCCATGCCCCGACCCTTAGTTGCTTGCTGTATCACCAACAGCTGGCAGAACTGCCAGGCTGTGGTGCACAGCAAATGAAGTCCATGTATGGAATGCATGTCTGTGGGTCCAGACAGGGCATTTACCATGAAAAAAGAATCTTATTTCCAGAATCACCAACTCGACTTCTAGTAGGGGTGTGTGTGTGTGTGTGTGTGTGTGTGTGTGTGTGTGTGTGTGTGTG
>JANHMN010000012.1:41073886-41143745 GCA_030674055.1 Rhabdomys pumilio
TGTGTGTGTGTGTGTGTGTGTGTGTGTGTGTGTGTGTGTGTGTGTGTAGGGGGGGACCAGACTGGCACACCACCATCACTTGCCCTTGGTTATTTTCAGAGAGTAGTCATGAGTCTAAAAATGCAAAGCTCTCAGAAAGGAAACTGCAAGTCTAAAAAGCACATTTCTGATTTATGGGCTTTGCATAAGCTTTTAATGGTGGGGAGGAATTGGCCCGATGCTCCCATATCCACTTAGGCATTAAAGACTTTGCTTCTGGTTGCTAAATTATTCTGAACAAATTATCACCTTCATCCATGCAATTCCCATCTCTGCATGTTTCCACCTTATTTGATTACCGGTCTTTGAAGACCACAGGCTATTCTTACTTTCCATTATCTCAGGTCACTACTGTGCAATCCCTGAATGGTCTGCAGTTGCTAACTCTGGGGGCCAGGAGGACTTGGGGGTGGAAGCGGAGAGGAAGGGTGCATCAGGAGCATCACTGCTATTGGATGGTAGCCTGCATCTCACCTCCAGTAGCTGACTTTCTCTGACTCTTCAATTTATTCTGCAAAGCCAACTTCTACTCACAGAGCAAGAAAAATTTTCATTGTACATTCTCCCTTGTCACCAGGACATCTCCTTTGTTCACAGAGGAAAGTGGGGCCCAGGGAAGCTCTTGGGGCTAGTCTAACACACAAGGAGCTGAGAGGGGAGGTGAAGAGATGTCTTGTCATTTGCGTGATGCTGGGGATGTGGATAAGAGGAGTTGCTGGCAAGGCTGAGCTGTCATTGAAGGCTCAGACTGGGCACATAAGCTTTCGTTCAGGGTTTTACACATGTAGGACTGTATTCCCAGCACTCAGGAGGCTGAGACAGGAGGATCATGAGTTTGAAGCAGCAGCCTGGGCTATGCAAAGAAACTCTATTACAAACTAAAAAAGGAAAGGCAACTGGGACCGAAAGTCCATGTCACTGGTAGAGCTTACCACAGTCTAGCCTGGGGTTCCAACTCTAGAATCCAAAAGAAGAAAGAGGAGGAATAATAGAGAACTGGGTTAATTCTGAAAAATCATAAATAAAACCAAATCCTTATTGTTTTCTCCCTAATTGACTTTTTGTCAGAGCTCGGTTTTCCTATGATCAGGGCTTAGCTCTGCTTCTCTCCATGTCCCAGCTCCATCTGCCCTCTGACTGCTCCTTAAATACTAGACTCAGCCCAGCCCCAGGGCCTTTACACATGCTCCACTTTGTCCTGTTCACTTGCTAGGCTCTTTGCATTCATTTGTATTGTTCTCTGGTTCAGCTGGAAGCCACTTCCTGAGAAACCTTTCTCCCACCTTTTAACAGGCCCCTCTTCTTCATTACACACATCAGCAGTCTCCTGACTGTTCCAACCCATCTGGCCACCGGACAGAAAGCTGCTATATACTCCTTGCCCTGAAAACAGCCCTTTTGTCTTTGCCCTACCTAGCATACCTTCCACCACCCCTGATGTCACTGATGTGTGTGCTGGCAGAGATTTGGAAGACAGAGTTCTGTTAACCCTGGGTAATTCAATGCACTCAGTTACAAAGCTACATTCGAAGCATCTGCGATGGCCTTGTGCAGAAGTCAGGGTTCTCTGAGATATGGAACTGAAGCATCACAACTTGCCTGGCTCCTAAGAAAGACCAAGTACATCCTTTGAAAAGCATGGGACAGGGACATGAGTGTTCATTAAACATTTCAGAAGTTTTTAGAAAGGCTGAGATTATTCCTTCTGTGATCCTATCATTATCTCATTTTCAAGATAATAATCATTTCTTGATTCTATTTTACCATTTGGGTTCCCATGAACGATCCCAAATTTCTTAATTTCCAAGTAACACATTCAGCTCTTCAGATTATTTCCAAAGCAGGCAGGGAACTCCCTCAAGTCTGCAGCTGACAATCCCATAACCAGGAAAAGACGATGAATGCTAATCGCCAGAAAAGCTGCAGTTTACAGGAAAGAAACGGGAAGTGCTGACATATTGCACAACACCCCCGAATAAAGCAGGGCTTAGTAACAGAACGGTACACACAGGCTGACAACCTCATCAAGAATCCCTGGTGACATCATAAACTATGTGGAACAAGTTTTGTTTTAAAGGTTATTTTTAATTATGTGTGTATGTGTGAGCATGTGCATGGCTGAATGCTGATGCCGGGGAGTGCACAAGTAGGTTTCAGCTCACTGGGACCTAGAGTGCCCAGGGCTGTGAGCTGCCTGACATGCATGCAGGGACCTGAGTCAGGCCCTCTTCCAGCAGTATGTGCTCTTAACTGATGAGCTCTTCCCGGCCCCAAAGTGATGTTTTTATTGTCTGTGTATTTTCCAAAGACTGGAGGCGTATGGGACAGGACAGTGGAACCCCCTTCTTTAGAGATCTAGATAAGAAAATTGAAACATAAATTCCCAAATTTTACACAGGGATTTTAGGCTTTGTTTTAATTTCTTCTCTTTCTTTCCTTCCTTCCTTTTCTTTCTTTCTTTTTTTTTTAAACACGGGGTCTCACCATGTAACTCTGTCCTGGAACATCCTATATAGACCAGGCTAACCTCAAACTCACACAAACTCTGTCCCTCCATTGCTGGGATTAAAGGTGTGAGCTGGTCCCAACTGCTCCTGGGCCTTATTTTTTTTTTTTAACTTATATTTATTATGTATATGTGTATATGCTCATGTGCTGGTCCACATCTGTGTGAGGGTGAAGTGTAGATGTTTGCAGAGGTCAGAGGATGGACTTGGGTGTGATGTTCTTGGCAGTAGGGTAGCCTGGCTATCAAGCCTAGCTTGAAAGATCATGTTTCCACCTCTTCAGCACTGGGACCCTAAGCTTGTGCCACCATGTCTGACTTCTTTTACTACATAGGAGCTGGGGTCCCTTCATTTGCAAGGAAATACTTCACTGACTGAGATTTCTTTTCCTTCTTCCCAGCCTGGGCTTTAAATAAAACAATGAGCTAAAGGTTTTTTTTCTGGTGTCTGATCCCACCCAGCACTGAGGATAGTAATTTCCTTAGCTGGCAGAGGAAAGGAATTGTCTCCTTTTGCTGCTACTGCTGGGAATTAGATCCAGGTCCTCTGCCAGTGGACAAAAACAAATGCCTCAGGGATCCCCAGAACACACCTCTCCCCATCACACAAAGATGGGAGGAGGAAGTAAATAGGATGGCTGGCTGGAACTCCAGCTATTCCATCAGAATCAATCCAGTTTCCACTGCAGGGATTACTCTAACACACTGAGAGATGGCACAGGCTTTCCCCTATAGTCACTATGAAGCCATCACTAAGCTATACTCTTTACTTTGTTTTATTATAAGTGATTACACATGCCTGGTTAGTGGTTACATTGCAATCCAGCAGTAGCTATGATGCAGATATTCAGTGCCCTAATAACTCAATGGGAAAATTTAAAAAGTGGGCTTCAGGAGGCCAAAGTGAGCCACAGTGACTCATTTCCAGGGCCACCCTGACCTGAGCCTTCACTGAGACGTGCTCTTGAGAAGAGCCCAGGCACAGAGAATGACAAGATGTTTACCTTTACAGGGTTCCACTAGTGAGTAGCCACAAAGAACAGAAAACTAAGATACTGGCCTTCCTTTGAAACCATCCTGAGATCAGAACGCACATGCACACTTGAGCTGTACCTAGCAGCCACTGGCCTCGCTTATGGGCCACAACTCCAGGCACTGCTCCAAATACTAGCCACAGATTATTCCTTTTATCCCCCGTGACAATCTTATAATGTTCCAATTCTCATTTTAGGGATGAAAAGACCAAGGAGCGGAAAAGGTTACATAACTTGCCGCCTCTCACAGCTGGTGGGCTGGAAAAGGAACTCCCTGCTCTCCGACTGCAGCCTGAGTGACGCATCGTCTCTACTTGACATTCTGGGGCTCTATCCTGAGTAAGTACTCTGTAGGGTCCTAATGGAATGGTTCACATATTTTTCTGATGTTTCACACGGCTAATTACACAGTCAATTAGTTTCCCAGCTGAAAGATACCATCTACTGTTTCTGCCTCTACTTCAGTCTGCTTAAGTTCATGGTAGAGATGAAAATGAAATCGGTTTCCAGCCTACATGTTTATCATCTTTTGGAGGTTCTCACAGGACAGATTTCCTGCTTAAAAACCTTTTAGCCACAGACTGCTGCTTCTTGTTTTGACAGTCCAATCTTATTAGATCATGTTCTAGCACAATGTGGGCCTTGCTCAATACTCTGAAATTTCAGACCTACCAAAGCTATGAGCAATTTTTTGATTGAGAAGTCCACGACCTCATGTGAAACAAGAGTCATGGGAATCGGAAGAAATGCACAAAACCCCTGCGATGGTAGAGTGAAATATGACAACGGTGCAATGATGTGACCCACAGCTCCAGGAGACATGCTTCCTCACAGTCATGACTACATGACAGCTTCTCCAAGGACTCCATGTGCTGGCCTGCTCTCAGCAGTGTTCAAATAGCCCTCGAGTGGTTGGCAGGTGGCCAGAGACTAATGAAGAAGTAGAAAAGGGGCAGATTTTGCCAACGGAGGCTAGGTAGGTAACTGGAATGGAACCAAGAGAGGGGCTGGCCATTCAATGGGTTAGGAAAAGGTGTGTAATGGGTGGGGGCAAATGGCTTACTGATCCAATGATTTGCAAAGACTTGTTCATGTTACCTCTATACTGTGGACTCATGACTCAGTTTTTAAGCTCGTGGAAGCGAAACAGGTATCTCGTTTCCCCTCTGCAGCTCCACAAGCCTATAGGCTCAAACCTATCCGTGGCCAAGAGGGGATAACTAAGGACAAGGGGTCAAACATTTGTTAGCATGTACAGTTGCTGGGTAGAAAGTGCTACCCTGAAAAGGTCAATGGGAAAACAGCTGGGACACAGAAACACCAGCAGGTAGGAATCGTCTTCAACTGCGTGACTTTGGGAGAAGACTGACCAAAGAACGCTTCCCTTAGGATTTATATCTTAAAGCACACTGTAGGCCTGAGACTCAGTATCCAACACCCTGTTAACATTAGGTCGGGAGTGTGATGAGGAGAATTTGTGCTTTTCACTTGGGACTGTATTGTAGAGAAAATGGCACAGAGCTCTGTAGAAACACTGCTAAACCTATACACAGGAAGTAGATCAGGCTGAAGCTACTTCAAGGTGGAAGGGCCAATGAGGGACCTCCATCTCTTTAGGCAGACAGCTTCTACATGGCCAGCCTGTGTTGTCAGAGATGGTACTGAAAGACGTTGGAAATGCTGACTCTGATGTGAATCCTTCTAACTAGTGTATGTTGCAACCCATATGTGTACACAACTCCCCTGGCCAACCCAAACACATCTGTGGCTGGAACCAGCACATTGAGAGCTGGTGTCTGACCTTGGTGACCACAGTGATGACTCTTAACCCTTACAGCTCGGAGAAGAAACAAGCACTGGCTTGTCTTCCATAAAGTCACTTACACGGCTGCTTGGTCAAAAGACTCTTTGTAAATCCAGCCTGTGGGACCTTCAGAAAGGTCCAAGAAGGTGATGGGCCTCTTTCACTAACAATGCCAAGCCTGTAGCTGTTGAGAGACGTAGGTATTCTGAGGTCTTTGGGAGAATTTAGAAAGGTGTTAGTCAGGAAGATGAGGTGTCTGGTGGCTTCATACTGAGTTATGGCCACCTGTTCTGAGCTCTCCAACTACTTATTTAAAACTGCAGGGTTTGTTTCTTGTTGCCATGAGTGCCAAAGGAGCCCAACAGACATGTCATATGGGGCTGTCAGCTTGAAGCTCAAAAGGTCTCCTGGAAAATTTCTCAGCCACAGAGAGAAGACTACATTCCCCTACGATCTGACACTTTATGAAAACAGAGATCAGGCCAGGTCTGGCTGCTTGCTTGCCCATCATGCCTATGATAAACCAGACATTTTGCTACAGCCATGCTTCAAAAGTCCTATCTCTTGCCTGTCAGACATTTTTCTTTTTGGTTTTTTTGAGACATGGTTTCTCTGTGTGGCCCAGGCTGTCCTGGAACTCACTCTGTAGACCAGGCTGGCCTCGAACTCAGAAATTTGCCTGCCTCTGCCTCCCAAGTGCTGGGATTAAAGATGTGCGCCATCACTGCCCGGCCAGACTTTTTTTTTTTAAAAGTCATTTTTATTTATGTGTATGTGTCTGTATGAATGTATTCAGGTGCGAGAGGTGGGGTGGAGACAGACAGACAGACAGACAGACAGACAGACAGACACACACACACAGAGAGAGAGAGAGAGAGAGAGAGAGAGAGAGAGAGAGAGAGAGAGAGAGAGAGAGAGAGAGAGAGAGAGAGAGAGTGAGAATATGAATTAAGGTATTGCTATATAGTTCAAGTTGGCCTAGAATTCACCATCCTGGTTCTGCCACTTGTGTGCTGTGAAACCAAGCAGGCCTGGAGGCCTTCATTTTAGAAAGGAGAGAGCTTTTTTTCTTTGGCATGGAAGCGATGGACTAGGTGCTCACAAAGTGGAGCCAGATGCTATACTTTTCTCATCATGTTAGGCGAGAGCTAACCTGAAGGGATCTGTGCTGGGCTGGGAATGGGCCCTCACCAACACTGGCTGCTTTGTTAAGAGCCTGTCTTGTGTATGCCAAGATGGGATTCATCCTTACCAGGCCCTGTGGACTGTAGGCACTATTAACACCTCGCTTGTAGAGGGCTGACGCACAGAGGCTAAGTGTGCTGTCCAGCATCCTACTAGTGCAGCGAGAATTCAAACCTGCATATTCCAACCCCAGGGCCTCTGCTCGTCTATGAATTTTCCTTTCTTTCTATTTTTTTTTTTTGTAATTTTGTTTGTTTGTTTGAGAAGGGTTTCCCTGTATGACCTTGGCTGTCTTAGAACCCACTCTGTAGACTAGGTTGGCCTCAAACTCACTGAGATTTGCCTCCCTCAGCCTCCCAACTACTGTGTTAAAAGGTGTGTGTCAATACCACCTGGCTTTCTTTTATGAATTTTTTAAAGATTCATTATGTGCATGTTTCTCTATGTGAGTTTATGTGTACCATGTACATGCAGGAGCCTATGGCAGTCAGAAGAGGGCTTCAGTTCTCCTGAAAGTGAAGTTTCAAGTGGCTGGCAACCTCCATGTGAGTGCTGGGAACTGAACCAGCATTCTCCACAAGAACAGTGAGCACTCTTAACTGCTGAGCCATCTTTCCAGCACCCTAGATCTCTCTGTTAGCGATGTTTAACACAAGAAAAGCCTCTTGAAATGAACAGTGCCTATCAAGGTAAAGGATATAATGTTTTTTTATTTTTTTTTCGAGACAGGGTTTCTCTGTGTAGCCCTGGCTATCCTGGAACTCACTCTGTAGACCAGGCTGGCCTCAAACTCAGAAATCCACCTGCCTCTGCCTCCCAAGTGCTGAGATTAAAGGTGTGCGCCACCACCACCCGGCAGATATAATGTTAAGATCAGACTACTTACTATAAACCGAAGGCCTGAGGCTTTCTGTTCTGATACTTAGTGGAAAAGATATGCTGCTTTCCAGTTTTACCCAGTTCCTATAGGTTTCACAGAAAATGATGCACCCAGGAAAAAGATACACAAAATTTCAGAGTACACATTTGATCTAATATGTGTGGAAGAGGGACAGAGTTCCAGTGGGGCTGTAGGGTCCCAAAAGGGGAAGGAAATGGGAGGGGAAGCAGAAAACAACCTTTTCTTAGTGTTTCTTTCAAAATGGAAGGAGTCTAATTCCTTGGCTTTAGTCCTTGAGCCTGGCTTTGGGACTAAGCCTGGCTTTTGGACTTTGGCTTTGTAGGACTCTCTATGAATGCCCCATGACAATAATTGGGGTGAGCTCTAACTGATAATGCCTTGTCAGGGTTGTCTAATGGCTTTTGTACTGATTGCTCCCCAAGAGTCTATCTGCTCTGAGACTAAGCTCTAACAATAACTATACAATGAACAGTTTAGTACTTTGCTGATGAAAAGTTTACACACCAAAGCACAATGTTAAAACTTGGCCAGAAAAAAAATTACACTGCTCATTGGTACATCCATTCCTAAAGTCCAGAACTAGGTGAGCACTCCCTTCACTTATTTAGGCTACACTTCTCTTTAATCAGTGGCCTCATGCATTCCCCACAGCACAGGCTCCCATCTTCCCATCACCCCCACCTTCACGCTAACCCTCTTTTGAGCTTCAGGTCTGATTTTCCAGCAGTCTTCAAGAGACCTCACCCAACAAACACCAGCAATTCCAGTGTTGCTTTTTCCAATCCAGAATCCCCCATCTGCTCAGCGTGGTGGCTCACACCTGCAATCTTGGGAGGCTGATGTGGGAGTACTGCTGTGCATTTGCAGCCAGAATAGACCATATAATAAGTTCCAGACCACCCTGAACTACAGAGTGAGTTTACCTAAAGTGGTTTAAAGGTAGTCTTTGCTGTCACACATGCCTGTCCTCATGCTCCCCCCGACTCCCCCGGCTTTGGGTGCCCCTGAGCTTACATTTCCATAGTGGTAAAATGGCAAAGCCACTTCTTGCCCCGGCAGACTTGTCATGATGACTAAACCAAGTAGTACATTAAGTTCCTTAGCTCAACACCAGGCATATAATTTCTGCCTGTATTACAGCAGTACCTTTTATTACTCTCTGCACCAGCTGGCTCAACCTTTCTATCATTCCACCCCCTGAGCTAGAGAACTCAAAAGCCAACCTTGGATTTAGAACCATTCCCATGCTCCTTTGACCAAGTAGTTCCTATTTTCTGCCCAGTGTACTTTTAAAACTGCCAAGCCTTGGGCCAGCGAAATGGTTCAGCAGGTAAATATGCTTGCCCTCAAACTTGATGACCTGAGTTTGATTCATGAAACGTCCATGGTGGAGCCCTGCAAGTTATCCTCTGAACTCCATGCATGCCACTGCCGTTTTCTTTCACTCAGCCCTCATCTATGCCACCCAATACGCCAGCATCTCCTTATTCCAGGCTTGCTATGGTTTAGCCCAGACACCAGAGACACCAAAGTAATCTCTACTTTCTGTGTGCACTTGTGGCTAAAGGTTGACACTGGGTATCTTCCTACATCCTTCTCTACCTTATTACCCTTTTCTTCCTAAGATGTCAAATTTTCATCAAGTCTGAAACTTATCAACTGGGCAGAACTTCTTGTCTGCACCTTTTGAGCCTTGGGGTTACAGACATGTGACACTATGCCTGACTCCTTTTACATGGGTGCAAATGATCTGAACACAGGTCCCCATGCTAGCACAGCAAATGCTAAACTAACTGCCATACCTCTCCAGTTCCCATGATCATGTTTCCTAACACCATATAGATTATTTCCATAGATAGTCAACATCCATACTTACTACAGGGATGGATGGCAATGGACATTTATGTGCTTGTCAGGATCTTTATTGTTCGTTTAAACATCACAACGTCAATGACATAAATACAGCTATCTTTGTTTTACAGATTTGTAAAAACTGTGGGCAATGACTAGCTACAGACAGAAGCCCAATAACTTGCCTAATTTGTCTGATTTTGAAGTTTATAAAAGGTCTGACTTTGTCCTGTACATCTATCACTACAATGGATTGTATCTCTTTTTGAACATAAACTCTATAGCCAAAAACACGATGAAAATATCATAGAAGTCAAAGGAAAACTGACCCCTTAGTAAGGCCAAGAACAGCTAGCATTTCTTTTAGCAATGGAAAGCTACTTCTTTGCTCACAGCAAGCAGATATAGCATCTTGGGGCTATGTTAAATGGATATCTTATCTTTAAACACTAGATACAATGAAATCTTACACTGGGGGACAGGCGAAAGCAATAGGAAGCTGAGATCAACTGAGAGGAACAGCAGGCTGTCCTCTCCGGAAACGCAGATAGAGTTACCCTCACCATCCCCATTATTCTTTGTTTTATTCTCTTTTTCTTTTGTTGCTGGGTAAGTACAAATTGATTGTGTGTACAGCAACTGGAATCAGGACACAGCTTAGGGTAGTTGCACTACACCCTAAGTACTTAGAAATTAGCTCCACAATTAGAGGGGTAGAAGCCAGTGGTCACTTATATTTGTACCGTTGGTGGCCAGCACTGTGCTTTGCAAATAAATAATAGGCAGCTAAATAGTGAGACTAATATATCTTCTCTTCCACATTATTATTATTATTATTATTATTTTATTTTTATTTTTTTTAAACAGCTCAGTTCCTTCAATGATCTCATGGATTTCAAATCAGTAGAGTAAGAATTAAGATTGTCTGGCAGGTTTTCATTTTGTCCTGCAAAATAAGCTGACTTATTTCCGTAAGCCTTCTGCCTGTCCTTCATATTCTACCTTGAAGTTTGGTCTGAAACAAGCAACTTGACTTTGAGGTGTCCACTCAGCTCAGAACAACATCTTGTAGAACAAGGAGTCTGCCAGTTTGCACAGGCTACTACTGTGAGTCACAGCTAGAGTGCAGGCTCACGGGTCACCGCAGCTCCTCTGAAAGCCACTTCATTTTCTGGTCTGGTATAACCAGGAACAGGAAGCTGAATCTTTTGTATTTTAGTTTTTGCCACTGGCCTTAACAAGCACTCAGCAATGCTGGGGTCTTTAAAAATGAGCAGGGAGGCTGTAGCTTGAACCTGTGGACCTGCATGCTGCTCCAGGAAAACCATCTAAGTAGCGAGCATTGTGAGGCTGGATTCTTTGGTCAGTCCTTCTGAAAGCAAAGATACCAAAACCTCTCCCCAGTTCCTGGACAAGGGGCTTTTATATGGAGGCCAAGTGCAGCCTAAAATTAATCTTGCTATTCCCAATCTTGGGACACACACATCCTTCTACCAAGGTGCATTTCAAAATCACAGAGCCCTGGGTTCACTCACTTGCTGTCTTTGCAAGCTCCTCTCCATTGCCTCCCTTGGAGACAGTGTCATCTGCTTTACATAAAGGCTTTATCTGCTTATTTCAAATAAAACAGGGAACCCAGGTTCCTAGTATCTCCTACAAGCTCAATAGTCACCAGCAGTTGTTCATTCTGCGCTCAGTTTTACTACAATGATGTGGTAGGGCTTGTGCCATCTGGGCCTTGTAAACTCTGTTCGCATCTCTTTTCCTTTCTTTTTTTCTCTTTCCAGTCATGAAAAGAGCTGACTTCCAGACCACAGCTCAGATTCTGTGTAGACTGATTTCTGAGCTTATCCCAGGTGCTGAGAACAGTGTCTGGCACATAGCAGACTGGCAACAGCCATGAAAGGAATACACTGGCTCGATGACGGTATCTGCAGAAAATGGAGCCCTGGACTGCAGAAGTTCTTGTATGTGTTGTGGTCTCAGATGGCAGGAACTGGGACTCTGTCCCTTAACAGCTAACAGACTGTTCCTGCTGCTACCAGGAGTGAGTTCATTCCATGTCAGATTCCACCTCCATGTCCACAGGGTAGTGTGGAATAGTAAGGAGCTATTATTATTCCTTATCTTGAGAAGAGAGCCAAGTATAGAGAGCTTAGTCTGCTAAAGGGCACTGAGATGGACACCAGGAGCCACTGGTCATAGTGGCATCAATTCCAATGATATTGGGGATAAGGTTTACTGAGGCTGGTGGCATGGGCTTCTCTTGAAGGTGAATGTACCATGGGTCCCCTTTCCCAGTGGACTAACTGCTAAGGGTGTAGCTTGTTCCTACATAATCCTGTCAAGTGGTGAATGAAGGAGTAGGTGACACAAACCAGAGGCAAAAAGGAAAGTCCCAAATATCTTATTCCTTTGTGATCATGTAAGTCCAGCTAATCATTCTGAGACAAAAAAAAATTGACTTTTTAAAAATGTTCCAATAATGTTATGACCTAAAGCCAGTAGGCCATCTAAGACTGAAGCCAGTAGGCCATCTAAGACTGAAGCCAGTATCAGGCATTACCTGCAGCTGGGGTGACATTGGCTAGGCAGGATGTTTACACTGTCCATGAGTGACCAGCTGGAAGGTTCCTCCATCCACAGTAACTTGTCCTCTAGGAATCACTATAGCTGTCCCTCCTGCAGGAAGCTTTGTAGCTCTATTGGCTTAGTCCAAGGCCCTTCCTGCCTACTCATATTTTCCTCCACTGTTAACACCAGCTGAACATCACACTGCCTCCCTCTCCCATGCACGTAAGTGTCAGGACAGTGTCCTTTGAACATATGAATGGCAGTGTCTTACAAGCACTCAATAAATGACTGACTGTTGAATGGGACAGTGCCACCCTGCTGAGATAGCACAGCCTCTTAGGTCACTAATGTGCCTTGTCACATTTGATTTGGTTTAGCCTGAGATCTAAATGGTATGGCCTTGAAGTAAGTCAGTTCCTGCAAAAGAAAACTAAAATCATATGCTCAGAAACTCTCATTATATAAAACACTGCAGGGGTAACTTCTTTTTGGGGAGCTCCTTTCTTTTTTGAAAAGCAGTGTGCTGACAAGTGCCTCCTCTTCTCTGAATAAGGGACCTGGTGATGAGCAGCCTGTATCAGCCAGAATATTTAAGCCCTCTTGAGCTCCACTGTTCAAGGACCTAAAATACGAACACTTGTGGGCGACACTCTACCTGCGACTTTTAAAGGTTTACTTCCGTGATAGTTCACTGGGTCACAACAGAGGAGCTATCAAACAGAGGGGGGATCCAACACACTCCTTTCAATTGCATAGGTTAGTCATAAAACATGCTATCTTTCAGCAGTAACTTGGGGCAAGGTGGCAGCTTACGTATCTCAGGAACAACTGTGACAGGTAACGAGGCTGGTCCTTTACCACTGTCCTGTCCTAGTCCAGGCTGACTAACACTGAACTGAGGTGTACAGTCATCAAGAAGAGTCATTTAAAAAGCCACTCTGCTTACTCTAGAGTGATTCTGACAGGGATCTTAAATTGGTCACAAGAGACCACATACCACGGGGTATTGAAATGAATCATGGGTTTTCTGGGTGGGGCCTAAACTAAAACAAAAAACAAAAGAAACCCACAAATGAGTTAGGTGTAGTCACCAGTAAGAATCCCTGGTCATGCTCAATAGTATGACACTTGATTCATTTGAAAGAAACAATGGATTTACTTTAAATTCTGTGCAAGGCCCTGTGGGAACGCAGGCATGGGTGCAGGCGGCAGTGGACCCTGCTTACTTAGGGGTAAGCAGGAGTTACCGGCGACAACAGAGTAAGCTGTCTGACAACAGGAACCAAACCCAGAGCCTCTGCAAGAGCAATGTTTGCTCTCCATTTAATTCTTCAAAGAGCCTTGCCCATTTTTATGGGTGAGCAAAGTACTGTGAGGACAGTTTAGCTCCTAGAGCTACCTGGCAACTGAAGTGTAGCACCAGAATCAGAAGCCTGGACTCAAGACAGGACACTTGATTTCAACTGCTGGTTCCCACACTCAAAACAGCTTTCTCAATCTCACTTCAGGTTTCCTCCTATCTGTGAAATGGGCATATTAACAGAGCACTCTCAGAGAGCTGAGGTAAGCGTGAGTGGACTAACTTGTAAAGGAGCTTGCAACAGTGCCTGGCAGCCAGTCAGCATTAGTTTTGCAATTACCTGACTTCAAAGCCCAAGCTACTTCTTCCACATCAAGGGTTAACATTACAAAGCATACGTATTCATATCCCGATACACTGCATAATTGCTTTACTTATTGGAAGCAATCAACGAAAGTCTCCTAATTAAGGCATCCTACCCTCGTTTTCACTGTGTGCCACTCTACAAAAAATACTTTTAAGAACAAGACTCAATTAACATAAAATTTCTCTAAACTCAGAAAAAGAATTTCTACTAGAAAATGGAACAAGTTGCCAGACTCAGGGCATGGTCGACCAAGGGGGTCACTTAGGCCCAGATGAAAGAATTGCTTCTGTAAAGTGTGTGGTGGGGAGGAAAGGGTGACTCCGAGAGGTCCCCTCTGGACAGGCACTGTTATAGGAGTGCATCGTTAGTCACAGCATATGCAGACACTCACCTTAACTGGAAAGCACACAAGTCAGAATGGAGCAAACAGCTGTTAACAGTGTGTGTGAATGCATGTAGAGAGGGAAGGAAGGAGGGAGGGAGGGAGGGAAGGAGGGGGGGCGAACGTGGAGAGGGAGAGAGACAGAGATATTTTTTTAGAACCCTCATAGAACAGTGGTCCAGTGAAGTGGTAACAATTTCACTGAGCCAGTGACTGTGGATAACAATGTTTGTAGCAATAAAGGAAATAAGATACTTGCTCAAGTTCTAAACACATTCTTATTTTCCATATGAAATAAGAAAATCAGTACAGGTAACATTCCTTTTTTATTTCAATTTCATAATAGAAAAGAACAAGCAAAATTTCAAATCCATTTTTGTTCTACTGAAGCACATTTGATTCTTCTGTTACAGGAACAAATGGATCTGCCCTTCCTCGGCCATCTTTCCCTCCTGGGTGGGAATGTGAGGGAAAGGAGCTTGAAGCTTTCTGTAAAAACTGCTGCAAGGGAACTCAGAATCCAACCAAAAATAAGCTCCGCCCCAGCCAAACCTGGAAGTCAGCTGGCTTCCTAATGTGGCTAAGCTCTTGCTATACAGTCCTCTATAGCCTCTCCGGCTTCTATACCTCCTCCCCACCATTCCTCATAGGACACCACCACATTGACTACGTCAGGTCACAGATAGATGGATGTTGAGCTAAGGGCACACTGGATACTGCAGGCAAGCACTAAGTTTCATTGCAGCTCACTTGAAGGACAACCGTGGGCTACAACTCAGAGGGCTACAGGAAAACTGTGCCAGGAGCCTGTGCACACACTATCTCAGCACACAGTCCGGCGCGGCAAGTGCTTGCCATCATTTAGTTTTCTGTAACTTGAGGGCTAGTCATTTAAAAAATCAGAACCAAACCACAATTCCTACTAACATATCAACGATTACTATCTCCTCGTTCCTCTGTAATAGTTCAGAAGGCACATGATCCAGGGTTATGCAGTCGTCCGTCCACGATCTTTAGTAGCCATGATGTGCTTGTACTTGCTTCCCCCAGAGCAGTATTTCAGTTAACAAAAAAGTGTCAAAAGAGAATTCATGAAGGCTTACACCAGCTTAAGTGTCTAAAGTGCTACTCCCATTACTTTGGGAGTAGCAAAATTCAAGTTCTGCCAATCAATCTAGTTATTCTTTGGAGCCACTCCCTAGCTGAGCCACAGGCCCACATTAAGTTGAGGAGCAGATAAGGCAGAAGTAGAAACCTCAAACGGAGGAAACCCCTACTCTTTCTTTCTCTTTTCTCCTTGGTCCCCTGCAGGCCTTCTGCAAACAGTGCCACATGCAGTCAGGAATGCACAGCACACAGGAAGCTTAGTTCTGGGTGAGGGTCTAGGTGGCAGAGAGGAGGACTGGTCTCCTGTGGAGTTATCTGTCCTGGGGGAGCTCTCAGAGGCATCCTGAGACTCTTTCTAGAGAAAGCATCTTCTGAATTTGGTTTGAGATTCTTTTTCTCCTCTACCAGCCCCCTCCTCATTTTGTACAGATCTAGGGCTGGTGAAACTCACACACTTCCAAGCTGCACATGGTGTTCTTTCCTTGACAGAAACAATTATGACCAGACTAGGAGCAGGGTGAAGAGACAGACAGTGCTATTGGTGTAGAAAACATCTGAGAACCAGACAGAGGTGGGGGCTGAAAAGGGCAGTCCTTTTAACTAGGGACAAAGGACAGGGAGGCAAACAAGTCAGAGAAATATTCTTTTCTCCCCTCTGCAGTCAGATTCTGATGTCATCACAGCAACAGGACAGTCAAGAAAGCCCAACCTATTTTAAGTAGTTTCAGGTGACAGATTATTGGTCCACACTGACATACAGAGTGCTGGAGAAAACGGCTTCCTGCGCTATAAACCACCTTTAATCTCAACTGATAAAACCAGAAGAGACACACATTTCCATTTTCAAATGTTTACCTAATGTCACCATAGTGTGGACTTAGCCAAAGTGCTGTCTGGATTACCCAGTAAATGTCACATAATAGCACTCTAATAGCATAGATAGAGAACACTGCAGATGAATTCATACTGCAAAACAAATGTCCCAGGTCAGGGTGCCATCTTCATCCCTAGTCATTTACTTTATGTTTTTTTTTTCAAGTATAACTTCATGAACAACATTTTTCTAGTACAGAACTACAGTTTTGCTTCAGAATTACTGGTTAATCCAGTATATGCGGTGGTTTCTCTATGAAAGTGTAAGATTTAAACGTCTGCCCTAGGTTAGTAATATAAACAGCACAATATTAATCCATCAGAGAAATGTAAGGCAGAACAATGAGACAGCACTTCACACCCACTACAATGCTACAGTAAGAAGGACAGGCAGTAACACGTGCCGGCGAGGACGTGGAGCAATTGGAACCCTCACACACTGCTGGTGGAAATGTAAAATGGCGCCTCGCTGTGGGAACCAGCCTGGCAGTTCCTAAAAAGGATAAACATAGAGTTACCATGTGGCCCAGTAGTCGTGCTCTGAGATAAACACCAAAAGAAGTGAAAACGAAAACTCATGTCCACTTGTACACAAATGTTCAAGCAGCATTATCCATCACAGGCAAACGAGAAAAACAAGCAGAATGACCGCCAGCTCGTGAGTCAATAATGTGACATGTCCATACAATGGATTAAAAGGAATAAAACGGAATGTGTGGACACATGCTTCTACATGGACGAAACTGGAAAGCATCATGCTGAGTCAAGGAAGCCAGACAAACTAGACCACATCAACATATTTGTATGCAATATCCAAACGGTAAGTCTACAGAGATACAAAGTCCATTTGCAGCTGCTAGAGCTGGGAGGGTGGGGGGAGGCTCTGGAAGAAAATGGGAAGTGAATACAAACAGAGGGTTTCTTGCTATGATCGTTGTCTAGATGGTTGCACAGCTTTGAGAACATGTAAAATTCAGTGAACACTTTGAATAGGTTGAGCTGTATGGTATGTGGTTCTATCAATAAGGCTGATGCAAAAGACTGGCAGGACATAAGTTAAGGGAAAAGATGACCATGTAATGTAGGGTCCGGCTTCATTGTCTCCTGTCCAGCTCACCAGCTACAGACCTGAGGGATGGGCTCCATATCACGGTGGCCTGTCACGTAGAAGATAATCCTGTTTCTGTTGCTCACTGTCTGTGAGCTGGATGAGTGTACTTCCTTAATTCTGTTATTTAAAAGAATTTGTGTGGAGCTTTGCACAGGGCACATGCCAAGTCATCTTTTAGTCAACTGTTAACGTCCAGCTCAAACTGACTGACTCCTCAGTAACACTGTGCTGTATGGGGTGGGGTGGAGGTACTCAGAACCAACTAGAGGCCTTGAAAACACAGGCACTTTTGCTTACAATAGGACTCCTGCTCTTAATCTGAATCTCTCCACATAAACTTCCTGGGTGGGTTTTTCCTGATATGAATTAATGGACTAGGTCCCAGAGAACTTAAGGTGAAGTAGCATTCTAGTTTCCTACTATTTAAGGTTAGAACCACCCCTCCCACCCCTTGTGGTGTTTGTCTCTTTGGTGTTTTAATTCCTGCATTGTAGCCTGATGATCAGGAGGTCAGAGTTAGCTTTAAGTTCATAGTTAGATTCCATCCTGGCAGACAAAAGCTCCGTGGGACAGAGTCTAACTGTGAACTTGAAGCTGTTCAGACTCTGGAAAGCTGTTTGATAGCTCTTCATATGTAATAAAGAGCTATACATAGGGGTTGGCAAGCGCTCAAACAAACATCGTCGGATGGCACATGGGATACAGGTAAGTGCTTCGTGCTATAAACTAGTGTGGACGTAGAGTTACGTCTATGGGAAGGAAGCCTTTGGGTCACTGAACACATCCACAGAGGACTGACTGCAGCACTTATGTCTCTTCTGTTCCTCTCTCTCACTCCGTGGACACAAGCAGGAGTTTGCTGTCACAACGTGCTGCCTTGCATAGGTCCCTAATCGACAGGGCTCAGCAGACATCGGGCACAGGGACTTCCACAACTCAGACATACGTACTTTTCTCCTATAAGTGACTGTCTCAGGTTCTTGTTACAGTAGCAGAAAACACGCACCCCACTGTGCCACACTATGGGGGGTATTCAACAAGTGTTCATCCGTCAATCTTCTAAACTAGTATGTAGGACATACTTGTAGAAGACGTGTCTTGGTGGGGTGGTGCAGAGGGAATGCCTATCAGGCTTCTGACTAGAGCTGAGAACTTTTTAGCCTCTACAGCCTCTTATCTTCTTCTGGATTTCTCAGTGTGGACAGAACTAGGGAGACACAGGTGGTTTGTGGAAGCCATCATCATTATCTGTAGTATTAGAGAGGTAAGGTGACCTACTGAGTTTCAACTATTACTTTTTTGACAAGTAACTTTGAAACAATTTTATTTTCAATAAATTTTTTGAAGACAAAAAGACCCTTCCCCTATTTTTTAAAACAATATTTCCCTTTCCTAATGTTTCCACAGCCTCTCAAATCTCCATCCTGATAGTATAGTAAACACCAAAAATACTAATGCTGTTTTCCTTCTGGGTCCTGACTATACATTTCTCCAGCCTCCTGAGAGACAGGTGTGGTGTGTATGACTCAGTCCTAACAATACATCATGATGGGGTAATGGATGCTTTCTGGTACAGACCTGGTCCAAGCTCACTCTTGTTCCTTGGACTAGCTTGGATGGAGGGGATTCAGGATGGTGGAGTCATATATGGAAGGTGCCCAGAACTCCAGATAACCTCATGGAACTGACACAGCCCTCATCTATATTAAACCTATAGAAATAAGCCACTGAGCTCTGGAGTTGTTTACACAGAAGCTTCAAATGAGCACTAACATGAGTTGCTCTAATTACTAAAGCTTGGTAAAAGGCTCTGTTAATTACTGTTAGATCTCGTTTGTTTCCAGAGTAGTTTTCTCGGCTGGTATTGGCAACCAATATATTAGCATAGCTCCCAAACCTCACATATCCTAGATTCTCTCAGCCCCTGGTCCTTTACCATCACTAAGATCACTGGAGACAATCCATCATACTGACAAAACACATCCTGACATATTTTTAGAAACTGCCTGAATGTCCCATAGAGAAAATGTCTTTCAGTCTGTGTTATTTGTAAATTTTAGTAAAAATCTACTTATAGACTTGACTGAATTAGTAACCGCTACCATAAACTTAGCTGCTTGACACTAGCAGAATTGATTTATAAACATATCAAACTCTGGGCTGGGAGCATATCAATTTAAAATTGGAAAATAAGAACTAAAAATTTCAGTCAATATTCAAGTTGCCAACCAATATTAGTGGCATGTATTTGTATTTTATTTATTTTTATAAAAATCTTTTAGTACCTAATATTTTCAATGAACCAGTAAATGTTTAAATGCAAACCACAGTGCTTATGTGCAAGCTGAAAATATAAATAGATAAAATGTAAACAGAATCTTAGATTACCATTGTCACCCCCTTGGCTTTAACACCTGCAGAAAGGTTTTGTTCTAATTGTATATCTGTCTCCTTCCCTCCTCCCCTCCCCATTTGAACTTTCTTTGTCCACTACAGTTTTGCTCTGGATTTATTCAGACATTCACTGCCTATATGTATCACTGGGGAGGCAGAGCTAATACTTTCTTCTGCTTATCGGATAGAAGCACAAAGAGTGCCGTGGTCAGGCCCTTGTCTATGTTCTCTGTTTACAGAATGAAACGTGAGCACCTGAGCTAGAACTGGTGTCAAGGTGAGGCACTGGCTGGAAGACACTGGCAATCAGGCTGTAAACCCATTACCTGACAAATGCTACTACAGAGGACTTTTCACCTCATACTTCCTTGGAGTCTGGTGGTGAAAGGGTGCTCAGTCTAGCACATAGCCGCCATCTTGTCTGAGAACTGCCTTGCCTGAGTCTGGGTGGATGCTTTGGTATCACATCTCCATCACATGGCCCTGCCTCCTTGGTTATAGTTGCTGGGGACACAGTGGATTCTGGACTTATGCCACATGAACCAACTTCTCTTCTGAGAGGCTGAAATTAGAACTGAGACTCTAATTCAGGATGGATTCTTTAGTTGAACTGAAAGAGGACACAGAACCTTCAGTGGTAAGAGGAAGCCATCTTTTGCCAGATGGTCAGGGAGGCTGGTCTAGAGAGGAATAAAGAAGCAATTCATGGGGAAAATACAGGTATTCTAGATATCTATTTCTAATGCTTGCTTTAGACCCTCTTCTCATGACAAAACACCATTTTTCCCAATGTTTAAATTTGTAATTTAAACATTGTATTTGTATTTTATTTGCTAATTTGTATTGTTTTGCTAAAACTACTCCGTGTTAGTATCTTTTTACTTTAATACTAGCTTGGAGAGGGGTCTAGTTGTTTTGAATATTAAATCCCATTTCCACATTTTTATAACCTAGGTCTATCAGCATACAGTGCAACTTTTGTCAAGGTCACTAAAATGCCACATTTGTTGGTTTTCATACTCGGGGCTTCTGGTTATGCTTCTTAGGTACCTGACTAGAACTTAGTGGTTTCCATAATACAGCCTCACTTCATTCAAAGGTAAATCAAAACCCAACACTCTTTAAACTTCACACACAGACACAAAAGACTATCACATGTATATACCAGTGTTTGTGGCTAGTTTGCATTCAGAGTAGAAACTAATTCCTCTTGTAAACATCAATGGCATATCTGACTCATAAACAAGAAGGCTTTGATAATACATGCTTTGATTGAGACACACTAATTGGGCAGCTGGTCTGATTAACAATGGTTAACTGAAGCAGGTAGAATTTAAACTCACCTCAAATACAAGAATGGCTCTCAGATTGAACTCAAGAAACTTAAACTGTATATTCAGGGGTTAAAGTGGGTGGGAAGACATCTGCTCTTCAGAGAGTTCAACAGTAGTACACCCACAAACATCTGGTGATTTCAATGTATACCCCCTCATTATCCATTAACAGCTAGTAGATAGAGCTAGGTTAGGCATTATGAACATAGGAGTACAGTTTGTTTTTTGTCTTGAATGAGTTTAATGCGTTTGCAGTTAACCTTGGAAGCCAATTAAGAACCCAGGAAACCACAGTGACCGATAGGTGCCACGCCAGGGGCATTTACTTGGATGGAAGGCACCTAAATCCTCCTTCTGGTAGGACAGAGATCTGAGTGTAAGAGAGTAAGCAGGAACACACAAGAGTGAGAATAACGGCAGAGATTCCAGGGATGGAACGGGTTACATGTTAATATCCAGTGCTTTCCAAACAACTGTAAAAAAGGTACACTGGATAAGAACCTGTAGGTTTTCCCCAGGATTCCCCTCCCTGCCCCCTGTCTCATTTCCAATACATTTCATGCATTCTTGATTATTCTAGAAAGTCCCATCCTGTTCAACAAATATTTACTGGGGATATGGTAAGCTCTAGACAGGGAGGTACAAGGACTGAATTAAGACAAGAAAACAGTATTTATCCTAAAGAAATACCAGCAGTAAAGCCTGAAGTCCTGAAGGATAAAGAACTCATTCTAACAGCAAAAAACAGAGAAGTAATGCAGACACAAAGGATAACTGCTAGAGAAACAGCTAAGGCACTGTGTGAGAGGACATCTGAGACATACCTAAGGAAAAAAAGAATTGAGCTGTGCTTACAGGCAGAAAGAGGATAAAGGCTGGATTCTATGGAATGGATGATGACCTACTAACTGATGTGGGAACTGTAGGAAGAAACCACATTGACACTGGAATGCTCCTGAGATATTCCAATGGAGAAAGAAAGGAGAGGTAAGGGTAAGATCACAGGGAGAGACCTCATCTAGCAGCATAAATGGAATGGGAGCTGCAGCCATAGTAACCCCAGAAATAACAGTCAGAAACAGTACAGAAGGGTAAATGTCCAGGAAGACAATCCTGATAAACTGGACTTGAAGTGCAGGTGGAGGGGTTAGGAAGGAACCCAGGCACAGACCGCAAAGGGGGAGTGAGAACACTTAAGTCATCAAACGAACCAGCGCAGTGAGGCACACCTTCGGTCTTGAAAACTTTGAAGGTCGAAGAAGAAATTTATTTTGAGCCCAGGAGTTAGATGTCAGTCTGGGCAACATAGTAAGACCCTACCTTAAAACACCACCACCAACAAACTCAAAAACAGTGACTGGGAACATTTAATAGATGGAGAGAGGCTTAGTTAAGACAGAATGGAAACTTGGGTTGACTGTAGCCATGGAACACTTTCTCAGAGAGATTTCACTTAATGGTGGAGGCACTCAGGATACTGTGTTTACCCAAGAGTAAACCAAAGTAGCAGGGTTCTGGGTAGTAAGACCTCTCCTTTGAGCAGAAGGAAGAGAGAGAGTCTCAGCTACACATAGAATAGCCTCTGTTGCCTTTTCTTTCTGAAGGAGAGACCTGAGTGAATGTGTAGGCTGAGAGAAAAGGAAGCTAGGCTGATGATTCAGTGAGAAGGAACTAGGAGGAAAGGTCCTGGAGAAAGAGGCTTTCCTAGTTAGGGCACCTGTTGAACAAAGATTGTCTCTCACCAGGAGAGTTGTACAAAGACCCATGTCCCAAGACAGCTATCTGTGGAAGTCAGCAGCAACAGGTATACGGAGTGTGATACAGGATTCACAGCAAAACTAGAGATGCAAATTCTGTATGGTATTACTCCCAAGGCTCCTTACACGACTGTAGAATCCTACAGATGAAGGGCATGTGTGGTAGGATTAGAGCAAGTTCACCCGACACCTGCAGTTCTGGGATAAATAATCGTCAGACAGACAAGCTTTTCTTGGGATACAAGGGAACCAGAACTGCATCTGAATCCCAGTTTTCCTGGAAATAGACTCTAGGCTTTGAGCAACATCTTCTGCCAACTGCTCTAGGTCTCAGTTGCTTTACTCAACAAATGGAGGGAACTGATGCTCCAGCGAGACTTAGTGAGGCATGGGCTGCTCAGAGATGTGAAAGCATCTCAACACTGAAACAAACTGGGCAAACATTATAGACATACCCTACCTCCCCCTCCCTTACTTCCCTCCTACTATTACTAATCATTAATATGATCATTGACTTATTAGTATGACAACTCTCAGTGTGACTGGTAACTTCCTTTTGGTTTCTCAAAGTTTTGTGACCCTTAGAAAAGGCTAGGAAGTCACATGTTCACAGTGGAGTCAGTGAAATGAGTTTTCCCAGGCACTGAATGTCTGGAAATACATGCTGCAAGCAGCACTGTCCTTTGGAGGAAGTGGTGGGACAATGAGAACGGGGACTGTGGGAAGAGACTTTGAGGAACATCACAATGGTTAAGAACTCAAGTTGTAGTTAAGGCATACCTGCCGTATGTGTAACCTTAGACAACTCCAGGTCACCATTCAACTTCAGTCAGCTCATCTAGGAATTGGAACTAGCTAGGACAATAAACTATACCTGAAGGATGAGATTAACAATTAAATACAAATTTGCATGCATGTATGTACAAAGATTTTCTAGAATATTACAAGTGCTCCATAAAAACAGCTATTACCAACTAAGCACATGTATGTTATCATACACTGGCGTCATTAATCAATACCCACTGTATGCCAGACAATGCTAAGAGCTTTAAAGGCAGAATATTATCTGAAATAAAAATGTGCATCATGTTACTTAGTCTTTAAAAGAAAGCAGACACTGACTAACTATCCTCTTCTTTGAATTCTCATAGTATGAAACTATTCTCAGCCAAGTATGAACACTCAGGAGCTATTATTGAGAGAGACAAAGAAGGAAAGATAGTTGTTGTCTCAGTCCCCAAAGCTCATGTGTTAGAAATACAACTCCCAATGTAACAGGAATCATCATATCATTAACATCATCATTAATCAATCATCAGATGATTGATTAATCATCATTATTAATCAATAATCAGATCATTAATCATCAACAGATGGGGCACTCAACAATTTTCTAGACTAGGAGAGCCTTGGCCCCATGAGTGGATCAACATTCATGAGAGCAGACTGCTATAAAAGTGAGTTCAGCAGGCTGAGTATATACCTTAACTGTAGAAAGCCTGTCCGACATTCATAAGAACATAGGTTTGATGCCCAGTAGCACCACCCTAAAAGACAAAGCCAAAAACCAAGAACAATAAAAAACAAACAGACAAACAAAAATCCTCCAACCAGCATCAACAACAACACAATAGCAAAGAAACTGAGTCTGGCCCCCTTTTGTTTCTTGCTCTTTTGACTCCTACCTTTAGATGACACTATGTAATGGCCCTTGCCAGTTTCTAGCACCTTGACACTAGGTTTCCCAGCAGACACAGCAGTAATTGTAATCGATAAGTTGCGTTATCAATTACCCAGTCATGGAATTCTGCTACAGGGATCCAAAACAAACTAAGATAAGTAGTGAAGTTGCTAACTGGGGTGCTAGGAATGTCAAAATGGAAACAGGACATGTTGGGAATACTGGGTGATGAAGACGTCCTGCAAGAGCCTGCTGTGTATATCATTTAACACTTCATTTTTGTCGAGACCGGGTCTCCTGCAGCCCAGGTTGGCCTCAGAGTCCTCCTGCAGCAGAAGAGAACATGGAGTCTTCTGTTTCCACCTCCCAAGTACTGGGAGTATAGATGGTGCTGGGGACTTTACACAGGGCCTCAGGCATGCATGCAAACACTCTATCAAGTGGGCTACACTGTCCGCCTGACACCATTCATTCCTACCCTACGTCCTGGTGTGCTGGCTGTCTGCACCCGGAAAGTGGCAATAAACTAGCTGTGTTTTGAGTTTGCTAACAAAGAGCACTCAAAGTAAACATCTGTTGCTTTCCAGCACAAACCTATCCACTCTAGATTTAGGTTATTTGAATGACCAACTCTTTCTGATCTAGTTCAATTGATACTTGAGTACTGCTCTGGAAGTTCACTTGTCTTACATTCTAATTATATTTAGAACACTTTTCACACTGCATCATTCAAACAGCTGTTGTGATTTTTTTCCTAGAGTTTCACTAAGATGTAGATTTCAGTAAGGTTTTTAAAAATAAACGACACAGGTGCTATCTCTGAGTCAATCGGCACATTAGCTATAAAAATAATGATGTTAGGGAAATGGGACTCTCAGTGTTCTGACCAATCTATTTTCATTTGGTTGTATCCCCCACCCCACCCCAAAGAAAAACCAACTTCTCCCAGGACTAGGATATCACAGTCTTGGTTATTGCTCTAATATTATCACAAAATGAAATGATTCAACAAGGCCCTTCCCAGAGACGGAAATCCCAGCAGCACTGATCGGGCACTGAGCAGACAGTATGCAAATACTTTCATGCTCAGTATAATGTTTCCTTCCAGGAGGTTTAAAGACATGGAAGTCAACTTGAATAACATGTCTCGAATGTCAGAAGCGACAGAGACAGCTGAAATTCCTGAACACACACGAGAGACTTCTCGTGGGGTCTGAGCAGTGCTGGGCAAAGATGGAATGACTCTAGCCCATGTCTTTTGAAACAAGGCTTCGCACCAAACAATACTTTGCATTCATAAAACCTTTATGTACACTCACATGTAATTACATCTTATCTTTGGGTTTTTCACCCATATTGGTCTTCACAGAGATCCACCAAGCAGTATATAGTGGGCACAGCAGTAGTTGGCCTCAGGCCTACTAAGTTCAGGCCTCTTGTAATTAAAAACAGTAGCAGAAGCAATAGTTAAGAACTGCAAGGCATTGCCATGTGTGAGCTCCTGAACATTTAATGCAATCATTGAAACTCTATGATGCAGATATTATTACCAAGGGTGGAATATCACATGCCATGAAACTGTTTCATGCACAAATTATTACAAATATTGCACAGAACTATCTTTAGCCCACATGTGTAGAGTATATATTGAAAACAATGTTAGTGAACTTTAAAGTGAAACTTGGGTCCTGTCCTTAATTTGTCACATTATGTACATGCAAAAATGATGGTATCTGAAAAATCCCCCAACATGGTGGTTCTGAGTCCTTTGGGTGAGGGCTACCTAACCTCTATGACTGTTACTTGGAGAAGCAGAAAGCAAGACCACAGAGAGGCAAAGTAACATGGCAGCGATATCAAGGCTGTCATGAAGCATGCCAAGGTTTAAGCCAGGCACAGGCTTTATGCTTGCTCTTTCAATAGTTCTGCCAGACTGACCTCCTACAATAGCACAGCTGTGCTCACCAAAACCTCTCCATTCCCATCCGTGACTCAGGCAAAATTACTTGCAAGAAGCCAGGGCTGCCCAAGAGGCTCCACACTGCTACACTCATGTGTGCAGCATGGTGCTGTGGCCTCCTGCTCCTACAGTGGCAGATACTTTGAAGACACGGGCTGGTTAGTATTCTTACTGCCTGAGCTCTGGGCGTCATACAGCTAGTATACTGAAATGGAAATGACCAAGTCTTCATCAGCATAGAGTGGAGTATTGACTTTCTCTGGGTTATATCTCTCTTAAAATTAAAACACAAAATCAACAATTTGAAAAGCTAAATACTGACTCTTAAATTAGGGAAATTAGCATACTTATATGGTAATATAAGACCTACAAATCATATATAACCTGTAATTTGTAAATAGGCTTTGTTCAGCTACAGTGCTTTGAAAAATTTAATCAGTAGTGAATATTTAAAAAGCAAAATTCTACTTTTCATTTTATCTAGAAAAGCTATCACTGAGAGCACTAGCCAGGGCAGGGCATCTGTTCTTCAGCACAGTACCTACAAAGGCACCATACTGTTCGTATACTCTGCATCCCAGACTGTGCAGTGCGGAGTGCTGAGCCACTCAGAGGATGAGTGCACTCTGGAAGTGCACCAGAGCCCTTGGAGATTCCCGCCTGCTCTCCCTTCAGTACACTCTGCCATCCTTGCTGTGTAACGCAGTGAGTGATATTATAGACTTTTAGTGACTGTGTTTTTTAATCTTCACTGTCAACTTCACTTGATTTAGAATCACCATGGAAACAAGCCTTTGAGTGTGCCTATGAGGGTATTTCCAGAAAGGTTCAACTTATAAGGGAAGACTTATCCCTGAATGGAGACAACTCCTGCTCATGGCTTTAGGGTGAATGATCCATCCTGCTATGCTGTCCACTTTGCACCATGAGGGAAACCAGTTAATTAGATCATATCTACAGACTTTAAGGAAGAAAGCCAGTCACTGGCCAAAAGCTTTGAGTCCTTTAAAGCCATTTTAATTTGTTTATGATTGTCACAAAGATTATATAGGCAAGGAGAGAAACTGAGACTGCATCACTGACCCATTCTGAAGATACCAGGCAAGTTTCTTCCTGAAAAATGACTATGGTCTCCTGCCTACAGCTGAGCTACTGCGGGGAAGATTATAACTTTGTCAGGCAGGGTCGGGAGGCAAGCATCCAACTGAGAAATTATTAAATTTATACAAACAGTCACAAATGAACTACACCTATAATGAAATGTCCTTCACGAAATTGGATATTCTAGTGTTTCTAATTATTTCTAACTAAAAGTGTTTCCTCAATTAGTCAACAAGTTGCTACTAAATCAAGTGCCTGAAATAAGTAATCTACATAATTTAAGGGCTTTCTCCTGTCTGGGTCCCAAACAACTACTAAAAGCACATGTCGGGGTAAAAGTATCCCTAGAATGAGTCATCAGAACCGGTTTATACTATAACCAGTTGAACTTTAAATAGAACCTTTTTATTTTAAAGTGAGCTTAGCACAACCATTTCTAAATGGCATTTTTTGTCTTAATACTGTGTACAGTGAGAGGCAGTATGTAATGTTCACATTGTTAAAAAGAAAATCCTGATTGTTAGAATGGCTGCAGTCAACCCAGCTGTATTGTTTCAATAAGCAGATGGCACAAAGGCTAACAAAGCGGTCAGAGAAAGAGCACAATAGGGCCAGCAGCTGCTGCAAGCACAGGATACCTCCATGAATCTAGAAACCGCTCTGGCAATCCAGATCCACTTCCCACATTTATAAAGGCCGTTGCTGAAGAGGTACTTGGGCCTAGTTCTCTCTACTCAGAAGTCAAAAATAAGGTTTATCAGGAACTCTCACCAAGGGTGGGAAGGGTTAACTCTTTGCTAGCTCACAGTATCCATGTTCCTGCCTGTGTTACTAATAAGGAAGTGCTAAAAAACGTCCATCGCCACGTGTTAACTGAGCTTTGGGGTGACAGAACAGAAACAGTTCTCAGCTATGTGTCCTTCAACAAGTCATCAACAGCTACTAGATGGGAACAGAAAGGTGGTTTCTGCCCTTGGGGAACTTATCCTGGGACGGAAATAAACAGTGACAAACGACTGGGTGTGGTGGCTCATACCTGTAAAACTCAGCACTTTGGGAACCCAGCCAAGATTGGCTTGAGTTCCAGGCCAGCCTGGGCTACGCAGTGAAGACTTTCTTAACCAAACCAAACCAAACCAAACCAGAGACAAATCACACCAACAAACATGGTCCCTGTCCTGTGATTCTCCAGCTGTCACTTACTTATGGATGGGGCAGATGACTGGACTGAGTTTACCAGGCCCTTTGTCTCCTTCGAGGTTATTTTCACAAGGACAAATACATTTATGGCTGACAAAAGATCCCTTTAGTCAAAGGGGGAAAGTGTTAGAATTGTAAAATGTCCCTTAACAAGCAAGCTATCTGTTGAAATGGCAGGTGAGCACGGAACGCAGCCTGTGCTGTATGCATGCACTTATTTCCTGACAAGGTTGGATAACACACTAGACTATTTTTAAAAATTATATGCTAGGATTTCAATCTGACTGGTGATTCAACTTAACTTCAAAAAAGAAGGAAGCTCACAGCAGTCTTTCTGTCTCTGTTAAGCTTCTGCTATTCCTGTGAGTAAGTGCCCTAATCCTAGACCTTATATTTGATACAAATATAAGCAGCCTTGACATGACTTTCTCCTGTCACCAGACTTCATTCTCTTTCCTAATAAAAACACCAGACCTCACTATACATTTATTTGAGTGAAGACCTAGTATGGTCCCAGAACTCTTCAGTAATGAGACCTTTCCATAAGGAAGCCATTTTTCTAACATCAGTATGGAGAAAGTTAAGGTTCCCGCTGCCCCCACCAGCCATGTGCTTGCACGGGGGGAAAACCCAAGCCTTGAGCTATCTCAGAGCTCCATCTGCTCTAACTGCCTCAAGCTACGGCTCAGCTCCCAGGTGCACCGAACCACATCTATCAAAATATTTACCCCTAAAATAGCTTTGTAATAAGAGCGGAATGTCCTTTTTGATGATTTCCTTTGAAAAATACATACGTATTTAACTGGCAACTCCAAACTTTCAGAGAGGGTAGATCTCATGAATCTACTTAGTGAAAGCGTCTCTTCACGCTGGCGACAGTTGCTCTGCTATGGACAGTTACAAGTACAGAGCTTAACATGGCTTACATTTCCACATTTGTCTGCTCTGACTCCAGTTCCATCTTGGCCTCCTTGTGATGATAAGGAGAGTGTGAGCCTTTAACAGGAATGACGCACTAATGCTACACGCTGCCAGTGAAAGCTATAAGATCTCTTGGCAGTTTTTGGATAGGTTCAGGTGAATTTCAGCATCGGGGACTGACATGTGTATTACAGATGGAAAAAGCAAAACAACACCCAAAGAAAGAAAAAAGCGGTCCTCTCAAATGAAGCAAAAGCATACCAAAATCTACCCACCTTCCCACTCAGCACGGTGCTGAGGAAATACCTCTGCCATACTGTCAAGGCATAATCAGTTCCTAAAACAATGGCTCAGCGTTTGAGTCACCCAGAGCGTGAAGGGCAAGTAAAAGGTCAGTTCCGGCATGCTCCACAAAAGCAAACAAGGAGCAGGAGGAGCTTGAGCCAGCACCATCCAGGCCTTCGCTGGGCATGGCTACCACAGGTCTCAGCTTCAGGCTTCATCAACCCATGTGTTCTGCCCCCAGGCTTCTGCAGACTCCCCCAACTTCCTCTCCTCCAAAGGAACCAGGGAAGGGTGGGGAAGAGGAGGGCCAGGAAGACTGCTCAGAGCCAGCCCCTCCACGCCCCTGGAGAGCCCAAAGACAGTGCAGCGCCTCTAGAACAAGTGATACTGGTTCCCAGAAGCTTCGGGAATCCCCTTATTAGTACTTACTGAAACACCTTTCTTTCTCCCCACCACAGACAGTCATTTCACTATAATCAACTAAAATCTATGCATATGGTGGATCCTGACAATTTATCTTTAAGATCCCAAGTATGCTTACGTTTTAGATTCTCTGCCACTGACATTATATTTAACATCAAACGTTGTACTAAAAATTCAATTAAAATAATTTTCTAGCCAAAAAATGTTCAAAGAATTTTTGCATTTTTTTTTGTCTTGGAATTACTTGGTGGCTGGTTATTCATTTAATTTAGAGTCTGCAGAGATTTCTTAGTAATCACATGTGAGTTAAGCATTTAAAGAAGATAACAAAATCTTTTGTTTATATGCAAACACACGGATGTATTTATCTGCAAACACACATTTAAACCTATGCTTGCTTGCTTTTGAGGTCTTTACAAAGCGGCTTCTCAGTTAGTTACCACATACCTCATGTCTAAGGACTACCAGTGCTTGACTGGAAGAGACAGACAGGCCACTGGAGAAGGGAAGGCCCTCTGCAGGGAACAACAGAAAGATACCAAGTGAAAACTGAGAGAAAGCCTAGTGGATGAAGAAGTTACCAGAACCCATGTCCCAGGGCCTCAAACTCAGCAGACAGGAACAGGCCACTGAGCAACAATCCCTTATATATGTCCAACAAGGGTCACATAAAAGAAGAAACACTTCCATCCACCTGAGGAACTCATAACCTGTTTGAGGTTATAAGAGCTAGGGCTGGCATACGGAGTGTAAGACAAAAAAATGAAAACTGTCAAAGACCGCAAATACTGGAAGCCCTCACGTAGGCAGTGGCGAGGAGTTGTAAAAGGATATAACGCATCTGCCACAGGAGCCACTCCCAATGTCATGTCTGTAGACAGATGCTCATGGATGAACAGTGCCATGGAAGGCTAGGGGCATGCTAAGGCTTTCCAGAAGTGATGGCACTGAGCAAGTTTGTGAAAGACAGGAAGTTCTTCCCCGTACAAGCAGAGCGACTTCTATGAGTTTTCTCTGCACGTACATAACAGGATAACAGCAACTAACTTCACTGGGTTTCTAGGGATGAGAAGAAAATAGATGGTGATGAATATACACAATGAGAACTTAAGAAAGGAAATGCACACATGTGTACAGAACAGTAGCAGGGTCCAATCTACTCTTCGTCTTTCGACTTCTTCTCTGTTCGAATGTTCATCGACTTTCCACCACGTTAGACACTATACCAGGCACTGTGCCCATCAATCGGAAAATACTTGAAAAGTCTTTGTGTGTTCTTATCTAAGTGATATTCTGTAGCCAGAGATAGGAGAAGAGTGGAGTGAGCAGAAGATTCAGTATTACCGAAAGGACAGCAAGAAGTAGGTCCTGAAACAACCAGTCCTTAACTCTGCAGAAGCAAGGGAGAGGGGCCTTGACGTCAGAGGGACTCATGGAAGGCTGCCAGGGAACAGGAAATGGGCTCAACAACAGTATGGCAGAAGGGAAGATGTGACCGAGTTCAGTTCTGCTCAGTGGGTAAGGGCTTCCTGGAAGACTAAAATGAAGCCATGCCTGGCAATAGTGGCTTACAGGGTTGGGAGATGGACGGATTAAGTGATCTTTATCTGAGCAGCCAGTCTGTAGAAAGCTGAATCTGGAAGAGCCTATGTTTCAGTTAGAGTCCTGGAGCACTGGAGCAGGACAAAAGACAGAGGCTAGCTAGACTGTTGGCACAGTGGGAGGAGAGGTGATCAAAGGAGCACAGAGTGCTGGTGGCCACTCTCGTAAATGTTCCAAGTATACAGTGTAGGTTGGGCTGAATCACCAAGACAGAAGTCAATAAATAATACCTCCTTTCTTCCCTCCTTTCCTGAGAGGACTGGAGGTCCATACATTGAATGTTTTGGAGGCCCAGGAAAGGAATGCAAAGCTGGGAGAGTTAGGAGGGTGAACATCTACTGTGGCAGAGCTTGGGCAGTAAAATGGACAGTAGAAATGGATTCAGGGGGCCAGGAGGTAATGAGGTGAGGCTAGCCCACTGATTTGCTTGTAAGCTGATCATAGTCTATGGATGACTCAGGGGAAGCAGAGAGTGGTATCTCTTTCCTGGATTTCACAGCCCACCAAGCAACAGTGTTTTAACCTTTAACTGTAATAGATGATGATAACCATGGCCAAGAATCAGGTACAGGACAGCTGTGGCCTGACTAGGGAGCAGAGGATAATACAAGGGAAAGCGAGAGAAATTTCACAGAAGCTGCAGTGAAGGCTGTATCAAAGACTGTATCTCCCACTATAGGGAGAGAGATGTATGTGGGTGTGAGGAGTCCGTGGATGCTTGACACCAGTTATGATACTGAAAGCGTCCAGAATATAAACAGTGATGGAGAAGATGGCAGAAAAATGAGCCAGGTGTTGAAGTTACCTACAATAATTAATACTGTTTTTACTATGAATAAATCATCCTGAAAATCTTCCACGGCAAGAACAGGTACAAGTTAAGTTCTTAACAGAATTCTGCCAATGGTTAGTGAAACCCAAGATATACTCATCCTAAACAGAAACCAATAGTCTTAATCTCAGACCTGGAAAGGCTCTGTTCTTATGCAAGAAAAATTTTCCTCAACTGAAAATTGGCAGGCAATTGGAAGTTAAATGAGAGGAAAAAAAAAACTTCATAAAAAACTTGGAAAGATTTAAAAGCTAGTAGTGTGTGTGTGTGTGTGTGTGTGTGTGTGTGTGTGTATGTGTATCACTGAGCTGAGCTGTCAGGGATTAAAATCAAATACAAGGAACATTTACTGAGGTTAAGGTTTTATTTTTATTATTTTTAATGTGTAGGTGAGAGGCCAGGGATGTTGGATTCCCTTGGAGCTGGAGTCACTGCAGTTGTGGCCTGTCCAACCTGTGTGCTGGGAACCCAACTCAGGTCACTGGAAAACAGCAAGTGCCCTTAAACTGGTATCAACCTTTCTAGTTGTGCTGAATTAGAAAAAAAAAAAAAGTTATAGTAATTCACTCTGGAATATCCTCCTCTTTCCACTTCATTTTCTTGTGTTTTGATCTGAAATCTTGAATGCTTGACACTTTTTCTTTTGTGCCCATCTTCACCTCTGCAAGTGCAGAGGGGACAGGAAAGGCAAAAATTCTGAGGGCCCCTGTCTCAAGAGGAAGTCCTCTAAGGATGACATCACCATTTGCATGAATCACCTGTACGCAGAAAGAGGAAGGAGCACAGCCTGTGTCCCCAGAAGCACGGCAAGGGCATCAAGGTGAGTGAGTCTCAGCAAAGCTAGACAGTGACCAGCTCCAGGTCCCATGGGGAGACATAGATTGTTAAGAAAGTAACACATGTGATCTGGGGACTTTAACACCCACAGTACAGTAACCCAATATCACAAGATGAAAGTGGAAACATAGGAAGGACACAAGCTGGTGTCACTCTGCAGTCTCATCCAGGCACATAAGATACTTGAACCACACTGTTCATCTCTCAGGACACTCTGCTACAATGAAACTCAGAGGATGAACCAATGAATCATATCACACTGTAGTATATAAATAGAGGATTAAATGAAAAAGCTATGACTTCAAATAATGGCCACAACCCAAAAGTTGGAAAGGTAGTTTTAAAATACACTTTCTAATTCTTTTGAAATAAAATCAAATTTAGGACGCGCTGTAGGAAGACAGTTCAAACAAAAGCTAATTTTGTTTAATGAACTAACCAGGAAGGCATTGTGAAAAGTATTGGGCAACCAAATGCTCAGCTAATTACTGTGAGATCAAATAACTGTTGCCATAGTTACTACACACTGTTTTCCACAATAACTTTTATCACTTCAATAAATCTTTGTGACGCAACAAATATAAAAAGTTTACTGTAACATGACTATAATGTTTTGGAAGGCACACACTGACAGCTGACCTACTGAAATCACTTCCCATATGTGTCCATGAATAAGGGGTAGGACCAGGACCTTAATGGCTCCAGACTGAAATGCCTCACCAGTTTCTTTAACAGGCTGTAATTCTTCAACAGTTGAATTTACCAGGACCTGTCATACAACAGAAAAGTCAATGGCCATTTCAGCATGACTACACTTTGTCTCTGAAGTTATGTAGCAGGGAGGTGTCAAACTCCATGCAGGGTAGCTGTGATATATCAAGATCTACCCTTTCCAGGATGCTGGAGGCTTGAGTTCCTGCCTAGTGTCACCCAGTTCCTTCTTGGGAGGAATTTCAGCCAAGATTTTACTCTAAAGTCAATTTTCTGTCTACTCCTCTGCACAGCCTTATTATATGCATTTACATATACACAAACAAAAACATATACATGCACACACATTTATGGCAATTCCCATGACTGCTTAAGGTTGCTGTATGAAGTGTTAAAGTCACACAGAATGCCAAAGGTGATGGTGGTAAATGACTAGCTGGTCTAGGAGTTGAAATGATGTCACAGCCTTCATGGAAAAACGAGCACTCTTTCCTTGAATATATATACTAGGATGAAGACCTGGCTGCACTTCTGTCCCTTCCCTACCATTTCCAGGGCTTAGCGTTCTGCTCCCTTTCACTCTTCTGGTATCTTGCTTGCCTACTTCAAGATCTTATTGCTGGGATTTATAAACAAGTGAAATGGAAAATGTGGTATCATAAGCTAAGACTTGTGATAAAGTTCTAGTTTGAGTTTGATTAGATAAAGAAAACTACAGATTTAAAAGCAGACTGTTGATGTAAAGGCTGTATTGCCTGGAGCGAGTATCTGAGTATCTCTGGGGTTTTCCCAACTTAAAAAAAAGAACAAGAATCCCCACCTACTAACTCCCAGGGATGTTATGCAGATCAATTACTTGGAGATCTTTGAAGACACAAAGTTCTAGGGATAGTAATCATTTATCAAGATGAAACACAAAGCACACGTATGATTATAGAGCTACTGAAGAGCAGGCTCAGAAGCCAGCATCACAAGGGTCTCTATCTAGCTGTAATACATGGAAGCATACATGCTGCAGAGCCCTGGGGTGGGATGCTAGGTCCTCACTAGTGAACCCGACTCACACCTATGCAGTACTGCTCCACAGGTCTCAAAGATGGACAGTGAGGGCTCCTGTTGATGACTCCTCTGTTGCAATTCTTCACCTCAGAGAGCCCAAGGCTGGCACCAGTCACGGGAACCCAATGCCTAGCTATTTAGTCTAGAAACTTATCCATGACCCTAACTTATCCTTGACCTTGACCTTTCCACTCAACTTGTTACCCAACTCCTAAGCAGGTTTCAAGTTCAATTTATTCTTTCAAGTTCCAGTCTTCTTCTCTACGTCTAGATGGGTAATAAACATGTTCATTTAGAGCTTCCTTCCTTTCCTGCTTCTAGTCACCTCTCCCCCAAATCTCTTCTCCATCCTTCCCAGATCATGACACAAGGCCAACCATCACTTGTTTCTGTGCAGGACAATTCAACTAGGCTGGGAACACGGCTCCGTGGCTAAGTGTGTTTGGATCCCAAACCTATGTAAAAGCCAGGTGTCTGCTGTAGCTCTAGCACTGTGGAGGGCTAAGAGAAAACCAGGGCCTGCTGGCTACCAGCCTAGCTCCAGGTTCAGTGAATAAGGCTCAGTGAATAAGGCAGAGAATGAAAAAAGATATCTGCCATCCTTCCCTGACCCTCATATGTATAAACACAGACACAGACACACAGACACACAGACACACAGACACACACACACACACACACACACACACACACACACACACACACGGGTTGAGGGAGGAGGGAGGGAAGAAAGGTGGGAGGGAGAACACGAGAGTCTGATGTAGGCTACTGTCTTCAGGATAAAATTCAGATCCTTAGTGAGCCCTATAAGAATTTTGTTAATTCATCTGCCAATATTGTATACTGTCTCAACTTCATATTTTTTCTGAATGTATGTGCAAGTCTGTGTGCGTGGGTGCGTGCGTGCGTGTGTGTGAGTGTGTGTGTGTGCGTGTATGAAGACACCATAGGTCAGTTTCAGGTATTGGTTCTTCCTTGTTTCTGAGACAGTTATTTTTTTTTTTTTCCTGGCCTGTAGCTCACAGATTAGGCAAAAGCTGGCTGGCTACTGAGTCACCACATCCAGTTTTTCTATTCCGATGGGCCTCAGTTCTTCACAGTTAGATTCAATCCCCTCAGTTTGTACATGCCCCCTTTGTTGTTTGTAAACACTTCTCCCCCTCTAGTCACCCTTTCCTCTCCACAGCTCCCTTCACTTGCAGCTAGTGCATCCACCGCGCTGTGCTGAGATATGTGTAACTAAGGAAACTGTGGGGCAGCAACAGTGACAGCCTGGCGTGAAGTGTGTCTGGACACAGTAAACACTGAATGAATGAATGAATGAGCCCTTCCAGAGGACAAGGCAACATGTTATACTAACTTACTCTTGTCCTGGAGAGGGCTTTTGGGTTTTCTTATGCTTTAACTATAGATGACAATGACAGCTTTAGATGTCTTGTTACTGAGATTCAAGTGATCTGGGCTGCTCTTTGTTACAGACTCCAGTAACTTGAGTTTACCTTATAAGCTTTTGAATTCTATCGGATTTCAAGAACTCTTGTCAAGGAGCAAGTGCTGAAAACAGAAGAGACACGATGATCTTGCAGAGAGTTGTGATCTCTGCATGTTCTCATCTGTCAGAACCACTGCTGTAAAAAAACATCTCTGCACCCAAGCTAGGAAGGCCCAGGAAGTCTCATGGAACTCACGCACAGAGAAATAAGTTCTTCACACTTGGAGCTGTCTCCTCGACTCCCACCTATGAATGCACAAGGGTGTCATTTGTTTGTGCCACAGATGAAGCAAAAAAAGGAAAGATACAATAAATTATTCTTCCTTGTTCTAAGATGCTACTAACCACATAAAGTCAATCAGCTCTGCATGACTCAGTTCCTTGAAGTCTAATGGATACTAGTCCTTTGTGAGCAATGACATAGCTATGCAAGAGAAGCGTGTGTTCTGTAGAAATAAGAAGAAAACAGAGAGAACTACAAAGCATAAAAATACATTAAAAAGAAGTGAAGACCCCTCTTTCAATCTCAGCCAATCAAAAAGAAAGTCTTTTAATCAAGTTGACAAAACATGAGACCATTAAATGTCCACTGAGTGTCCAGAAAAAAAAAACCAGTCTTTATCACACAAGGTAAAGAACCTCCTTTTATTTTAGCTTCCTCTGGGTGGACCTGTGTTGTTATTTTCTGAGTCTAAGCCCACTCCTGGGATGGCTCATAAGATCTGATCTTCAGGCACTGGATCTACAGGATCTTGGTGACACTGCTGTCTGTTCGAATCTTTCTGAAACTGCTTCCTCTCGTGCCTCCAGCACTCGTCTAGGCTCTGATGCCTTCTCCACCACAGACTGCTCTTAGAATCTGTTTCTCTTGCCAGTCAACGGCAGTGTGCACATCCAGCCTTTCGGTTCCCTCTGCGTCACCATCTAAGCGGTACTTTCACTGTGTATACACCACTGCTTCAAAGAGAACACCTTTCCCTCTAGTTTGCAAACTGTTTCCTATATTTTTGTTAATGGATTCACCATTTCCTAGGCCACTCTTGATGGAGCACATAAGTCCACTTTTACTTCCCTATTAGCAGACTAATGGGGGCTAATGCTAATTTCTCTGCCATTTATCTTACAGCAGAGGAAATGGCATTCTTTTTCTTTCTAATCTCACTAACCAAGTGTTGGCTAACACAAAAAAAAAAACTATGCACACAGCCAACTGGCCTTCTAGCCTCTGTTTTCTTCTCTTCATTAAACATTTTTGCAAAACCATTCATCCACCCCGACTCAGCTCTTCTATAGTTCGGTGTGACCGGTAAGACAAGCACTAACTCTAGTCCTGTACTCAGCTCCTCAGTAGCGTGGCCCAGACCCCTAGGCTCCATCCACCCAGTTCCTCTAAGAACTCCATAAAAATAAAAGTCCTAGTCTCGGTACAGTAAAATAGGGAAAATGCATGCTTGTGAACAGGACCCCTTCTATGTCTGATTCTCAAACCAAACGTTCAGTGCCTGTAGCTGTGAGCCAGCTTTTATCCTGTGCTGTTCTCAGGGAATGCTGACACTCTTCACATCTCTCTTTCTTTCACAAGTGACACTGCAGCATTCCAAAATAACATTCCTTTGCCTTCAATTTCATTTACCTCGACTAAGGCTTAACTGTAAAGGAAAACAATTTACTCCCATTCTTACCTTCTATTTCTAATCTCAGACTTCCAGTATTTGCCCAACGAGACCTGAACTTCCCAGGCAAATGTAAGGAAAATGATCATCTGAAAAGTTGTCTGTTCTTTCCAATGTACTGCAGGACTAACCAATACACACTTTAAAAAAAAAAAAAAAGAAGACTGTAACAGGAGATCAGCATCTCCACAGACTCAGATGTGTTTCCTCCTTACAAATAACAGTGATCTTAATGGGTTTGACTACTTTTATTATTCAAGAAAAAGCTCACACCAGTAATCCCAAATCACAATATTCAAGAGGCTAAATCAAGAGGATTATATCAAATTCAAGGCCAGCCTGGCCTACAAAGTGATATCCTCTCTCAAGGAACCCCTCTCCTAAAAACAAACACCTTACTAAAAGAATGGTCTTAGAAATTTCTACATTATAGTTTCAAAGTTTATGTTAGTTTTGTTTTTGAACTAGGGATCCTCTATTCCCAGGGAGTTGAGATCCCAAGCATGCACTGTTCCCACCTGACTTTATAAAACACGCCCCTGAATTCAGTTGCCCTTCTGCCCTACAAAATCTTAGTGATCACACCTCCCGCCCCTTCCACAGCTCATTCACAGTGGGCTCTTTTCTGTTTGGTTTCGGTGGTTGGCTTTGATGCAGACTAGGCTGGGCTTACACTCAAAATTCTCCCCACTCACAATCTCCCAAGTGCTGGTCACAGGCACATACCACCACATCAGACTTCCTAACTCAGGCCACAAAATCTCTTTCTGCTCAAAGTGGATGTCTTGTAATGTGCCCTTGGCCGAAACACTCATAAATCACAAATCAAAAGATGTGAAAGTACAGAGAGCACATGATTTAAATTCACAGAACAAAAATACATAAAGGTCAAAGGAGTTAAGATATTTTTAAATAATGGGGCTGAAAAGCCTAAGAGAATTTAAACAACCAAAACAATCAGGCATTCTTAATAAAATGATGAGAAGGCCATGTGATCTGAAGTCAAATGCAGGCTCTGCTACTTCAGGCCATATGACTGGGCCACTCAGAGTCTCCAAGGCAGTGTGGCACCAGGGTGACCTGAGGGAAGCACTGGCCTTAGAAGCAAAAATCAAAGAGTATGCAAAACAAAGTAAAATAACCTGAACTAATCAGGCTGAGCAATGATTTAATGCAATAACCTAAAAGTCAATGTAAAGTATCTATGATGAATAATATCATTTGAAATAAATTTTAGGTTCTGACTATGTACTTTACCTCACCTTAATCCAGACACTGTCAGATCCTGTCAGAATTGAAATTTTCAATGCATACAATATTGTTTGCCTTGATTACTGAGCTTTTGGCCCTTAAATTCTGCACCTGAAGGGAGTGCCTCACCCTAATTCCAACTCTGCTCTGGGCCTGAGATTTCTCATTTCTACAAACAGTAACAATGAAAACAAAACCAAACAAAAATGCCATGTCCTCAGGGCAGCTGGGAAGATTAAATGGCGCATCTGCATGTGTCAAGCAAGACACTGGAAGAAACAACCCCAGTTTTAACTGGCAGTATTCTCTTACAGCTGAGAGGAAAGAGTTAAGAATCAACGATGCCCTGACAACGCTCTGGAACATAACCAGCACACTGCCCTACTTCTGTCTACTATCCTGTGCTCGTTTTCACACGACCCTCTGGGAATCTGAAATGGTTTTGCAGCAGCTTCCTGAGCAGCCTGCTCTGTGCTGGACCCTGTACTCACACGGCGGACCCCACAACAGTGCTACAAGATATCTCAGCATAATCCATTTAATCCACTCTTTTGGGGATTATCTTTTGAAAGGAAGAGGAAAGGAATAAAAAAACAAAAAGAAATGCTTAGGTGGAAAAAAAAAAAAAAGAAGAAGCCCACTACTGTGACAGGTCACTGTGGACTACAACTCAGACTTTCTTGGGAGCGAGCTCTTCTGTTGCTTTCAGGTCTGGCTCTGGGGAGGGTCTGCAAATTTCTAACCTTGGTCTCCATCCCAGCAATGATTGTATTTGTGTGTTAATCTGAGAGCCAGGCAAGCACTAGATACCTCTGGCAGCAGAGCACAAACAAAGCTATCAGTGAGCTACTGGTGCTTTTACTCAGTCAAGCCGTGTGTGAGTGGTGCTCCATGCACTGAAGAGAACTGGTATTTGAAAGGGATTATCATTGTTGGTTGATGGGGTTTTTTGTTTCATTTTGTTTTTTCCTTTCTCCTTTGAGCCAGGGTCTCTCTGTGTAGCCCTTGCTGTCCTGGAACTCATAGGGATCTGCCTGCCTCTGTCTCCCTTTATTTATTTATTTATTTATTTAGGGAAGGTCTTACTGCAAAGCCCGGGTTGGCTTCAAATTCATGATCTTCCTAATTTGGACTACTGAGTGCTACGATTATGCTGTGACCCATCACTCTCAGCTATGATGAGGATTCTTGAGTTTTTACATGATGGAGTTTAATGTTAGGGAAGAACACTTAAAAGAAAAAACTGTGTGTGTGTGCACACACACACACACACACACACATATGTGCAGAGCTCATATGTGTGAAAATTAGAGGACAACTTCAGGTTATCATCCCCAGGAACACTACCCTCCTCCCTAGGAGCAAGGTCTCTCATTGGCCTGCAGTTCACAATTAGGCACAGCTGGCTCGTCAGTGAGCCCTGGGATCTTCCTATCTCTGCTTTTCCAGTGCTGGGATTACATGCACATGCCACCATGTCTGCTGGGTCTTTTTATCTATCTATCTATCTATCTATCTATCTATCTATCTATCTATCTACCTACCTATCTATCTATCTATCAACCTATTATCTGTCATCTGTCTCTTTCTTTATACTATATCTATCTATCTATCTATCTATCTATCTATCTATCTATCTATCTATCTATCTATCTATCTATTTTTGATTTTTTGAGACAGGGTTTCTCTGTGTAAGCCTGGCTGTCCTAGAACTCACTCTGTAGACCAGGCTGGTCTCGAACTCAGAAATCCACCCACCTCTGCCTCCCAAGTGCTGGGATTAAAGGTGTGCGCCACCACTGCCCGGTATCTGCTGGGTCTTTTATGTGGGTTCTGGGAATCAAACTCCTGAATGAGCTAGCTCTCTATACAGATCACATTTCTTACCTCATTCTAAAATATTAGCACAGAGGATATGAGAGCTAATAAGATAGGAAACTGGAAGCCACATTTTATTACCATATCCCAGCAGGTACCCTGATGTCTATCAGAAGATGTTTAGAAACATTTAAGGGCCAAATGAATAGTTGTAATCCCTGGGAAACTATAATTAAGTTCAGAGTTTATATTTGGTCACTCTGAATTTTCATATGCAAGTCTATGTTTCTTGAGGTCAGAGGCCAACTCACATCTTATCCTTTCTTTGCCCCTTCATCTGAGCACTTTATACCTAACACATCTGCTGACTTAATGGACTGTATGGACTGGATATTTTTCCTATGTGAGTCTTACTTGCTGCAGTTATTAGTCCTCACTAACTCATTCTGAAATCCCCACCCATGGGCAGAAAGTGGCAGTTATACATTTAAATGTATAATAGGCATCCTTTACACTTTTCACAGAGGCAATGAAATGACCCAAACTCTGGTCAGTTACAAGATTACTGGTTGTCTCTATATAAGCAAGGCCCAATGCTTTCCAAAGCTCTTTCAAAATGACTATTTCATCTGATACTTACACCAATGCTGTGAAGTAAACAGAGTGAGCAACAGCATTTCAGAGAGGAGGGAACTGACACTCAACATGTCTCCCCTCAAGCCACAGAGGCAGTCGGTGAGGTCTGGGGAAACTGACTTCTACTGTAATACTTCCCTCGGTACATCAGTTGTGGAGCCAAAGCAGCTAATTCCAAGTTCGCAAGGGCCTGCCACAGAACTGGCACACAGTACTCTGACGGTCTATTTACTGTCGTTACCTAGTACCTAGAGCAATACTTGGCAGAGTGAACAATGAAACGATGGGTAATACAAACGGTGAATGAGTGAGTGAAAAGACAAAGGCCAGGCATGACTCACATGCTTTAGCTATACAGACAGGAGTTTTCAGAAAACTGGACAAAATTGGCTTTGTGGGCTTGTCAATGTTTCTACACTGTTTCTGTACTTCCTTATCTGGTTACCTTCAAAACTACAGTAGATGTTTTCTCCTGACCTAGTTTCAAAGTTAACCTTTAAATCTCTTGGTTATGAAATCTTAATTAAATATTAGTTCTGTTGAAAACATATAATGGTTCAGACAAGGAAAAACAAAAAGAAAAAACAATCCCTAGGTGTAAATACATTATTTAAATTTCTAGGATTCAAGATACCAACGAAAGGGTTATTAATAAGTATGCTAATCTCCAGGGAGAGCATTTAGTTGCCAATATTGAAAGGTTAGTCAAGCTGGAATGTACCTAAGTGGTAAAGTGCTTGCCCAGCATGTTCAAGGCCCTAGGTTCAATCCCCAGCACCACCCAAAAACCCAGAGTATAGTAACAGGTGCACACAGAAACAGAAAACAGTAAGAAAAACCTGCCCAGATGCTTCGATAAACAGCAGTCTGTAAGATAGTGACTCTGGGTCAGATTTGAGTGTGTGACTGTAGCTCCCTGAGAAAACCCAAGGGCTTTAGGATTGCTAACCTGAATTGACCACCCTCCCATTTCTTGTCCCAGATGAACAAAGCTATGGCTTGCTGGCACGAGCTTGCTGTACACTGTCGCTACACAAGAGTGCCTGTCATGTTGATGGGCTCTGGAGCTGACACACAAATGAGTGCTGAGTTAGTGACTCTGGAGTACCTGGTCAGCCTTTCCCCCCTCCCTCACTGAAGTGTAAACATCATTTCAAAGCCACTGGACAATCTTCTCTGTATGCTTCAATCAACACATCTGTCAAGTCTAATGCAGTCATGCTCTGCCTGGAAATACACGGGCAGCAGGGGATTCCTGGAACTAAACTGTGGCAGAATAGCAGAAGGACTGGATAGATTCAAGCTTTCACATGAGAAGATGGTCAGGCCTAAAGTTTAACATGCAGCAAGCAAAGAACGGCCCAGAGCTAGAGAAGTGCAGTTACATTTAACCTGTGAACCAAAGCCTGCCCTACAGTGCAGTCACCCTTCAGCTAGCTGCTGTCTTGGTGAGTGCTATGACTTCATCTTTATCATCTGGGTCCATTCTGAAAAACACACTGTCACACAGGGCTGACACTGGTGACTGAGGTATCAGCCTCTCCCAGGTTAAGTCACTAAGGGCCACTCCCTCCTGCTACACTGATTCACCACAGGAACATCATCCAGATTCCTTGACCCAACCTGAGGGGAGCAGCAGATGTACTCCACCTCTGGCTCTGACACTGACTCTGGCCTCTAAGATATCAACAAACGCGCTTGGAACGTTTAAGTATTTTACAGAAACACGTATTGAGTAATGTTTATGGATAATAGTATCTAGCACTGAATAAAGACACATACACAGTATAGTGATTCTTGCAGAACTGACAGGTGCTGTTGTAACTTCATGATTACACAGGGCCTTCTAGCCTTAAGGACAGGATGGAGATACTCTTTCTATCTCACAAATTCAGAAGCAAAGCCCCAGTTAGTTGTCATAGAGCATTTCCTGGTTCATAGTACAGGATCTCAGAGGTTATTTGGCATATCTATTTTCTGAGTTGCTGAAATGTGCCAGGGATAGCCTGGCCTAAAAACCCATAGTGAGCTGACCCCAAAGTCAGTAGACACTGAGCTCCAAATTGCAGCTTGACATATCTGAAGAAAACTGGAACCAGAAGATCTCACTTCTACTTGTATCTTATCCATTTACACCGTGTGTGACCCTAAATCCCCAGACTCACACTGCACTTCCTGGTCTATAAATGGGGTACCACCATCTGGCCCAACTTTCTTTCAGAGGTTCTAGAAGCATCAACTTACAAGGCATAAAACACATATGAATGTGAGCTACTCCGTTCAGGATTATTACTGTTACATGTGTGGGAGTTGCAGGAACAGGAGGCCATCAAGGCAGGGTGTAGCTGCTCCAGAGTTGTCTGTGGAGAGCCAAGTAAGCATTCTTGTACATGTGGGCAATCCCGGTCCACCAGCATCCCTGACTGGTATGGAACTATCCTTTTGAGAAGTTCCATAAACAGGCCAGAAACAAACTGGGGCCCAATGCTCACTCAGTACACTATAGTGTAATATGCCTAAGAATTTCAGGCTATCTCTTCCAGTCACATCTTCTCTACATGAAACCTCACCCCTTCCTGCCCCTCCCTTCCTCCTTCCTCTTCGTTTGTTTTTCTGTGGTTTCTCTCATCCTTGACTACCTTCTTGAACTTTCCTCTTGTCTGTTGGGATCTTCATGGCATTACTTTCTTTAAAATAAAAACATATTTTATGTGAATGGGCATCCTGCTGCACGTGTGCCATGTGCTCCATTTGTACACCTGGTGACTGCAGGGACTAGAACAGGGCACCGAGTCTCCCAGAATGGAGTTATGGATGGTTGTGATCCACCACGTGAGTGCTTGGAATCGAACCTGGCTCAGCTGGAAGAATAGACGAGCTCTTGGACAGTGAGCCGTCTTTCTAGCTCTTATGTTGCTTTTTAAAACAAATACAATTAGTTATCTTCCAGTTTCATTATGCACACACTGTCTTAAACAGAATTCTGTTCTTATACAAGCTCTGCTTCGTTACTTCTGAGGATGACCCATTTTCTCCACAGTGAGGCCAGGAGGGGAAGAACTGGGGTTCGTTGCTGGAACAAGAGCATTTAGCTCAGCATACTAGTCAGGCAGGTGATACAAAACTGGACCTCCCATATCAACAAGGTCTTCTGGGTAACCTGCTGATCCTTCTTGCCTATTGTGAGCAAGTCCTCGTCTCTACTTCCTTAAAGGACTATTTGTAAAAGCACCTTTTTCTTCAACACAGCTACAAAGTCCAGCTTTACTCTTTTCTCTCAGTGGGCAATTTGTGTCCTGTTTCTTTCTTTCTTTTTTTTTTTTTTTTTTAGTTTTTCGAGACAGGGTTTTGTGTCCTGTTTCATAGACAACAATTAAGTTCAATAACCTGATCTTCAATTTCCTGTCATGTTCTAAAACTGTTTATATCTGTATCAATCCTTAATATAGCCTCCTAACCTCCAAGGAGCCCCTGATTTTCTGCCCCTCTGCTTTCAGCGTGAGGTTCCTTCGTTTCTCTTTTCATTTTAGTAATTTTTTCTTTCTTCTTGAATAACATAAGCTCCTTGGGTCATCTAAGTATTTACCTGTTTCTCATCTCTCTCCTCCCCCTCTCATGGCATGTGTTCTCTAGTTTCTCTGTCAGCCCTTGGTTTTATCATTGGTGTCCCAGCTCCTCCTTTGCCTAGCCTGACTAACAGCACCAGAGGCCTTCTACCTGTCCTCACTGGTCCAGGAGACTAGCCCCCACTCCCAACCCAGTCTCCTGGAACTTCATTCTGCCGCATCTCTTTGGTAGGCTTGTTTCCCTTGAACCACTCTTCTCGGGGTGGCTGCAGAGTCTCATCCCTGTATCTCTTCTTTTCACTGAATATGAGTTTATTTGCTAAGGATATCAACTAGCACCTCTGTGACTTTGACCACCAAATCGATTTGCAGCGCAAGTCTCCTTTAACTTGTGACTGACATTTCTAACTGCCTTGCTGACATCACCAGAGAGATGCCACAGATTTCAGTCTAGCATGGTACAGCTGAACATGTTAGCTCCACCCTTTATTTATACTCCTCACAGTCCCCTTTCTCCATTTTTAGTGGCAACAGAATCTGGTGGAGAGTCTTCCTTTATCATTCCTGCTTACAATCAATTACCAGGGACTAACTTGCCAAAGCAAAACAAACTAAAACCTCTCTAATGAAACAACAACAAACCCCATTAGATATTTTTTTAATCTACTTTTACCTCTCTATCCTCATTGTAGTCTTAGTTCAGGCCTTTGTCTTTGCCTGGACAACTTAAGAGAGAACCATCAGAACCATCCTAATGCTTCCAGTTTGATTGTGTGCTTTTCCTGAGACCGCATACCAGTCTGGAACTTGTAACAATCTTGCTAGCCATAGTCACCCAAGTGCTGGGATTATAGACGTATGTCACCAAGCCCAGAGTCTATCTAGCTTTAACACCCTCAAATCCACCTTCCTTATTGCTGACAGAACATCTAAGGCACACAACTGTATCATGTTGCTCTGCTGCTTACACAACAAAACAGCAAAACCCCAAACTGTCTACAACATTGCCTTCACTTGGCAGATAAGGTCTCCTTGATTCAACCTTTGTCTGGCTGCATCTTCAGTATGGCTTGTTACTCCAGGGACACCTGGATGTTCCTAACTCCTCTGCATGGCACCCTGTTTTGTGTCTCACTATGGCCGAGCACACCACTGTCTTTTCTGCTGAGTAGACTCCACCTTTTTCTCACACACAACTAGCCATTCGGTTGTCATCTTCCTCAATAATGAAGAAAGGAAGCATGGTAGCTGGGTGCCAGGAATGAGGACTCCATGAAACAGAAGCCGAAGCTGACAGTTTCTTCAAGTCTGGGCCCAGCAATGTCACGTTTTCACTTCTGTCATGTTCTGGTGTAGTCATAGAGCCCAGAGTCAAGATGGGGTGGCAGATTCTTACCTTTTAACCAAACACGAGTCTTAAGAATTTTGGATGGGGGTGGGAGGGCAGGGAGGGAGGGCTTGTTTTTAAAAGCCCCATGTGTTCCTCCTTGAGGCTGTGAGCTCTTCTAGGACTCAGCTGACACGGCATGGGTCTGATGCATGAATGGATTCATTACCAAACTGAAATGCCCCCAAAGAGCTTCCCAGCATTAACCAGCATCAATGGAGCTTCTTCTAGCCACATCAATTAGTAACAGGCACAAGGTGCAAAGGAAATCAGGCTTTAAAATCTTATAAGACACCTTACAAATGGGAAGACTCCACAAGTTAATTAAATGATAATCTTTTTTATCAAGGGCAGCTGAGGTGCATAGATGAAAGAATGTAGCACAGAAAGTGGTGAGGCGGTTGTTAGCATATGCAGATGGCAGTGGCTCAGGATTTGCTACATCTAGGAAATACACTATTTACTGCTGACCTTCCTCCAGCCAGTCACAACTAACTAAACTTCTCCTGCCTACCAGAAAAGGGGCGGGAGAAGCTTTAGTAGAGTAACTTCTCTACACATTCAAATTTGCAATTTGACACGATTATCACCTTAAGGCCTAGTAAAAAGAGGACTTAAACCTCCGTGTTTAGATTTACAGTCTAATGCTTACTTAGCCATTTTACCTATGTTCATTTATTGTCGATTATTTTCAACCAATCATAACCTATATCTACTATTTGGCGCTTGAGCACGAATACTAGGGCCAGCACTAAGCTTCCTAATTCGAGCTGAACTAGGACAGCCAGGTGCACTTCTAGGAGATGACTAGATTTATAATGTTGTTGTTACAGCCCATACATTTGTTATAATTGTCTTTATAGTAATACCAATAATAATTGGAGGTTTTGGAAACTGACTTGTACCATTAATAATTGGAGCCCCTGACATAGCGTTTCCACAAATAAATAATGTAAGTTTCTGACTTCTTCCTCCATCATTTCTTCTTCTCTAGCATCCTCAATAGTAGAAGCAGGGGCAGGAACAGCATGAACGGTATACCCACCCTTAGCCGGAAACCTAGCCCACACTGGAGCCTCTGTAGACCTAACAATTTTCCCTTTACACCTGGGTGGCGTATCTTCTATTTTAGGAGCTGTTAACTTTATTACTACTACTATTAATATAAAACCTCCAGCTATAACTCAGTATCAAACACCATTATTTGTTTGATCTGTACTAATTACAGCTGTCCTTCTTCTACCATCACTTCCAGTATTAGCTGCAGGAATTACAATACTAGTAACAGACCGTAATCTTAACACAACTTTCTTTGACCCTGCAGGAGGTGGAGAACCTATTCTTTACCAACATCTATTCTGATTTTTTGGACAGCCAGAAGTCTATATTCTTATTCTCCCAGGATTTGGTATTATTTCGCATGTAGTTACTTCTTACTCTGGAAAAAAGAACCTTTTGGATATACAGGAATGTATGAGCCATAATATCTATTGGCTCCCTAGGTTTTATTGTATAAGCTCATCATATATTCACAGTAGGTTTAGACAGAGACACACGAGCTTACTCCACATCTGCCACTGTAATTACTGAATTCCTACTGGAGTAAAAGTATTTAGCTGACTAGCAACACTACATGGCAGTAATACTAAGTGATCACCAGCTATGCTATGAGCCTAGGGTTTGTTCCTATGTACAGTCGGTGGACTAACTGGAATCGCTCTGTCAAACTGCTCACTAGATGTACTTCAGGACACCTACTCTGTAGTAGCTCACTTCCACTACATTTTGTCTACAGGAGCAGTATTTGCTATTATAGCTGGCTTCATTCACTGATTCCCATTATTTTCAGGTTATACCCTAGATGACACATGAGCAAAAGCCCACTCTGCTATCATATCTGTAGGAGGAAATATAACATTCTTCCCTCAACATTTCCTAGGTCTTTCAGGAATACCTTGCAGAAATTTCAGAATCTGAAATTTATGTTTTCAGTTTCTTTCCTGTCGAGGGGGACATGACTCAAGTGTACACACTGGGTCCCATTTATAGCCATCACTGTGATTCGCTGTGACAGCGAGGAGTCGAGTTTTGGAGAAATGTCTTCAGCATGCTGATCATTCTAATGCTGTGCACAGATGTCATACAGCCACTGCATTTACTCTGAAGGGATACAGAAGACACTGTTTTCAGAAATCCTCAAAGGTGGCAAACAGATGCCAGCAGCAGAGGCGTCAGAGTTTGAACTATTGTGTGTAAATATTAATGTCAAAGTAAAAGTAACCGGATATCCAGAAGGATCAAATGACCAGATCAACTGTAAGAGGAAAGAGCTTCCTGGGTTATGGAGACAGAACTTCAACATGTAGCCCAGGTTGGCTTTAAGCTCTGGATCCTCCTGCTTCTGTCCGTAAAGGGCAGTGCCTGAATGCTTAGATAAAGGTGAGTTCTGGGTGATGCCTAGCCATTGCCATGAGAAACACACATCAAGGCAGAAAACACTTACTTTCTTCTAGGCTTTCTGAGGAGGTTCTTAGATACCAGACAATCACAGAGGTTGTGACAACTCTGACTCCAAGAACAAAACTCAACAGTAACTGCCAATTAAATGGGTACAGGGAGCATTTTACCAAGACAAAGCAAAATCAGTTGCCCCAAAGAAAAGTTTCTTCTTTTTTGTGGTCTCTTCTTGCATGGTGGGACAAGTAGGAAATGGAATTAACAGTTATCTTACAAACCAGACTACCTATATGATCTGACACTTTCTAGAGGAAAGGTACACTACTAATTTAGTGATTCCACAGTAGAGATAAGTCATAGGAGCTTGCACATCATGGAGGAGTTTTATCTACAGTTCCTGACCTGCATTTCCCAAGCTACTGTTTATTGCCCATCGCCCAACTGAGCAACTTACAAAATCCCCTGACTAGATTAAAGTTACACGTAGAAAGTGAAGAAACAAAGCCTCTCAGTGTATCTGAGAGATACTGCAGGAATTTCCCAAGCCCTATCCATAAAGATCGTATCATTTTTGCTCAGAGCAAGAAGAAAAAGAGGAGAGAGAGAGAGAGAGAGAGAGAGAGAGAGAGAGAAGGAGGAGGAAGAGGAGGAGGGGGAGGAGGAAGAGGAGGAAGGGAGGGAGGGAGGGAAGGAGGGAAGGAGGGAAGGAGGGAGGGAAGAACAGACGGACGGACAAAGGAACAAGCCCTTCCCTTATGGAGCAGTACTTCTCTGTGGATGTAGTGTGCACAGCTTTGTTTGAAAATGTAAAGTTCAGAATCTGCTCCTACTTATTAATGTAAATTCTCCATAACATAATGACAGTTTAGTATCTTTCAAGATCAGGTAACATGCTGCCTAAACAAACAAAAGTGAGTTCCTACTATACTTACCTACTGCATTTGTTTGTGAAAGTTATATTTATTTAAAGAGAAATGTAGGCCAGGCACCAAGGCCAATCTGGGCTACTGAGCAAGTACCAGGCCAGGTACACAGCAAGAACTACTTCCTCAAAAAAACAAAATAAAACAACAACAACACAACAACAACAACAACACATAAATGGCAGTAACATGGGGGAGGGGAGAGTTCTTTCCTATCTGAAATATCCTTACAGAATAGGCGTAACTGATAACTTATCTGCAAATCACAACCTTAAGGACTTTATAACTATATACATTATCTCATTTAATCTCTACCAAATCTTAGTGTATGTGTGTCACATACAAAGTGGTGCATGCCAAGGCCAGAGGACGCTGGATACCTAGCTCTGTCACTCTCTGCCTCAGTCCCTTGAGACAGTGTCTACCACTGAACCTGAACTAGGCTAGGGCCAGTAAGGTCTAGCAAGGTCTCCTTTATCTGTCCCTGTCCCCAACCCCACACCATGGAGTTTCAGGTGTGTACTTGCTCCCAGCTGGCTGGGTGCTAGCACCCAAACTCAGGTTCTCATGTCTGTTCCTCTTAACCTTGAGCGTCATCTTTCCAGCACTTCTTGACACAATCTTAAAACATAATATACCATCAAACATGTTCTTCATGGGCTTAATGGGTGAAGAAGTTTACCACAGGTTCCTATAGGGTGAGGATGCTTGGAATGGCTCTTGGGTACTCCCCAGACTTCATAAGTCCTGGCATGCCCACCATTTTACTCTATGCACTTCTCAAATGGATTATAAAAATTAATATAAGCTTCCATGAATAAGGTAATTTAGAAATGAGTAAGCACAATGATTTGAAACCATCAAATGTCAAATTAAAAAGCCTGCTATTCTTTGCACAACTAAGATGACAAACGTTATCACTAATTCGACATAAACTTAGACCAAGATTAGAGATACTCAAATACCAGAAAGTATACATATGTTTTATTTTTTCAAGTGTATTTTTAATTAAGTGCTGTGTGCACTTAGAAGGCAGGGGCATTCAGATTCCCTGAAGCTGCAGTTACAGGTGGTTGTGCTACCCAAGTATGTCCTGGGAACCCAAACTCAGGTCCTCTACAAGAGCAGTTTGTGCTCTTAGTTGCTGAGCCATCTCCAGCCCGCAAGTGTCCACCTCTAAGCTGACGATACACCATGTGTGTGGTTAACCTGTTTGCTCCCCTTTCTCCTTCCTCCTTCCCTTTCCAGAGAATTACTTCAGCTTCCTGCCTAGCCTCCTGCAAGCTAGTGTCCACACTGGTGGGTCTGCCTTCTTAAGGCTGAGGTTTTACCAGTCTTCTTTCAGTATGTCTTTAAACGCTGGCTTCTTTCCTCAGACCCGTTCCAGCCTTCAAAGTGACATGGTCAATCCTTAAATGTAACACATTAGGAAGACTAACCCTAAGCTCCCTCTTTCTGGGCTCCATATCTTCTGGTGGCATCAGAGTGCAGAGAGAGCTAAAATGAAGTTTACAATCTGAGGGCTAAGTTGCAATCCTGAAACTCTGAAACTTAGCTCCTTGGACAAGTGATTTCATACTGCTTACAAAACCACACTTTCAAGATGTGGGGGCACACACTGGTGATCTCAGTATTTGGGAGGCTCATGGGCTGGTAGCCAGCTTGTGTTATATGGAGATACTATGTCAAAACAAAACAAAATAAAACAAAACATCAAACCCATCCCGAACTCCCACCCACAACAAAAACCAAAGTCCCAACCAGGCTCAATATTTAAAAAGTGAGCTTAATAAAGATGGCTTGCAGACTGTTCTAAAACTTACATCAGTTAACCAAGAAAAATGGCTAGTGTGTTCCCTAAAACATACTAGGCACTGATTTAATAACCACTGCTTCTAGGAGAGCCTCTTCTGAGCAGAAACTTAAGCTGGATCTGGCAACACCAATATATTCACCTCTCAAATTATTTATCTATATGGGCACTAGATTCCAGTGACTTTCATCAGAGGAAGACATTGCCTTACACTAAATGTATAAAAGTTAACTTTCTTCTCCCTTTCATCAACATATATGTATCTACCCACATACAAGTATCTTCCATTTAAAAATAAAAATCACAGCATGACCCGTGAAATAATTTCCCATTAAGTGTATATTCCTTTCTGCACTTAAATTTTTTGAAATTTACTTTTTGAAAAGATGTAACATACTTCTTTGGTTCATTCTTAGGCATTTTATGTTGTAGGTTCACATTGCTAATGTAGTTCTGTTTGTTTATTATGATTTCCCACGAACCCAACCTCGCCTCTCTATTTTACTTAATAGGTATGGGTGCTATGAACACGCCTATGAACATGCCTATTGCTCTTGGGAGGGATCTTACTGCTTTACTGGAAAGGTATTTTAACTATAGAAATGTTGCATATATAAATGTAAATACAATTTCAAATCACTGTAGTCCTATGATCAAATAAAACTATTTTTAATAGCTGCATATACTCTTTTAGATTTCCTATACGGCACATAACAAAGTATTTTGTGAAACCTAGATCTGATTGTGTGTGCTGTTTTATGGCCAGGCTAATATAACAATTTAATTGACATTGTTATTAACTATCACTATCATTATTTTTGATAGAAAACACAAGGACTGTGGCTTAGAGGGTAGTTCAGTTTTTAGAGCAGTGGCCTAACACAAGTAGAAGTAAGTAAATTAAAAAAAGACTCAAAGAGGCATACATAACAAAGTAAATCTGAGACTTGGGAAGTTATGGCTACTAAGTTGGCTGTGGTGGCACAAGCCTGTAGCATATAATCCCAGACATGGCAAATGGAGGCAGGAAAATCATTTTTATCTCTGTAGCTAGTTTGAGGCCAGCCTTGGCTACAGGTGACTCTGTCTTAAAACTCAAACAAGACACAAGAAATTTCACAATAATTTCAGATGAATCTGAAAGAGAATACAGTAAAACAAAAAACTGTAGTTGGTAAATATTTATCTGTAATTAGGAATGATCCTTTTTTGCTAAAAACACTTGATAAGCTTTTGTCTGTAGACATTTACTAACCTCCTCAGATGGTAACAGTCAGTAAGAAGACAGAAGGAAGACAATGAAAACATGACAGGATGGGAAACACACGGTACTGAAAACATAAACTGGTATCTTTTACTTCCATGTCCCAAAGATTACAAGACAATAAATAGTAAGGTTTTGCAATGTTTCTAAATGTCCATGCCACCTTAAATGAACTCAAACATCTCAGAGTTGACTTGAAGTTTTTTTTAAATTCCAAATTTAAAATATTAAAGTGATGTCAGAATGTGGGAAATTTTGTTTTTGACTAAAATCTTTAATCGTGTGATAATAATGTCAGCACTGCACTATTCTCGGTAGACCACAAACTTCTCACCCTCATAGTGATGTGTGCTAAGGAGAACCCTGTGGGCTGGGTGGGATTATATTGCTTGTTCTAGTCACAAATGGAAGAAAGCTGGTTGTGCAAATCAGCATGAGGATTTGAGCAGGGATACGCAAAATCCTTTCACTGGATTTGAAGTAAACAGGGAAATGTCTTCCCTTACCTTCTGGAAGACACTTTGTGACCTCAGTAAAATCAGCTCTAAACACTTGCTGTGGAGGCCTGTGGCAAAGACTCCACAGCAGCAGGCAGGTAAGGAGAGCAGTAAGCTGTCCAAGTTGGAGGTTTAAACACAGACATGGTTGGATCTCTCCTCTCAACTCACCCTCAGATGGTATTAGTCTCAGTGTTGGGATGGGACTCAGGGCCTTGCAAATGCTAGGTTAGCACTTTGTCACCCGGCTCAAACTCTAGCTTTGGACTTGTAAACTGTTTTTGAGAGTTTTGCAGGACACAGTTAGTAGAACAGGTTGGTTACAAAGTGGATTTCAGCATCAGACGAACTTTGAATCCTGGCTCTGTCAGTTATCAGCTGGGTGCTATATGGCAAGTTGCATGATTTTCCTGTGTCTCCACCTTTCCCAATAAAATATATAAAAAAGAAACTGTCTCTATTACTACACAAACCCGTAAAGCAAGGAACAATATGTGGAGGCATTTGAAGGATGTTAGTGGGTTGAGGCACTTGAAGCAGAGCTATGAAAAGTCACACTATAAGGATTGATGCTGGGTTTCACACCTTCAAGATCTAGCTTGCTATAGAAAAGTTTTAAGTGCACTGTGCACATATGCTTAGCTCCACCAATTTCAGCAACTGCCTCCATCCTTATTGTCTCAGAGGAAGGACAATGTCATCTTTCTCTTCATAAACTGCTCCAAGTACCATGCCTTTGGATATGATTGGAAGGGTCTCACAGAATATAAGGTAATAAGATTACAGAGTATTTCTTTTCATAGTTTGGTTTTAATTTTTAACATTAAAATCTTAAATAAAAAACTTCATCAGAATGTACCTAAATATAAATTTGGGGCTTAACAATTTTTTAAATCAAAACACTAAGTACTTTTATTGAGTGAGCCACCATTTCCTGTCTGACTTGGAAATCTATCACACACCAAGACCTCAGACATGTTCATTACATGGCTGACCAGTTCTTTATTATCATTCTCCCTTAAGATGTGAGGGTTCAAAGGAGAAAGCAGAGCCATTTGGTTCTTTAGACAACTAGAGTCCTAATGTAGACTCACACAACACATGGCCCTTTCCAAACTCTTCCCTGGTGACATGAGGAGTCACAGCAGGGGCTCTGTAATGAGGAATGAACAATACACCCCTGACAGACTCTCAGGGATCAATTTCAGGGGTGAACCCTCTCCAGGTGCTGCTATTGCTTAGGATTCCCTACCATCTATCACTGCTTGTGGCTAAGTTCAAAGGAAGATTTTATATACGTACTTTTAAAAGCACTGGCTTTTAAAAGCCAGTCTTTAACTTTTGAGAAAACGAAAAAACAATTTGATTGTAATAGAGCAATGTGACTCTGGTTAATAACTGTATTACTCAGTGTTGTCAACTCTGTCTGCCCCTCCCTCCCTCCCTCCCTCCCTCCCTCCCTCCCTTCCCATCTCTCTCTCTCTCTCTCTCTCTCTCTCTCTCTCTCTCTCTCAACCATGGCAAATACAGTGATGGACATGTTAATGATCTTGAGTGGGGTCATTATTTCACACACTTTCTCTTTTCCAGTTTACACCTTAGATAGATGTAAGTTTTACTGAGGTAAATGTGCCTCAATAGAGAAGGAAGAGAACAATTAATTTGGTCAAGACAGTCTATTTAACATAAAATAAGACAGGAAGTTCTTCCTATTTTTCCATGTTTTGAAATAGACTAGACAGCACAGGAAGAACTTTTTTTTTTTTTTATGTCCAATAGAATTTACATATAAACATGTCTCAACTTTGCATTTTGGTGGGGAGAGGGAGTCTTTAAATTCTATTTTTTTTTTAATGTGCATTGGTATTTTGCTTGTGTGTATGTGTGTGTGAGGTTGTCAGAGCCCTGGAACTGCAGTCACAGACAGCTGAGAACTTCATGTGGGTGCTGGATCCTCTGGAAGAACCATACTCTTCACGGCTGAGCCACCTCTACAGACCCTCTGCACTCTACTCTTATCAGTATATCATGCATAATCATTTTGAGTGAGTTTTTGGTTGTTTTCTTAAGATTATTTTTCGGTTATTTTGAAGATTTGAATTATGACTTGATTATTTTTTAAAATGTATAAAAGTACATGTAGTTTTTTTTTTTTTTCCCTGATGTTAGGGGATCCAACCCCTGGCTTCACATACTCTAGGTAACAGCGTATACTGAGCTCTGCCGAGGCTGGCCTTTCAAATGATGTTTTAAAACTTCTGTTACACCTATACCTGTGTAACCTTTACCTGTCTTTCCATAGCTTCTTTTTGCTTTTTTTTTTTATCCAGTTTACCCTTGAGTCTTCTCTGTAAAATGCCTCTAGACTTACCAATTCCTGTCTGCCTTTTCTGCTAAGTCGGCTAGGCCCACTGCTTTTCTAGTTCCCTGTCCTTGTACTTCTGGTTTTGCCTCTGCATTGCTTAACTCACAATTTTCTATCTATCTTAATAAAGGAATTATTTCCTTTCATGAAATGGTTTTAGTAAGCTCCAGTCCTACCTATAAATTTTGATAAACCATGTACATTCTTTTGAATTAGTTTTAACTACACTTTCAATGTATCTTCAACTTGAGTTATTTATTTTTATTTTTTTTTAAATTTTTATTTTTTTTAAAATTTTTATTTTCTTTTAAATTTCAAGTGACTCTAACTTTTCTGCATTATGGTCAGATAAATTTGTTAAGTACAGTTTCAATGTTTTAAACACCCCTAAATTTTTCCTTGTGATATAGCATGATTCTAGTGTGCTGACTTGGTGAGTTACATGCTGCTGTAGACTACAAAGCACACTATATAGCTAATCAAACAAAGCCTGGTGAATCTTTACGTTTGTGGATGTCCATTTGCTCTGAAAGGAATGAGTTCCAAGTTGCAACATCGTTGTGGCTTTGCCAATTCTGCTACATTTCCTTCAAAGTATTCTATAGCTCCCCTATTACTGAATCTAGTCTACAGAATAACTGCACACTTCTCTGTTTCCTCGGCTACACTAAGAACTTTCATGGATAGGCTAATACCTCCCCTTCTCCCCCCACCCCCACAATGTCATAGTTCAGTGTTATACAGAATTCCTGGCTGAGCATCCATTCAGTAAACATCTGGTGAGTGACTTATTTCAAACACTAGTGACCATGGTAACATAGACACCTTGGGGTTGTCAAAGCCCAGGAATCTGAATGCAGTTTGGATCCACCAGTGGTATGCAGGTCTCACTGTACTCAACATTTTATGTACATACATTTTTTTAAATAATCATTTTCAGATTGTCAAAAATTGTTAATCCTAAAACTTTAACATGTTACTGCTGGGAGGAATTTGGTTAAAAGAGGAGATTTCAAAGTATATTGTACATTAACTTAAAAGTATAATATATATGCAACACAAGCAAACATATAGGGGTTTGCTTAATGACTTCACAAGTAAAACTTCTACCAAAAGGGAGCAGGAATCAGAGGAGATAGAAAGCTGTGGGAGACTGAAAAAAAAAACAGATGCCAAAAAAGAATTCAGAAACCCAGATGAGCTGAGACACCCTCTGCCTACTCTGGAACCATAAAGGTCCTGGTGAAGTCAGTGTAGGACATAGGATGTCAGACTAAAAACAGCAGTACCATTCTGAAATTGTTCTTTAGTGTGTCCGAATGCTGCCCAGCTTCAGAACAGTCCTGCTCCACACTTGAGCTGTCCTCAGTCTAGGGAATCTCTCTTTAGCCCCTAATCTTCAATAGAAGGAAAGAGACAAAGGAAAAGGGAAATAGTTGCCAGGGTTCACAGGCTGGAAGGAGCAGAGACCAGAGTGGCATGCGGTGACATGCATGTATCACATGCATGTATGACCTCTCGGTTGACCTTTCTTTGTGTCTCTACTCCTTGGTCTTTTACTTATGGCATAGCTTATGTTCCTATTTCCAGGATCTGGACCATACATATGCACTTTAACAAAAAGGAGGAATACAAGTTCTAAAAAATACAGGTAGTTTCAAGAGTCTTATTGCAAGTAAGCAGTGTATTCATTTTCTCATTTACTTAAAGGACTAAAATTTTCTTTTTCAAACAACAGTAGCATTTCTCCTATTATCGCATAACATAATTCATTGCCTAGTTTACTTTTAACGGTGCTGAAGTCTGTTCTATAAAGTAATGCACTAACCACTCTGAGTGGTGCTGGCACACTGACCTGGAGTGTATGCATGCTACCTAGCCTGGTGTCTTGATGTGTCCAGATGTCTTGCTGTGAAGCAAACTCTGCTGCAAACTGGACTTTTTTCCTTAGTTTCATTCTTCACTCAAGAGAAACAGGAAGCCACAACAGGAGGAATTTGGTCAAAGGGACTAGAGAGTGGTGCCTTATTACCATCTAAGTAATCAAGGACAGCTTTGTAGTTAACTGTGGGGATGGAGAGAAGCCTCAGGAGATCCTTACAGCCATTAAGAGCCCTGCAGGGTCTATTTTGTTGCAGGGTTCCAACTGTATCAGGACCACTGTGACTGTTAGAAACAAGCACATTTTGAAGAACTTACTTTGTAAGACGTAAATCCTTCTAAGACTGCATCCCCTTGACCTACCAGCAATGCCTCAAGTCTCACTTCACTGGTAACCCTCCCTCTCATGCACATCTGATACATTTGAAAGGTGTAAGCTGAGACCTGCCCTAGGTGTGCTTCTGACCTATTTATGGTGAAATTTAATGATGAAGTCACTTCAGTTGGGCACTATTGGGAGAGGGAATATGAAAGAGGACAATGACACTTAACATCCTAGGTAATAACAGTTACTGGATACGACAACCATTTCTAAGAGCCACAAGACTCACCTAAGAGCTGCTCTGGCTTTTGGCCTGTTGTTTATACTGGTGCCATTTTGGCAAGAAATTGCTGTTAAGATCTGTCAAAAACGTAGCTTAGGTTCCACTGTACTCAGATAAGTTGAGCAGGTTATGGAGACCTTGGGCTTTATTTCCTTCTATAAGGGTACATAGAACTTAACCCCTTTTAAATGCTGTTGGTGCTTTCTGAGGAAAGAGAGACAGATGAGAGTGAAAGAAAAAAAAATCTATAACCTCGTTCACTGCCTGCTCTACTGGAGTCCTTATTCAGGTCGAATTCATTGTGTCTTCCATCTTCTTTGGGTTTCACTACTGCAAGAGAGACGAGGTTAGGAAGTGACTTGGCTATAACACCAGGGTCAGTGTTGACAATGAAATGAGAGCCAGGGAAATGGTGAAACCAGAACTGGAATAAATCACTGAAAGTCTTCATAAGGTGGCACCAACAATAGATGATCCATGCAAAACAGGTGTGGAGTTTGCAAAACTGGACAAATACTCACCCAAAAGAGCTACTGTCACCAAGACAATGACTTAGTAATAACTCAAATGTACATACTATTTTAATTGCTGTCATTTTGAAAGAGTCTTGTTAATTTTCCCAGGCTGATCTTCTTGCCTTGGGACCAGCAAGTGTTGATCCCAAGTGCTGGGATTACAGATGGGTGTCACCACACCAAAATTTAAAAGTTCTTACCATGTTGTGTTTGGGAAGAATTATTCTGATAAAGTGTAGGATGGAAGAGAATCACTGCTCATGACAATGGTGCAGGATATCTAGCAGGCTGGACCAAGAGATTCCTACAAGGGAATGTTTGCCTCAAAGAGCCTCACAGATTCTGTTTCCCATGTTACTGACTGGACTCAGAAATGCAGAATTACTCTAACAAAACTCACAAAGACACTGATGCATCAGAAGAATAAAGAAGGTGGTTTTATTTATTTATAGTGAACAATAGGAGAATAGGGCACATCTGTATCAGCTGAGGGGAGCTATCTTCCTGAAAAGGCAAATAGCCAAAGCAAGGCCTGGTATGCATAGAAGCAAAGCAAGTGCAATGAATCATGAGGAATTACGGTACATGCATGGCACAAGGCTCTGAGAAACGGAGCTATGCACAGGCCCGGCCAACTGAATGCTTCCCTCAACCATTGGCCATGCTGTTAAGAACTCTTCAATAAATAGTTTTTCTTTGTTCTCAGTTTGAAGATAGTAAGCACTCTTCTGATTAACACTCTACATACATACGCTGTGACTGAGCATACATGTGTGTGTTTCAAATGTTAACATGTTCAGTTAGAGTATAGTCAAATTTCGCCACTCATAGTGACACAATGTCTTATAAGATCACTTTGTGATCTTAAGCACAGCTGAAGAGATGGTTGCATGGCAGAGTGTCTGCACCACATATATGAGCACCAGCAAAAACCAACCAACCAAGCCCAGACCATATCATCTCTCAGGAATCTATTAGGTATTCACTTCTCAGTTCAATCATTTCCAGTGCGTACCTTCAATTTGCTGTATTCTGGGAGAAAGAGGGTTAACCACACGGTGGACTCTACATTGCCTACAGTTCCACAAAGTATTGGTTAAATCCAAAACAAACGGTATTTACTGTTCCCGTTTTATTACCACTGCTGTGCCAAAGCAATGTAACATCTCTAAGTGTTTTAAGAGAATGCTTATGTGTGGGTGTCTTTGTTCCTCTTCAGATTCATTCATTTATTCATTCACTTTTCACTAGTATTTACAGTTCTTCTACCATGAACTAGGAATCAAATGTACAAGAAACATGTCACCATCTCAGTCCTTTGAAGGGTCTAGAGTTTAACAAAAAGACATAGTTATTTCAAACAGAAAGAGAGAAAGAGAGGGAGAAAGAAAGACAAAAAGAAAGAAAGAAATTAAGAAAAGAGTATTGTGCCACATGGTGAGGGAGGGAATACTTTCTATGTGGGATAGAGATAGAAGACCTAATTTTTTTAAAAACTAGATTTTAAAATGTAGTAAACATTCATGATTATTTAAAGCATAATACAAAAAAGAAGAGTCTTTCTCCTTTAGTTGCAAGAATAGTTTCCATTAGTAGTTCATTAGTTCTAGGTATTTTTCTATGTACATGTAGTACAAACATATTTTAATGTGAATATAAACATGTTTATATACTTATATAAATGTAAATAATTCATATACTATATACCCTACTTATAGAAAGTAGGGTATATCATTTATATAAAACACATGCAGTAGCTCACATTAATATCCATATTTTTGGTAACTTCTTTTATATTAAATTATTTATTGTTAGTTATAATACTAAAAATAGTAAATAAAGCATAAAGAAATATTTATTTCAAAGAGATTTATTTATATAACTACTATCAGGTCAATAAATAGAAAATTCTAGCACTCACAGATTCTTTGCTGCTAACCTCCTACATGCCTGACCTGAATTTTATGGTAATCCTTGGCCAGCTTTCAGTGCAGTCTACTCATCATCATCCACAGGCACAGGAAGTCAACATCTGCCTGCATGTCCTTAGGGTGAAAGCACCTTTATTCCTCTGCATGTTCTCTTTCTTTAGAAAAGATTCTCACTTAAGAGTTGGAATGTGATTTGATTTTAAATAGGAAGACATCTTTGCATGAGGGTTCCTCTACTCCTAAGCAGGGAGGACTGCAAGCTGGGGCAACAAGAAGATGAGGAGATGAGAGTGCTTACTTGTTGAGGGTGTTTTCATACACATACATTCAGTAATTTCAGTGCTTTCAGTAAGATGGCTGCTCAAATACCCTATATGTGAAAACTCCAGGAAAAATCTGTTACTTCTTTGAACTTCCTTCATTATGTCAGAATTAGGGAATAATGGGAGATTCTCATCCATGTGATTATAGCTCCTAAGGAGTTATGAGAGATAAGCAGTTTGATTCTCCACAGTACAAATAGTGAAAACGCAATAAAGACACAGAAAACAGGGAGAACAGGTGTCTAATTAGTCCTTTCCTGGAAGAGTTTTAATTGTCTTCTCTGTACATACATAGAAAACATGAAGGATTCCTGTCTGAGGTAATAAAAAGATAAACTTAAATTCTTTGACATGGGCAAATCCCGGGCGGCAGCTCTGTCCCTAATCTTACAGAACCCAGAAGAAGCGGGCATCCCGGGAGCTCTAACCCAGGTAGTATTTTCGGTAAGGAGACAGCAATACCCACCCCAAACAGGGAGTAACTGGAACCCACTAGGACCCAGGAAGTCACTCCTGGCCCAGAGCACTGGTTCCTTCCAGTCTGGGCCTGAGCACTGAGCAGATCCCAGGCAGCAGCTCTGCTCCAAATCTCACAGAACCCAGAGGAAGCTGACCTCCCAGGAGCTCTAACCCTGGCAGTATCTTAGGTAAGGAGACAGCAACACCCGCCCCAAACAGGGAGTAACTGGAACCCACTAGGACCCAGGAAGTCACTCCTGGCTAGGAGCACTGGTTCCTTCCTGTCTGCTCCTGAGCACTGAGCAGATCTTGGGCCCCAGCTCTAACCCCAGTAGTAACACCCACCCCACACAGTTCTGATACAACCAAGATAATAAGAAAGACAGGCTCCAGTCAGAGACAGGGCAGGTAGCACTAAGGAGATCCAGATGGCAAAAGGCAAATGCAAGAACATAAGTAAGCATCAGCAACCCAGGGAACTTGGCATCATTAGAACCTAGTTCTCTGACACTAGATTAAAGAATTACAAGAGAACACTACCAAACTGGTGAAGGAATTGAACAAAACCATCCAGGACATAAAAATGGAAGTAGAAACAATAAAGAAATCACAAAGAGAGACTACCCTCGAGATAGAAAAACTAGGAAAGAAATCAGGAGTCATAGACACAAGCATCACCAACAGAATACAAGAGATAGAAGAGAGAATCTCAGGTGCAAAAGATACCATAAAAAAATATTGACACAACTGTCAAAGAAAACTGCAAAAAGTTCTTAACACAAAATATCCAAGAAATCCAGGACACAATGAGAAGACCGAACCAAAGGATAACAGGTATAGATGAGAGTGAAGATTCTCAACTTAAAGGGCCAATAAATATCTTCAACAAAATTATAGAAGAAAACTTTCCTAATCTAAAGAATGAGATGCCCATAAACATACAAGAAGCCTATAGAACACCAAATAGACTAGACCAGAAAAGAAATACCCCCCGTCACATAATAATCAAAACACCAAGTGCACAAAGCAAAGAAAGAATATTAAATGCAGTAAGGGAAAAAGGCCAAGTAACATATAAAGGCAGACCTATCAGAATTACACCAGACTTCTCACCAGATACTATAAAAGCTAGAACATGCTGGACAGATGTCATACAGACCCTAAGAGATAAAAAATGCCAGCCCACGCTACTATACCCAGCAAAACTCTCAATTACCATAGATGGAGAAACCAAGATATTACACGACAAAACCAAATTTACACAATATCTTTCCACAAACCCAGCATTACAAAGGATAATAGCAGGAAATCTCCAATATAAGAAGGGAAATTATACCCCAGAAAGACCCAACAAAGTAATCCTCTTCCAACAAATCAAAAGAAGATAGCCACCTCTAATAACAAAAATAACAGGAAGCAACAATCACTGCTCCTTAATATCTCTTAACATCAATGGACTCAATTCCCCAATTAAAAGGCACTGGATACGTAAACAGGACTCAGCATTTTGCTGCATGCAGGAAACTCATCTCAGGGACAAAGACAGATTCTACCTTAGAGTAAAAGGCTGGAAAACAATTTTTCAAGCAAATGGTCCTAAGAAACCAGCTGGAGTAGTCATTCTAAAATCTCCAGACCAAGAACACAAAGGAAGGGACTCATGGCTCTACCTGTATAGGTAGTTGATGGTGGCCTTGCCAGGCATCAGTGGAAGTGGAGGGCCTTGTGCCTGAAAGTTTGGATTCCCTAGTGTTGGGGAATTTCCAGAGCAGGGAGATGGGAATGGGAGGATGGTGGGAGCCCACCCTCATAGTAACTGGAGGAAGGGGGATGGGGTAAGGGGTTAGGCATCAGTGGAAGTGGAGTGACTTGGTGCCTGAAAATTTGGATTCTTTAGTGTTGGGGAATTTGAGAGCAGAGAGATGGTGGAATGGGAGGATGGTGGGAGCACACTCTCACAGAAACTCCCAGAATTATATGGATTAGACATGACAGAGGCAGGCCAGCAGATGACTAGATTCCAGAATTCAAACAAACAAAAAATTATCTTGATACTAAAATTTGTTTTGAGAATTGTATATTGCAGAATACACAGCCTTGGTGTATCTACTCATCAAGTGAGTGAGTAGACCTGCTCAAACCTCTGATGTCCTGGAATTGCAGCGGGATTCAGTAAAGAGACAGACATCAGAGGCTTATCAATTTACTCTTCTCCCTGCCCTTCTTCTAATATCTCAATGCCCATAATCAGCTTGAAAAAGTTAATGAAGAGTTGGCACCCCTATTCCCTGGGCTTGGGGACTGAGGTGGTTAATATTGGGCTGTCTTTCTAGGGAAAAGTAGTGGTTTTGTTGGAACAGGGAGGATTAGCTACGATTTATTGCATAGCCGTAACCTACTGGTAGAAATATGTATAATTATTATCAAGATGAAGTTATAATTTCTTAAATGGTACAAAATTTACTTTGATTTCAAATTTAAGGTTTTCATTGGTATGAGCTTCTTACTGATATAAAAGTGAGATTAATATTGTTACTCTCATAGGCATTGGACCTATATAACACATTTAGGAATACAAGGCTTAAACCCAGTCTTTCTTTAACTTTTCTAATTGATCTGAGATGGCTAGCCTGTGAGTTAAGGGCCTACAGCAAATTCATGGCTCTGAGTTTATTGTTAGGGTGTTTTCTATATTTTATTTAGAAATAGCTGAGAGGAGTTAACAGACAACAGTCCAGATTGCCTTACATGGATAGTTGGTTTTCAAAATCTCTGAAGTCCACAGAATTGACGTTACAAACATTTCTGTATTAATGTTCATTTTGATTAGAGACCCGTCTGCTTCTGACAGCTTCCTGTTTTGGATTGTAAGAAGAAATTGAGCATCTTTGGAGTTACTCCAGTTGTGGTGAGACAGCCACTAGGCAAGAATTGCCTCTTTTCATCTAGAGACAAATTACTGTCCAGAAAAGGACACACTTGCAGAATAGTCGACTGATTATATCTGCCAAGACAGATTAATCAGCCCTTAATAATTCTGCATCACTAGGTCTGTCAGATGATCCTGGGCCAGAAGGCTGAAGATCAGATGCTCCAACGTTTTGTAGTATAGAGACTGTCCAGGTGTTCAGTGGTCTCTATAAATTGGCTAAGTTTTAGAAGCTATGCTTTGTGCTTCCCATAATTTCAGTTAACTCAGTCATTCTGGATTTCTGATGGGATTGAAGACTTATAGTCTCATAGCCAATCCTGGCTATTTACTTTGAGAGAAAAGATTTGAGAGGATAGTTTTGAGCTGACATTCATTCTAAAGCCAAGAAAAAAAAAAGCCAGGTTCAGAACTAAGTCTTTTAGTGAGGAAAGATGACAGAAGTTCTGGTTAGTCAACAAAATGATGAACTGGGTATTAGATTTATCTTGTACCTTACTGACACAAATTGGTATAGTTATGCTCTAATTGTATTTTGAGAGAAAAGTTTTATTTTAACAGGAAGGGTGATATGTAGGAGGAGCTAAGGTGGGAGGAGTAAGGAGAGGAGGAGGACAAGGAGAGGAGGAGCTAGGTGATGAGACAGAGACAGAGAGAGAGAGAGAGAGAGAGAGAGAAAAAGAGAGAGAGAGAGAAGGAAGAGAGGGGGGAATATGGAGGGGGATGTCCGCGTGTCTCGGCCAGTCAAAGATAGTTGATATACCTAGGTTGGGTATTGGGTTACACTTCTGATTGTATGGGCATCTTGTTATTGAACAGTACCAAATTTATAAAGCCTTTGATTAACATTTAAAATTTTTTTTTCATAAAAGTCAAAAGGAGAAGGGGGGATGGAATAGGGGTTTTCTAGGGAGGGGAAATGGGAAAGGGGATGGCATCTGAAATGTAAATAAAATAACCAATAAAAAAGAAATTAAAAAAAATTCTTTGACATAAATTTCCAACACATTGTTAAGTGACAAGAGAAGGCTGTGAAATGGTGTGAATTTATAAATACCAGTCTGTCTAGCACCCATCCATTTTCCTACCATGTACATAAACAAGTTTGCATGTAGACATGTCTGTGCATATTCCTGTTCATACACAGAGAAATGACTGAGAGCACACAGGAGCCACTACATCTATGAACTGGACTTGGGAAATTCCACTTTGAAATATTCTGTATAATATCTGGTTAAAAATGTATATTGGCAGGTGCAGTAGCAAACACACCTTTAATCCCAGCACTTGGAAGGCTGAGGCAGGCAGTTCTCTGAGTTTGAAGCAAGTTTGGTCTACACAGTGAGTTCCAGGACTGCCTGAGTTACATACTGAGACTCCTCAAAGTTTATTACTTTTATAGCTAGGAAAAAGCAAATTAAGAACATATCTCAAAGGGAAAATACCTACACACACACACACACACACACACAACTAGGAAATAGAATTTTTGGGGAAAGCTTTTGAGGAAAAGTAGGACTGTGCAAGTATGTGACTAGCAGAGTTGAAATGAGAAGACAGGAGGCAAGGAGCAGACATTAGGGAGGAAATGGAAATGGTACCTAAAAAGCTACCTAAAGTGGTTGCTTAGCAATCAAAGCATTCCTAAAGCATCCCTAGTATCACAATCAATCAATCAATCAATCAATCAACCAACCAACCAACCAATCAATACTAAAGAAGTCCATCTGGCTCATGCTAATTTCAATTCGTATCAAGGATGTTACAAAGAGGATTTAACAATCACAACATAAAATGTGAATCCAACTAAATTAAGAATTTTATAACCAGTTAAAGAAAATTAGAGATGATTACAAGGGAGAAACAGGATATAATAGGAATGCTTAGGAGTAGTTTGCATCGAAAATAAAAAAAATGTAACTTCTCAGGAACTACAGGCAGAGGCCACTAAAGTGGTAAAGAATTCCAGACATCAAAAAGCTTGAGAACTATATGGCATGGAAGTAACCTACCATACTGCAGGCTTTGAACTTTTCTGTAAGGTCATATCTTCTAGAAGATTCCAGGGCTGTCAACTGCATCACTCAGACTCCAGAATTAGTTACAACTCTGGAGAGCCACTATCTTTTTGCAATGCAGCTGGTCACTATCACAAAAGAATTCCATGTACCTGCTAGTTCCTATGAGACAGTAACTTATTCACCAACAGTCTTTCTGTCTAATCTATCAATAAATTTTGAAAATTATATTGTGTGTGTGTGTTTGTGTGTGTGTGTGTGTAAGGATGGTGGGGAGCAGGGATGGATGAGGGTACCATTATGTATGTGAAGAGATCAGAAGACAACTTGGAGGAGCCAGTTCTTTCCTTCCATCAAATGGGTCCTGGAGATCAAAACCAAGGCTGTCTGGCTTCACCATTAAGTACCTCTCCCTGATGAGCCATTTCACCAGCCCAAGACTACTTTCTTTAAAGAATGTTAAGAATATTTCTACACATAGTACTTTAGAGCAGAAAGTAGGAGCAGAGCAGCAGAACATATCTCTACTGTGTAGCAAAAGAAGATGTGAGAGGTATAGATGATGAAGACCTGCGATGAATTATGAACTGCTGACACTGGAGATAAAGGACACATGCTGCCATGCCTTGGTTGTATCTGAAATCTTCCATAATAAAAATGGGCACATGCTTAACTTTGTTCATAGTAAGGAACATCACAGGGTTATTAATAGTACTGACCTAAATGTGTAATCAAAACACTGATCTGTCAAGAGTTGTGATGCTTACTTGCTTGACAACAATAACAAATTTTATAGTAGACAATAATCTTTCCATGTGCTAAGTTTATACGCAGCACTTTCATATTCACTAGCTCAACTGATCTTCATGATAAAACTGAGAGATACAGTGGGTAACGTTCTGATTTGTAAAAAAGAAACACACAGTTCAGTGCATTCACTTATTTCTCTGGCATTACTCAACACCTTCTTTATGCTAAAAGGTCAGTCCCAGGTGTTAGAAACAGAGGGAAGAATGTGGCTCCTTTTCTCAGCAGTGTACAGCCTTGCAGAGGTAACAGCCATGGCTGGTAATTCTATCAATGAGATCTGCGCGACAGAGAGGCAAAGTGGAAGTTTTATGAGATCACACTCTGATGCACAACACAGCACTGGTTTTGGCTAGAGTGCAGCTTGTCTTTTCTCCTTTAAGAAAATACTGGCCACAGCTTCTTACATTGATCAGCTGTGAGTGGGCTTTGACTCAAGGTATAAGCATGCAGCAAGGAACATGACAGGAGCCTTGCAGCAATACAAGGGGAACATGGTTTCTGATCTAGGCTGTGAGGACAGGCTGTGAATAAGCAGCTGGTCTCTGACAGCTTACCAACACTGAAGGAGAAGAGACACAACAGTCTCATATACATTTATAACTGTTCCTGAAATGCAGTGTTTTGTTCTGAGCTGGTCAAACCACATGACAGCAATATGGATGATGCTGGCTATCATTCCCCTGCCAGATCTTTACCATGTGGCTTGGGACCTCAGGATCAGATCACCTGTGACTGCTTACAGAACATAAATGAGTGTCTTTTCCTAACATATCCTATGATTCATTCCCTATGCCGAGACAACAGGTTTATTCTATGATTCTATGGAACAGTTCTACACATCTGCCCTCTCAAAGATTCTATTCTAAAGATTCAAAGGACAGTACATATTAAATGTAAGATCAGATGTTGTAATTTTTTTCTGATCTATGGAGTCCAGAGCCTCCAATGAACTACATCTGAAACTCTAAGATGTTATAATTTGTAATCAACCACCAGTTTATATCAAGATTTTGTTCAATGTTTAATTCTGTTCCCCCCTAGAAATTGAAAACTATTTTTAATAACAATTTTAACTGTTAGCATCAAAGTCTCAAAATTTTGCTGTTGATCCAGATCTGCTGACCTACTATGTATAAGCTCAGTGACGAGTTATTAAATGCGGATCCCTCCACTAGAATTAATAACTGTACGTGCTGCCCTCGCCTCTCTAAGAAAGATGGTAGATAAGACCCCGCAGATAGAGGCCGATTTTGTTTTGCCTCTTCTTCCGCTGGGAATGTCTCTAGTTTTAGGGACTAGTTTCAGACCATTTTGCCCTACTGCACTAAGATTCAATTTATGAATCTGATCTAGACTGGCCATTTCTTTGTCTTTTCTTCATTATTTAATAAAAAAATAAAGAAAAAAGTGTTAATGAGCAGCTTAGAATAGTCACATTATTCATCAGATATTCAATATTCATATAAGGACAAAAATCCAAGCAAAAGCAAGACAGTTGTTTAGATTTTTATGAGATAGAAGAGTTATAGCTATTCTAATTCTCATTTCCCAAGAGGAAACAGGATGTGACTATCAATGACAGAAGATTCAACTAGCTGCAATTTAAAAATGGTATTCTTTGGACCAAAGTGGTGCTAGACATCTGTCCCTGTGCTCTGGAGACTAGGGCAGGATGTTTTGAAGTTGAGGCCAGTCTGGGCTACACAATGAGATTCTGTCTCAAGACAGACAGAAGGACAGAGGGAGGGAGAGAGGGAAGAAAGAAGGGAAGGAGGGAGGGAAGGAGGGAGAGAAGAAAGGCAGGCAAAGGGAAGGGGAGAGGAGGGAAAGCAACAGTAAGAAACAGAGAGAGGAGAAGAGAGGGAGAGGAAAAAGAGATGTCAGGATTTCTGTCTTTACAGAATTAAGAAGCCTCATAAAACTAGAAGGAGGGCTGACCAGGAGGAAAGGAGAATTACTTTTTTGAGAAAGTTACTGAAAAGTACAAAGATATTCTGAGCTGTGCTTAGAATCCCAGCACTTGAGAGGTGGAAGCAGGTCAGCTTCGCCTACATGAGGTTGTTTTAAAACACACACACACACACACACACACACACACACACACACACACACACA
>JANHMN010000012.1:41143755-41183709 GCA_030674055.1 Rhabdomys pumilio
ACACACACACACACACACACACACACACACACACACACACACACACAACTAGGAAATAGAATTATTGGGGAAAGCTTTTGAGGAAAAGTAGGACAAGACATTCTAATACTTAGACAACCAACTCTGCTTGAAAGCCACATTTGGAGTTGATAACACTGTTTTAAGAGTGTGAACAGGTAAGTGAAGTAGTTTCCAGCATCACCAGGTTTTCATGTGGAATTAGACCTAGAGGCATACATGTGCTATAAGCAAGTGGTCTTCCATCTTAAATAAGATGGATAGCTAACAAAAGTTTTCTTCTATTCAGTGGGATGTCTCTTGATCAACTGTTTCTATTGCTGTGCAGAAGCTTTTAAATCTCCATTGCTGGCTTTATTTCCCAAGTGACTGAAGCCCCATTCAGAGAGTCCTTACTCATTCCTGTATCTTTAAGTGTTTTCCCCACTTTCCCCTCTAACAGTCTTAGCATTTGTATATAACAGCTTTGATCCATTTGCAGTTGACTTTCGCGCAGGGTTAAGAAATGGGGCTCTAACTAGTTAAATAATAGCATTCATCAGGGAACAGAAATGTGGCAGCAAAGCAAGCATGAGCCTCACATCTAAGCTTGGGTTTTGGTCCTGCCTCATATAAGCTTTGTGACTTAGGCTCCCGAGCTTCTGTCTTCATCTGTGAGTGGGAATGTGAACAGCTCAAAAGACTGTGAGGTGACCTCAAAGATTATATAAAAGAAGGAGCTTAGTATAGAGAACCAGGTACACACTAGTAATCATGCTATCCGTCACCTGCTACAACTGGCCTGCTGCTCCCTCAGCTCTGCCCCGTGACTGACAAAGATAACGTATGTTCTCAGCTCTCTTTGGCTGACTATATACACCATTTCTTTGGCCTCAAATGCCCTTTCTATCTTTCTCCCATGAAATCCTATCTAGGCTTTGAGGCCCAGCTCAAATGTCAATGCTTCCAGGAAGTCTTCCCTTCATTCTTTGCTCAAAACCCCATCATGTACCCTTTGTGTCTTCCCAGTACACTGCTTGCCGATTTACTTTGGTACCCGTTACACATTACCTGCACTGAACTGTAAGCATTGCCAAGGCAGGAGTCACGCTTTTCTTAGTTTTATTCTCAGTAACTGCACTGAAAGGATATCATAAATGTCAACTGTTTAAGTATCTAAATGTTTAATAAAAAATTTCCAAAAGGAATAAAATTTTATCAAAGTAAAATACCAATTACTTGTGTCAAGCTTTGAAATAATTTTTGTAAATATTATTGATTTTATTTAATTTTAACAATCCATAAAACAACAAAGAAATTATCTAAAATTTTGCAATGTCTGACACTTAAGACCCAATGCATAAAACAAGATATTGTTTTAAAACTGTCAAAATGACTTACAGAAGCTGATGCCATCAACTGTTACCATAAATGACCACCAAATGAATAAAACACTATGCTGAGACCAACCTTCCAAATACATACTTTCTAGAAACAGACTAAGGAATTACACAAGAAGTTAACATTGCTATTTTTAAATAAGGAAATTATAAGCTTTTTGCCTGTTTTTCTTAACTGAATTTTTTATAATAGACACCTTATAGCCACAAAAGTAATTCAAGAAAGATCTGAGTAAAGTTTAATTGGACTTGAAAACATCAAAGGGTTTGGTAGCAAAGCACAGGCCTCTGGAGTCTTAACATCACTCTCCATACATCTGTGCCGACACAGTGAAATTCTGAAAAGTGGAGCTAAGGCTGCAGCGCAGACAAGGACACTAACACAAGCGGTCCCAGCTCTAAGTAGAAAGTGGTGTGAACAGATGTCTGCTGGTAACCTGGCAGCTCTGGACTGAGTGAGCTGCTGGAATCCTAGCTCAGCACCTCTTCTACCTGCTGTATGACTGTGTGACTACCTCACTGAGAGACAGGCTCCATGCCCACAGATTAGGGAGCATGTCCACACTCACTATTGTCCAAGGAAGCAACACAAATACCCTTTTATGAAATGTCTACCACATGCAGGCATGGTGGTACACGGTACATACCAGTCATCTTGGCACTATGTGGAAGCAGAGAATTATTGTGGGTTTAAGGGCAGCCTAGAATAGATATAAAAACCCCATCTCAAAACACCAACATAACAAAGCAAAGCAAAGCAAAGCAAAGCAAAGCAAAGCAAAGCAAAGCAAAGCAAAGCAAAAAGCAAAAACTTCTCTGCCACATTGACAGGGACATGGCAGGCCCTTTTCTCACATATCTGGAGACTGCTTCCAGTTTGTAACTCAGATCCTCACCTCATTTTAAGGATGGACATGCCAAATCAGATGGGGTTTACTCTAACTTGAAGGGAACTTAAACACAGGGTTAGGCTGTTGGCAATATCAGCTATTCCAGCCACTACAGAAGCTGTGTGGCACTCTATGGTATAGTCCTCTGTAAATGGAGTGGGGTCATTACAGGAGGCTTTGATAGATGGCAAGGGTAGGGCTAGGGAGGAAACAGATGAGGGGAAGGACAGGCCTGAGAGCAGTGACGAGAGGGAGAAGTTAAGAAGACAAACCCAAGCACACTGTCAAGGAGGAAGAGATCCCTGCTTCCTCTCTTTCTGTCCAACACTCGTCCAAATTCAGTACCTATCTCTGCTTCCCCATTCCTCCCAGTCTTATCCCCACCTTCTTCATTTTAAAAATTTACTCCTAAGTCTCTGGACAAACACAGTCCTTGCTTGAGACCTCACTAAGTAAGAAGCAAGGGCAGTCTTCAAAGCCCAGCCTGGTCTCTCAGCGCCTGCATTGCGATCTCAGCTGACCTGGGCTATCTGGGATCAGGGAGGGCACAGGGTAGGGGGGTATGGGGCAGGAAAGCAGCTGTGGCATACCTGCCTTCTGTGCCTGGCCACTGTGTCCACACCGTTAGTTACACGCTATCCACGCATGTGATAGCAAACCCACAGCCACTGACCTTCCTTTTCTGGTGGATTTTGAAAATGTTCTTTAAAAGCTCCAAGACTGAGTATGTTTGAAAGTAGATTCTCAGAACAGCCGGACCACAAAATCTGAGGTCTCCTCACACGAGGCTTCTGGGCAGGGACGTGTTGTTTCCAGAGTGCATTATCTCAGTTTCCAGCAGCCCAACTTAACATGCCAAGAAAAAACCCAGGACAAAATTCTGGGTTCTGAATTATTTATATTTTTGAAGAAAATATAAATACATTTTTTTTTTTTGTAGACATAAGAAACTGAATGAAGCCCAAATATACTTGGGCATGCTATACAGAGACAACACCAAAACCACAGAATATAGCAGTTAATGAAAAGTCTAACAAAACTTATCTTTTGGAAATTATTACTTGAAAAATAATAAAAAAAAAAAGTAATGATCTGGAAATGCCTTCAGATAAATTGTATTATTTTATACTCCATCAAATACTATGACGTGTCTACAATTGTCAAAAGCCATACTACACTCCCTGATATAGAAAATAAAATGTCTTTACAGATAGTTTTGCTCAGCAAGTAAGTTTAATTTGCTACCATGTAAACTTTTCCTGGAAATCAAACTGAGAAATGAAAAGTGAATCCTTTGCTAAATAAAACAAACATACTCTGAAAGGTGACCCAGTAATGCGTTGTTGGGGATGGATGCCTTGTCCTTCTTCTTAGAACTGATTTCCCCTTCTCCACCTCTTTTGCAGCTCTCAGGAATCCTGACAGCTAATAGCGAGCCAGGTTAAATGGCAGCCTCTCGGTAGCTGGTCAGTGTTGCTGACTACCAGAAGAACAGCTGGGCTGGAGCTCAGAGACTCAGGATGGAAAGAAGTTCTTAGAGAACTCAAAATAAACCAACAGTGAACAGAGGACCATTGCTGTTCATGGAAGCAAACCTTTCCTTTGGCTAATTTGCTTCCTGAAACTGACCCCTGAGTTTCTTTAAGTGACAAAGCCCAATGTGTAATAAAACCTGACTTCAGGCTTGGAGGAAAAATGTAAGAACTTCAAATTCTCAGACACACCACAGGATCAACAGATACAGCACACTAAAGACATGCCGCCAGTGAGGTAAACCACACTATTTACCGCTCTAGCTGGAGACACTTTGTTTTACTTGCTTTTAATCCCAGCACTCGGGAGGCAGAAGCAGGCAAAATTTTGTGAATTCAAGGCCAACCTGATCTACCTACATAGTGAATTCCAGGACAGCCATGAATCATATACAGAGCCCCTGTCTGTAAGTAAGTAAGTAAAATGAAAACTAAAATCAAATTGTAAAAGGGAGGCTGAGGGCACAGCTCAGTGGAGAGCATTCACAGTGCATGGGTAAAGCCCGGGGTTCAGTTCTTACTGCCAGGAAACAACAGTGGAATAGTTCTTAACCTTGTAATAAGTAAAATCCTATCATTTGCACAATGTGGGTAGATCTGTAGGCTGAATGAAAAAAGGACACAGAAAGACAAATACCACCTTATGACTCATTTATGAAAACCAGGAAGCCAATCTTATACAATGGTACAGTGGTCACTAGAGTTGCAGAAGGAAGGGAGACTTACAGGAAAACTAAGAAGAAAGGTTGCTAGAGGAGGGCTAGACAGTAGAAGGGATTGAAGTATAAGAAAGGTAAATGGCTATGTCCTTTGCTGGAAGTAGAACAAAAAAAACAAAAAAACAAAAAAACTCATTAAACTGCACAATAGCATATGCTAACAATTATTTTTAAAGTAATTTAAATATTAAAAACTTAATTTTTATCTGTTGAGTGATGGGGTTGGGGTGGTAGTCAGTGAGGGCCAGGGCAGGAGTGAAGTCTACCATTCTACATTAACTATGTAAATACAGGCCTGCAGTGATGATTCACTGGTTAGGCAGGAGTGAAGTCTACCATTCTATGTTAACTATGTAAATATGGGCCTGCAGTGATGACTCACTGGGTAAGAGTACTAGCTAGTCTTCCAGAGAGACCATGTTTGATTTCCAGAACCTACATGGTAGCTCACAACCATCTGTAACTTCAGTTTCAGAGAATCCAACTTCTCTAGGGAAACCCTTTTCTGAACTTCGTGAATATCATACATTCAAGTAGTATGCAAATATACCTTTAGGCAGAAACACCGCACATAGAAAAATATAGTGCAAATACACCTCAACAATTGAAGCATTTATACTGAAGGTTTTTGCCTTCAATAACAAATGGACAAAGGACTCAAACTAGTGTTTCTCAAAAGACAGAGGAATGAGCAAGAAATACATGAAAACACCATGACAGAAACACAAGAGGATATCACCTTGCTCAACTTAGAGCAGCCATTATCAAAGGCAAAAAGTAGCCAGTATTCATGAGCATATGGGTCAAAGGATATTCTTGGACACTGTTCATAGGATTGAGAATTAGTACAGTCATTACAGAAGACAATATGAAGCTTCCTAAAAGAATAAAACAGGCCCAAAGGTATATGAATTACTATATATGACCCACCAATCTCATGTCTATGTATAAATAGCCAAAGGAATAAAAATCAGGGTCAACTGTTCTCCCAGGTCCAATACAATACTATCTGCAATAGCTAGAATATCAAGCTACATACGTATCTTCCAACAGATGAACACACACACACACACACACACACACACACACACACACACACACACAAACACACACGGAAAGACAGAGAGACAGAGACAGAGAGACAGAGACAGACAAAGAGACAGAAGGACAGAGACAGAAAGACAGAGAAAGAGTCAAAGAACCTGAAATACTATCCAGTCTCAAAAGAGGAAGGCCTGTCATTTGCAGCAACATGGATGAGCCTGGAGGGCATTTAAATCACTACTAAAAGATAAAGAGAACACAGATTCACTTCTGTGAAAGATCTAAAAGAGTTGACTTCAAGGTAGTCAGGGCTACAATTTCCCAAAAGTGTGTACAGGAAGAGTGGAATAGGTTGAGTGATAATAGAATGGGATGACTAAGCATAATTCAAAGTTTATAAGTAGATTTTGGATTTTTCACCATTAGAAAGTAGATGAAGTGTTAAGCAGGTCAATTACATTGAGTCAGTCATTCCACACTGTAGAATTTAAAATCCTACCCAAAAAGTTATAATATGCTCACATAGTTATCTTTTTGAAAATTAGAAACATTTGAAAATAGTTACTAGAACAAAATTATGACATGGTTGTCACTGGCTCTTTAAAATATATAGATAATTTAATAATTTGCTTGACTGCCTTTTAAGTGAATGTACTGACTTTTAAAAAAAAATATCCTAATTTTTGGTATAGTAAGGGTTCAAAAAATGACTACTACACAAATGAACAGAAGCAGAAAAATGAAACTGCATAGACCAAATAAAGTTAACAGTTACCCAGCCTGTGAAATCCAGATTTAATAAGCATACAAGTTCTTCCTTATAGGGACCCTGCCTGAGCTCTTACACCTGAGACCTTTTCTACACACACACACACACATACACACACACACACACACACAGAGAGAGAGAGAGAGAGAGAGAGAGGGAAAGAGAGAGAGAGAAAGAGAGACAGAGACAGAGAGAGAGACAGAGAGAGACAGAGAGACAGAGAGGGAGAGAGACACGGTGGGTAGTTGGGGGCAGAGGAAGAGGGTAAGGGAGAGAAACGTGTCTGATCTGCAGTAATAGAGTACTTCTGGGTACTACTGAGACTGAACTAGGCTAAACCTTTCAGTTTACAATCTAAAAAGGCTTATTTACCTAAACCTTGTTGTGCTCACTTTAAAAACATGCCAAAAATTCAGATGCCTCCAAAACACAGCAATCAGCAGAATATATATAGCCATGGGTAAGGAGAATGCTATGGTAAGAGCCATATTGCCTTCTCTAGCTCCAAGGCATGGATGGTCCTTTTAAGACAAAACACCTCAGAAATATTCCTGTCAGCCACAAGGTTGGAGTCAGAAGGCGGCCAGGATCTCTGCCTGCAGAATAAGGAGCGGTGCACTACACCAGCACTCAGAGGCAGTCGAATCTCCAAGCTTTAGATCTCATGCAGTCCTCCCACATCTCCCAGAATTCATATAGATCCCCAATCTTGACAGGGAAGAAATCTGAATAAAGAGATGTCAAGCCTCTGAAAGGGTTTTGGGTGTGGTTGAGATGGCTGACTTTGAAAACTTAGCAACACAGGATACACTATGAGTAAGTTCTTAAAAAAAAAAAAAAAAAAAAAAAAAAAACCAAAGCTAACTCACCAGATCCTTCTGAAAGGGTTCTTTTATTAATTTCAGTGAAGTCAAGCAGAGAACAAATTGTAATATGAAACACAATTTATGCAACTATGTTGAAATTCTCTACCAGAGTTGCATCTTCTAATGTAAGATCTTATGGTAAAATAATTTCAAAATACTATCAAAAGTTAGGCTAGGTTCCTTTTGGTTTTAAGACTGTCACAGGAAAACCCTATTTTTTACATAAGTCATTGAAATTCTAAGACAAAATGATAGTGTCTTTAAATTAGAAAAAAAAAAATTGAAGAGCTGAAACTAAAACCTCAATTGAAATTATACTGTTAGGCAACTCCAAAAGCTAAACAAAAACATGTTAAAATAGAAATTGCAACATCAAGGGAAAACCATTCTCATATAGAGTTCTAGACTCAGCCCTGGTTCATTACAAATGAGACAAGCTGATCCATCCTAGGTTTTCCCACAGTCAGCCAACAGGCTACTCACGATTTAGCAGCCACTTGGGTTTACTCAGGGCAAGGCATGCGAGGCCTTTAAAGAGCCAACAGAGATCCCCTGGGTGGGTCTGGTCTGTCTTTCAAAACCCACGAATTTCCCATTATATAATCTTGAATAAGGAAAGCATTTCCTAAGTTAAACACCCAGCCGAGTGTACAGCAGGCTGCAGTACTGCTTGCCTCCTGCGCTAAGAAAGAAAAGGAAAGGACTTTGTGAATGGCACAATCACCTTGTCTGGTAATGACAGAAGATTAATAAATCCTGCTTACAAGTACTACCAGGCTTTTTAACAAAACTTCCAGAAGCCCCAGTATCTAAACTAAAAGCTCCATATTTTGTTGATCCGCTATAAAATAAACTCTTAAAGTAACCACAGAATTCTGAGAAGCTTGCTTTTCCAGAAAGCCCAAGAAAAATACTTTAGTTTCGCCATTCTCAAATTCATTTGACTTAGAAACAAAGTAAACATATTACTCTATTTAATATCATTGCACAAGCAAATTCACAAGAATGAAATGTGTTCAGAGTTCCTAGAAAAAATGTAGCAATGCAGGCTGCCAACTTGTTCAATGTCAAGCTCTAGGCAGTGCAGCAGCTCCAGCAGTGACTCACAGTGAATCACGCTTAAGCTATTTTTGCTTTTAAAGTCCTGCCAGGAGCTGTGTTAATATTCAACCCAGAGTAAATTTAGCTCAACAAGAAAACAAGTGTTTCCATGGTTGCTTCTTCACAGTGTTTATGGTATATGGGCAGCCATTCGGCTTAGGAGGCCAGCCAGATCATCGAAGTTGAAATGCTCACCTCTCATTTACATCAGGCATTGGAACACAGGAAATACCAACTGTAATTCAGGCTATTCTTCTGTCTGCTGTCTACCTGCCTTCCTGGATCTCAAACGGCATCATGGTAGGCAGAGCATCATTAAAGGCTCCTCTTCCAGTCTGTGCCACTGAAGGAGCTCCAGCAGACTGCTGGTCACAGGTTTTACTGGGTTTGTGTTACAAGTCAAAATTCCATCTCTCTGGTAGTGGAGGTATAACAGATTAAAGTGCTTAAAGGAGAACACTTGAGGACAGACATCACATGGAATCTTTACACAGGATCACAGACAGTGACAGTCTGGTTATGTGGCTAGTACTCAGATCTTAAAATAAATTAGTTACAGGCAAAGAGTAGGTAAGATCTGATTGTCTTTATGTTAGAAGTAAAAAATTCCAAATAACATAATATTTATCATCTTGACCCCCTTATTGGTTTTTGCAATAGAAAGAAAAGTTTACTCCCTACATTAGACAGCGCAGCAGGCTGGGCAGCGAGACAGGAGAGCCACTAGCAATCCATCCTAGCCTTTATTAAGCACACAATTCATTAGTGCTACAGTTTCCATTCTGAGTGTCCCTCAGAGGCCAATACCACAAAAGCTTGCCTAGCATGTGGTGCTGCAGTGAGGTCTAATGTTTATAATGTGGAATCGAATGGAAGAAAACTAAGTCATCTGAGGGATGGGAGAGTAGCCTTAAAGGGATCGGAGTCCATTCCCATCTTTCTCTTTGCCTCCTGGCTGCCATGAGGTAAGTCACCCTTCTATGTGTTTCAGTCATAGTATACTGTGTTATTATTGACCCAAAGCAATAGTATTAAGTGGCCATGGACTGAGGTCTCTGAAATCAAGAACCGAAATAAACTTCTTATCAAAGGTTGACTGTCTCAGGTATTGTGTTATGGTATCAGAAAGCTGACACAATTGGTATTAAATACATTCACATTATTATAAAACAGTTCTCTAGGACTTTTCATCTTATAAAACAAAAAAATCTACCAAGTGATTCTTTAAAAATCCCTATTTTCAGAATATACTAATTCAATTCCAAACACACAGAGGACTTTTGTGCTTGGGTAGCAGATGAATTGGGAAAATGGAGGAACAGATGATAGAGTATTCCCTAACTAAATCTCATCACTGGAATTCCCAGCACTATCTCTCGATTTCACTCAGCAAAAATGATGTTAACTTTACCAGTAGAGGTATCTAAGGTAAGCTGCTCACACCTTAGAATATATACAAAATCATGTAACTACTTTTTATAATTAACTTTTATCTAGAAAAGAGAAAAGGTTAGGTTTCATTACCAATGTAAACACTGACATTACATATAGCATATATAGAGAGGAATCAACAAAATACAATTAATATACAGTGAACAACGGAAAAACATGGAGATCCTAAAGGCCACAATTCCCAAGAAACAGGATGAGTGTTTCCTTATCTTCCTTCCTAGTGCAATGTTCCGTACACACAGCCACTACTGCAAAGGCGATGAAGTGGAAAAGACCGAGTCAGCATACCCAAGAGGACAAGAAACTTCAACCACGTGTGTACAACAGCCAAAGGGTCTGGCACAGCTGTGATGACAGGAATGGACACAGCAACAGTCACACAAGCAGCCTCACTGAAGAGTCATGTTCCAAGGAAATAGTCATCTTTAGACAAGGAGGACATTAGGTAAATTATTCATGGTGGTTCAATATTTGGAAGAAGCTTTGCAAGGGTAGTAAGCAGGATCTTTTGAAATCTATGACTTGAAGGAACAACCATCGGAAGTGCTTTGGTGATAGAAAAGGTAGAAACTCCTAAAACTCATTTAAATAGATACTTTAATTCCTATAAAAGTATCTAGGCTAGGCCTTGGCATACAGCACAAGTTTTTAAAAGAACTATGTGGATGTACCACATTTCAGGCCTGCACAACACTTTCCTTGAAACCCATACTTTAAATGTGTAGTTACCTATATATTAACTGTATATGTAGCTTTCGAAACCTCAAGGCTCTGGGGGCTAGCAGTAATTTATAAAATAACGACCTTCTGACTCACTTGATTACTGGACTGACTAACTCAACTCTACCTGAAAGTTTTGGGTTAGAGGAATATAAAATAGTTAGATGTCTACAAAAAGAATATACTCAAAGCTAAGCAGAGGAGAATGTGAGAGAAAGAGAAACGGGTGAAGAGTGAATTTTAAAGAGAGGAAACATTCTTTACGATACTATACATCATGAAGTTGTCCAAGCTATTTTACTCAATAATTCTAGTTCTGGACACATACACAGAAGAACTGAAGGGTGAACTCAGACAGACAGATATAGCCCAGTCGTTGCGACTGACTGATTCACATAATAACTGAAAAGCAGAGACTCAAAGATCCAGCAGATGAATGCTTGATACATTCATCTGGTACAAACTAGAAAAGTACCTAGCTTCGGCAATGCATTAACGTGTACTACAGGTTGGGGACAAACATTCAAGTCAATGTGGAGCATGTCCTTGTATACATACATAGACTAGTCAATACATCCAGATGGGAAGTAGTTCAGTGGAAACCGATGAGGAGGGGGGCGAAGAATTACTATTTAACCAGCATCAGACTTCTGTTTGAGATGCTGAAAAAGTCCCAGCTTGGGTGGTGGTAACAACTGCACAATGTGAACATACTTAGTGAAAACTGCTACTTAACCATGTTAAAGTGGTGAATTTTATGTTATATCGAAATGCACAGCAGAATAAGCCCTAGTGAAAGCGACCATTAACAGCAATAGCTCATCTACTGTAGCTATATGCCCTGCCACTGTTCTCCTTAAAATCAGGGAAACGAGTGCTTGAGGGTAGGAAACGTAAACTCTGCACTGTCTGCTTGGTTCTATAACTCTAGTGCTGCTCTTAAAAAAATAAATAAAAAATAAAAATAAAAAAGAGCCTGTTAATTAAAGAGAAATCCTAAGGAAAGCAAAGGGGGTTAATCTGTATCCAAGTCCTGCCTGTTGTTCAGTGTCTTGTACTGACTCCTACTAATCCACTTCCTCTAAGGACACTGAGCCTCCCAACGCTGCCTTCTTCACAATGCTGCCTTCTTGCTTACTTTCAGCGTCCTTTCTTACAATGTGACCTCATTTCTAATATCCACATAGCTCTTAGTCTTGGAGGCTTGGGTTCCAGATTTCCCTGCTTCCCTGAGCCCTTGATGTTCCTATTGCTCCCTAGGTTGCTTACCTTGCTCTGACCTGTAACTTCTCTTGACTTCCGCCTTGTGTTTATTTTGGCTTGATAGGAATGGCCCACGATTGGCCTCTGGTACTCTAAACGCAGACACGATTCCCTAATTCCGGCTTCTAATATCATATTTATCTTGCCGTAAGGCACAACTCATCCTGGCAATAATTAAATAGGAAAAACAGTTAAATAGATAATATTGGCTCAAAATTATAATATTCTAGACATTTCCTAATACTACAAATAAGATTTTTTTTTGTTCAATATAAGCTGCTTCTTTGTAAAGCTCTCAAAGCAGCCCTTTATTTAACCTTCTAATTTTCTGCTGCAAGCTGATACTCAAGAGTAGTCTAGATATAAAAAATAGTAACCATGGATGTCTACAGGGAAAGACAAAAAGAAATCAATACAAAAGTAAATGTTTCAAGTGGAATCTAATGGAAAGGTAGCACGTGTCTATCTGTGTTCAAAAATAATCAACCCTATCACTGTGTAAGCCAAACATAAACCATTAAGGTTCCATGTTACATGTGTACTGCAGTCTGGAGATGGAAGGAAGACAGGGAAGAAGAAAAGAATACTGAGGGCCTTGTGTGAGCTCTTCTATTAACACAATACATTTGAGCGGCATCACCCTATAGAAATGGGTATTAACTAAAACACCCAAAGAAAAGCTTAGGCATAGTGAGGTATGGGCAGTGAAGCAACCCTGAGAATGGCTAACCCTTACATACCACATGAGGGGCTGACTGTACTGAGGGATGGGGATGACCTAAGGATCAAGAGGACGACTTCAGTGGCATGACTCCTTCTGCTTTTGGTGCCCTCAAGAAGAAAGCACAAAGTAGAGAATAAAAATTTAGGGAGAAAAAAGAGCCCAAATGTTCGAGATTTATTTTTCATATTATACTCTTCCAAAGTTAACTCCCTCTCCTCACTCTAAGATGGGAATATAAGCTCTGCCCAACTATCATTCACTGCGAGTGTAAGTTCTGGATCAGAAAATATGATGACACATGGGCCCTAAGATTTGTGACTGCAATGGAGACTGACTTCTCTTCGCAGCAGGTCCATTGTGTGAAGTAAAGGCGTATGCAAGGCTCTTCCCACCTGTACCTCTGCAGGGTGGATCCAGAACACTTCTATCACATACCACTAGGAAATATGTCAGAACATCCAACCAATACCCTTAACCGTCTTTGAGTTAGCATGTTTAACAATGTAAAAGTTAGTAACAAAGAAGTGTGTTTATATGGTATGGTGATAAGGTTAATTACAATTTGGTAGCAAAGGCAGGAAGTAGTAAAAATCTTTGGATGATCAATCCAAGAATATCAACAGAACAGTCTAATGTGTAAGTATCTGAGGAAGACTACAAAGATGAATAATATACTGACTATTCTTCAAACCACAAGTTGGGACACAAGTACATGTCGGTGGTGTGAAATCTTAGAAACTAGAACTGAGGAATGAGAGGGGATGGCAGTGTCGTTGATGGAGGAGAGGGAAACAGCAGAAATAGGCTGAAGGTGAACAAATACCACAAAGCTGAATCAGAGCAGTTTACAAAGATGTACATGTGAAAACCCAAAAGGATAGCTGTGTGTGCTAGAGCGTACCCATGATCCCATTAGGAGGCTGAGAACTTGCAAGAGCGTTGCAAGTTCAAAGCTAGACTGGTTACACAGTAAGATTTAGTCTTAAAAAATAGCAAAAGAACATTGTGTGGAAATTCCTCATATGGAAACACTGAGGCTAGACAATATTAGCTAAGTAGCACTGCTTCAGAAATAAGGTGAGAATAATGACATTTATTCATAACAGCATTTTAAAAGCCATCTTAATCATAAAAAGACTGCCTTGGACTTACATGCATAAAATTATGATCTTATATTTTATTATTGCTTTTATAGTTGTGTTTAGCACACTGGCCATTGATATATAGCTAAGCACCTTACTATGTACTATGCAAACTGCATCAAATAAGATCTATCTTTATGGAGTCATCTCCAAAAAGTTTAAATTATTCAGTAAAGACCAGTTAGAAAAGAAAGTTTATAGAGCGTTTATAGAGCAGACTTATCTTTCAAATTTAGAAAAGGAAATTCCCCAATTATTTCTACCAGCTTAGGCGTTACTTAGATCTGGATATACTTGTAAAAAGTACCATCTGCCATTACTCAATGGGGCTTTCCTAACTTTTGTTCACTTTGGGTTTCAATGTCAGAAGGGAAACATCTGTTTCTATTTTCCACAAGCAAAACCTGGGGAAGGTGAGTGCTTCTCACTGACAATGAGATGGGTCCCACATCTGTAAAATGAACACTCTTTTCTAACCCTCCAAAGGGCGCACACATCAGAGGAGAGAATGTGCAGGCACCATGGAAGGAACAACCTGCTAAGCGCTCCGCTCCTGGCACTGTGTGACTGCAGGTTTGTCGCAGTGTATTATCTCGGGCTCTTTAATAGGTGCCACTGAAGACTATCTTTAATTAAATAATTACCTTCTTGAGAAAACATGACTCCATTCTACATTGGGCAGGATTCTTACCTCTCTTCTTATTCAAACTTTAGTTCGTCTAAGTCTTACTCAAAACTCATTTTCTCTATGAAGCCATCACTGTGGTTTCAAAGATGGCTCCTTTCTCAGGTGGTGATTACATGAGTCACATGTGCTAGCACCCCAGCGTTTGCCTCCTCCTGTTCTATCTTAGCAACACTTCACTATTCTTTCTTTCCCAGAATTTATTATTCATGTTAAGTATCTTCGTTTCTCTGTTTAAAGAGCTATAGCATATTTAACATGCCCTATCTTCTATTAAAGCATTAGTAAGCACTTGCTGGATATACACTTTGCCTATCTTAAAAGGATAAAGATCTCTTGCAAATAAGGAATATGCTAACAGTTCTTTTTATTTTACTAAATACATGGTTTGTGCTCAGAGATGAGAGAGATACTCGAGAAGCCAACAATGAGTTGAAGATGAGATGAGTTTGAAGAGTTCTTAAAGACCCTGGCTCTTCAGGGGTGAGATACCAAGGAGAGGATGAATAACAAACACACGGCCATGATGTTTCAGCAGTTAAAAACAGATATTACACTATTTTTTAAATGAACTAATAAACATGAGCTGCTATGGTAGACTAAAGACCCCCAATTTGTTATGCAACCAAAGCCAGACTCGAACTTGAGCTCTTCCTGCCCAGGGCCTCACAACAGCTGGGATTACAGGCCTGCATCACTACAAACAGCCAACCTGCTACTCAGTTTTTCCTTCTCTAAGTTTATTATTTTCATTCTCCTTATGGTATCTTTTTTTAAAAAATATTTTTTGGAATTATAATCACATCATTTACCCTTCCCTTTCCTTCTTCCAAATCCTCCCCAAATGACTAAGCGGGGGCCTGAGAGCCACCTTTAAGTCCTTCTATTGTGAGATCTAAGGTTATACTCAGGCAGTACCCATCTACACAACACTTGCTGTCTTATCCTCGCCTCCCCAGTTAGTCTCCAGTAGCTCACTTCAGTGGGCTGCTGTAAGCAGGAACCCTTTCTATTCCAGTCCATCTGATGTGCCCCAGCGGTGTCACCTTCCTAAGTTCAAGCTCAAGCAGACGGTGCAGTAATGAGAAGTGAACACTCTCCACTATTTAATTAATTTGGCTTACTTAAGGCAAAAAGTGACATCAGTCAGCTCAGTTTACCCTTGAATCCTTTCCCTCATACACTCAGAATTTTATTTAAGTAGATTACTTACTCCTCACGCCTTTTCTTCTATTTCTGTTCATAGATTAATGATCACTGGTATATGTATGTGTATATACACACACACACAGACACACACACACACACACAAACACACACACACACACACACACACACACACACACACACCCAAGGGCCACACACTAATTTAAATATTATCATCACATAATAAAACATTTGTAGGTGAATAATTCTTTCTAAGCTATGATTGCTTAAGAATTTTCTTATTGTACAGCGAAGTATCAGAATATAGGATATTTGGTCTAGAATTATCACATTAGCATTTATTCTCCAAAGTATTATTTATCAAAAATATATTATAGTATTGGTATACTTTTGAATGTATAATAGCTGCATACAACTCTCTTAAATTATCACTGGATTATGTTAGGTTTAACCTTCGGACGCAGCTAGTGTATTTTACTAACTATGGGGATGATATCGATATCCGTGACTTGAAAATTCAACTCTCAACCTCTGTTCCCGTAAGAGATCCTCTTTCCTCTTCCTGATATGGTGTCCAGTTCCCAGACTAGGCTATAACCAGGTCAGTGGCCAAAGAATATCTCACTACCATTATTCTATTTGTTCTCAAAATATAATAATGCATTTTCCATTTTACCATACTAGGTCATGGGGAATTTGCTATTTACATAAAATGAGTCAAACAAGAGGAGAAAATGGTATATTTTAGTTTCTGTATGTACTGGGATACACTGTAACCAAAAGGAGAGGATGAAGAATAACTACTGAGATAGGCAGAGGACAGAATTCTGTTCATCTAAATATTGTAAGCTGGATATTTTAATATTAGGTTCCATTTAACACAGTCTAAGACAAAGCAATTAGCACATTCAAAGCTACCATAAAGTCTATCTCTCATTCCTCTTCTTCCCAAACAATCCAGCATACATTTCCCCTAATTGGTGTTGTTAAACAGTCTTTTCCAGATTGAGACTGCCTTAAAAGTTTCACTTTACAGATGCGATTTCATCTACATTGGGAGAGAATTGCTGAAGTCTGTGATGTCCGTGAAAAGACAAAAGGATGGTTTTACTACAAGCAAAGGAAGAAAGAGAGGTATGGAATGTACCATGCTGAGAGAAGCATGTCTGGAAGTGAAAGAACAGAGTACTTTCTAAGGATTATGGGTGTCTGGGAAGAAAAACTACAGAGGAGAAAGTGGGAAAGGGGTCAGATAGCCTTTACTATTCTAGAGGGTTGATGGGAGCAACTAGAAGACCATTACTCAGTTTCTGACAGTTTCCCGAGTACAAGCATGTAGCAGTGAACTTGTTAAACTGCTCTATGCTCCCAGTGGGTCACTTCCAGCCACCCTCCAGAGCTCTCTGGATTTGCAAATGAAAGACACACATATGCCAGTTTAATTTTGATATGCCTTGACTAGCTCAATGGCTGGGCATCTCTAATCCTCCTCACGGCTAGCATACATTTCCCTCTAGTATTCCTGGCTTAATACCTTCTAAACTCTATATTTCATCTCTGCTATCCCATTACCTTCTGGGGACCCCCCACCCCCTTACCACATTCCCTTTCCACCTACATTGTTTTTCTCCTGTAGCTCTTCAATCTGACCCTCTCCCTCTGAGTCATGGTCATGGTGATTCTCCTCCTCTCCTCTTTCTGTCCTTACCTGTGCAAACTAAAAGTCCTGCCTCTTTCATCTTGCCCAGCCAGGGGCCATTGGCAACTTTATTTCCCATAGCCAACTGGGGGCAGGCTTTCTTTAGCATCTGAACGTGCAGATTCCTGTGTGATTCTGGAAGTTCAATTAAGACAACGCATTGGAACCAATCCCCAACACAAGCACTACCATCAGTCATCCTGGTAGACTGCAAGACAGCAAGCTGGAGCAAAATGAACAGGACAAAGAGAAAAAAGAAGTTTCCAGGAAAAACTAGATTGCACAGATTACTAAGTGGCTTATAACCGCTTTAAAGATGCATTTCAGGTTTTGAGGTTGTTGATTTGTGTGTGTGTGTGGGGGGGTGTGTATCAATGTCTATGGAGGTCAGAAGAGAGTGTTAAATTCATGGGGCTGAAGTTACAGACAGTTATGAGCTGCTCCATGTGGGTGCTGGGAACAGAACTCAAGTCCACCAACACTAACTGATAAGCCATCTCTCCAGTCCCTTCTCTTGCAGGATGGATTTTTTTCTTTTTTTTCTTTTGGTACATGTAAAACAAAACCACTGTGTTTAAAGCAGAAGGAAAATATAAATGAGTAAGCTACTCCAATTTCTTGGCTATAATTCCACCAAATGTAAGAATCATAGTCAGGTTGGTGTTCCGGAGGGGAGGCAGATCAATGCCACAACAAAACAGAAACAGTGGACACTGTCAATCAAGGCTGACGCTCAAGGAAGGAATGAAAAGTTCTTGAACCTAAGTTACAAGTTTTCTATTTCATACAACTAGAATTATGTCAAAGTTTAGTGATACCTAAGAAAAGGAGGAAGAACCTTCTATCAAGAAGGACTTAGTCAAATTGGATGAAGAAGTTTGCCAGAATGTCTGGCATCTCCAGCCAATTGGCAGCCACACACTGTACTGAAAGATGACTTCTGCCCAGATCTGCCAAGGTGACCTTGATGAAAAGGGACACAGGGCCTTGTCTTACCTTCTCATGCTCAGGACTAGGATGTGTCAAAACATTTACCATGGAAGGGGAGAAGGAAGAGGGGAGAGCATCCTCGAACTTACAGACACATAATTCCCCCCAGCTTTTCATTCCTCAAATAAATACTGGGTCCTAGTTCTCTGCCAATTCCTAGAGGTGCAGAATATCAAGAGAGACAAGTTTGCTCTCACTTATCTGATATTTCAACCAAATATAAACTGTTCGCTAAAGATGAAGAAAGGAATCTCACAGAAGAGACGATTGATGAAATTTATCTGAACCTGAAAATATAATTGTTTTACTTACTTAAAATAACCTAGTAATATTTAACTTAGGAAAGCTCTATTAAAGATCTTTCATCTATCCAATCTCTTAGATTTTAAATATCTTCTCTGGATTTTTATTTTGTTCGAAGATCAGTTCTCATGTAGCTCAGGCTGGCCTCAAACTTGTTGTGTAGTTGAGGCTAGCCCCAATGTCCTGATTCTCCTGCTATAGCTTCCTGAATGCTATGATTAGAAAGGTGTGCTATTATACCTAGCTTTTCTTCAACAGATTTTACATGTCGGGTTCTAAGACTCCAAAATTTCATCTGAACAATCTCCTTTGCCTCTTACAGGAAAGGCATCAATTATTCATTTCCATTTCTGCCCAATGCTATACAGAGCTTATTCACTGAACAAAAATAAAATTAACAAGGAAGCCATGCATGTGAGATGTAAGAGTTAAGGGAAATAAGAGCACCTCTGTACCTCAAATTACTTCTTCTATAAACCTACCTGAGCTGTCAATCTTTCCTAAAGGAGGAAGCATATGGGCTGCATGTGTTACAAGGTGTGCTAGGCTGACGGTGGAGGCCATGTAAGCGGTTTCTCAGCAAAAGCCACTTTTCCAGAAAGACATTCTTGCCTCCTTCCCCTCTCTATTCTAGATCTTACAATGCAGAGTCTCTGGGGGAGATATAGCCTGGGAAGTAGATTAACAGGAGATATAGGCTAGAGACATAGCTCAGGAGGCTATAACACCTGTCTAGCAAAAACAGAGTCGTTGGCCCAATCCCCAGCACCAAAACAAAACAAAGCCTGATATAAGATGAGAATGTACACACACACACACACACACACACACACACACACACACACACGCACGCACACACACACACAAAGTGCATAAGTATGTGTATATAAAAGTACATACACATCTAAGCCATCTTTTCTTTAAAATGAAGTTCATTTACCAATCAAGCTCTGACAGTAAAGTCCATGTTCTCCAGTCCAATCTAATGTGTATCTTCTAAAGAATCCCTGATGTACTGAAGACTCATACAGCACACAATACTGATACACACAGCTCTACAACATTTATTTATAATTACGTTTTTATCCTCAGTACAGGCTGGCTCACTATATGAATAAGATTACTCCTTTTTGTTCTTTTCTCTCAAAAGGCAGGATCTCATTGTGTAGCATAGGCTAACCTGAAACTTACTACATTATATGGTCCAGCTGACCTTGAGCTCATAGTGATCCTCCTGCCTCACCTTTGACATGGTAGGATTATGGGTGTGGTTTACCATGCCCATTTAATAATACTGTTAAGCACTCAGTCTCAGCTTCCCTAACAAGAAAAGGCTGCCAACACCAATATTAAGTGGAAATATGGTCTTTTCCTTTATCACCATTTTTGGTTCCTATCCTGGCAGTTACAGAGAATTCCTCACCACTTTACAGTCCAGCAACACTTTACCTTCCACTAAAATCTCTCAGCAATGTAGGAAAAGGACTAACCTGTCCTCAGTTTGTTTCTTTGAACTTAAGAATTCTCGCCACTGATAAAAATCTCTTAAAATGTTTATCCTTCTACATTTTAGATATGAATAAAAATCAAAGTAAATGAACCAGAAAACTAATATTCAGGGGGGTCTGTTATAGTTTATGAAGCCCTTTCATACACAGTATCTTGTCTAATTCTTCTACATCTCTATGGGCTAGTTAGTATCAATCTTATTAGTGCTATTATCATATACATATATTTTCCAGGAATAAAATTCCACCACTTAATAAAAAAATACAGACAACTACTTGGTTGGATACAATCTCAACTTATATTTTCTCATTTCAAATTTTCTGGTGGTTGCTAGCCTTAGCAATATAACAAACATATGTGAATTATGAAATGACTTGAAATAATTATTCAGAAATGACTAATACAGATTTGCACAAATAAAAAACAGATAATTTTAAAGGGCAGTACTTGAGCATAACAAATACAGAAATACATTCCTTAGGACTACAGAAGGAGCTAGAAAAATGCCTCAGCATGAGTGCTTACTGCACAAGCATGAAGAATGGCACTCGGATCTAAGCACCTATCTAAAAGCTATGTGTGGACCCATGGACATCTATAACCTTAAGACTGAGAAGGGAGTAACAGGAAGACCAGTGAGACTTGCTAGACACTAGTCTAGCTGAAAATTAGGAACCCCAAGTTCAATGAGAAACCCTTCTTCAAAAGATCAAGTGTGCAGAGTGTGATAAGTGAGCTCTGTCACTAAGCCCTGTCTTGGCCTCCAAGAGTACATCCACATACAAGTGTGCACAGACATCCCAATACAAATAATGTATACAAATAAACACAGGTGCTTGAGAATTTAAAAAAAAAAAAACAACCCTAAAATACTGTCAAAAGTACTATCTGATGCATCATGCTAACTAAATGCCAAAGACAGAATGTAGGTTCTGTGATCATAGAGACTTTTATTTAGTCATGTTTCTCAGCATTCTTAATAAATAGCTGTTGAATGGCTGAATACCAAGTGCAACATGCAGCATAAAAATAAGTCTCTCTGATATTAAGCATATAGATAGTTGTACACTCAGGAGGCTTAGGCAGGAAGACTGTCAGGTTCAAGGTCAGTCAGGGCTACAGAGCAAGATGAAAGAGTAAAGTACACTGTAGCTGTTTGCGAGGGGAAAGCTGAGTAACCAGCAAGTGCTTCTAACCACACTAAGATATTCAGGGATGAATCTTCCCCGAGGTCTGGAACAGGTGTCACATATGGATGGACATTTAAGCAAGCTTTAGAAGATTAGTTATTTTTAGCCTGGCTGTATAATAACATCACCTGGGGAACTTAACCAATGCCTACAGGCCTACCAAACACCAGCAAAATCTGACTGAATCTCCATGCTGGGAACTGAGGACTGGATTTTTGTTGGTTTTGTTCACAGTTGCTACTAAAGTCTAGTGAGCACTTCTACTCACTAGAACCACGTAGATAGTGGTTCTCAAACTCAGAACACAGAAGAATCACTGAATGGCTTGTTAAAATTCGTTCTCTCCCAAATTCAGACTCAGTTAGTCTGCAATGGAATATGGCAGTTCATACTTAAAGACATTTCCAGGTAGCACTAACACTGCTGATACTTGGGGTTATTGTGTTAATAATTTTTTGAGACAGGATCTCATGTAGCCCAGGCTGGCCTCAAACTTGCTATGGAGATGAGAATGACCCTAAATTTCTGATCTTTCTGCCTCTACTTCCCATTGCTAGGGCTAAAGACTACCACGCGTGACTTTTGCTGGTGTTTGTGAACTAAATGAAGAAAGAGTAAACGCAATAAAATGACTAGAGAAATATGAACACTACAAAAAAACCCTGAAATCTAAAAAGTCAGAAAGAGAACTTTAAACTATAAGATACCGTTATGTACTAGTTAGAATGACTAAGTTTAAAATAGAGCCAAACTAGCTCATGTGCTGGTGGGGGTGCAGAGCAACCACAACCCTCTTGTGCTATACGCTGGAAAGCATTTGGTCACTTTCTTGTAAGCAAAACACCAAATACTTAACATACAAGTCCGCAACACTATGTTTAGGTACCTACTCAAAGGAAATGCAAACCTACCTCCACATCAAAGGCTGTATGTGGATGCTCAGAGCAGTTTTTCTCATAAAAGCCACAAGTCATAGTCACCGAAATGCTCTTCAGTGGGTGCATGGACAAATGTACTACCCAAATGGTTGGTGACTACTTAGAAATCACCAACAAGCTGCTGATGTCAACAGCATCAATGGTCAACTTCCACACATTCTGGTAAATGAAAGATGTCACTTAAAAGGTTGCAGACTGCATGGTTCTGTTTATACAGTATTGTGAAAGAGTTAACATTAACAGTAGCTAGGATGTTGGGAGGTGTAAATTATAATGGGGCAAAAAGAATTCTGGGAGGTGACAGAAATGTACAGAAAATTTGATCTTGTGGGATCTCATCTGTTATACAGGATTATAAGTCTACCTACTCCTTCACACTGCTGTTAAGCAATATACATTTTAAAGATAAAACATGCCTTATACAGAAGTTGCAAACACTGTACCCCTTCTTCCACCATACAAAGTGTTAACACTGGTTTAGAAGAACCATTTATGTTTTCTGCTTTTTCCAGAACAACATGACAAGGCACTGACAAAGAAATCAACAGACAAATACTAACTTTGGGACAGGCAGGCACAGCAGGAGCATGCTCAGATGAGTCTGCAGGCCATCATGAGGTTAAGAGGATACATTGTTTCTTCTAATGCCTTTGAAATTTTGGGAAAGAAACACGCCTTTTGTTTTACTTTTTACTTGTACCCTTCAACGCTCTGCAGGGGCAGAGGCTCAAGCCCAGGGCCTACACATGTTAGCTAAGTGCTCCAGTCCTAAGCTACATTCCCAGACTTTATTTATCTTTTCTAAGAAAACAACCTCCGCAGCATTCCTGTCACTCCTAGCCTGTAGCAGTGTTTAGTGAAGGACTGTTTTGTGTGGTACTGTACAGAGTCACTTAGAAGGGGGAGCATAGGTGCATACAAACTCTTTGGGATGGAGGATGGAGGTTGGAGTAGAACATAATGCCACTCAGCAGTGCTTTTGTGAAGGTGGGTTTTGCAGGGATCATTTGTGCACACTAATACTTCTGTATATTCCCTTGTGAAGTCTTCAAGCCTCTCCTGGATTTTGCATTGAAGTCTTTCTTCCTATTATGCTACTGTTCCTTATTCACCCTGGATTATCCTGTAGCCTTTGCAAGATAATTGGTTTGTTAATATTCTATACCAGTTTGCTTACTCATTTTCTCTCTCCTCCACCCTCAAACATAGCCCTGGTTATCCTGGTCCTCAAACCAGCTCTGTAGACCAGGCTGCCTTGAATTCAGAGACCTGCCTCCCAAGTGTTGGATTACCATATCTGGCTGCTTACTCATTTTTAAAAAATGATTTCTTTGTCTTTCAATGATTTCAGTGTTTTAAAATCTGATGAAGTCTACTTTACCTTTTGTTTTTTGAGATAGGCTGTCATTACTTAACTCAAGCTGATTTCAACCCTCTATCAATTCTTTCCTCAGCCTCTGTGCAGAGTGTCGGCATTATAGGAAGGTGCCAGTATACCAGAATAAAGTCTACTTCACATGTAATCATATTAAACATTCTAAACTAACTTCCTAGCTTCCTTCTTTCCTCCCTTTCTTCCTTCCTTCCTCCCTTCCTTCCTTCCTTCTTCCTTCCTCCTTTTAGACAGGTCTCACACTGTAGTCCATGCTAGCCTGGAACTCATTATGTAGCTCAAGCTAGTTTAAACCTTGTAATCCTCCTGCCTCCATCTCCCATGTGCTGGCATCCCAACATGAGCTAACAGGCCTGGAGCTAATATTAAACTTTGTATCCTACTTCTGAAAACTCTTAATACCATAGTATTTAATTTTTAAACATAAATAATCTGCATTATCAGTGTAGAGTATTTTGTTTAGCTAACCTATTGTTAGTCATTCAAATTATTTTTATATGAATTATAAATAATATTGTAAAGGGTATCACTGAATCAATTTTGCTTCTCTTTTTCTGAACATCTGCTTAGGGAAGATTCTCAGATACAGAGTTTCTAAGAAAATATATCTAAATGGTCATATGTGTGATGACAACTGAGCATGCCACACGCCATCATTTCGAAGAAAGTCTTCAAAAAGTATAGATATGAAAATCAGAGATAGAAACTGAGTGGCTAGAGGGGACACAGCAGCTGTTTTATTCCCAATAGCATGTCTTCATTATTGTATCACACAAATAAATGCTTCTAAAACCATACATTGAAATTGATGTAGCAAGTCACTATTGTTCTGAATGACTTGATTTCAGATGTTGTCACTAGCAATGCACTCTGTTAAGAGCTTTGTGCAGCACATGGATCAGCTGCAGTCATGGCCTCACCCCGTCTGCCCTGACCTGCATGACTGCTACCATACGCATATGACAATACTCAATTATAGCTGCTTTTCAAAGGCAAATGACATTATTAACTTGATATTTTGTTTGATTTTTAAAGTTTCAGATTGACTAACAATGTTCTTATCTACTTGCTGTATACAAACACAGTAACATGCCATACACTGAGCTGCCAAGTTCTATTTAAAAATCTTTCTGAAATACAAATATACGCATGTCTTAAAAAAATCCTGACATACTAGAAATGCTTAATTTCCTTGACATTTTAATTACACATAGATTACAAAACTTGAATCTTTCTAATTTCTAGAATTACAATATAATTATTTTCTAAAGTATAAATCTGTCAGCTCTGGAGCACTGAGGCTTTGGTCTTCCTAGGTCCAGCTGCCTCTTAGCATGACTACCAGCACCCTCATCAAAGTCACATCGAGAGAAACACCCCGAGTTCCGTTGTTCTAACTTGCGGCTGACTCACTTGTGCCTTGACATGGAGCCTTTCATTACTAGCTTTAGTCACAGCCACCTTGAATTCTAAAGCTTCTCTCTTCCTCGGGAGGGTATCTGTCAGCTTTGTGGCCTCCTGACTGAGACACTGGGTAAATGTGTCACCTCTATGGTTCTCATTATATGGTGTCAGGTCTGCTAAAAACAGACCTTGCAGCAGTTTCATTCATTCCTCTCCCCCATGTGGATGCTGTCAAGACTGAGGTGATGAGACATGTGCCAGATTACTGTTTGTTAGGCTGGAAATAAATTCCACAGAATTTGCTGTAAACTTGTGATGGAATGAATATCCCATTCCTCTGCCCAAACACAGCAACAAAGGAAATGCCAGTCCTAGGTACTGTGTCTTGAATGCATTTCTGACTATCAAGATCAGAAGCTTGAGGAAAAAAAAGAATAATATACAATATTGCATCCTGCCTCCCTGCTTTCTAAATGCCACTGTTAGGAACAGTTTCATATTGATAGCTAGACAAATTCCTCTCAGAGTCATCAGAATACATCAGTTCAGTTCCACAATCTGGTGACCCACATGAATTACTACTTGACGATCTTATAGTCCATCTCTCAAGAAATGAAATGAAGCAGTTAAGAGAAAGGAAAACAGATTTTTCAAGGGTCAGTATAATTGGAGATAAACAAGAGTAACAAACAAACAACATAAGCCAAAATATCCTTACAGGCTCTGGTGTCATCCAGCACCTAAACTTCACCACTGTGGGTCAAAAGCAATGTGTATTGCCTTTCTCCAATCCTCCTGAAGAGAGGTAAGAAATAAATAGTAATGGATATATAGTGTTCATGCATATGTGGGCATTCAAATTATGGCAGTTGGCATTTATTAATCCACAAGTGCTAAGAACTTCATATAGTGGGTATAATATAGAGTTTGTCCACAACTTTTGTCATTGTAAAAGAAAAGAGGACAAACTTCAGATGAGTGCAGAATACACTGGCCATCAAAAAGGAGCCATAGAAAAGTTAATCTGTCAGGGCTGGGATGGAGCTTTAGTTCTGGCTGTTAAGATTGGATTCTTTCTGCTGTGCCCTACACTGGCTCTTTCAATAATAAATGTAAGCAAGTTTGAGAGTTTGCAAGAAACCAGTACCTCATTTAATCTGGGTGATAATGCTAAGAAATAAATTGGGGTAGACACAATTTTCTCTAGTATGCAAGCATTATGGATTAAGTATGAAATTTCCCCGAAGACTCATGTGTTGAACACTAATGCCCTCACCGTTTTGCGAGGCTCTGGAAACCTCAGGAGGTGGGACCTAGCTTAAAGAAGGAGGTCACCAGGGTCTGATCTGGAGGTGGATCTTGTCTGCCGCCTTTCCTGCCATGCACCTCCCTATCAGCCAATAAGTGAACAGCCTTCTCCATATGCTGTTGCTGGCATGGTTTCTACGTACGTGAATGTGAACTCCAACCTCTGAAATTGTGAACCTAATAAATTTTTCCTCCCTGAGGTTGTTTCTGCTGGGTGCTTTTACCACAACGATGAGTGGGTGTCCAAAGGATAAAAATAATGTCTTCAAAGAATCTGATGTTGTTACTACAGATTAGATGCAAATAAAGCATGTTATCACTGGAGAAATGCTCCCCTTAAACAAGCATAGCTCATCCAGTAGATACCTATTCTAGAGATGGTAAATGCTAACACCTGAACTGCCCCCTCTTTCCCACTCTATCACATTAGACCTTCTTTCTTACTGAGCCTAAACCCAACCTCAGAAAGCTTCTCAATACTCTGGTCCACAGGGCCTCAACTGATGACAGGGCATATAAGCAAGCCAGATAAAACGTGCTGACTCTCCTCACATTACATAATACATAATAAACATAAGAATATCGTTTTTCCCAAGAACTAAGTTTCTTATTTGTATTCATTTAAGACTATCAACTACATAAAAGAAATAGAACAGGTATTTAAAAGTGTTTGAGTATATATAAGAAAAATGTATGGTATTTAAGGATGCAGGGAATCTACAGTTTAAAAAAAAAAAAAAAACACACCCACCAATCAAACACGCAAACAAAAAACCCCCAAGAAACTCTGGATGTAGTTTAGATGAGGAGTCAGTAACCTCTCCTGCAAAGAAGCAGATAGTAAATATTATAAGTTCTGTGGGCTAGTGGTTTGTGATGCAACGTGGGCTCTGCAATGACTCTGGAAAAGTTGCCACAGACCATATGTAAACTAGTGAGCGTGTCTGGGCTCTAACCAACCTAGTTACAAAGCAGATTTCCATGTTATCTTTACAGCACTAAGTAGTATCCCTGTTTTGATTCTCCCAATGATTGAACCCTCCTTCTAATATTATAAAAACTATTCCTAATCTGTAAGCTGAATTTGTACCATAGACAGCCCAGATCTGGTGTTTTCAAAATGGGAATTTCTGGTGGTCTGAAAATGTGACTACTATATCAGCATATGAGACTTCCTTTCAACCAAAACAAGGGATAATTACAGAGCAATGCAAAAGCAAGAAAAAGGATTCATCTGCTTTACGGGCCAGAAGTTGAGATTTGCAAAAATAAGAATTAATGCCACCTAATCTCCGTACATTTTTCTTATGTTTGGGGAACAGTTACATTTCATGTCAAATGTTGCCTATACTTAACACTAACGAACACGGTTTTAAAAATAGATGATGATGATGATGATGATGATGATGATGATGAAGAAGAAGAAGATTACTTTAATCCTCAGTTCTGGTTTCTAATAGGATAAACACTACAGGGCACACACACACACACACAGCATGTGACCTAGGACCAGAGAAGTACAGTTTCAGTATGTTAAAGGGTCATGGGATGACAAAGCTTGAGAGTCAGCTGCTTAGCTATGCCAGGATGAACTGTGAGTGCGGTAGAGAATACCTAGTCCTGCCCACCAGACTCAACCACCTTCACCACCTTGACCTAACCCCACTCAAGAACTACCTGACATTTCTTTGACTGAATTATGATTTGATAACTTAAATCCCCAGCAATTATACCTCACATGAGGACTATAGAGAAAATATCATGGTTGTTTACATAAAAGAACAACCCTTTACACACATACTTCAGTCGTTTTTATGTTTAAGACATCTTGTCATGTAGCCCTGGCTAGCCTGGAACTCACTATGTAGTCTAGGCTGGCCTCACACAGCAGTGAGCCTCTTGCCTCTACCTCCTGAGTCCTGGGATTATAGGTGCATATCATCATGCCCGCAGGGCTCTCACTATAGCTTTTACTTCGTCAAAACAGGCAAGTAGAGGTGAGAGTCTTTGTGCGTGTGTGTGTGTGTGTGTGTGTGTGTGTGTGTGTGTGTGTGTGTCTCCCTCCCTCTCACTTCTATTTTCCAATTTTTAAAAACAAAACATTATTACTACAAATTATAACAACTCCTTAACTCCAGAACACATTTCAAAACAGATCCATTAGCCCATTTAATAATTCACAGTGTACCTCGGATCTAGACACAGTCACTGTGCAAGCCTGGTTCATCGGGACCACCACAGCAGAGTGAAATCTAAAGAACCAAATCTATCAGACATGCTACAAATGAAACTGGCAGTGCTCAAAACACTAAGCTAAGAATTCCATTTTGCAAGCACCACAAAAGCATCTTCTATAGCACTTTAAGAGAGTATTGATATTTTGTTTGCTCTGCTATTTAAGACCAGGACCTTTTAAAATAACACTTCAGGGGAAACTAAAGGGAAATGTCTGTTAACCCCAGTGTTGCAATGCATGGGGAACTCTTACATAAGGAAGTGTTCTCTTCAATATAAATTTACTTTGTCATTAGATTTAACTATCCAAATGATGAACATGGCTGGACCTGGAAAACACATCTCTTCTCTCCCTTCTCTTTTTCTCTCTCCCCATATTAAAACAGTAATAATCACAATTCAAGCACTAATTTGGTTGCATTATATGCTCCTGATTGAAAATTTCCCCAAGACCATATTATTCTAAAATTCACTATAGTGTTTTTTTTATGGAACAATAACTTTGTGAATAAGTAACAAAGGGGGAAAATACACTTTTTATATATTTATTCCTGAGTTTAATTATAAAATACCTTTAAAAAAAAGAGATGATGCATTAAGACTGTCATAATTTGTAAGAGCTGGATCCAAGGACACTAAAGTTACAAACATGTCTGCTAGGACACACATAAAAACTAAAAGCCGCCGGGCGGTGGTGGTGCACGCCTTTAATCCCAGCGCTTGGGAGGCAGAGGCAGGCGGATTTCTGAGTTTGAGGCCAGCCTGGTCTACAGAGTGAGTTCCAGGACAGCCAGAGCTACAAAGAGAAACCCTGTCTCAAAAAACCTTAAAAAAAAAAAAACAAGAACAAAAAAAAAAAAAAAAACCCCAACAACCTAAAAGCCCCATCATCTCTCTTCTGGGGATTATGCTCTATTTGGGGGAACAGCACAAAATTACTTGAGAAAGATTTTGATAGTGACAATGTTCAATAAAGAACCAAATAGAGGGAAAATGCTTACTATTTAAATCTACAGAACAGCAATAGTCTCATCATGATTGCAAAACATTCTAAATTGTGAAACTTAAGTTATTTGTAAAATAGACAAAAGTGAAGCAGCTTCCTCAGTCATTTTTGAGATCTCAGCACCAATTTAAAGAAAATATTTTACTTAAAAGAAGGCCAACTTCAAAACACAAACTGCTACACTGAGTCCAGAGAAAGACATAAAATGAATTTATGTCACACATGACATTCCTGCTCTGTCAGTATACAAGTAAATGTGAAAGAAGACTAATGTTCAAAAGGGAAAAAAAGTTAATCACTTTTCTCTACAATTCTTTAAGGAACAAACGAGTCTCAATCCTAAAACAAAACAAAAAATCCTACACAACTAAACAGCTGCCGAGACACACAAAGAAAAAAAAGATCCAACTGACTAACATTGTTTTGAGGACCACATGGAGAGACAGGAATGGATGGGACACCATAGAGATGTATTATTTCTGGTAGATTCTGTAAGGTGTGTGTGTGTGTGTGTGTGTGTGTGTGTGTGTGTAAAATGAATTCTTTTCCTCACTCTCATTTTCAGTCAAAACCCTAAATGTAACAGTCATTTAAGACAATTTAGAAATCACGTGGAATGTATAGTGCCCCGGGCACAGTGTTAGAGGGACTTGGATCCCATTGGGAGGGATCCCCGAGGAAGCCTTATCAATGCTGCCCCACAGTAGCAAATGAGAACAAATGTGCTTTGGAGCTTGGCACAGCAGTTTATATTTTGAAAGAACTACCATTGTTATTTTAATAAGATGGTTTTTAGTTTTATTTTTGTTTTCCCAATTCCTCTCCCCAGCAGTGAGACACTTTGTGGAAACTGTTGGCTTTCAGAAATGGACAGGCAATTGGAACCAGTATTAGACAAACAGGGAACTGCAACAAGACAAGCCATTCCGGCAGAGGATGGAGCAAGCAGAGAAGCGGACACTGCTCACAGTCAGACCCCTCATCTCAAGCCAAAGCAAAGCGGCTGACTTACATTGCTTCTTCAGCTCCCTCAGCTGCTGCTTGAACTGTACGAACTTTTCATTCTCTTTAAAGTCGGTGTCAGAGTTCTTATCCTGTAAAGCCAAAAATTTCTTCTCCACCAGTAATTTTAAATCTGGTACTTTTTCTGGGCGTTCTTCTTTTACCTAAGAAAGACCATAAACTCATGTTCATAAATTCGTTAGAGATAACGAGTATTAACAAGGGGTATTCAAATGTCTTAATCTCATTTAATTCAAAAGACAGTATGAGAGAAAACAGATCCTCCCAGGAGATTTGCCCACCCTGCCTTCCTTCTCCACACAGCCTGTCACTGTGTCCATGAACTTGCTGAACCCTGCAGAAGCGACAAGTGGCCCAGACCTTTGCATCACTGTTCTTCCTTCACCTGGATCTGCTCAGCCCATCTCTACACGAAACAGCATTCATTCCATTTTCAGTCTCAGCATCCCCTTTAGCCCTTGACCAGTTGGTGAGTGATTACCACGTTAACAAGAGAAACTGAGGTTTGACTTTCCACAGTTCCCTGAACTAACAAGAAGCTGATTGTCCTGCTTGTTCTGTTCAAGGACCAACACTCAATGTATGTTCTTCTCCCTAAATATTATAAAGATCGGCCTTCCGAAAATACTGGAGGTATTGGACAGTCGACACTATGTATGTCCTCACTGCTGCAATTACCATCTGGCTGTGTTTGCACCATCACATCTCTTCCCATCTATGCTGTTCTTGAGTCTCTCATAAGTAACTTCCTTAGATCTTCATCTCCTTTAGAACACATACGCAGCAGCAGCAGCAGCAGCAATTATTAAAAGTCTGGAGCTTCTTTCCAGGCACTTGCTTTTTGAGAGTAGCCCATACTTTTGTGGTTTCCACTCTGTTTTGATGGAATGTTGACCACACCTTGGTTTAAACAGTTTGTCACCCATCAACAGGGCAATTGGAGACCTCTGAGGTTGGGTCTACTCTTCCAAGAACTGGCTAGGGAAAGCTGAAAAAAGCCATTTCCTCTTCTACAAAGTAATTATAAATGTTGCTGATGTCTTAAATGTTTTCACTACCTGCACTCCCACTCATTCCTCACCAATTTCTGATTGTAAAAGCTTTTTAAAGCCAAACAGTTCCATCCAAACAGTGAGATTTCTAGTGAGGAGAAAACAATAAGCAATTTAGCCTTTATTCCCCAGACCTCTAGGAATAACTGTAGGACAAAAGACAGGGAGGATGGCTGGCAAAGCAACTGCCTGCCTCGTGAAGAATAAACCTACAAACTCCCTGATGGCAAACTCAGGGAGCTGTTGCCAGAACAAGCTACTCTTCACAAGTGTTAGAGCTTGGGGGAGAAAGGTATCCTTCCTGGCAGTCGGGAGTCAAGGGATACCACAGTCATAGCCCACAACACACCTCACAAGTGGTTATTGGGAGGGAAAACCCAGGAGGATGGCAGCAGAGAACTGAACACATGACAGGAAGTTGAGAGTGGCAGAGCTTTTCAGAGTCGCCCACGGTTGGAAGGATTTTGTGGTCTGATCTTAGGGCAAACTAGGAGAGTTGGTAGTTTGTTTTGGTTTTGTTCTATAGGATGGGGCCTGGCCATTCTGCTACCCAGGGGAGGGGGAGCTGTTATATCCATTTGGGAAGTCTGGGAGGAGTTGTCCAGTGGAGCTCCTCAGGGGCAGAGCCTGGTCACTCACACACCTGGAGAGGTCAGGCCTGGCCACCAGAGTAGTCCAGGGGTGGAGTCTGACCATCAGAGGGCTGCAGAGAAAGGGCTTACAATGGGAAAGTTGGTGTGAAATGGCCAACGTTTCATCTTCTCAGAACCCACCAGAGATGACATAACCTTCCATATTACAGATGTGAAAGTGAAAAATTAGACATAACAGGTCTTGTACACAGCACTGGGGCAACCACCATTAGCTCTGACTGCATTTAGTCATGGGGGTTGGACCTGTTTCATGTTAAACATATGCTCTACCACTAGGTTATACCCCAGCCTCTGCTAGAAAATCTTAAACACCAGTGAGATTTGGCTCTTGGCCTATCGGTGGTGTTCATATCATCTGATTTTAGAAAAAGAGAAAGGTCTTAATATCAGTTCTGTAACAACCTTATCTCCTTGGATCTTTCTTATTTTGAATTATGTGCGTGTATATGTGTCTCTGTGTGGGTATGCGCATATGCGTACAAGTGTTCACAGAGGTACACATGTTGGACAGTCTCTCCAAACTCAGGTCCTCTGGCAGAGCAGCCACCTCTCCAGGTCTTACTTCCTGTTTCCGTCCTAGCTGCTTCCTTACCACATCCCTGCTTCTGCTGCTCTGCTCACCATTGTGCTGACAGTCACTAAACATGCTTGCAACATTGTCCTTTTCTCCAAATAAGACAGAAACTCTTTGAACACTGTCTGATTTACCACTATTTCCAGTACCAGACAGATAGATAGGAGGTATTAAATATTTCAAATTAATCTTATTAGGATCAAACACTTAATCTTCTAACCCCCAAATCACCAACCTGCTACTAACATTAGTAGAATATATAACTTCTACACTAGAAGACAGCTGACAGGGCAGCCAAACCTGCTCTTTTTAATCAGTTTAAAAACTTAAGAAATTATATAAAAAGAAGTTAAAGGGCTCAATTTCTCCCCTCTAATCAGAGAAACTTCTTGATTTTATTTCAAATTAATGAGATGTCTTTCTAATTTCTCAGAACCTACCAATGCTGGTCCATCCAGAAAGTAACCAGCACACAAGGCAGACGATAAGGGAGTGCAGAGATAGAAGAGCCATGGTAAATAGTGGTGAGAGTCTGATGGCCCTTGAATCTGGCAAAGGAACCTGGGTTCAGGTAAGCTCAATTTGAGAAACTCATGGAAGAGACTGTCTGGAGATGAAGGATGGAGGAAGTGACTCTGAGTGAGAGCAGGTGAGAGCAGATTGGTAAGTGCATCATGTAGAGTGAAAGAGAGCCAAGGAGGAGATATGGACTGACTCTTCAGGAATGGGGTTGGGGGGTAGCCACACGAAAGGAGTCTGAAGGAAACCTGGAAGTAATGCACAGTGTAGAGACTGAGGGAGAACAGTGCTTCTGGGAGCCAGGGAAGTCATAAACAACCTCAATTTACTTCCAGATTGTTCTTTCTCCACTCACTGCTGACTGTTTTCCTAGGGTTTCCTAGAAGTACATGCCTCCAAGCATATATCACTTCACCATCAACTGCAACCATGAAAAGCAAAGATGGGCTTCTAGGACAAGCTTTATATTGAATAAAAATTTCTAAATGACCCCCAAAAGGCTAAAGAACCAATAAAGCTCAATCAGACAAGAGAAGGTATTTAGGATAATGTGTACTAAGAGAATAAGAGCTGTGAGGCACAGTGACTAGCTAGCCTCCTCTACTGTACATGACAAAGCAAGATGAGACGCGCTCCAGGCTATGGCAGGATAATTTAGAGCTAAACTGCTCTTCTTAGCTCTTTCTAGGTTTACAGAACAAAGTGGACCCACATTCACTGTTCACTTAGAATGTTAATAGCAACACTGCAGAAGGCCTTAAGTATATGATCAATCTGTAATGAGGACATAAGCTGAGATGATGAGCAAAAACTGGTAAGAGCAGATGATAAGGACAACTCAAATGTTCTTTATCAACACAGCCATCAATGCACTCAACAAATGTAACTCCTGTGATTCCCACAATTCAATACAATAGCTACGGAAGCACTGAATAGAGGGCCAGCCAGGAACAAGGGTGTGTGTGGAGACTAATGATGGAAATAGGCTTTGTTGATCTGAAGTCAACAAAGACTGCAATGTGAAACATGACAAGAAACACCACAATGAACCAAAATTAGTGTTTAAGTATGTTTTTCTATTAGTCAAAACTTCCAGGAAGTTGGAAAGCTTTATCATGAGACTTTAGCACATCAAATATTGTCTATGAAAGTCCATTTTGCACTTGCACACATTTCTAGTGCAAAGAGAACCTACTATACCCAAGAAATCTGAATGATAGCCTAGAAAATAACTCATTATGTGTCAGCCAATGTAATTGCTGGGGGGTATTTTTGATAGTCTCTTGTTTTGTCCGTATTTTTAAGGGAAATAAGGGAGAACTTCACCCCCTCTTTGTGTGTGTGTGTGTGCGTAACTGATCATGTATGCTATTCTAGTAGATGGAAGATAAAAATGGTCCATTTTCCTGAGGTCAAAGTTCAAAATACTTAAAAGAAATCTGAGATGAGAGGCTGTCAGTTCCAGTCACTTACCAATGAGAGCATGCCCAGATATAAGTGTAAGCCTACCACATTGTGTCAACTTGACAAAACTGCTATTATGAAGCACCAAGGTTTATTAGGTGGTTTAAGCAACAGGAATTCGCTTTTACAGTTCTAAAGTCTAAAAATTCAAGATCATGGAGACAGAAGGGTTGGTTTCTTTACTGGGATTGTAGTCTATCTTTTCCCACACCATGATGTGGACTTGTCACTGTATTTGGTCATCTTCTCTGGAGCCATCATTTGGTCCTCCCATTATACGAGGTAGACTTCTCTCATGACACATATCTTCCTCTTTTCCGTGCTACTACATGGTCTCCTGATGTAAATGCTGTCTTCTCTCACACCAACACACGGTCCTCTCAGCAGATGTGCTGATGTATTAATCTGTTCTTCTGTTATTAGTCATGTTGGACTAAGGTCTACTAAATGACTGCAGTGAGCTTAAGTTATCCCTTTATTCATTTTTTGTGGATACTACGTGCCTTGCAGCTGGGGGCACTAAACAGCAAAACAAGAAATGTGAGAAAAAACAGATGTTTATCAGAGTGTGCTCAGCTGTTGTGGGCTATTGACAAACAAGTCTCTTGTCAGGGTATATAGCCTGAGATGGTTGCAAAAATGATATCTGCTTTCTGCTAGGAGTCAGCTCCCAACAACATACACACACACACACACACACAGAGGAAGAGAGAGAGAGAGAGAGAGAAAGAGAGAGAGAGAGAGAGAGGAGAGAGAGAGAGAAAGAGAGAGAAAGAGAGGAGAGAGAGAGAGAGAGAGAGAGAGAGAGAGAGAGAGAGAGAAATTGGGCATGGTTGCATGCTCGTGCTGCCCCTGAAATCCCAGCATGAGAAAATGAAAGCAGGAAGATCAAGGAGTCTAATGGCATCCCTTGGCCACAGTTTAAAGCCAAGGTAGGCTGACTGCGATCCTGTCTGAAAAAACAAAAAACAAACAAAAAAAATAAGCAACAATAAGTAAACAAAGTGCTTTTGTACCTGCAGAATTTGAATGTCAGTGCTTGGGAATAAATCCAAGATCTGTCTTGGGCTAGGTAACAGATGGACCGAGTTCCAAGTTTCAGTTCTGGAATATCCTTTCACGTATGGCAGAGGGCAACAGAAGGTATGTGTGTACAAGACAATATAGAATCAAGCTAGATACACTAATCTAAGGTGTTGAGATTAAAAATTTGGACTTGAAACATAAGACTCTGCTATGATCTTAGAAAAGGCACTGTATACATCCAATTCTGATTTCCTCTCATAGTGGTAGAAAATAACAGTATTAATTTTCATAGTTGCTGAAAATAAATGGAACAAACCAATAAAGCCTTCAACCACCTGACTGAATTCTATAATAAGAAGCTGTTATTGTTGTCATGATTACTATTGTGATTATTATCATTATAGAAGCAGATCTTCAGAGAGGCTGGATTCGCAGGTCTACACTCTGTTAAGACTGGAGACACCCACATGAAGGCCTCCACGAATAGATTTTAATGGAAACCATGGAAATGAATGAGATCACCAAGGAGACTGAATAAATGGAAACACAAAAAGGACCAAGATAGAACTTTGGAGAATATTACATTTAACAGGCAGCTAGAAGAGTTAAAAAAGAAAGCCTGCAAGAGTTAACAAGACAACCAAAGCAAGTGCTCCAAAATTTTGGGAAGAAATTTTAAGATGTGTCAGATGTCTGAGAGAGGTTGGGCTAGCCACAGACTGAGAAGTGCCCATCCGACTCAGTTTGAGTTGTCTGGGACTCTGGCAAGAGCAGCGCAAAGCACAAAAGCACATGCCAAATACTCAGACCTTAGTCAATGAATCATTTCAAAAAGACGAGGCAGTAATGCAGAAAACACACAAATCACTGAATACTCTTCAATGAGCTTGCTCAGTTTAGGCTCAAAACTCAATTGTGACTACATAGCTGCATTTACAAAATTATTTATTTGTATGTATGTGGGCATGTTTATGCTACACTGAACATGTAAAGTGTCCAAAGGACAATGTTTGGGCATTGCCTCCTTCCTTCCACCATGTGGGTCTGGGAGACTGAACACAGGTTGCCAGGCTTGGTAACAAGTACCCTTACCTGGTGAGCCTTCCCTCTGGCCACTTAGCTACATGTTAACTAACACCCAATCCTGACTGCTTGTGACTGCAGTGTTTCCCTTGTGTCAGTAAGGGACAGGCATATAATGAGCTGACTTACTTATTCTGCTGGCAAGTCCTTCCACTGAGTAAAAGCCAGTTTGTTTGCTTTTGGGCAGGGGAGGGGATATTGGTAGAAACAAAAGGTGGAACTCAATCATAACCTATACTGAAACTGCGTACTACTTTCACAATGTGCAACTACAAATATTAATATAGTTATAAGATGATAATATAGCTCATTTCTTCTGTAAAATACTGTATGTATATATAATTACTCAAAAGTGTGTCATTTTATTGCCACAGGGCAAAGTCAAGAACTCCTCCTCCTGCAATTACCATTACTGCCTTACAGGCATCATTTCACTGGGAGGGGAGATCACAGGAGTGAAAGATATTAATGGTCTGAGTCATTCAAGTACTTCTTGAATCATGTGAGAATCGAGTATAAAATTAGTCATTCTTGTAACTGAACCGAGAGTCTCAGATAAATTGATTGACTTTCAAACAACCAGTTAGGTATCTGGCTTCCAAATAAAAAAACACTCAATACTTTCCAATCTTCCTTTAAAAGCTCGACACACTTAGCATACATTAGTGGAACAGTTTGCTCCTATCCTGCTTAGTAAGAAGATTCAGTATTCTAATTCCTAATTTGTGGTCAGCTGGATAAAAAAGCTATGGGACGTGGCTCATACTAGAAATCTACAGAGAATTGGCTCATTTGTCCTCAGAACACTCTTTCAACAAATATTTACTGAGTCCCAATTGAATGTTAGGCATTGTGCTAAGCATTGAAGCATTTATGGATGCTGGCCTACATTTATGACAAACCACCAACCCAACTGGTCATACACAGGGTATGTTAATACAAGCCAACACTGTCTCCACCTATATGTAGCAAAATGACTTGGTAAAAATATTAAAAGGTGTCAACAGAGAATCACTATGCTTTCACTGTAGATACCCTCCCTTATTACATATACATATGGGAGATATGCTATACTTTTATGTTTTCCTATACCCCTTCTATTCTTAAGAAATATTCCTACATGTTCAATGATGGCCAGCACAGACCTTTCATTCCCTTCATCTCATGCCAACTTCTGTACTGTACAATTTACACTAACTTCTACTGGACTAAATTAGCTGTAGTTTGGTATGTTTTCTAGCACCATTAGTTAGTAAGAGTCTGACTTCTAACTAAACAGTGGAGAGAAAATACTTCCTTGTGGTTCATTATGACACACCAAATGGACTTTACAGTTTGCCAAGGTGTTGTAATACCACCACTGAGCAGTTCCAATCAGACATGGGATACTTTTCCTCCTTCAAGGTTCTTAGATAAAAATTAAAAAAGAGTAAGGTCAAATATGTATATATGCTACTCATCTAGTTTTAATGATCAGTCCTGTTAGAATACTCCCCAAAGATTTCAGCCAAATAAGGCAGCTGGTCACCTTCAGGCTGCTACTCACTACATATACGCACTCATGATGCTGAAAAATCACCCTAGTGCGTTGCTCATGGCACTACGCCCACTCTAATACTGGGGCCAACAGGATTCTCATTTCCCTGAGAGAACAAATGAAAATGCTGATCTCACCACCTAGAATTTGTTTGCTTTGTTTTGGAGGGATTTTTTTGACAATATTTAAGGAAACATATGGCTTATTTATTCATGTACTCATCCACTCAGTAATTTACTGATTTACTGAGTATCTGCTGCATCTCACCCTGTACTAGGCATTGGAAGATTTATTATGAATTAACAAATCAACTGTTCCCTACTACTATCGTGGGGTTTGGGATCTAGTAGGGAAACTGGTATTCTTAACTAGTGGGAAGAGCTTATGACACTACGGTAAGCACTTGGAAGAAAGCTTATCAGATGTTAGGGGAACATCTAATGAAGTAAATATTGAGACCACCATTTTATACAATATTTGTAAGTAAGTGCTCAGTCTAACAAAGTCTAAGGGAGGGTGTGATGAGGACTGTGGCTATTGCTAAAGAGCATCTACATTTTTAACTCCAAGTGGCTCAAAGCCTCAAGTTTAAAAAAACATCTTTATCTCAATTTCACAGACTCGAGGAGTAGATAGCTCTTAACAGTTAAACATCTTGCACAAGGTCAAAGTGGGGCAGTGACAGAAAGAACCAACTCATTCAAGCCTCCCTTTCACACCAACACTGTGCAAACATGAAGGACTCCAGGCAAATATCCAAACCACTGTGGTCATGTGTGAGTTCTCACAAGAAGACACTCTGACCTGGAACTGTCTTTGCCATCCACCATGCCTTTATCACCCATGGATTGAATCAATGCCTTATCAGTTGCCATGGTATGTCACTTAAGGACAATGAAGCAGTACAAAGATGCTGGTTAATACTAACTAATATAACTTATGTCCTATTAGTTAGAAACAAAGTATCATCAGCTGAAATCATCTTAGTTCTAGTACCTCATGAGATTAGGTAAGGTGGATTTCTGTTGATACTGGAAACCAGAGAGTAACAGATATTGTTTCTCTTAGGGCCAGAGTGGACAGGCAGGGGGGAAAGAACTAGTTTTACAACTCTTCCCCTCTGTCATAATTGGAGACCAGTTTACACCCCCACCCCACCCTACTTTATGGCAACTCTGGTTCTACTGGTTGGACAGTTTCAGAACTCAAGCAAAGAATGATTGTCCAAGGACTCAAAAACACCTCTACTGATCTGGAAGTTCAAGTAGAAGCCTAGTAATTCTGAGTCCCTCATGGCACAGACAGAAAAAGGCTAAATAATTGGTTGAGGCAGTGAGCTATGACTGCCAAAGGAAATCAGGATTGCTATGTGGAGTAAGAAAGGACAGTGTGATTCTGGTGGATCTCTTAGTGTTGCCGTATCAAATGGTAAAGATAATGGATGACAGAAGCCACTACATACAGACAGAGCAACCAGGACACTGGGATTCTAGGCAAATGCCACCAAAGCCAACTCTATATTTCCCCGTGTGTGTGTGTGTGTGTGTGTGTGTGTGTGTGTGTGTGTGTGTGTGTGT
>JANHMN010000012.1:41183719-41208370 GCA_030674055.1 Rhabdomys pumilio
TGTGTGTGTGTGTGTGTGTGTGTGTGTGTGTGTGTGTGTGTGTGTGTATGTGTGTGTGTGTGTGTTGGGGGGGTGGGTGTTTAATCTCTTACATTTTCTCACTCTCCTTTTTCCCTAATAGTTTATAAAGTAAGTTGATAGTTTAGCAGTTACTGGGTACTGAGGGAAAGTGAACAAAGGAAGCTCAGCCCAGAAATTCAATTTGGAACGGGAAACAGTAGTTGTCATTTTTATTTCTCTCTCCCCTTGTTGTGGAAAGAACAGAACAGATCTTTTCCTTAAAGAAAGCCGACATGTGTTAAGAGGACAAATTTTGCTGCTGCTGCTGCTGCTGCTGCTACTGTTTCTACAAATTTAAGCCTCAAAGAAAAGTGTAGATGCCCAGAGAGTGAGCAGTAGAACTCATCCGTCTAGAATTCCTAAACACATTTAGGTTTGATAAGTTTCTTATCTTAGTAGTGATGCTTCACTTGGGAACACCACAAATTCTTTGTAGCAAAAACACCAATGTTACCCTGGCCTTTGCATGTGGCACTTAATTACTGAGGAAGAAAAACAGCTGTGGTAGTTTGAATAAAAATGTCCCCTATAGATCCCTAGGGAGTAACACTATTAGGAGTTGTTGGAATAGGTGTGGTGTTGCTGGAGGAGTGTGTCACCTTTCCTGCTGTATGCAGACTCAGATATAGAACTCTCAGCTACCTCTCCAGCCCCGTGTCTGCCTGCAGGCTGTCACACTTCCTGTCATGATAATGGACTAAACCTCTGAAACTGAAAACCAGCCCCAATCAAATGGTTCCCTTTATAAGAGTTACTATGTTCCTGGTGTCTCTTTGCAGGAAGAAAACCCTAACTAAGGGAGAAGTTGGTACCAGGTACTGAAGTATTGCTGTGATAGGCCTGACCATGCTTTTGTTTGGAGGAATGTACACTTTGGTACTTTGGATTAGAAAAGCAATTGAGCACTTTAAATGGGGCTTAATGGGCCATCCTAATAAGAACATGAAGACAGTGGTACTGCCGGTGATTTGATCTGTGGGGGCCTGGCTCGAGAGGTTTCAGAGAAGAAGAATATTAGCATGTAGCCTAGAGACTATTCTTGTGATATTTTGGTGAAGAATGTAGCTGCTTTCTACCCTTTTCAAAAAAGTCTGCCTGAGGCTAAATTGAAGAGTTTTGGATTAATCACTTTGGCAGAGAAAATCTCAAAATAGCCTAGAATTGACTCTGTCATGTAGTTACTAGTATTCACTCTTAAAGAGATCTATAATGAAAGGGAACAAGATGAACAAGAAAAAATACAAAATGTATATCTTGAAGAGAAAAGGGGGCACCAGGAAATGGAATGAATCTAAGCTCTGTGTTCAAGGAGATTAACTAATAAAGAAAATCCTGATGTTGAATGACAGAGAGTGGGCAAGATCCCACCCAGCTAAGCTCCAACTTTAAAGAAAAGCTTAGTCCCAGTTGTGGTGGTACATGCCTTTAATCCCAGAACTAGGGAAGGAGAGGCAGGGGTTCTCTAAGTCTGAGGCCAGCATCATCTACGGAGCAAGATTCAGGACAGCCAAGCTTAGGTAATAAAGGAAACCACTAAAAACAGAAAGTGGATGAAGATGTATTTGAACGAGGGAGCCATGTTAAAGCCCCAGCAAGCAGAAGAACTTGGCAGCTTCAGCCACATGGTTCTAGCTTTAGACCTTTCTTTTTTTAAATCTGTACTGCACTGAGAGACGAAGGCACTTACTTCATAGTCACTGTCCCATGTAATCCCTTCAAAAAACAGAAGGAAAAGTAAGCACTATACCAACACCTAGTTCAGGACAAAAAGCCAAGACTAAGGGGTAGTCTAAGTGCAAATACCCAAAGAGCTCAGTGTTGGGGGGGAGGGGTGGCCTCATTTTGGAAGGCATGCTAAATCACTAAGGTTAAAACTTAACTTCTACTGTAGGCTTTACCAACTATGACCCAAGAGCCACAGCTGCTCAAGATATGTTAAAGATATAATGGAGAGACCAAGCCCCTGGCCTGGTGGAGTTTATACTCTGATTAATGGAAAAATAATACACCAAACAAGGTGGGAACAGTAAGTTCTTCTGTGATGGATGGTCAGAGACGGCTTCAAAATAATGTTCAACAGGGATCTAAAGAAATTAGGGCAGTGAGCCTGGAGTCTTAGCAGTTACAGAGACAGATGGGAAATAAGTCAGAGTGCAGGATACTAGGGAGCCGAGGAGTGAGCAGATCTGCTTCCCACTCTGGTTATTAGGATGGTTTTCAGAAAGCTTGCAGAAGGCAACCACTTAGTAGGCTACAACAGCTGTCTAAACAGAAGGTGATGAAGGCATGGTTTAGGCTGACAACAGTGAGAGGTGGTCAGATCCCAGTTATGCATTTGAGAAGGTAGAAATAACCATTTGCTGAGGAAAGATCAAATTATCTTCTTGATGGCTTAGATATGGGCTGAGAGACTGAACAACTCTGGTGCTTTGCTTGATTGAGCTGATGTGAGAGTCTGAGAAATAGAGAACCTGGAAAATATTTAAATTTAGCTCTGGAAAATTATATGCCCTATGATGTGGAAATGAAAAGAACACAGCTACACATCCAAGAGGTGGTTTTGGAGAAAGCAGTACGCTTTCCTATAAATGATGAAACAGGGTTAGGAAAGCAGACAAGGAAATCCTTTCGTCCAGAGAAATCAGATGACCTCAGGGAAGTCTGCCAAAAAAGACTGAATTCAACAGGAAAAGTGACAAAAAACAACCTAAAAGAAAGAACACTCCAACAGGTACTTGCTGGGGCAAGTGGAGTGAGTTCATCTCAAGAACTGGCCTAAAGGGACAGTAAATATGATCACATAGGTAAGCAACAGAAGCCACACAAAAGAGTTTGAAATGAAGCCTAGGAAATAAGGAATGAGGGAAGATAGGAATTCATGGGCAAGGCAGGCAGGCAAGCAAATTTTCAAACGTCCAAAGAGCTCTTGGGTTGCTAGAGAAAACAAGCTTACCCTGGGAGCCTCTGCCTGTGAAAGCAGGGGCAGAGGTGGGTGAACTAGCTTAAGGAGGTGGAAAGTAAGATATGACGATCTAAAAGGAATAAGGCAGCCAGATTTCTGATATGAGAAATACCTGCTGATTAGAAGGTACTACTTACTGAAAGCTACTCAACTCCCACCAAACAAGGGGAATTTTTAAATCTAGAATGTTGACAGTAAGAAGCCTATGGCTTCATAAAATAGAAAATGTCAACTATATATTAGTGACTTCATCTATATGGTTCTCACACAAGAAATCTGGAGTAGAGATTGGGATGGGAGCTCAGCAGCATAAAGATACAAATGTTAGTTATGAGCAAGACATCATCTCCAGGAACTGTGCACACTGTGAAATATAAGAGACTAAGGAAGAATACTAAGAATTGATGGGTCTGGAGAGAAGCAACAGAAGTGGGTTTGAGGGGTTGGAGACATGGCTCAGCAGTTAAGAACACTGGCTTCCAGCAGACCTTACAGAGGGCCTAGGGTCAGTTCCCAGTACCCACATGGCAGCTCACAACTGTCTGTAACTCCAGTTCAGCAGATCTGACACCCTCATACCAATGCACATAAAAATTTAAAAAGGAAGGAAGGAAGGAAGGAAGGAAGGAAGGAAGGAAGGAAGGAAGGAAGGAAGTGAGTTTGAAGGAATGGCCAGAAGCTAGCCAACAAAATCAGGTTTGCGATATAAAAGTTAAACACAGACAGGTCACATAAAGGGACATCAGACCAAAACCTCTGCATGTGCCACTAGGATTGTTACCCTGGGAAACCAAGGTAACTGTCAGCCTTGGGCTTCTCATCTGCACTAGAAAGCGTGTTCTTCTGTCTGCTGTACTCTGAGGTGAGCTTACATGCTGAAGTGTATGTAGCACTCCATAAGGCCATTCAGACATAGAAGGCACCACAAAACGCTGTCATGTTAGTATCCCATCCCTTATTTATACGAGACAAGGAAGCCTAACTAACAAGAATAACTAAGGCGAACATCACAGCATGATAAGGAAATGTTGCCAAATTCTGGACATTTATGACTTTTGCCGGTGTCCGCTGATACTCTACCCTTTACCTCTGGAAGGTGTGGTAACGAAGGCAGAACGCTGACGCATGATCAGATTTGTGTCCTTAGAAAAGGAAGCAGAGCTCTTAGGAGACAGATTGGCCCCTCTACCTTTTGAACAGACACTGAAAACAGTGGACTCTCACTGACATGCTGGTGTCCTAAGTAACTTGCCAGCCTCTAAGCTGTGGAGCACACATCGGCTATGTGTGAGTACCACTCACGGCAGTTTGTTAGAGCACCTCAAAGAAACTGAGACAAACATGCACCCAATATGGCGGGAACTTTGAAGAGGGGCAGCTGGGAGCAAAAGACCAGTCCCTTCCCTCTTCTCCTTCCTCCCATTCTGTAAGTGCAGCCTAAACTGCAGAAACTCTCTCGCCCCTGTCAAGGGGACTTACTTAAGCATACCTCCCCGTTTACAGAGAACTGTACTGTTTCCACTCACCATGAATTTGTGATGCAGGGATTTTAAGAGGCAGCTTTAAACCCACAAGCTATTCAGACAAAACATGCTGCACACAGGTTAGACTCATCAATCAGTGATTTCAAAAGTTCTTCTAAGTCTTTTAAAATGATAAGCCGGGTACTGCTTATCAAATGAAATAGTCTAACTACATGACTAAAGAGACCTTTGAACAATCAAACTGACTTACAGCTTAGTTTCAGCAGATACTTCCTAAGTGGCACACAGCACACACATTTCTTTCAAGGACTAAAGTCCCTCTGTCCTTCCTTGTTCTCAGTTTCTAAAGGATACCAAAATGTGCTAGGAAATGTCCTCTGTTGCTTCCATTTCTATTGTACAAAACATCATATTTCCTCAAATAAAATTTAAGAGTATGTCTCTGTTGCAGTTTGAGTGTGAAATGTTGCTCATAGGCTCACATTGTGTGAACACTTGGTCCCCAGTTAGTGGAGCTTTTTGGAAACAGAGCCTTGGGGAAGTGGGTCACTGAGGACAGGCCTTGGCCTTAGTAGCCTGGCCTTGCTTCCTATCTGCTCTTTGCCTCCTGAATGCAGATGCACATGCCAGCCTCCTGCCTCACATTTTTGCTGCCATGCTTCCTTGCCACAATAGACTGCATTCCTTCTTAACCTGTGAGCCAAAAGGAACCCGTCCTCCCTCAAGCTGCTTCTTATGAGGCATGGTCACAATAAGGACAAAAACAACTGGTATAATTCCTGAAAAGGAAATAAAATTACTCCACTCTTATCATACCTAGCCTTTCCTATCTCTTTAGCATAATTTCCTTTAGAGCATTATTGTTTTAAGATGGACTCTATCATAGTCAGGATTTCTACTGCTTCAACAAAACACCAGACCAAACAGCAAGTTGTGAAGGAAAAGGTTTATTTGGCTTACAGTTCCACATTGCTACTTATTACTGAAGGAAGTCAGGACAGGGCAGGAACCTGGAAGCAGAAGCTGATGCAGAGGACATAGAACAGTGCTGCTTATTGGACTGCTCAGCCTGCTTTCTTATAAAAGCTAGAACCACCGTTCCAGAGATGGTACAATGGGCTGGGCCCTCCCCAATCAACTGTCAATTAAGAAAATACCTTACAGTCAGCTCTATCTTAAGGAGGCATTTTCACATTTGAGGTCCCTCCTTTCAGATATCTCTGGTGTGTGTGTTGACATGAGATTAGCCAGCACAACTTCCTAACTTTTTCCATTATACTCTCAGCACACATGGACCATGTTTCCTTCCCTTCATCTATACTGCATCACATTGAATGTTCTGAGCATTCAAAGTTCTAATGAAAGACTATGAAAGACTCCAACTTACACATATTTAGATAAGCTTCTCTTGTCTCTGTAACGCAGCAGTGGCTGGTAATACTGACATTGATGCTGTGGTAAAGAACCATCTTTATTGGAATCTACAAATAAAGCACCAAGGACATGGAGAAAGAAGTCTCATATTCATCAGGAGCACACCTGCAATCCCAGCACTCGGCGCACAGAGGCAGAAGGCTATAGAGTGAGCCCCAGGCCAGTCTGAGCTACATAAGAAAACAACAACTCAAAAACAAAACAAATAAATAGGCGTGCTCCAGTCTGTGTCTGACAGTGCATAAAGGGACATGAGGTGAATGATGTGACTGTACATGGAGGAGTGTGGGGTGGGAGAGCTCAAAGTGTGAAAGATATCTGAGTGTACATAGGGAATATGGGAGCCATGAGGAAAAAGACATCAGAATGTATGCAGAGGGGCATGGAGTAAGAGATGTCAGAGTACACACCAGGACATGGGATGAACTATGCAAGACTGTACACGGAAGGGCAGGAGGTAGTGGGCCTAGGGATATACATTTTTGTGCTCTGCCTACTGAGGAATCAGAAACTTGGAAGAAGAAAGGCCCAGTGCCAAACCTCAAGAAAGCCTATTCTTTCTGAGCATTATCACTGGAAGCCCGGTCAGGGGAGTACTTATGGGATCATCTTCCTTGTCTCCCTTGGATCTCAGCCACAGCCCCACAGGTCAGGAGGTTTTTAACCAGATGAACTAACACCATTTCTTTTATGACCTAAAAGAAAAGGAAATGCTGTTTTGCCTCTTCCTATTGTAGCTAAGGTAAACCTACTTAGTAGACTAGAATAACAAAAACAAACAAACAAACAAACAAACCAACCCAAGGAAGCTTATCTATCAGGTAATATAACCTTTTTCCTTGAATCTATAAATTATCATCTACACACAATTTCTAATCGTTAAGTCTGATTCTAATCTGGCCTGCATCTCATGCCTCACACAGTGCAGGGTGAGAACAACATAGATGACTGGACCTTTCCTCGGCTCTCATGCCTCACATGGCAACAGTGCAACGGGACTAAGGACTAGTGCTCCAGTTCTCTGCTGTTCTTGTCCTCCGAGTGCTCCACAATAGTTCTGATGATGCCTTCTATGGAATGAACATAGCTTTCTTGCAATTAAAACTGCTTCCCACTAGCAGATCTATCCAACTGCTCTTTGCTTTCTAAGCCTCCTGTCAGGGATCCAGTGACAGCTGTGCTGTATGCAAATTCAAACAATAAGGCAAAGCCCTCCGCTTAGGTGCTTCACTACCTGTGGCGTGCCTTTCAGAATAATGCACACACTCAGTTTCTCATTACTTACAGGAGTTTCATAACACCACTGAAGTAAACACCCAAGAGCTGATAAGCTGAGACTACAGAGTGGCCACAAAACCAGAAAATAAGCATTGAGCATCCCTACTCTGGAAATTCAGTTTCCAAATGCTTCAGAATCTGAATCTTTTGGGCAACAACATAATGCCAAATAGGAAACTCCACAACCAACTTTATACAGTAGGTTAAAGTCAAAATGCAGGCACAACAGAAATTTTATTAAAATAATGTATGATCTTCAGCCTTTGTATAAGGTCTATATAAAACAAATGAATTTGTGTCCAGACCTAGATCCTATTCCTGAAATGCCTCACTATGTAAGCAAACACTTCAACTCTAAAACATTATGTCTGAAATAGTTCTCCCAAGTGTTTCAGACAAGAGTACTCAGCATGTATATCCTAATGCACTATAAGACCACCTTGTTATATTCCTAAATTTCCAGACTTGTGGTGGTACTTACACACATTTGTGTGCTCATGCACATATCTGTGTGTGTGTGTGTGTGTGTGTGTGCACATACGCACACCACAGGGACATATACCCCAGCACTCAGGAGGCAGAAGCAGACAGTTCTCTATGAGTTCATGGCCTACCTGATTGACCTACATAGCAACTTCTTGGTCAGCCAAGGATACATAGTCACCATTATCATGGTGATTCTAGTCCTCATTTCCCAGGTCCTCTAACTATAACCTATTGCCCCTGATTATTTTACTCCGGAAGTGGTTTAAGGCAGTGGCTAACTAAATAAATAAATATAAAATTTTTTAAAAGCTACCTAATATTATAACAGCTCCCAAATCAGTTTTTTATTTCCGTTTTCTTTTTTAAATTTCTTTTCACAAAATCCTTAGGTTCGGAGATTAAAAGAGACAATTACTATCTTCTCAGTGTCTATCACTAAAGTCCATGACCCTCATTTAATTCTTGAAGCTACCTCATGAGGTGCCATTATCCTGACAAATAAAGAAAAGCACACTGTTTGTGAGGACAGCTCACTAGTTGAACGTCACACAATCAGGCAGTGGAGAAGCAGCAGTAATGCTTGTCCTCCAGGCTTCACCTCAGTGTTCATTCCTCAGTCACCAACTCTCCACATGCTCCACACAGCCTCACAGACAAACACTGCCACCGTCTTCCATGAACAGACTGTCCCTATTGCTTCTTTACAATCACGGACAAGACTCCAGGCTGACATGACAAAGAGGAAGTGATTTCTCAGGAAGTAGGGGATAGCTCCATGACAGAGGACATGCTTAGTATGTGTGAGGCTCTGGGCTCAACCCTCAGTACCAAAGAGAAAAGCACATTCAGCCTCTGTAACACAAGTGGATACTGTGCAGCACACACTGGAGGGATGTCAGCCAGGCTCCCCCTTGTGATGAAAAGGATCGAATGTTTTCAAACACTCAAGCATAAAGCATCTCACAAAGTAGAGAAAGTTGGCCTCAGTTTTATATGACTTCAAATCCCTAAAATTCTCTTATATCCACAAGACTGCTATTTCAAAATAGAACATAAGTGGTTTTAGAAGAGTTAATTATAAATGTTTTATTTTAGTATAAAAGTTGCACATATATAACAATATCTTTTCCCTCAAACAGATAACACTAATGGGATCCCTCTTCTACAAATGACAAATCAGATAGAAGGTCACTTTTGTGTAGACTGAATTTCTTCAACCTTTACTTTTGAGAGTATTAGGCAAGATTCTAAATACACTTTATAATTAAGATATTTTCTCTCAGCTTATAGCTACATCCTATATGAATCTAACAAATGACATCTATCTTGAATACAGAAAAATCATAAAAAAGCCTTAACTTGTCTACAGGAAGAAATGTGAAGCTTTAGTGCTACCCCTTGAGAGCAGCAAGGTGACCTAGGTAAGTTCATTAGCCTTGCCAAGGTGCAGAGCCAATAGTGCCCACTGTGTCTAATGGTCTAAAGGTTACCAAGCTCTCTAATAAGGTTGGAGAGCCAAAAGGGTGTCTCACTTTGGGTAAAGAAATCTGGTTTCAGACTCTTACTCATAAGGGCAGGGAACTGAAGTTTGAGCTGGTGTTTACAAATCTGGCCTAAGCAAGCCGTGGGTACACAGTAAGTAATCATGGAAAACCAAAGAGAAATGACTTCTGTATCTCTCACCTGGATCTCAGCTAAGTCCTCCAAATCACTACACAAACTGATACTCATACCACCAATGGGCTTTTTCAATGCCTAATAGAAAGTAGACCAAAATAAACTACTTATGCTTAAATGTTCCTTAAGAGACTAGTCTGGAAACTCAGCTATTGAATTTATTTCTGTGAGAAATTGTGCTCCATGATTCCATTTAAAAAATCCAAACAGTAGGACATAGCTTTCTCTTCCGAACTCCAAGAGCTCAGAATCTTGCTCTGTCTCCTCTGGAGAAGACTCAGAAAGGCTCCTTGATTCTTCAGCTCAGGGCTGCTTCCATGCACACTATTCCATGGGTGGGCTGTTAAGTCTCCAGCAGTGCACAATCACCCTTCACTTGCAGGGCTGGGAGGGTGGGGATGGGGCTGGGTCAAAACACATGTCTGTCTATACTTGTTGCTTTATGGACAACTGCTCACTGAGCTATATAGGACAAATACTTCTAGTGCCCCATGTTAGAAATGAGGAGTCCAAAGTGCAAAAGTTTCAAGAGTGGCCCAAAGTTACAGCCTGGAAGGGCTAGGATTTGGAACCAGATTTTTATTTCTCAGTCTAATCTCCCTTATCAGTCAGATAGCAACTAGTCAGAAAAAAAAAAAGAAAAAGGCAGCAAGGGCAGCAAGGGACAGAAAGGTGACTGATTGTGGCTTATTCAATTTATTTTTAGACTAATTATATATGGCTTTATGGATTTTCACTAACTCTATTCTTTATTCTTGCACAATGAGCTAGCCACTAAAACCATCTGATCAGAGAGTATAAATTGTCTTAACTTAATCCATGTTTCTCCTTGTCACGCAGAGACTGTGACTCAGCGACTGAGCAAGCTGATCTGCATTAGGTACTGTTAAACTGTTAGATAGATTCCCCTCAAACTTCTCCTGGTAGGCAGGTGGACAGGAATAAACCTTTACCAAAAGACAACAGCCCTGAAGGCAAAAGGTAAATGTGGGTCTTAGACACTCCTTCCTTTCAGCTTAAGCTGTGAGGTAGGAAAACAAATACAGGAAAGTGATCTGCTGCCATTTATTCTGGCTTAGGTGGCTTAGAGGAGAAAGCTCACTAACTTAAATCACATGGGAAATATTTTTTCAGGAAGAGAAAAAAGTTAGGGATTGGAGCCACAACCTGCCTAGCTAGCACACACGATGCTCTGTGCTTAGAAACAGAAATAAGGGAAAACGGAGGTGGAGTAGAAGCTAGCCGGCCACAACAGTCAGACGTACTTTCACCTCTAAGCACTTTCACACGTTATCTCATTCTAAAAATCAAGATACCACTATCAGATAGGTGAGTGCAGCTATTGCGGGTTTACAAATGAGCATAAAGTCTAAGAAACTTGCTGAAGGTCACACAATACACTGATCATTAAGACTGAAATCTGTTACTACCATAACAGCACTGTGTATGACACAATTCGATGGAAAGGAAAGCACTTTAATCTCATGTTCTGACTGAGTCATTTCAATATTGTTAAAGAAAACACAATATAATATATAAACAGTTCTAATTTTATCATGTCATATTATATGCTACATATTATTTATAGGTATTCCAAGTAGTACCTCAAGAGTTTCTGCCAAGAAAGAAATGAGCAGATATGTTTTTGGCATTTTTAAAAACATAGCTTAATTACACCATATATGTCAAATTCATTTCTGATTTTATAAGAGGGGATTCTTTGAGCACACCTAGGAGACAGTCCAGCTCAAGGTCCCACTTAGGATTTTATGGGACACTTTAGGCTTTTGTTTCCCATCAAGGGCTAACTAAATTTAACCTTAGGCTGATCAGGGGTGGCCCACTGGGTCAACAGGGCTTGCATCTGAGTGTCAACAACATTCTAAGAACTACAAGTGGTTGAGGTGTCTGAAAGGCAGGCTGAGAGCGTACAGGGGCCAGCTGAGAAGAAGGTAACAAGCAAGTGTGTCCAGATGTCTGAGACTTACGTGTGTGCTGCCACATTCAACTATTTCTGGTTATTGTTTCCAATTACAAGAACGAGGACCAGGCCTTCCTAACAAGCACTTTCTTGCCAAATATAATTAAATGATTATTTTGAGATGAAAAGAAAGGAGGAAAGAAGTAATTTTTAAAACCATTTATAAGTGATACAAAGATATGAAATGCAAAAATATCTGGTGCTTAAATTATCAGGTTGGTCATGAAACAAAAGAAAAAAGTACTACTTTTGCCAGAAGCTCAATGTTTTGAGGGCAAAACAGAGAGCCGCCTCTCTAGATTTGAGTGAGTTTGCTGAGTACTGGCTCCATTTCCCAAAGTAAGTTTTGCAGTACCACAGTAACTCACTAGAGCCTGGGAATGTAACACCCTATACGCTTTCTATTATTCTCTTGCTTATAAATGCTTACAGAGATTCTAATCTGAAATGCAACTGACATATGATACATAAATTAATATTCATATAAATAATAAATAAGTACATAAATCCTACATATATTTTTGGCTAATACAATACCACTACCAAAAAGCTGTTGATACAGTTTTTCAAAGGGGTATCACAAACAAAATAAGATTTAAAGATATAACATATTTAAAGATATAACATTTTGTTTAGTCAGTAAACAGAATGATCTAATAATTCTGTATACACAGAAAAACATATTTAGGGTTTCATTTCTGGTACTTATATAAAATATCTAAGAAAATACCACACATTATTCTTAGACTAGAAATCACGTTCACCTAATTATCTGGTGCTTATCTTAGAACAACCCCCATACCATACACTAGCTTACCTCAGCTTCTATGGATAAAAATAAGTGCAGTTACTATCAGGCGACTTCAGTTTCAACTGTCCTGTGCACCAGCCCAGGCCCTGGTTCCTACCCAATCCTTCCAGGTAACAACACTGACAAGAGCACCACGCTCTACCCCAGCCAGCTCTCTACTCTAGTTTCTGGAGACATCTCTTCCACAGAAAAGCGAGAGAACGCAGTTTCCCATTGCCCACTCCAGTCTCCACATGTGAGCTAAAATTCCCTTCAGGATGCTGTCTGACTCTGACCAAGGGAGATGATGACTTTTTTGAGGAAGTTCCTATACAACCTGATGACACTGTGACAGAGTGTTGAGGTGGTTTCAGGATGTCACTTCTCATCCTTCTCAGATGACCTGCACTGCTATCCCCATACCCAGTAGAAATTGAGGCTCAAGGTCTAAACGTATACGAGCAGAATTTACTAAGTCTGTCCTTATTCACGGGTATGTTTTTATCATCTCTGTCAAACTAAATCACTGTTAAAACTATTTTGTAGCTGTCTTGTGGACAAATCGATAGGCTTTTGTATCTGAACTAGTTGAAGGCTTTTGTATCTGAACTAGGTGAAGTATGTTATGATCGTTAATTGCATAACTTAATTATCAGATCAATAAAGAACTGCTTTCAACTCCTCAGGTCAGTATGTATTCATCTTACAGTGAACCTAAACATTTGGTGATTTACTCCCCAGGTCAATCGGCTTGCCTGCCTTTCTCTATTACCCACTCACCACCACTGCCAGATGGTAAGAAAAAGCCTGAATCTCAAGCTTAGTTCTTGCCAATTATAGAGAAAAGATGATTCTGGAAGTAGATTAAAGTGGTTCCCCATGCTATACGGAGGTTCAGGTGTGTCCGGTCTGTGGTCCACAGGCTACATGCACCCCATGATAGCTATGAATTTAACCTCAAAAAAACTTGTAAACTTCTTAAAACAGGAGATTCTTTGATGTGGATTTTTTTTCTGTAATTTGATCATAGAGGTCTCAAATGTGAACTTTATAAATGATAAAACTGTGCCACAAAGCTACAGTTAGCTATGTCAGACAGATGACATCCAAGGTGAAGACAACAGATACTGCTATATTAAAGAGCAGTTCTGCCATGTCAATAGCTCATGTTGTGATAGGTGGGGTTCCTATTGCTACCAAGACTAAGGTTTTCATTCATCAGACCTATACCCCAGTGCTTAACTGGAGTGTGTGGTAACCCTGGTTGTTCAAAGATCTTTTCCCATGCCCTGCCTGCCAATTTGATAATCCCTAAATTAGATTCATTGTTGTCACAATGACCAAATTCTTGACAAGAAATGAAGGGGAAATGCTGTATTCTGGCCCTTAGTTCAGAGGATACAGTCCATCATGATGAGGAAGGTGAGGCAGGCGAGTGGGAGTGACCCCTAGCTGTGGCAGAGGGAACATGAGGTTGCTGGTTACATCCCAACCTCCTCTGGTGATCTACACTTGACAGGCAGGCCTCACTTCTTAATTTGTACAATCTCCCCAAAAAGCACAGCCAGGGAGGCTTAAGGATCCAAACCCATGGGTCTTTGAGGTTACCTTCCCCATTCCACCCTACACTCTTAATGAAAGCTGCTTCTGGCCTACTCTGTAACTCCCTCACTTTCCTGTCCACTGTCATTTCCCCTTCTTTCCATTCTCCCCGCCATAAATCACAGAGGGGTCTTGATTGTTTCCAGCAGACTCAGCCACACAATCCGGGTGTCTCTAAAAGCATCTTCATTCCTCCTCCTTAACTGGTGAAATCGCGTACCATTTTCCCTTTCTCTTCACTTCACAGAATAATCACTAAGGGCCACCTCCTGAGTAAATTTGGTGTGCTCTGCCCACTTCCCAGTTCCCTAGACAATACAAAACCTCTAGATAAGCTGCTGGATCCAGCCCCTAACTTCCTTTGTAAAATCAGGGAACTGCCAGGGGTGAAAAGATAGCTCAGCAGTGAGAAGAACATGGTGCTCTTACAGAGGATCTGGACTTAGTCCCAGTACCCACTTGGGAGCTAGGGTTACCTGTGACTCCAGTTCAGATGAACCAATGCCCTCTTCTGGCCTCCATGGAAACTGTACACATGTGATATACACACATAAAAATCAGACAAAACTCTTGGACACATATTTTAAATCTTGTTTTTAAAAGATGAGGTTGTGACTACAGGAGCATTTGACAAAGTGGACTCTTGGGCATGTCAGCCCTCCCTAAACCGTTTTCTAGTTAGCTCAGTTTAGGACATTTCTAAATATCCTTTTCCTTTGGAGAATTACATTGCATAAAAGCACATTAAAGGCTTTGGAGTATTTAAAGAAATTCTTTTATCAAGCATTCCCCAAGCTTACTTAACCACAAAATCCAATTCTCCTTTTATACTTATTCACATACCAATTAATTTGTATTACAGAGCAACTTTTGAAAATACTGCAATAGAGCACAAGGCCTACTAGAGTATTAAGCATTTTATAATTCTGATTAAAATTCAACACTTAATACCTAACAAAAGACTAAGAGGAATTTCTGTAAACGGTGAAAATGAATCTCAGTATAAGAATGCTCACCTCTAGCAGCCACATTCCCTTGATAACTAAAAGATTTATCTAAAGTCTTTCTTTCTTTTTTTTTTTTTTGATGAGAAATGATTTTATTGGGTGATTTTTTTTTAAAGGCATTGTCTGCCAGAGGGGTCGCTTACAGACATCATCAGAACCTACCCACATCCACCAAAGGAAGAAGAGCCACAAACCATTGCATTCCCTCAAGCAAGGAGCTCGTTGCAGAAGGGCTTCAGGGAGACTTGTAAATTAGTTCCAGATAGGTTGGGGAGCTTCCCAGTCCCAGGGCCTTTGAAACCTTCAAGCAGAATGCCCCTTCCTCTCTTTCTTCCATAGACTTGGGCTTTAAGAATGCACCATTTCCTGGAATTCTTTGGCCCCGATCTTCCCGTCGCCGTCATTGTCGGCTGCATCCAGCAAGGACTTGGTCTCTGAGTCAGTCAGTTCTCGAGCATCACTCTGGAACTTCTGTAGGAAATACTTGAGCTCCACTTCATCCAGGTATCCACTCTGGTCGTTGTCTATGAGCCAGAAGATATCCTTCACTTGGCTGGCAGACATCTTGGAGAGGCAGGATGTCTGGAAGAACTTTTGTGGTTCAAAGGTGTCTGGGTCTTGGCATTCCTGCAGGGCCGCCGCAATGTCATCAGCACTCAGAATGTCCGTGATGCTCATTTTCTACTCTGTAGAGCAAGCTGGCCTTGAACTCAGAAATCTGCCTGCCTCTGCCTCCCAAGTGCTGGGATTCCTAAAGTCTTTCCTATAGACCATCTCATTAGTGACATGTATAGGCCTAATTCCATGTATAAGACAAAAAGCCCCAAACACAAATGCAACTTGAAGATGACTACAGAGGAAGTTCTAAAGGACCAACATAAGAACCAGTAATCACAGAAAAAGATACATCCCAAGGCCAAGTAGCTGATGAGAAAATTCCCAAAGTTGGTGTTCCTCCCCCACCCCCGGCCCCGTACCCCACTGAATTGCTACCTCAGGGCAATGTTTCTACAGAAGGAAAAAATCACATATGATATAATTCATCCATAAGCTTCTGAACTGAACTGTTAAGAGGAAGCAGCTCACTCTGGGGAGTTCAGTGTGGGACACAGGAAGTAGAAAAGAGGGTGGGCTCCCAGGACTTGGCCATTTGGCACCAATAGCTTCTTACCTACTTCTCTCTTCTATCATCTTACCTTGCTAGTCCACAGCCTACTTTTCTCTGTACTTAGGAATTTTTATCTCTAGGCTTTATAAGCCCTAGATACTTTCTCCCTTTAGGGAGGGGCTCAGAAGGTCTAGAAGAGTGAGGGACATCTGTACATTCCCTCAGCAGATAACCATGCCCAGCAGGTACATCCTCTGGCCTAGAACTTCCTTTAGATGCTGGAAAATAAGGTATTAGCTTTCTAAGTGAACAGTTATGTTCCAATTTGGTTTCATTAAAATGGTAAGATTACCTATAGGGGCTGAGCATGGTGGTGAATGCCTTTAATTCTAGCACCTGGGAGACAGAATCAGGTGGAACTCTGTGAGTTGCAGGCCAGTCTGGTACACATGGTGATTTCCAGGACAGCAAGTCTACATAATGAGTCCCTGGGGTGGGTGATGGGAAGCTGTAGAGGTGGGGGGACTACTTATAGGGCCACATGTTAAAGTAGTAGATAATTAAGTTAACTTAAAAACAAACAAACAAAAGTCCTAGGCTTACCAGTTGATGAAGGGTGAAGGGTGAGAGGGCACAGGCACAGGGAAGTGACACATCAGAAATGGCCAAAATTCATTGCATAATGACAGGACTGAGGTAAAGTATACTTTGACCCAGCATGTACTTTTATCATACCTGGTTTTCAACACCACACATGAAGTATTTCTACTCGTCTCAACATATTAGCTATAAAAGGGAGATAACATTTCGGGTTAGCGTATCAAATAAAAAGCACAGTAAGCATAATCGGGTAGGCAGACCTGATTTGTGAGAACAACAAAAGAGCCAATGCTCTCCTCAGGCTTTCAGTAAAAATGTTTTAAACACTGTCTTAAAAACAAAAACAGCTATGTGACTGCAATCCGATTTAAATGCTTAAAGTCTTACATAATCTGCAAGCTATAAGTGGGACAAAGCAGAGTTTTGTGGAAAGTGAAGAAAACACTCAGGCTCTGGATTTCCCAACCACTTACTTGACAGTGACGCAAACAACACAGGTGAAGCTGGGTGACTCTTCCAAGGGCTGCAGTTTGCTCTAGAAGTGTACGCCCAAGTGAATCTCAAATTTCTTTTCAAAAGTTACTTTTCAAAAGCTCTATGACTATATGAAGTAATATATTTTATCACTAATAATTGATAATCTAAAGGACTAATACAAATCAGTTGAATCATTTGACATTTAGCTTTAAGGCTCCAATTCATTTTGAACATCAGAACTGAGATCATTAAAAAGTTTGTAAGGGTCATCAAGACAGCTGGGTTAAAGGTTAACTGACCGCTAAGCCTAACTCATAACCTGGATTTAATCCCTGGGAGCCACATGGTAGAAGGAAGAAACCAACTTCAAACTGACCTTTGGCCTCACCCAGGCACAGCAGCCCAAAGCATTTGTGCTTTGTCTGTGAAAGAATACATACTTGAAGACGGATTGAGGGAATCCCTTGAACTGGTCTGGAACTCACTTTCCTGTCTACTCTCAATAGTCTAAAGGCCACAGGCCAAATTACAGGTGTAGGTACAAACACTGATAAACACAATGAGAAGCACGGAAGATGACCACTGGATTTATTTTATCAGTCTAACTCCAGGAGTAGCATCTACTTGAAAAACAGAATGATCAGTAATGAAACTAGCCTTAAATTTGCTATTGTCACGATGTACATCACCAGGCACAGTAGCGAGCATGGCGTAAGCACTCAAAAAATCTGCTGGCAACTCAATCACTGACTAACCTCAGGGTTATGCCAGCACTGTACTTCAGGTTTTCATTTTCCAGGGTAAGCATTTTCTCTGCTTTTCTGATATTAATAATTTGGAATAATCAAGGGACTTTAAACTCTGACACGATGACCATCAAAAGGGAAGGAAGAGATGAATGGCATAGTGAAGGTTAAGAGTACTTAAGGCTCTTGCAGACAACAGCTCCCAAATGCCAGTCCCAGGGGATCTGATGCACTCTTTGGGCTTCCATGGGTACATGCATGTACATGCATGTATGGATTACACATAAACACACACAGCCACACACATAGACCCACAAATTAAAACAAACACCAACACCAGGAGGTGGTAGCATAACCCTTTAATCCTGTCATTCAAGAGGCAGAGGTAGAAACAAGTGGTCTCTGAGTTGGAGGCCAGCCTAGTCCACAAAGTGAGTTCCAAGACAGCCAAGGCAAAAAAAAAAAAAACAAAACAAAACAAAAAAAAACAAAAAAAACAAAAAAAACCAAAAACAACAACAAAAAAACACCGTCTTGAAAAACAAAGCAAAAACATATATCTTAAAAAAAAAAAAAAAAAACACATGGGGATGAGGGGGTGTCAGGATCAAGTGTGGGGAGAGACAGGAGAGGAAGAAGAGAGGGCCAAGAGAATGAATGGAAATCTGCAGCTGGCAGGAGTAGGGAAGTGGGGGGCATCTTTCGAATGTGCCAGAGACCTGGGATGAGGGAGGCTCTCAGGAATCAATGGGGTTGATCTTAGCTTAGATTCACAGCAGTGGGGATACAGAACCTGAAGAGGTCACCTCCTGCAGCCAGGATGAACACCAGTGGTGTGATAGGGATACCAACCTACCCACAAATCTTTTGACCAAAATGTATCCTGTCTACAAGAAATGCAGGGACAGTGATGGAGCAGAGACTGAGGGAATGACCAACCAATAACCAGTCCAACTTGAGACCCATCCCATGGGCAAGCAGCAATCCCTGAGCCTATTAATAATATTCTATTATGCTTGTAGACAGGAGCCTAGCATAACTGTCCTGAGAGGCTCCACCAAGCAGTGCTCTGAAACAGATGCAAAGAGCCACAGCAAAACATTGGACAGAGCTTAGGGATTCTTACAGAAGAGTTGAGGGAAGGATTGAGGGTCCCAAAGGGGTTAGGAACTCCACAGGAAGACCAACAAAGTCAACTAACCTGGACATTTGTGGGTTCTCAAAGACTAAACTACCAACCAAAGAGCATATATGGGGTGGGGTGGACCTAGGCTTCCACTCCACATATGTAGCAGATGTGCAGCTCCGTCTTCATGTGTATCCTCCAACAACTGGAGAGGGGGCTATCTCTAAAGCTATTGCCTGTCTGTGGAATGTGTTCCCTTAACTGGGCTGCCTTGTCTGGCCTCAGTGTGAGAAGATGTGCCTGACCCTGAAGAGACTTGATGTGCCAGAGTAGGACTACCCAGGGAGGCCTCTACTCTCTCAGAAGAGAAGGGGATGGGGTGGTGGAACAGGGACTGTGTTGGGGGGGAAACCGAAGGGAGGGGGCAGTGATCGTGATGTAAAGTGAATTTAAAACAGGACAAAAATGATAGGTTAAACAAATAAATACAGGCTATCAGAAATGGGGGCTGGGAAAGTAGCTCAGTTACTAGAGTGCTTGCCTAGCATGCATGAAAAAGTCCTGGGTTCAATTCCCACCATCCTATAAAACTGGGCACAATGATACACATTTATAATCTCACACACTGCAAGTTCAAATGTCCTGGGCTACATTAGACTATCTCAACTACATTAAAAAAAAAAAATTAAAGACCATCACAAATAAAGTATCCTCATTTCTGACAAAAGTCACATTAAGAAGTTAACTACCTTCCATTCTCCATATTAAGATTCACTTTATTCTCATCAGTAATATCTCTTCTTCAGAAGGGAGTTTTCTAACCAGCTACCAAAGATACTATGCTTGGAGTGATTAAATGGCTCAGTGACAATAATAAAATACCAATGATTGCTCATTAAATGTCTGTGTTCTATCCTAGACTTCAGAAATCAGAGATTAAGTCCTGTGGGTCGTGCTGACTTCCTATACCCTACACAGACAAGTGCTTGGCACATGATTATTCAACAGACATCTGGAGGGAAACCCATCTAATAGAGTTCTCAGAAGCAAGGGAAGGTATGGCAGGGCTACTGAAATCTAAGGACCAGAACATCTCTGTGTCCACATAAGATGGAAACAGGTTTTTCCAAGGCAGTCAACTGTGATAAAGGAAGTTACTATACCACAGGTATCATTATCAGTACACCCTCAGACTTTCCACAACATTTTTATAACACGTGTGCTCTCACGACTGAAAAGTCTCCATCCAAATTATCTCACAGGTATTAAACACACTCATTCTCAAAGTCTTTAGAAATGTTTTGGAAACTGGTCATTTTGTAATACATACTACATAATACTCCATCTACAAACAAACTTGCTAAAACCAGGTTCCTTTTCCCCTTTATGTTTTAGACCCCTGAAATGAATACTGATTCGTAATTAAACTTTCAGACTTATGGAATACAGTAGTACCAATTTCTCACAAGACAAAGGGTGGCAATCTAAGAGCTTCTGTGAACAGTTAAAGGGACTTCCCAGGGAATTACTGGCAAATCAATCCAGATATCTAAATCCAAAGTAAACTTCCCAACATGACCTTCCAATTCTAAGGGGGAGTAGAAGAGAGAGCTGTGTGTTCAAATGGTAAGTACCTCAATGACTGAAGTAACATCTAAAAAAAACTTTCTGTGGCTTACTGTGTAAAACTTCATAATCAGAAAGGCATCTGGCACAAGCTCCTAAGGGAGAGTACTATGTCTTCAGAAGTCTATGACAGAAGGAGGTTAGATGGGACCCACAGTTTCCCATCATCCAACCAGACTTACAACTTCATTTTAGATCATGAGCACTTCACACATTACCTTAATGAGCTTAAAGCTAATCCTGCATGACATAAATTTTAAAGTAAGCCAAGGTCATGAAAAGTATCCAAAACTGCAGTGAACAAAACAAAATACTGGTGTTTAGAAAGTGTGTGTCCTATATTTCCAAGTTCTATTTAGGAATCTGGGTTTTCAACAATACAGTATCTGACAGCTCCATCAAGAGCTTTGGATACCCAACTGTTTTGATACAGATTATCTAATCTGGTTCACTTAACAGTTGTGAAATTGGCAGATCAATGCTTTTATGATGAAACGAAGAACATAAGGTTCCAAGAGTAACTTTCGTGACAAGGATGGAACCTGAGGAAGTGGGAGAACTATGCCATTTCCATCCCTAGACTGTTGCTAGCTCTACAGTGCTGGCTGCCTCGGCACCTCCCCAACTGCTATTCATTCTTTATACCTTGGCATAAGCAACAAGGCAGTAACGCCATATCTTCAAGTAGAGAAAGTCATGTCAAAACACTTTCCTCCAAATCAGTCTTGCCCTCTGAGTCCCTGACTGCATGTCTCAAAAGCCCTTACAGGTTGTGACTACTTTGGTCTTGTGTGACACTTGCATTCACAATGTAATTTGGTACCAGAAAGGGAAAGACAGTTTTCTCCTCCATGAAAGCCCAGGAACATTGTAACAAGCATCAGAGTCTCTAAATCCACCCACTCTGTGTGCAGTAAAGTACTGGCCAAAAATCAGAAGAAACTCAAAAGTGTGAGTGTAGTGGGTATGCGTGTTTGGGGGCACCTCCAGATAGCAGACCTGCTGGTCACTACTGATACATGTGAGTTGGGTTTGCTTTGAGTTCAACTTTTTCTTTAAGAGTACTTGATCCCAGCACTTGGGAAGCAGAGGCAGGCGGATTTCTGAATTCGAGGCCAGCCTGGTCTACAGAGTGAGTTCCAGGATAGCTAGGACTACACAGAGAAACCCTGTTTCGAAAAAAACCAAAAAAAAAAAAAAAAAAGAGTACTTGAGGCCAGGCATGGTGGTGCATGCCTTTATTCCCAGTACTCATGAAGCAGAGGCAGTAAATTCTAGGCCAGCCAGTGCTATATAGTAAGACGGTCTCAAAACAATGACAGATATTGGGAGGGATGAGAGAGAACTCTATTTTTCTCTTAGCAGTGCATCAAGTATCTGTGAATCTTAAAGTTTAGGGGGAAAAACTAAATCCTTTGCTTTCAAAATCTTAAGCCACATGGATATACTTGCGCACAGGAAAGCTAAAGGTCAGTATCAAATAAAACCTATAGGAAATACAGTCAAAGCAGAATTGATCCTGACTTGGATCCTCAGCAGCAAGCACATCAAAGTCTTTATTTTCAACTGTAGATATATATTAGTAAAAGAATCATAAAAAAACAAAACAACCTGGGCATCCCAGCCCTGCTCCAGACATGTGGGAAAAACACAAAAATTAAAAAAAAAAAAAAAAAACAAAAAACCAAGGAGGAACTAACTGGCTGGTTCTAGAATTCAACTAGAACTAAGAACCTTTGGTCTAGCTGGGTGTGATGGCAAATGCCTATAATACTAGCTGAGGAGGAGGTGAGACTGAGCTACTGAGACTGAGACACTGTCTCAAGGTGGAGGGGTGGAGGGAAGGAGGGAGGGAGGGAGGGAGGGAGGGAGGGAGGGAGGGAGGGTGGGAGGGAAGGAAGGAAGGAAGGAAGGAAGGAATGGTACTAGTACTTTGGTCTAGTACTTTCTGGTTTACTGCTTTATTACCCATTTTCAAATTTGATGCCCCCAAAATGTATTTTCATATCAAAAAATTATTCAGAGAACTAGAACTAAAAGTCACAACAGTCAAAACCACTAGAATTTTACAATTTGAATGAGTTTATTATTTAGCTATAAGCAAATATTCTTAATCATAGTTATAATACACAAAAGACTAGGCATTGAAAAGCAGGAAAAACATCTGTATTTAATGCTCATAGTAGTGGCTTAAGTATTAGACAAGATAAAATTTTATCTTCATCTGAATAGTGGCTGGTCTTGTTAAACACTTGCTTTTTGGAATTTTCCCACAGCTGTAAGAATAAAAAACGAATAAAGAAACCAGAAGTGCAAGGCACCCTATTACACAGGTATCCAAAGTCACTTCAACAGGGAGTTTCCGTGGCTCAGAGACAAAGGATTCCTCAGAAGCATTACTGCAATCTGATTGCTCACTTCTTACTCAACACGGCACCACTAAAGAGGATGCTGCTACCTTCCCACCTCAACTGCCTGTGTGTTGTTCCTGTCACAGCTGGAGTCAACAGAGGTAAGTTTGGCTTCTGGAACAACTGAAATGCCGACTTTATTGTTAAAGTTACTATAAATGCTTCCACGTTATCTGATTCTACATATTTTGCAAGAGATGCATATTAGTTAAAGCTAGAGAATGAGTAAGTAAACCTGGTCTAAGTTATCTGCTTAGGCAAACACAACAGAAACAAGCTGCACACACTTTCAACAGTTTAATGAAAATTTACTCTTTTGAGGGGGCTTACACTAAAACTCTTCAGACAAAAAGGTAAGTCTTTCATCTGTTCACTAGCCTAGGTGTCTAGCTGGAAGCTGATGCTGATCAACATCTGCTTCAGTAAGACACGGAGGTATGAAGGGTAGAAAAGAACGTACATTTTGTTCTATTTCTAGACCACTGAGCTGTAAGCACACTACTCAGGGAAGTGGAATAAACTTACATGATTTATTGTAGACTGGACAGCCTTAACATAATGGTTTAGCTCTCGATCCATTTTAGCAAATTCGACCATGGCCTTGTCCATATTGTACTCACTACTCACTTCAGCTGAAAGAGAAAAAGAACCCATGATTATTTCCACTTCAAATGCCACATCTGGAAAAAGTTCAAACAACATAATCATCCAAAGGCTAATTTGTACAAATACTGCACTTTTCTTCAAAACCCCTTCAGCAATCATCTCTGTCTGTCTGTCTGTCTGTCTGTCTGTCTGTCCATCCCTTTCCTGAGCTTTCCAGGGCTTTGAGAGCCATTTACAGGGATTTGCCTTTTTCATGTGACATCCTGCTCTTCTTTCCTCACCTCTGTTCTTTCCTAGAATGAGACTTCCTATGGCTTTCCTAGCCTGTCGCATCTGACACACACACACACAAATCCACTGTATTGTTATTACAAAAGAGAACTAAGAATTAAAAAAACAAAATGAGCTGCAAAAATACTAAGTTCTGGTCTCTGGCCCCTTCTGCAACACATCAAGAGACAGGCACCAGTTTCACTGCATATTCCATGATTCTTCCTTCTCGGGGCCACTGTCACCTTTCCTTCCAATGTTTCCTCCCTGCTCAAGCTACACTGTTCTTCATCTGTGGTTTTCAGCTCCTCCAAACATCTGCTGGGCTCTGGAGTCTTAGCTGAGGCTGCCTGTAGGTCACAAATGGCCAGTGGAGATCCTTCTTAGGCTTTAAAGTTTATTACTAAAATGTGGCTGGGGCAGATTGGAGAAGGAAAAAGAGAGCCACCACCCAGAAGCACTTTGTCACTGGATTCCATAGCATACATTTCCACCATCAAAAGTCCCCCACCTAGGGCTGGGGAGACAATTCAGACAATCAGAGTACCTACAGCTCAGGTAGTGGATCTGAGCTCAGTTCCCAACTCTCACAAGTGGCAGTTCATAACTGCTTGAAACTCCAGGGACTGAGGCCCCCTGGCTCCCTGGCTCCCTGGGGCACCTGCACTCAAATGCATAAGAGCTCTCCCTCCCACACACACCCAACCCCACATACATGTAACTAAGGTAAAATACATCTTTTAAAAATTGCCCCATTTAGCCGATCTGGTGGCACAGGCAGGTAACCCCACCCAGCACTCATGAGGATGATGAAAGAAGTAGGAATTTAAAGTCAGTCTGGTATACTTTACCTCATCTCAATACCCCCACCCAACACACACACACACACACACACACACACACACACACACACACACACA
>JANHMN010000012.1:41208380-41278629 GCA_030674055.1 Rhabdomys pumilio
ACACACACACACACACACACACACACACACACACACACACACACACAGAGTTTCACAAAACCCTCAAATCCCATCTGAGCTCAAATCCCATCTGTTCTGAAAGTATATCAACCTAGAAGAAACTATTTGCTTAATTTATCCTAAAACCTACACTTCCTATTTTGGCACCATAAATAATCATGCCTTTCTTATCCCCATCTTTCTTATTTCTCCATAGACAAGAATGATGTGTTAGCGTTCCGGGATCCAACAAAGAGATATAGAATTAATATTTCTTCCATATTTTCCTAGGATCATTATTTCCTAAATCTGGAAGTATCCTACATGATATTCTGTTGAATTAAAATAAAGAAAACATATGGTCTATACTCATTTGTCTACTCTATTTTCACTGTGATCTTCTTTTTCCATCAGAAAAAAAAAGGAAATACCAATAATGGGTGGGGTAGGAGGCAGAGTCTCACAAAGATGCTAAAATCCTGAGAACGATAACCCAAGAGAGGAGGGTTTCACTGTATACCCTTCTATATAGTACTGGCAGTAGAGAGGCCGGTGCAGATGACAGAGCTTGGGAAGTAATGGCCACGAGGAGACAGCACACACATGTACAGTGATGCCAACACCTGTAACAGTTAACGAATGCTTCATTAGGCACCAGCACTGTGCATAGCATATTGTATTTATGGTATAGCCTACAGCACCATATCTGGCTGAGACAGGTAGTTGGTTGTTTTGTTTGTTCAATACTAGGGATTAAGTCTAGTGCCTTACACATACTAGGCAAGAATTTTATCACTGAGCTACATCCTCAGTCCTTTTAAATTGCCCTGATTGGTCTTGAATTCACTACGTAGCCCATACGGGTTTTCAACTAGGGTTCTTCTTGGCTTGGCTTCCAACGCTTGTATTACAGGCTCATACCACCAGACCAACCAAAGAGATGGGTAGTTTTTACTTGCTATTTACACAGAAGAAAGCTGAAATACCATATTCTAACAGTACAAAGCAGTTCCAACTCTGACTTTTTTTTTTTTTTTTTTTTTATGGTTTTTCGAGACAGGGTTTCTCTGTGTAGTCCTGGCTGTCCTGGAATCACTCAGTAGACCAGGCTGGCCTCGAACTCAGAAATCCGCCTGCCTCTGCCTACCAAGTGCTGGGATTAAAGGCGTGTGCCACTACCGCCCAGCCCAACTCTGACTTTTTAATGGCAAAACAAAGATGCTACTCTGTTGGACAAACCAGAATTTGAATTATGATAAAGACTCCAATCACAAGGATTTAAGGCAATCTGTGAGCATCAGCTTAGCTTCCATTTAGACCCTTAAAACTATACTTCTAAATCAGCCACTGGGAATTTGACTCAGAGGCTTAGTGGACCTGCTATGGAAGGCTCTTTTCTAAATTCCTCAAATAGAAGAAATGGGTAAGAAACAAAACTGCTTCTCCTGGGTTAGAAGCACACTCCGTTTTAGCATAGGGAAAGCATCTTTTCCCATCCTCACAGGAAGTTTGAAGCACTATGACAAGAGTCAGGTTACCCACTGAATGCTAAGAGAACACCAGTCAAGTCCAGATGCTGACAAGTCAAAGGCACACAAGTCTAAGAGCACTAGCAACCCAGCACACAGACAAGCTGCTACAAACTTCCTGTCAGGTCACAAAGAGAACTATAGAGAAATGGTTGGGGGAACAAGAGACCTACAAAAAATTCCTAAGTAGCACTCATGGTCAGAAATAACTTTTATTACATATATCTAATTCTCTCCCAGCTAAATATGGTCTAAGAGGGGTGGGAATATTGAAATTTCTTCAATATGTCATCCTACAAACAATGATTTATTAAACTCAACACTTTCAGTAACTGAATGAACCTACAGGAACTACATGAACATTGATTTCCAAGCCAGTGTACACATGGAGAAGACCCATGGGGACAACTCTGGGAGACCTGGCGCTTTAATTAAGAAATTATTCCAAGAAGTTAAAGTTAGTACAATAACTAGCTGAAATATGTCCCCCTATCTCCACACCAGCAAACCAAGTCCAGAGGGCACAGATAATCCCTGCTTTGCATTGTACAGTTCTAGCTGTCTGTAAGCATGCCAGCATTAGGCTGTTCTACAAACCTACCCAATGCCAATCAGAGCTATTTCTAACACTATGAAGAACCACTGTAGCCTGCACGACCTCACACTACATTATAAGTGTGACTTAGACCAGAAATACCTCATCCCTTGAAGACAAGTTCTGTTTTGTTTTTGTTTTTCCTACTCAGGGGCAAACTTCAAAAAACAAAACAAAAACCCCCAAAACAAAGAATAACAGAATTACTTGAAGAAGGCTTCATTTTAGATTGAAATACTCTGATGCTTACATAATTGGAGAAGTCTCTAGCTGGATGAAGTTGGTCTGCTTATGGTTTTCCTAAAGGCAGACAAGCCTATAATTATGCAATCTCGGCAGCCACGCTATTCATTAGACACGTCATCTGTTACTCAATGCTAAAATGCACCAACAGCAATAACTCTTACTATTCTCGGCTTTGAAGCACTGAAAACGCATTGAAGGTATATTAAGCAGAAATGGGTGACTTAGTGCTAGAATCAAACCAAACTTCAAACAAAATTTATAGGCTTTAATGAGAGGAAGATAATGGGCTGAGGCAGGAACAGATGTGAATGTATGGAGGTGAAACAGGAGCCACTGATGCCAGTTGTCCTGGATGTGGAGGAGCATGGCAAAATTAGAGACAGATCTGAGACAGGAGGGAGAGGAGGCAAGTAAGCTGCTTTTATGGACATGGACTCTCAGGGAGGAAGAATAACCCCCAAGTTGTGGCTAAAAACTAACTGTAGGTGGCAAGCATGGCAATATGGTATCCTTCCTTATGTGGCAGTGTGAGAGCACAAGATTTTTTTCCCCATTCAGTTGCAGTGCTGTCCAGGGTTGATTCACGCCTGTTTGTTCAGTATAATTTTCTAGGCCACAGGTTTAAAAACAGAAGCAGGTGGGGGAAGTTCTTTATCGTGCCATGTCTGAGTCCACCTGGTCATGATCAACAGACCAACCCAACTGCCATCCCAGACCAGCAACCAGGTTAGTGAGGGAGGGAGGGAAGGAGGCAAGAGGCACAGTTCTGGACCTACTTATTCTAAATAGGGCCTTTCCTAACCACAGGAGTGCTGTGCTGCAGCCCGTGCAGAGGAATAACCTTCCCTGAGGTCTAGCTCTGGGGTTTGGGAAACAGAGTTGAAAGTCACTCACAATTTCTAGGTCTTTTTACCAGACCAGCCTTCACTGAAACGAACATCAAAATGTAGGCTTGCCCTCCTCGTCTCTCCAAGCAAACCACATACAAAGACCCTGAACATCACTCCACCTTACATGTCTTTTTGATGTACCCTCATCGAAAGCTCCCTATGATCTCAGCTATAAGGTCCCCTCTGGACATCTCTCTACTGTCCAGAAAAGGACCAAGTATCCCAGCCCATATCAGGCCATAAAATCTCTTTACCTTTACCAGTAGGACATGTGTGCACACACACTAGGGAGGCACACCCTGAAAACAAATGTCACCTACTTACTCTTTCCACCTGCGGATCTGACTCAGTTGAACAACAGCTCCATGCTCAAGCTGTTTTCTGAAATTTTGTCCTAAACAAATAACAAGAAAACTGTGGGATCAGGTTAATTTTTCTATTCTACAAAGCTACACACAAGCATGTCTGAACAGAAACACAACCAATTACATGGAGTTGATTAAATTCAACAGCATGTATTTTACTAGTGAATTACCAAGCTAAGACAAAGCAGACATTTAGTGTTGCTAAGGACTGCTGACTATGAGTCAACATGACTCACACACTCAGAAGAATCTGATAAACACTAAATGTCATAAAATACACATACCATTTTGGCAAGGAAGGAGGAGGGTGGCAAAGGGTTGCCTGACTTTATTTTAAATTTCTTAGAATAAATGGCACATGTAGCCAGATGATTTAATTTTCTAAAGACTAGGAATAAGTATTTCCAGATCTCTTCAAATGAGAACTTGATTCCTCTGTATTTTCTACAAAAGGCATTTTTTTTTTTTTTTGAGAAATGAAAACAGGTGACAGTATAAACAATATCCTCAACTTCTCTGTGTCAAAATCAACCCAAAAACTGAGTTCCCTGGAAAATCAGTTCCAATTACCTATCTCTAGTGACATATATCTGTGTCTCCTGACAGACAGATATTAAGCAATCCACATTCATCAGGAGTTGAATTTAATGACTTACTCACTTGCTTGAGCAATCTTTAATAGAAACTTGGTTACTTCTCACTACGCTGAACTTCAAAGTTGTAATTATTCCTCCACAGATATTAGTGTGGTAAAATTAAAACTGAATCCCTATGTTATAACTGCCTCCCACTGGAAGTAAGTGTGCAGTCTCAGGTGTATGATGTAAACCAGTCAACAGCTGGTTTCTTCCCAAATTCTAGGAGAAATCCTGGAGGCCTTTCCACCTTTCTGTCATCTGCCTACCCACAGTCCTCCCATCACATAATAACAGATGTGGGAAGCTGAACACCACATAACTGAAAGGGCAGTCTGCTTGATAACTTTCTTGCAGACTGTAGTCTTTGGAAAGACTGTTTCCACTCCTCTATAACAGATATTAGAGTAGTACTGAGGGCTGGAATGATGGCTGAGTGGTTAAAAGCACTTGTGATTCTTGCAGAGAACCAGGGTTCAATTCCCAGCACCCACATGACAGCTCACAAGAGCCTGTAACTCCCAATCCAGGAGATTTGATGCCTTCTTTGGCCTCCATCAGCATCAGGAATGCACTTGGTGTACACTCATACATGCAGGCAAGTATTCATACACATGAAATAAAATACAAATCTTTTAAAACAAGAAAAAGAAAAAGAATAGTACCAAGTTCACAAAGTTACTATCAAGTAGGTACAGTGCTCAAAGCAGAGCCTGGCTTGGAGTAAGCACTAACCAGCCATATCTGTAACTAAAACCATTACAGAGTAGATAGTTAATCTGCAAATATAATTAGTTCAAATCCTAAAAGCATTTTGCCCTCAGAACTAAAAAGTATCAAGTATGTGTTAACTTGCAAAGTAACAAGATGAACCCATAGACTTCAAACCTCAATGAGAAGTATTACAGACACTCCTTTCCAAGTTCAGAAACTCCTTTCCCTTGCAAGTGGTTACTGAGCACTTATTACACACCAGGCATGGGAAATGCCTTAAAGGAAGAAGAACAGCAGCTACCACTGCTACACGCGGTAAAGAAGTTTAGCAGAAGGCCATGGCTGTTCACCACACTGGGGTAGAGGCTAAACAAATGGTTTCACTGCTCCCCATGGAGAATGACTGAGAATTATACTAGTCAAAGAAAACACTGATTATGAACAAAGAAAGCCATGAATGAAAAAAATGAACAACCTTGAATGGGCACTGACTATGTAAGGATCTGTGAACACACTACCTCCTGATCCAACATAAATTGGGCACGATTAAGCATACAACAGAGATAAGGAAATTAACTCCCAGAGAGGTGAAATCATCTGGCAGGTCATAGAGTTAATAAATGGTAGAGTTATGACTTGAAGTCAGCACCAGAGGCACAAACCACAGTGTCTGAACTATCATAGACACAGACAAACATACTTGATACAGAAGCCATGGAGTAATGAATGTGTTGTTCCTTATCTAGAAGCTTTTTGTTGCATCGCCTTCCTGTGAGAGGAAAGGACACAGGGGAAAGAGACTATTTACTGTGATCCTCATCAGACTTGGTTTCCCTTCACTATACAAACAGCTACCTTCGTGAAACATTTGCTGGCACTCCATAAACTGCCGTGGCAAAGGTGTCACAAAATCACAGAAATGAATGCTGCCAGTTCCTAACACATCGTAGGCTCTTCTCATCTTAATCACACCTGAGACTCTCTCTTGCGTTCTGAGGGTCAGTCAGGTCTTTGATTTGACTCAAATACATTCCCCGAATCCCAAGCATCGATTTCTTCTGACTAGACTGGAAAGAAGTGGTGAGTTCAAGGCAGGAAGCAATATGTTCACAGCAGCATTTCTGAACTGACAACGTTTCTGTCTGTGCCAAGTCTTACACTGTGAGACTTGCAGACCCAGGAAAGAGGCTTAAGAAACAGAGTTTGGCTCCAATTCTGGTCCAACACCAAAGCTCCTGCATGAATTTCTGGCAATACAGACAAAAAGGCATCTCTTCTGAATAAGCCTACAATGGTTACTGAGAAACTTAAAGAGAATACTGGTGAATCATCCAACCCGATACCTCAAACACAGAAGACCTGTGAAAACTGAAGGCTATTTTTCTTTATTAATCATACTTTCTAATATTCTCAATATAAATTTATCTCACTTGAGCTAGTAAATGTTTAATCATGTGGTTTACCCACATATTTAAAGGCAATGTTTAAGACTAATAAAGCATACAGCTGAAAACTGAGATGATACACAAATGTGGTGTTTACAGTCTGCAAAGTTCTCTACCCAGAGTCAACACTGCTGTGAGGCTCCTGACTGTAATCTCATAGAGCTAGTCTGTGTAGTACATGCTCCCTTCTGAAGATGACTACAGACATATCAAAATAGTAAAAGACAGAATGGAAGCAAGGACTCAAAGCATGATGTGATAGGAAAAATGACTTTCATGTCTCCCAGTGAAATCACAGTGTTCTTTAGCTGCCCAGTCTTCATGTACAGGAACACAAAGACTGAGACCATGCCTCTTTTAACTCCAGGATATCTACTCTACAGTACTAACATAAAACCAACACAACCATGTTCCACAGAAAAGCAAGGACAGTAATGCTAGGCAGAGAACAGAAGTTTAGTAATTAAGCTAAGCAAGTTCAGTAATAAAGTTCCCACTCAGATACCCAACAGTGATTACTACCAAACACAGTCTCCACGACAGGCATTTGCTGTATCCTGAAGAGCGATCAATAGGGCAGCGCTGTATCTTCTTACAAAGAGCACTGACAAATTTTCACCCCATTCAGAATGTCTTCAAGAGCACTGATACAGAGAATAGAACTCTGTCTGCCTTGGTGTGATGAGAAAGTTTGTTCCACAGCTGAACTACTCTAATTATTGGGATCTTCCCAGACAAGTCTAGGTTAGCACCAGGCAGAGATAACAATAAGTCTGAACCCTCTACACATTAAATTATTTATATTTCAAGCACATGTATAGAGTGATTTTATTCTTGCTCTACATGGTTCATAAACTACTACAGGCATATTAATTTGTTTTCAATGTAATTGCCCTAAATCAGCAATGACATCCAAGACTGTTTGTCTTCCCTTCTTTAAAAATCTCATATCAAAAAAACAATGAATATAGACACTTAAACCTACTAAAAACTTGTCAGGGAGTTTTCTGATAAGTGAAATAAACTCCTATAATAATATGACCACCTACTACAGTATCTAGTTTGGGAAAACAATTATAGTCAAATCTAAAATGAGAAATAAAGAACTATTAATATTCACTGAGCAAGTGGTTCTGAACTCTAAAGTACCAATTGTAACACTGTAGCAGTATTTATGAAATGGGAGGATGTAATATATCACAACCGATACACAAGCACCCAGCCTCAGCACCGAACAGAACAAGGGCAACTTCAAGACCTAACCTTCACTCACTGTGGCCGCTCCCACTCTAACTGGGGCTGCCTAGCTTCTGTCCTCATTGGTTTTTCCAGTCACTGTTGAACTTCCTGTGTGATCTACTTTGCCAATAGCTTTTTCTCTCTAATCCTTTTACCAACTAATCAACTCTCTTTCTTTGATGTTACATTCTTGTTTATCAAAAATCTGCTGCTTTTTACCAGTGGGTGAGCAGGTTATTCTCTGGTCTGAAGCAACCAAATTTTTTTTTAAAAGAGATGCAAGAAAAAGTTGTAAAGGTGTATAAGATGATGATCGTGTGCAAAGAGAAAGGGAAGTGAGCGGCTAGAAGCCTATGACATGTGCTAGTAAACTTAGTCTCCTGAGGAAGCTTCCAGGCTGTAGAAACACAAAACCAACCAAAATCCCTGCTGACTTTTGTATCAAGTGTCGAGTATAAAATCTTCAGGATATGCAGAGGACCTGCTGGAGGCCCAGAACTACCTGAGGGAGGTACAAGGTAAGGCTCCCATATCAGGATAATCAGTATTGGCAGAAGCACCAACAAGTTAACAGAAGAGTCCAAAAGCCAAGACGCACATACATGGACAACTGACCTAACAAAGGTACAAAGGCAAGTCACCAGAGGGAAACTTCTGCAACTGGCACTAGAACCATAGACTACTAAAAGAAAAAGAGAAGCAGAAAGAGTGGGAAGAAAAGGGGGAGGGACAAAGGATGGAAAGGAAAAAATGAAACAGATGCACACCCTTATACAATGTTTAAAACATAAAACTTTCATAAAAGAAAAACCGTCCAGAGAAAAACCTTTAGACTCAGCTGTTACTCATAGCACCGTTCATGAGAACAAATTGGTAAAGATGTCGTCAAAATAAAATCACATGTCTTTAAAATAATCTGTTGAGAACATAGACTGGAAGAAAATACAAATAATATATCTGTTGAAGAATTTATATTTAGAATATACAATATAAAAAAAAAGACAGTCCAAAAGCAAATAGGGACACAGCACAACAGCAATGTCACCAGAGGTGAATGGCAATGAAGCACATGAAAGGAGCTCCAATTTTATTAAACACTTGATATAAGCTAAAGACGTCCCAAACAGAACAGCAAGCCACAGCTGACTAGCTGCTGAGGTGGCCAGCCCTCTGAGGCCAGCCTGGACCTGACTGCAGAGGGAGCAGGAATTACAGCTCTACTCTGTTCCACGAAGCATTATTAACTCCTAGGCAACTATCTGACAAAAGAGCACATTTAATATAATTCACACTTATCACAATGACTCACACAGACTTTAGAGTACAATGTCTCAGTGTCATCAGTATGCTTTTGATGAGATTTCTGTTGGATTTTGATAGAGTCTCAATAAGTTCTATAAGTTGTCCTCACACTCAGGATCCTCCAGCCTTGGCCTCCTGTGTGGTGGAATTTACAGGTGTACATGCCTGACACTCACTCATTACAATTTTTATGTAAAATGTGCAAACATTCCTTTATAACAAATAATAATTTATATGATTAATAAATATACAATAAAATATAATCTATATTATTAATGTTTATTAACAAATAATAATTTGTTAATAAATCATTATTTGTTAATAAAACAAATATCACTCCCTCCCCCCAAAAAAGGAAACAAAGAAATAAAGATACAAACAAAAGCCAGCAGTTAAGAGTCTCTTGGCAGTTTGCTGGTACATGACTGCTTTCTCTTTCGTGTTTTCTGTAATTCATGGTTCTGAGTACCGACAGCTCAGGGGCATCTACTCTGCCTATGAAGTAGTTAAAACAACAATCTCAGAGTCCTAAACCTGAGACTGACTGACAGCAATCTTGGGGTACAGCTTAAGAATAGACAGGGACAAAAAGCAATCTATATCTTTACAAGTCCCACAGACAGTCTGTCCTACTGCATGGGAAGATGTGAGGGCTGTTGTTCTAATATGTGATTTAGAGTTGGAGTCACAGACTGCCTTTTGTCTTGGATTCTTTTCTTAATAGAATATAAGGTAAAAATATAAAAGAAAATCACTGTTTTCAACAATCTAAAACTCAATCAGCTGGTTCTCTATTTTTATGCTCCCAACTTATTTTAGGCCTTTATTAAACTAGAAACTAAAATTGGGTGTAAAAACCCACAAATAATGCATTCTACAAAAGTGTTTGTTTTAGAATAAGCTTCGCTCCTAAATATCCTAGCCATTCACTCATATCTATTTTTGAAACTGTAACCAGCATTCTTCTAAAGTCTCTAGATTTGTTCCTAGTTTTAGCTACAAATTGTCACTTTCCAGTGAACATCTGTGAGGCTTTTAATTAGCCTCCCACAAATGGATACATTAAAAAAAAATCTAGTTAATTTCTGAAGCTTTTCATGAAGATAGTACAATGAGGAAACACAGGAGGCTAAATCAGGACATCTGAGCCTGTCAGTGATGTGCTCTGACACTCTGGGTTAAACACTGAATCTTTCTGGGGCTCAGTCCCCTCATTTAAAAAGACGGAATTGAAATAAATGCCCTAAAAGTCCATTTCAAGCTGAAGCACTGAAAAAGCTGCAATTTTACTCTAATGCTCTATAACAGTAGCATGTCAACATTGATGAGCTATTACAGAATGGTTTCCTTAAGTATTTATCTATACTTTAAATTTTAAAAATTATTTTAAGATATATGCATCTTTTAGGAGTCCAAGAACCTCTTGATAATACTTCCTAGAGAGCAGAACAGTGAAGAAAATGAATACACATATTCTTAGTTAATGTAGCACCAAATGGCATTAGAAATCCTAAGCTTCTTGTTTTTTATTGGGTCAATTAATTTATCAATGAGATTTGTGGGGGTGCAACCATAAGTCCCTCACCAAAAACCTTGCTTTCACACTGTTGCTAACAACCTATACTCTAGATGAAGCCTGTGTTTGAATTCTGGGCCCATCACCAAAGATATTTTTACAATCCCAAGTTATGATCTAAACTTTATCTATTTTCTTTTCAGAAATTTTCCTATGTTAGATAATTAAAGAAAAGCACTTAGCACAGAACCCAGAATAGACTAAACAGCAAGCATTAGCTAGCTTACTAATATTACCAAAGTACAGTATTGGTCTTTTAACCAGACTATTACAGAAGTGATCTGCAACTCAATTTAGTAAACTACTTTTGGCTAGCTATGCACCCAAAGTCAGGGGCTAGGGTTCTTAAATGCAGAATTACTTACAAGGCTTGTTTCAAACACATATTACTGAGCTCTATTTAAAATAAGTACCCCAAGTGCTTTCCCACAGGCAGCTAAGCCACAATCAGAGGCATTTTTCTACAGCAATTTCTTTTGTTTTTTACTTTTTTGATTTCTTTATTGTTTTTTCTTTTTTTATTAGACATTTTATTTATATTTCAGATGTTATCCCATTCCCCCCCACACACACCCAGAAACCCCCTTATCCCATCTCCCCTACTCCAGCTTCTATGAGGATGTGCCCCCCCACCCAACTACCCACTCCCACCTCTCCGCCCTCGAGTTCCCCCACACTGGGGCATCCAGCCTTCACGAGATCAAAGACCTCCTCTCCCACCTATGCCCCACAAGGAAAGCGATACTCCCCTACATATACAGCTGGAGCCATAGGTCCCTCCCTATATGCTCCCAGGACATAGACCCTGGGAGCTCTGGTTGGTTGGCACTGTTGCTCTCCCCATGGGGCTGCAAACCCCTTCAGCTTCTTCAGTCTTCCCTCTAACTCTTCCATTGGGAACCCTGTGATCAGTTCAATGTCTAGCTGTGAGCATCTGCCTCTGTATATGTCAGGCTCTGGCAAACCTCTAAGGAGACAGCTATATCAGGCTCCTGTCAGCATGCACCTCCTAGCATCCACATCAGTGTCAACCTTTGGTGACTGTACAAGGGATGGATACTCAGGTGGAGCAGTCTCCAGACGGCCCCTCCTTCAGTTTCTGTCCACACTTTGTCTCCATATTAGCTCCCATGAGTATTTTGTTACTTCTTCTAGGAAGGACAAAAGCACCCACACTTTGGTCTTCCTTTTTCAGGAGCTTCATGTGGTCTGTGAGTTGTATCTTGAGTATTTCGAGTTTTGGGGCTAATATCCACTTATCAGCGAGTGCATGCCATGTGTTTTCTTTTGTGACTGGGTTACCTCACTCAGGATGATATTTTCTAGTTCCATCCATTTGCCTAAGAATTTCATGAATTCATTCTTTTTAATAGCTGAGTAATACTCCATTGTGTAAATGTATCACATTTTCTGTATTCATTCCTCTGTTGAAGGACATCTGGGTTCTTTCCAACTTCTGGCTATTATAAATAAGGCTGCTATGAACATAGTGGAGTATGTGTCCTTGTTATATGTTGGAGCATTTTCTGGGTATATGCCCAGGAGTGGTATAGCTGGGTCCTCAGGTAATGCTATGTTCAATTTTCTTAAGAAATTCCAGATTGATTTCCCAAGTGGGTGTATCAGCTTGCAATCCCACCAACAATGGAGGAGTGTTCCTCTTTCTCCACATCCTCACCAGCATCTGCTATCACCTGAGTTTTTGATCTTAGCCATTCTGACTGGTGTGAGGTAGAATCTCGAGGTTGTTTTGATTTGCATTTCCCGTATGACTAAGGATGATGAACATTTCTTTAGGTGCTTCTCAGCCATTCGAGTTTCCTCAGTTGAGAATTCTTTGTTTAGCTCTGTACCCCATTTTTAAAATAGGGTTATTTGGTTGTCTGGAGTCTAACTTCTTGAGTTCTTTGTAAATATTGGATATTAGCCCTCTATCAGATGTAGGATTGGTAAAGATCTTTCCCAGTCTGTTGGTTGCCGTTTTGTCCTACTGACAGTGTTCTTTGCTTTACAGAAGCTTTGCAATTTTATGAAGTCCCATTTGTCAATTCTTGATCTTATAGTATAAGCCACTGGTGTTCTGTTCAGGAACTTTTCCCCTGTGCCTAAGTATTCAAAGCTCTTCCCTGCCTTCTATTCTATTAGCTTCAGTGTATCTGGTTTTATGTGGAGTTCCTTGATCCACTTGGACTTGAGTTTTGTACAAGGAGATAATAATCTTGAATCAATCTGCATTTTTCTGGCTGACCTCCAGTTCAACCAGCACCATTTGTTAAAAATGCTGTCCTTTCTCCACTGGATGGTTTTAGCTCCTTTGTCAAAGATCAAGTGACCATAGGTGTGTGGGTTCATTTCCGGGTCTTCAATTCTATTCCGTTGATCTTTCTGCCTGTCTCTGTTTTTATCACTATTGGTCTGTAGTAAAGCTTTAGGTTAGGGATAGCGATTCCCCCAGAAGTTCTTTTATTGTTGAGTAGTTCTCGCTAGCCTGGGTTTTTGTTATTCCAAATGAATTTGCAAATTGCTCTTTCTATGAAGAATTAAGTTAGAATTTTGATGGGGATTGCATTGAATCTGTAGATTGCTTTTGGCAAGATGGCTATTTTTACGCTATTAATCCTGCCAATCCATGAGCATGGGAGATCTTTCCATCTTCTGAGATCTTCTTCAATTTCTTTCTTCGAGACTTGAAGTTCTTGTCATACAGATTTTTCACTTGCTTGGTTAGATTCACACTAAGGTATTTTATATTATTTGTGACTGTTGTGAAGGGTGTCATTTCCCTAATTTCTTTCTCAGTCTGTTTATCCTTCGAGTAGAGGAAGGCTACTGATGTGTTTGAGTTAATTTTATATCCAGTCAGTTTGCTGAAGTAGTTTATCAGCAATTTCAAAGAGAATTTCTCCCCTCAAGAACGTTCAACATCCTTAGTCATCAGGGAAATTCAAATCAAAACAACCTAAGGTTTCACCTTACACCAAACAGAATGGCTAAGATCAAAAACTCAAGTGACAGTACATGCTGACAAGGATATGAAGAAAGAGGAAGACTCCTCCATTGCTGGCAGGATTACAAACTGGTACAGCCACTCTGGAAATCAATCTGGAATTTCTTCAGAAAATTGGACACAGCTTTACCTTATAACCCAGCCATACCACTTTTGGGCATATCCCCAAAAGATGCCTCACCAAACCACAGGGACATGTGCTCCACTATGTTCATAGCAGCCTTATTTATAACAGCCAGAAGCTGTATCAAGCCAGATGTCCCTCAGCAGAAGAATGGATACAGAAAATGTGGTTCATTTACATAATGGAATACTACCCAGCTATTAAAAACGAGGACATCATGAATTTTTGCAGACAAATGAATGAAACTAGAAAATATCATTCTGAGTGAGGTAACCCAGACCCCAAAAAGACACACATAGTATGTACTCACTGGTAAGTGGATACTAGCCAAACAGTTCAGAATACCCATGATACAATTCACTGACCATATGAACCTTAATAAGAAGCAAAGCCCAAGTATGGATACCTCAATCTCTCTTAGAAGGGGAAACAAAATAATCATGGGAAGCAGAGGGAGGGAGAGACCTAGATGGCAGACGGGAAGAAAAGGGATATGAGAGAAGCAGGATCAGATATGGGAGGAGGGGGGAGACAGGAGAAAAGCAGAGGGCCTGGATAATGAATAGAAATATGCAGGAGTATGGTGTGGGGGGGAACCTCTAGAAAGTCTCAGATACTAGAAATGTGAGAGGTTCCCAGGACCCAATGGAGATGACCTTAGCCAAAATGCCCAATAGTTGGGATATGGAACCTAAAGAGACCACCTCCAGTAGATAGACATAGCCCCGACTTGAGGCATAAGGCCACCCACTCATCTTCAAAATTTTTAATCCAGAATTGTTCTTGTCTAAAGGAAATGCAGGGACAAAAATGGAGCAAAGACTGAGTGAAAGGTCACCCAGTGATTGGCCCAACTTGGGACCCAACCCATGCAGGTACCAAATCCTGACACTATTGCTGATGCCAAGATGTGCTGGCAGACAGGAGCCTAACATGGCTGTCCTCTGAGAGGCTCTACTAGCAGCTAACTAAGATAGTTGCAGATACTTACAGTCAACCATTGGACTGAGGTCAGGGACCCCTATGGAAGAGTTAGGGAAAGGACTGAAGGAGCTGAAGGAGATTGGAACAACAGTGTCAACTAACCTGGACCCCTCAGAGCTCCCAGAGACTAAGCCACCAACCAAAGCAGAGGACTATCTTGTCTGGCCTCAGTGGGAAAGGATGCACTTAATCCTGTAGAAAATTAATACCCCAGGGAAGGGAGATGCTAGCGGGGTGAGATGGAAATGGGTGGGTGGGTGGGAAAGCATCTGTCAGAAGCAAAGAGGAGGGGGGTGGGGTAAAAAAACTTATGGAGGGGAGACCAAGAAGGATGGCAACATTCAAAATGTAAATAAATAAAATAATAATTTAAAAAAAAAACTTAATAAAACTCCAAGTCTTTGTTCTTCTCACTTCAGAGCTCACTGTAGTTTCCACAGTGTTGGCCATGTTGGCCAAGTACTGTGCTTATCTTATACAGCCCTTATATCTGGATTCTATTTGCCAGCACTAGAGCCATTCCATTGGCCAGAATTGCATCCCAATACAAAGGTATAACTCTTTTACCTTATATTTGAGAACCCTGAGCACCTGTGATCTCTTGATTTCTAAAGGTTCCTAACATAAGGGCTATTCTTGATCTCTAAAAACAGAAAGTTCTTTATGCTCACTGCTGATCTGCGAAGCTGACCATAGCCTCATTAGCAGTCCTAGATTAAACCCCATGACCCTGCTACTGGAAAACAGCAGGACTTTAGCATATGTACTATTAAAAAGAGACTGCAATATGTCCAAACACATAGAAATGTCACCCATGAAGAACTCTGGTTCATTTTTGAGTCAGAGTTCTCTAGAAGAATGTCTTCAATATATATGGGAATCCCAAAGAACCAGGTTCCAATGCCAGTGAAGGAATGGACCTGCAAGAAAGAGCAAGAGCAAGCAGGCAGAAAGCAAGCTTCCCTCTGCTGTGTCCTTTATATTGGCTGCCAGCAGAAGGTGTGGCCCAGATTAAAGATGGATCTTTCCATCTCAAAAGATCTGGATTAAAGGTGAATCTTCCTACCTCCAAGATCCAGGTGACAAGTGTGTCCTCAAGCTTCTAATCACTTAAAAAAGATCCCCAACAAGTGTGCCTAGCCATGAGTCTTAGTTAATTCCAGATGTAGTCAAGTTGACAACTAAGGATAGCCATCACAGTGCCCATAAAGCATCAAGAACAATAGGATGGCAACATTCAGCAATGAGAGATCCTTGGAGAGACTTGACTATGGCAAAAGCTTTTATTCATTTTACAAATGTATGAAGCCAAGGATAGCTCAATACTTGCCTAATGTGGGAGAGATCCAGGGTTTGATCACCAGCACTGCAAAACCAGAAAGAAAACAAAGAAACAAAAATCATAAAAACATACGACACACCTGCCTGAAAAGAATAGGGAGACAGGAATTGACCTACACAACCACGGACAATGGTGTTTGAAACTGTAAGGCTAAAGGCAAAAGGGATCATGCAAACCCTGTGAGCTAGTTCAAGTTGCTGTCATACAAGTTGTTAATGACTCTAAAACTGATTTAGTTTATTATAGTGGAGCTAAATAAATAAATGGATGGGGAATGGTGGGAGCCATGTTTTTTAATATTAGGACAGTGATGTGACAGTTCATTAAGAGAAGAATTTAGCCATGGAATCCTACAGTTGAAGATGTCAGATCCAGATGGATGCTTACAAGATGCTTACAGGTAGATGACAAAACATCCTACTAGCATGTACTTACCAACTTCGCTAATAGTGATGTTTTGGTAGAAGCAAACCCAAGGCCCAGATCTTAGTTTCAAAATACCAATTTCCAATAAAGAGAACTAAGGCTCTTCAGAGATGTCATTGATAATGTGCCCAGAGTAGAGAGAATACAAAATCCATGCCCCCTTTTATTAAACATAGTCTCATACGATATAATCTGAATATAGTTTCCCCTCCCTTCACTCTTCCCAGTTCTTCCCCACTTCTTTTCTCATACAGATCCACTTCCTGTCTGTCTCTCATTGGGACAGGGGATAAAAAACAGGCTTCTAAGAGATAACACAACATAGCAAAATAAAATATAATAAGAAAAAACAAATACCATCATATCAAAGTTGGATAAGACAAGCCAACAGAAAAATCAAAGAGTCTCAAGAAAAGGCACAAGAAGACCTTTACACATTTACACATTCAGGACTTCCATAAAAGCACAAAACTGGAAGCTATACTATATAATGCAGAGGACCTGGTGCAGACCCATGTAGGCCCTGTGATTGCTGCTTCAGTCTCTTCGAGTTCCTATGAGCCTTGTTCAGTTGTTTTAGAGGATCTTGTTTTCCTGGTGTCCTCTGTCCTGTCTCCCCGACTCCTTCAGTCTCCTCTGAAGAGGAGATTCCCTGAGCTCTGAGGGAAAGGATTTGATGAAGTCATCTTGTTTAAAGCTGTGGGTTCCAAGGTCTTAGAAAAAACAACTTAAAGAATTCCAACTAATTGTGTAGACAGTCACCCTTTCAGGAGATAGGACTTAACTCTTTCCTTTGAGTGTGGACAGAGTTGGCTGACTTGCTTCCAAAAGGAAGTATGGAGACAGGTGGGCTCAAAAGCACTATATGTAGTAAAGACAACTGGCAAGCACCGCCAGGTCCAAGCGGTGTAGGGTAACATGATGGGTCCCTCACAGGAAGAGATTCGGTATTTGGTTTCTGTCATCTTCTTCTAAAATCATATAACTGCAGTCAACTCATAAGAAAAACATTAAACTCCAACTGAGGGACATTTCACATAAAGTTCCTTAAAGCTGTCAAACATTTTTTTAAATGGAAAAGAAAAAGATTACACAACTCAAGAAGTGACTAAATGCAATGTTGCAGCCAAGACTGGATCCTGGACAATGTATTTAAAAAGGACACTGAACAAATGTTACTAAAACTGGAGGTTAGTCTGTAGTAACCCAGCAGCTTTTTATGTAGCTTTAATAAATGTACTATGTATGCACTAAGGTCTGAACAAGGAAGGGCAGTGAGTAGGAACATTTGGGAACTCTCACTCCAACTGTTTATAAGTCTACTATTATTCCAAAATTAAAAAGGATACTTTTAAAAATGGACAGTCTGCAAAATAGGACAAACGAGATTGAAAAAAAAAATCTGTTATTTAGTATAATTTTGTTTGCATGTAAATAAGACACTGGTTTGAAAGTATCCAGTGCCTTTCCTTAGTATTCAGAATACCAATGAGACACATACACGTGTGGCTAGTCTCTGCCCGGTGCCACCTTTAAAGTGAAGAGGTTAAGACAGTAGAGTAGGATGTGTCTGTACTCCAGCTGGGGCTGAGAAACAAGGATCACTTGAGCCCATATAGCTTTTTAGGCTAACCTGGGCAACACAGCAAGACCACAGTTCAAAGTAAATCCTGCACAACAAAGGGAATAACTATTTCAAACCCAGTATAACCACAAAAGGCAGTCACTTCAAGTCTTCACATGCAGGAAAAAGCAAGCTTAAAGAGATGAAGCAATCATCTCAGGCTAGTAGATAGAGAATTTGCATTTTAATTCATAGCTCTATTTTTGTACAAAATCAATTCTGACCCTAAGGCTCTACAAGATCCATCTTTTCAAATGTAAAAGGCTCAAAGAATTATAGCAAAAACAAGTAACTGACCAATGAAATGTGAATACTATGTACCAGCTCAGTAAAGAGCATTTTAGATACATTCCTTAACACTTTACAGCAACCCCAAATAAGGCAGGAGTTGGGGAGATGTATATGAGTGGATGGTTAAAGACCCAACAGACATTCACTGCTATTTTACAACATTATCACTATTTATAAAGGAAAAAAAACTAAACAAACAAAAGTTAAAAGTCACAATGATACTAAAGTGGGCAGTGATGAGTTTGAAATCAATGCATGACTCTGTGGTTCTAAAAGGCCAACATTATTCCAACCAGCCAACCAAAGGATTATATTCCCTCTGGGGACAGGGGAGGACCCTTCCTCTTCATCTCACCTGGATCTCCCGAATCTTGGACAAAGTTCATTTCCAAAGAAAAGTGCTGAAGCGTTCACCACTGGTGGTGGCAACAGCCTGAAAAGGCCTAAGCAGAAGTTAAACTTCAACATGAACCACTTGCAGTTCCCTGAATCTGCCAGGTACTAAGGAACAAGTCTCTATGGCTCTCCCTCATTTCTGTACATCTTGGGGGCAAAGGTACCATGTGTTCTTCTGTGTCACATCATCTTTGCAAGGATGCTTAATGTGCGAACAAAACCTCACAAGACTTGAGACGGTGTCTACCTCCAAAAGCTGGGTCCCCTGAGCCTGAGGTCCCTTAGCTGTGACTTCAACCCTCCTGGGCTCTCTCAGCCCCATAGTACATGAGACATTGAGACAGGAAGGTAAACTAGGACAGGATCACTACTTGATGTACAACAATAAAAGACTGCTGTCTCTAACTTAGACGTCTCTTACCTCTCTAGCACCCATGAAACTCATAGGCAAATTTGTCAGCTTTCATATAGGGAAAAATACTCATCAATCTTTTCTGGTCTGTGTTTCTAGTCCATAAAACAGCTAGTCATCTTTAATGCTGCAATGGCCCATGTGAAATCTGTCCCAATGGCTCTCATCTACAATTTTCCAGCAACTCCATGATACCACATTGTTTCTGGGAAAAGGTTTGTATCACAGCACCTTTATAGAACTACTCCACTTGCTTATCTGCATATGATGCCATTCATCAAGGGAGTCCCAGCTCAAAACTCATACTCAGTGCACATGAATGGGACTGCTCTAAGCTTGATGCTCGTCTCTATCAAGAAAAGGTACACAACAGCAAATCCACACAGCTGGCCTCTGGCAAGATCACAACCTTGGCCGGGCGGTGGTAGCACATGCCTTTAATCCCAGCACTTTAGGAGGCAGAGGCAGGCGGATTTCTGAGTTCAAGGCCAGCCTGATCTACAGAATGAATTCCAGGACAGCCAGGGCTACACAGAGAAACCCTGTCTCAAAAAAACAAAAAAACAAAAAAAAACAAAAAAAAAACAAACAAACAAACAAAAAAAAAAGATCACAACCTTGTAGACTTCAATGAACACTATCAAGAAAGTAAAATGCAGCACACAAGAGGAAAAATACCAGCAAATCGTATGTCTCATACAGGACTTTTCTCTAGAATATATAAAGAACTTAGACACTGGATTTAAAAGTGCACAGGATATGAATAGACACTTCTCCAGAGATTTCTCTAAGAGCCCAAAAGCATATGACATCATTACAGAAATGCCAACTGAAACCACGCTGAGATACTAACGTTAGAATAGACGCTTAGCAGCACAATTATAGTTAGATATGTTTGCTGCTGTGATAAAACACCATGTGATCGAAAGCTTATCTGGGCTATGGTCCCAGAGGATTTGAATCCATCACTCTGGGAGGCATGATATCAGGCAGCCACCTGCAAGCATGGTGCCTGGAAGGTGAGAGCTCACACTGCAACAGAGAAGCAGAGAAAGCAAACTGGAAGCAAGGATAGGCTATAAACTCTAGAAGCCCTGTAACTCCAGCAAGGCTACACCTCCTAAACCTCTCCAAACAGCACCACCTACTGGGGCCCAAGTAACTCAGATACCTGAGCCTACAGAGGGCATTTCCCATTCAAACCACAAGCATCCAAGAATAATTTAGTAATATTAACAACCCAGTGTCCACCAACTGGTGGATCTACAAAATGTGAAGCTACATAATGGAGTATTATAATTTAATTACAAAAATAAATGAAGTGCTAACTGATGAAAGCTGATGGATGTAACAACACAGATGAATCTTGCTTGAAAACAAGAACACTCCAACCACAAAAACCTCACTTTATATAAAATTTATTTCTATATGAAATGTCCACAACAGGTAAATGTACAGCTATAGAGCCATAGCAGATAAGTGGCTCTGGAAAGACTAGCTAAGGATACAGGGTCTGTCTTCTTTCTTTTCCCTCCCTCATTTCCTTTCTTGATGGTCTCCTCTCTTCCCATCATTACACATCCCAGGGTGGCCTTGAACTCACAATACTCCTGCCTCAGCCTCTTGAGTGCTGAAATTATAAGTATATTCTGCCACTCCTGGCCAGGAGTCATGGTTTTGAATTAATGATTGTGGTAATGGTTATGTGTATCCATGAATATACTAAAAGAACCACTGCATCATACATTTTAGATAGGTAGATAATAAAGTGGATGAATTACAAAGTTACAAAAGTTAAAACACTAATGGACTTTCAGAGTGCTGGAGGAAAGACTAAAAGAAAACTAGACTGGTATGGTGGTTTGAATAGGAATGGCTCCACACATGCATGTGTTTGAATGCATGGCCTATAGGGAGTAGCACTATTGGGAGGTGTGGCCTTGGAGTAGGTGTGGTCTTAGAGGAGTGTCTTGCTGGGGGTGGGGTTTAGGTCTCAGAAGCTCAAACTAGGCCTAATAGATCAGTTCACTTCCTGCTGCCTGCCAATCTGGAAGTGAAACTCTCAACTCCTTCTCCAGCACCATGTCTGCTGCATGCTGCCATTTTTCCTACCATGATAGTAATGGACTAAACTTCTAAAACTGGAAACCAGCCCCAATTCAATGTTTTCCTTCATAAGAGTTGCCAGGGTTCTAGTGTCTCTTCACAGCAATAAAACCCTAATTAAGACAATTAAGCATATGGAAAATTCCATTAAAACAAATTTTAAATACTCTGCCCATAAAAATCTCTTTAAAAAAGAATCTGTATTCCATACTTACAAATTTATTTACTAACTTAACTGTTTATACAAAAACAACTAGGATTAGTAAAGAACAAGCTGATATATATACACATACATGGGTGTGTGTATTTGCTATACATACATTCAATTTAGCACAAAAGAAGCTAATGGGATATGAACGTACTCTATGGCTTCAGACAAGCCACTTCACCCCTCAGGCTTTAGCTGTCTCCTCTATCAAATGTCAGGTTATTTTCATTCAACTGTTAAGAGAGAACATGTCTGGAATAAAGCCTATATGCAGTGGAATTACTTTAAAACAAATACAGTGAAACTAACTTCAGAAAATGTAGCAGGCTTTTGGAAAATAAAGCATTAAAATACATAAGCTTCAGTATAGACGTACCTGACTCTAGATTAACTTTACAAGTAAGATTTGTCAGTAATCTATGGCATGGCAGCAGCTATAATGCTCTTTTAAATATATATATATATTTTCTACTAGAAATTAACAGACCAGTAAATCATACATATAAACATGGAAGAATCATTTCTTTCTAAAAAAAAAAAAATGTGTGGGGTTGTGTGCACATCATACATGTGGAGGTCAGAGGACAACTTGTTAGAACTAGTTTTCTCCTTCCACAATAGGGGTTCCAGAGATCAAACTCAGGTTGTCTGGCTCCATGGCCAGTGCATTTACCATCAAGCCACCCTGCTGGCCCACAGGAACATTTCTGCTATTCTCTCCACAACTTCTTTGCAGATACTATTTTATATTTTCAGTTTACAAAATTTTAATCTGTTACAGATATGAGAAGAGATTATAACAGAAAACATTTATCTAGAACAGGAATCAACAAAGCACAACTCACTGCTGATCAACCAGCACTGTTTGTATGTTGTTTGTAGGGTCTCCTCAACTGAATCTAGTACAAAATATACTTTGGAACACAATGCCAAAACATGCAAAACTGGACATAACCAAGCGGCCTTTACTGTATTGTAAAGTACTGTACTGTACAGTATAATGTCGTACTTTGCCTGAGCACTGTATCAGAACCCAGAGTCTCCAGGTACAGATGCTATCACTGAGCTGATGAGCCATATCCAGTCTATAACCTGTTGCCCTTACACAGCCCTCACAAAGAGCCAGATCTGCCTCTTCCCCAGTGCTAATTAAAACCTAGAACAACCTGACTGTGCTCCGAATCACCTGGCTCAAGTCACATATTAACTAGGCCTCCTTCCACACAGTATAGGACTTCCCCAACCTCTGTGAAACCTTTAAGAAAAGGCACCTTCCTTTGTCTGGCAGGACTAAAGCCTATGGCATCCAGCTGGGACCACAGGGCAGGCTGTGGTGTTAATAAATACCCTATCCTAAAGACAACTGAACTCAGTACTTTTCTTTCTTGAACACACCCGTTCTCTTCTCACTCCCAAAAACTAACACAGAGTCCAGAAGAAAGGTGAAATCTTCATCTGCAGGTTAAAGTGGCCACTGCTCTCATCACCAGTTTACAATGGCAATAATTAATTCAGAACTTAATAAACACTCTCAACCTCCCTCTCTCAGGTATGCACACTTACAGAGAGCCCATGAAAGTTCTCAGCAAGTGTAAGTTCCCCAGCAAGCACCCCTTTCTCCTCAATTACTCACTTTATTCTGGACCAGACACTAAATAACTGCAATGAACACAAAACCACACCAGGTGTACTTATGGATTCCTGTAATCTCAGCCTTCTTGAGGTTGACATAGGAGGATAATAACTTGAGGTGAGCCTGGGCTACATGGTAAGACCCTGTCAGTAAAAATCACAAAGCAGGGAGTGTGTGTGTGTGTGTGTGTGTGTGTGTGTGTGTGAGAGAGAGAGAGAGAGAGAGAGAGAGAGAGAGAGAGAGAGAGAGAGAGAGAAAGTGAGTTCCAACTCTTCTAGTAAGTTTAAGATGTACAGTGAATCCACAATGAGAAAGACTGTCAGTTTTAAATCAACCTTCACCATGACAGAAGAGAAATCTACTGAAGGGCAAGAAGAGATCCAAAGGTAAAAGAAGCTGCCTTTCAACTTTGCTCTCTGATTCCATGGGCCTTAAAAAAAAAAAAAAAAAATCATGCAAGAATATGCCTCTTGCAACTGTGGTCACATGCAAAAATGAAGCAAGAAGCACATCTGTTTGGAGCTGGCCTCAAATGCCTCTAGTTCTTCTCCAAACCAGGTTCATAACTCCCACCCACAGAGAGAAAGCCAGGGCCTGAGGCAGCACCCAGGGACAAGCAAATTAGCATTCCCAAGGTCAATTGCTGACAGGCTTAATTGTTTACAGCAACTAGAATATGCTGGCTGCTGAAGTTAAGAGGCTTAACCTTCCAGCTTGCTCAACAGCATATGAAACTGATTTACCACAGCAGCTACAAAGTATGAAGAACTGTAGATGTGGATTCAAAGGAACACACAACATTTTATACAGAAGCAAATGTAACAGGATCCTCAAAAACAATGCACTTTTTATTTTAAGCTGGCTAAGCAATTTGGGGAAAACCCTAAAGTATTAGCCATGGCTTCAGCAGAGAGACAAGTACAGGAGAAAATGAGAGTGTCTCATTCTTCCAACTGGTTTGATTGGCAGATTTACCACAACTGCTAAAGAGCTGCAGATGGAACTGATTTGGCAACTCTTCTTATTTCTTACCTTTCTGTCACAGAGAAGTGAAAATAGCCTGGGTGCCTTTTGTATCTCATAAAGTGTTATATGTAGCCAATAAGTATAAGCAGGGTGGCTAGTCTGGAGTCTAGGGTACTGTAGAATTTTGATTTCATTGCCCATGCTGTGTCAAAAGAACTCCTTAGGAACTTTCATATTCATGAAACGTAAAAATATTTTATTTTTATTTACTTTTTAAACTGTATTTATTTGTGTGTATAGATGTTTTTACTGCATATGTCTGTGGACATACTATGCACATGTCTAGTGTCTAGTGTAGAAGCAGGTGTAGTATCACCTGGGTTCTGAGAACTGAACCTAGGTTCTCTGGAAAAGCAGCCAATCCTCTTAACCACAAAGCCATCTCTTTGGCCCTGAAAAATAGTTTCAGATACACTAGGTTAAATAAAGCATTAAAATCTCTCTCTCCTCCATACTTTATGAAAGAAGGGCAGTAGAAGTTTTCAAATTACACATGTGGCAAAGACTAGTTTTATCAGACTGCACTTGTACCTGTAAGTAACGGTATACAGAAATGTATGGCATGAATATGTAATTTCATCTGTGACTACAGAAACAGGAAAAGAACAGTAAGGGTAATGATCTCTAGAAGAGTCAAGCTGGTTTCAGCTATGTTATGTGTCATCCTCATAAAAGCTCCTTTCCTCTGACCACAAGACATTAAAATTTTATGTCATTAAAAGAGGACTACAGCCGGGCGGTGGTGGCGCACGCCTTTAATCCCAGCACTTGGGAGGCAGAGGCAGGCGGATTTCTGAGTTCGAGACCAGCCTGGTCTACAGAGTGAGGTCCAGGACAGCCAGGACTACACAGAGAAACCCTGTCTCGAAAAACAGAAAACAAAACAAAACAAAACAAAGAGAGAGAACTACAGTGTTTCACAAAAGGCTCCTAACATCTGTTCTACTTCTGCCACTGTTGTCATCTCTGCATAGCATTAAGCCAGCCAGTCCTTGCCAATGGCCAGAGACACGATGTGGTACTGGCCTGGCTTTTTACTGATTGAGTGACTCCTAGTCAGTTTTTTTCTGTTTTAGTCCTTTTCACCCCTAGTTTAATCACCAAAATCTAACCAAAGCCTCAGCTTCAAAGGTCAAGAAAAAATAAAACAAAACAAAAATATCTAAAAAAAAACAACAAAATCAATAGCAAAGCATTGTCAAAGGTCTAGAAAAATCCAGTGTTTAGGTACTCTACATAATCTGTTAAAAAAAAAAAAACCAGGAAGTTTTACTGTTTCAAAATAAAACATGCTAATGTGAACAGGAGAGCTTAGCACACAAAACAGAGCAAGCCAGAGCCTCTACATGGAACCACCACGGAGAAAATGATGCTGGCTCTGAGGTCCTTAGTGGGTAGCGGAACATCTAGAGGTATTGAGACTCCAAGAGGAGTGGAGGTAAAGAGCAGTCAAAACACTTTCCCAAGAGCCCTTTAGAAGGAAACTGTTCAACGCTGTAACTAGAGAAGCCAATGGGCAGTGTGCTTCACACCCTTATCCTTCAGCACTGTTCCAAATGGGACTGGGAAAAGGACAGAATTACGAAGATGTATGTGAGCAAATATTTTAAAGTGATTACAAAAGTTAACAAATCAAAATTCACTAGTTGAGAAAAATAAATTCCCCACTTGTTTTACGATTCACATGAGATGTACATTTGTTTTTATATATTTGAAAAAAACTATGTACTTTGAAAGATTTCTTTTTTGATGTTGCTTTATGTGTGTGACGTAAAATACTTGTTGCTTCTATGTATGCAACAAGTGCAAAACCTGTGCGCTGGTGCTCCTGGAGGCCAGAAGAGGGCACGAGGTCCCCTAGAACTGGCAGGCCATTGTAGGGCAGCCAATCCTCAGTGGTGAGCCATCTCTCCTGCTCCTGTAGTTCTGTTTTGTAACAAGTCCTGCACCTAACCCTGATGAATAAAATGGCACACCATGAGTAACTGAAAAGGGAGTCCATGGAGATGAGAAGCAGTGTGAAAGACTGTAGCGTCAATTTTCCTACAGTTTCCCTGCTTTGACGGAATCAAAGCATCTTTATGTTTATGTATATGGAACAGAACAGGCTCCAGACTGTCAAGTTCTAATAACATGATTAATCTTTTATATAACCTAAACTCTGACCAAGAGATTTAGGTCAATTTGGCCAATGACTGCGTTCTAAAAAGTGCTCTAATGCCATCTAGTGGCAGGCAGGCCTCCTACAGCATGGGAGATAATTGCAGGACTAACTTTCTAGACCAAAGCAGCACCTGGGAATCTTGGAAATGCAAATTCCAGCACTATTCAGAATTACTGAAACTATGGAGGTAAGTACCAGTCATCTACTTTCATGAGGTCTCCCAGTAGTTCTGATGCATCCTCAAGCTAGACTTCTGGTACAGACAGTCCTTAAGTACAAGGTCTCTAAAATGATTTTTATGCATTAACAAATGAGCTCATTTTCTAATTGTAAACAGAAACTCATTTTTCATTATGGATCCAAATATATCTTATTAAGAAACAACCTCAAAAGACATCTACAAATCCAGTGTGGTAGTGCATACCTTTAATCCCAGTGCTTGGGAGGTAGAGGCAGGAGCAGACAGACCTCTGGTATATACAGAGTGAGTTCCAGGAGAGCTAGGGCTGCATCCATCCTCTCTCTTTCTCTCTCCTCCCCCACCCTCGTTCACACACACACCACCACCACCACCACATTTCTATAGTTCAACACCTGGTATGTATTATATGGGTTCCAAATTCTGAAGATACTTAGTGAGCATCAGCGGGCTTTGGCCCCAGAAAATCCATTTTAAGGGGTTTGCACCATTAAAATAACCAACATACCTACAAAGCAATCATTTAAATCAAAGAACTACATGGAACAAAAACAAAGCATTAACTGCTATCAGTATGAAAGGATACAGGGCACATTACTGTGGCTAAAAACAGAAGAAACAAGGACTGGAGAGATGGCTCAGAGGTTAAGAACACTGGCTGCTCTTCCAGAGGTCCTTAGTTCAATTCCCAGTAACCATCTATAATGAGATCTTTATGGTGCCCTTTTTTGGCAAGCAGGCAGACATGAGGGCAGGACATCAATCTTCACCATTTAAAACAGAACAGAGAAGCTGGTTTCCTTAAATATCAACTTAGAAACATCAAAGTTCAATAAAACAAGTCCCACAGTGTACTTTCAATGTTTCCACTGTTTCAATTCAGCTTGGTACACTATGACTAGTGACGAGCCATGGGGCTTATGGTCCATGCCTCAAACACAAGGAAGCATCAGAAAAGTGCTTTACTGCTTTGTTTCTATCAATGTATAAATTCAGACATGCAGGAAACAGCTACTTAAATCTAACACTGTAAGAACCACCCATACTGATCTTTCCAACAGCTTTTCTTTCCAAACCTTTTCTTAGCAATCTTGAAGAACCTGCCCCACTCTCTGTCACGTGTCCTCACAAGGCTCACAAAGGCTCTGTGCTGTACAGTGTATGGACCTTTACCATCTTTGCTAGCTCAAACACTTTAGCCATTCATTAGCCATTATGCCCATCTAAAAATTAACATTTTGACTTAGGTTTTCTCATTTTTAACTTAAAATAATACAAACTCCATAAACTGATTAAGAACTACAGAAAATGCACCAGACTACGCTGGGCATACCACTAACAGCAGTTGCTACAGTCTGGATAATCAATGCCCCCAAAGGCTGTTGTGTTTTAGATGGGTGTATTTGGGAGGAGACAGGAGCATTGTAGATGTGGAACCTATGAGAGGCAGGGCTTTGTGGGAAGTGCTTAAGTTGCTGGTGGCAAGGTTTTGACTGAGAATTGAGATGCTGACCCTTTCTTCCTTCTCTCTTGGTTGCTGGCAGGGACTGTGAACTCCTGCCACGGTGTGCTATTTAACAGGTCTCAAGAGAACAGGGATGGGACTGCCAAAACAATGAAGACATCTTTTTATTTTGACTATCTCAGATGTTTTGTAATGGTGACACAAAGCTGACTGATACAGTTGTTGAGGGTTACTGCTGTGCACCAACAGCTACTAGGGTGTTAAAAAGGGGCGGGGGATGTCTAAGCTAGAGACAGGTAATTGGGTTCAAATTCAAATTCCCTTTCTGTGTCCTAAACTTAAGTTATTTCACTTTAGTGACACTCATTTTCCTACTAACAGATGGAGGATAAGGTTATTTGTCTCACTCAGTGATGGTCACCACTTGAACCTTCCCATTTGGCAGGATGGGCCTATCTTATCTATGGTAGCTCCCTTTGCTTCTCTTCCAACAGGAGCTTGAAAACGGCTGCACCAGGAGGAATATCCCAGGTCAGGATTAAGAAAGATGCTAATGGTAACGGCACAGTCAAATGCACACCTCACACATTTCAAAGACATACATAACAATGTAGGGGAATCCCACCAGCAAAGGAAGTAGGCAATTCTAATACTACACTAACACGAGCTTTTTGGCCTTTTGCTGAACTTGGAAAGAAAGTTGCCACAGAATGTCCAAGAGTGCTGATAACTGCTCAACAGCCAGCTCTCAGCTTCCTGGGGAGAGGCTTGTTAGCAATACTTGCCTTGTATTCATAGGTGAAGTCACTACTCCAACCATGGCTTTTAGACTCCAACACCCAAATGCCTCAAATGCTTGGCTGACTCACTCAGTCACTCAATAAGCATTTACAGAACCTAAAACATATAAGTCCAGGGCCAGGCTCTGAGGCAGGAAGCATATGCCTATACACGAAGCCTACCAACACTACAGACCAGCTACAGAACTGAGATCCTCTGAATACAAGGAAAGGCAGAGCAACCAAAGCTCAAATGATTGTTAACTGAAAGAAGCTGAATCCTGACTGCCTGTACTGTCTAATTTTCAAAACCCCAAAGTTAATCAACATGTGGACACATGCATCTAGGTGGGGAAGTATACATAAACCTCATCCCAGGCAGCAGGGACACACTAGTCTTTATTGGGGAAGAGCTATCCATGCACATCCATGTCATTATCTTGATTTAACTTTTACAATCACTTCAGAAATAATTATAACTTTGTCCTTTTACTAGGCAGCTGCACTTGGAGAAATTTTAGAATGTTAAGAGGTATATAATGTATTTTCCTATTGGCTGCTTTAGTCGGAAATGACAACTAAAAGCCAGCAGAGGGCAGTACCACAGAGAGTGCAAATTATAACGCCCAATTTTTTTAAAGTGTCTATGGCAACTCCTAAAGGACAAAATAGCCCACTGCTCACTTTCATTCTCATTCCCATTCTCATTCTCTCTCTCTCTCTCTCTCTCTCTCTCTCTCTCTCTCTCCCTCCCTCTCTCTCTCTCTCTCTCTCTCTCTCTCTCTCTCTCTCTCTCTCTCTCTCTGTGTGTGTGTGTGTGTGTGTAAATAAAGTACATGGATATGGCACTTGTAATCCATTGACATAGATATAAATATAATGAAGGCATTAAACAACTAGGAGAAAATTTTATAGTAAATTTTCTCTTAGGTTTGACACAAATCATTCCATACATTGTGTGGTAACAACCTATCAGGTTATCTTAGTCAGTGTTCTATTGCTGTGAAGACACAATAACTGAGACAACTTAGAAAAGAAAGCATTTAATTGGGGCTTGCTTCCAGTCTCAGAGGTTTACTCCATTGTCCTCACGGTGGAAAGTATGGTGGTACACAGACAGACGCAGTAGCTCAAAGTTCTACATTAGATCTGAAGGCAGCAAAAAGAGCCACCAGGCCTGGCTTGGGCTCTTGAAACCTCAGAGAGCACCCCCAGTGGCATACTTCTCCTCTCTCCTCCCCTCTCCCCTCTCCTCCTCCATACATTCCCCCCAACCTGGACTCTCAACTCCTTTTTTAAAATAGAAAAAGCTATAGCTAAGAAAGCCCAGTCTTTGGTGTGAGTGCAGTGTATACACGGCAAGTTAAGGATTTCATTATCAGCTGTTGGGGCTGGAGAGTGGTTGTCCAGCATGTACAAAACTTTACGTTAAATCTCCAGCACCACATAAACCAGGCATGGTGGCTCATGCCTTCAATCCTATCTCTAAGATGGAAGCAGGAAGAACAGAAATTCAAGGTCATCCTTGACTACATAGTGAGTTTGAGGCAAGCATGGGCTATATGTGACCCTGTCTTGAAAAGTAAAATTAAAACAATTAACAGCTGCTTAGTTTTATATTTTAGCCAGCTTGTCTGGTTCAGAATAGAAGAAATTAATCAGACACAGAGAAATATAGGTAAGACTTCTTTATTAGAACTTCTAGCTCAAGTGAGATGCAGAAACTGCTCTGAGCAAGAGTAAGTCAAGCCAGTGTCTCCCAAATTAAAAAGGGAGGGGAAGTTCCAATAAAAGAAAAACTCACTCTTCCAAGTCAGTGTGAGTTCTTCCACATAAAAAATGATTCCAAGTTTAGAATGTGAGGTCCTGCATGTTTAAGGTCTAGGCTCAGGTGCAGAGTTCATGGGTCAACTCTGCCTATGGGTAAGGCAAATGGAAGGCCAACCTGGACTTACCTGAGGTAAGCAGCTACATTTTGTTCCCCTAGGACAATTTCATACAGTGTGTTTTTATTATATTTTTTTTCTATTTTTATTTTTTCTTTTAGACAGGGTCTTAGCCCTCGATGGCCTAGAACTCTCCATAAAATGCCTGTCTACCTCCTCAGTATTGGGATTAAAGGTGTTTGCAACCACAAAGCATTTATGACAAAGAATAATGGTTTTTCTATGATCAAATCTGTACCACATTAATTTCTAATTCTGTGACTTTAAAAACAGTATTTAACTTTTCTAAGCCAGATCTCTCTCATTCAGAAAGTTAGGATAACTTTATTTCTATGTCACAGGACTGTTGATGGAATCAAGTGGGAATCCAAGTAAAAACATACTATAACCAGCACACTGAAGGTCTAAAACAAAGTATTTATTGCCTTTATCATTTTGACCATTGCTATTAATACCATACTTGGACAGAGATCAAAAACCACACTGTCTGACTAGAGTGACTATGATCTTTCTGTCCTGGAGCTTCAGAATCCTAGGGAAACAGATAAATAAATAAATAAATAAATAAGCAAACAAACCAGCCAACCAAAGTATCTATCAACCTGGTTATTTCATTCAAATACTTTGCATTCCAGTTCCATCCATGTTCTCATTAACAAGATTCTATCCTTTCTAATGTCTGAATATATATATATTGTCTGAACATATATATTATAGTATCTGAAAAAAAATATATATACACACACACACACATATATGTATTCATTATATATATAGTATGCATAATCCAATAAATATCAGGTGATCCTATGTTGTAGTAACCATCACAATGTCTAAAGTATGTATAAAATGGTTTTAATGTTGTACAGTGCAGGTCTGTAGCAAACCACATGATATCCCAAAAATATGCACTCTTATGTGCCAATTTTTTAAAGGTACTGAGAAAAAATGTCTCAAATTAAAACCTATACTTTTCTATAAAAATTTTAAGAGGGCTTGTAATTTTATTTTTATATAGCTTTGGCCATTAGGAGCTAACTTAATATACAACACACTATGGTTTTCGTTTGTGGCTATTATATATACTTGAAAATTCCTGTGAAAATGGAAAGCAACACTAACGATTTGGAAATATACCAAAATTTTCTTGAAATTTTTAGGTACCATTTTAATTGACAACATATGAATTATATTTAACTATATTAAGCCAAAATGTTCACAGATTTAAAAAAAAAAAAAAAAGATTCTCTCCTAACAAACTCTTGCGGGGAACAGTTGCCAGAGGTTTTGTGTCTGAAAAGACTTTCTCATGCCATCTGCTCATTAGCATTCAAACTCAGTTTCGTAAGGCAGAGGTTCACAGACTACAGCTTAGAAACCACAGGTTCACAGATCAAAACCATGCTCATAATAAATTTAAGATGTGTATATGTGTTTTAATCATGTGGAGAATTTGTACAAAATTGCTCCATTTTACACAAAAGCCTAACAGGAAAATACTGGCAATGCCTTAGCATAAAACATAGCAATGGCACCGAAGGTCACTAACAATGAAAGTCACCAAGTCATTCTCCATCATGAATTAACACTGTAGCAAATGTCACTTTCACTTAAGAATGTCTTTGATGAACTAGCACACTTATTATATTTACTGTACCTTGACTGCTAGGTATGTGTCTTCATACCGTGTGATCAGGTAGTAAGTGTGTATAAAACACTCCTACCCTGATGGCTGAATAGAAATGTGCTTTGGGTGTGCTATAGGCTAATGTAGCTGTGTTTCCATGGTGCCTTTAATTGCAAAGAATAGCTATAATAGGTAAACTAGGCTCACTGAAATGTGACCATCTACTGAAAATGGAGAATGTGAGTCTGAATTGAAAGGACAACACCTAACAGATTTCTTTTTTATTTTAAACAAAAATTCCAATCTTGAAGAATCTATGGACACCTTTATTGAGACCTTGAGATTTTCCTCATAAGCTCACTAGTGATAGCAAATTACCAGTATCCCTGATGGAATTTTAATCTGTGTCTGTTTTCAAATTGAGATTGTAAACCCTGTGAAGGAAGGAACCACTGTATCCTTTTTAAATCATAGCACTGAATTAGACACAGAATAGTTATTCTGTAAATGTTTATTAACTAAAGTATGAAGTGTGCTTCCATATATACATTGAAACTTGGTACTCCAGGCTACTCTTCACTCTGCATTTGCAACTATGGAGACTCTTCAGCTCATGTGTTCCTTTATATACAATTTAGTCAAAATTTATCTTAAGTTAGCTTTTTTAAATTGAAAAACCAGTATCTGCTGCAAAATTAATTCAAATAAAAATAGATTTATTTGTGTGCATGAATGTCTTAGCTACATTCATGTATGTGCACCAGATGTATGGCTGGTGCCCATGAAGGTTAGAAGAGAGGGTCAGATCTCCTGGTACTGGAGTTATGGTTGCTTGTGAGCTACCACACGGGTGCTGAGAATCAAATCTGGGTCCTATACAAGAACAAATGTTCTTATACACTAAGCCATTTCTCTAACCCCCAAATAATATTTAATGAATATTTAATAACTTTCTAAAGGAAAGGTTGGCAAGCTATAACCCAAACTGGTCCACCTCCTGTTTTGTAAATGAAGTTTTTTAGAATACACCATTCCCATTTATTTTATTTGTTACTTTTCTATCGTGACAAAACATCAAAACCAAAGCAACTTAATGGCAAAAGTGCCTTGCGGGCTTCCCCTTCCAGAGGACTAATAGTCCAGGGCGGCAGCAGGAGAGTGCCGGCGCTAGAGCAGCAGCTGCATGAACCACAAGAAGCATATAGGCAGTGCACAAGTCTTTAGAAGCTTCAAAGCCCACCCACAGTGACACACTTCCTCTAATACAGCCACACCTCTTAGCTTCCCAAACAATTCTACCAACTGAGGATCAAGTATTCAAACATAGGAGCCTATGAAGGCCATTCTCATTCAGTCTACCACACCATCTATTTATGCATTGTCTAGGGTGGTTTTTACTCTAAATAGCAGGCTTACCAGAGTTTATGAGACCTCATGGCTCATAAATACTTGAAAATAGTTGCTAACTGGCATCATAGATAAAAATTTACCAACCCCATATTATATTATGAACCTTTTTTAAAAACAATGTTAGCATTTCTTTTCCAGCAATAACGAAGTAGCTGGGTATGGTGATAGAAACTTGTAAGCCACCCTGTGGAAGGAGGAGTAGAAGGACGAAAAAAGAATTCATGGCCAACCTCCTCTGCATAGGGAGTTCCAAGCCAGACTTGGCAACAAAGAAACTCTTTTTCAAAAAAAAAAAAAAAAAAAAAACCCACAGGAACTATATTTTTATACCAATACTATACTTCTTACATAAGGAAAAATAAAATATTCTGGCTGGGTGGTAGTGGTGCACACCTTTAATCCCAGCACTTGGGAGGCAGAGGCAGGAGGAGCTGTGTGACTTCCAGGTCAGCCTGGTCTACAAACTGAGGTCCAGGACAACCACGGCTGCAAACAGAAAACCTGTCTTGGAAAACCGGATGGATGGATGGATGGATGGATGGATGGATGGATGGATGGATGGATAATTCTATAGCCAAAATATTTAGAAACTTTTAACTTAAATCTAGAAACGTTAGATCTGATACCCGCCTCCAGCCTCCAGGGTTATATTCTAGCTTTTCTCTTATGGCTTAAGGTTCTACTATGACTACAACAAAAGCCAAATATCCATCATCACCAAGAACAGGTTCTACATCAGATGAGGCAGGGTTAAGACACTTAGAGACCGTAGGTGACTGAAGATCATTAGGTGACTTCTGTTGCTTAGCCACGAATGAATACCTGGGATGGAGATGGTCAACTTGTCCAAAATAATCACAAAAGCTGGATAAAAATACATGCTATGACTACTTTCAGACTATGCTACAATAGCCAGACCAGAATGGTAATAATTACAGACAGGGAAACACCTGGCTGGAGACTACTCCTACAATTCCCTCCCTTCCTGCAAGCACCAGAGAGGAAGGATCCACATGGATCATAGCAGCCTAAAAGGATGAGAAGAATCTGGAGGCTGCAGCAGCAGAAGCTTGCAAGACAGAATGCTGGAAGCGAGCTATCGATCAGCACAGGGATTCCCTTGAGTCTGATACTGAATCCTAAGATACTGAGGAACAAGTGCTATAAAGTAAACAATACCCAAGTCCAGAGAGTACTGGGAGACACTTGAATTTCATCCATCCAGAGCCAAGCTAAAGTTGCTGACCCCTCAAAGCAATCAAGGCTCCAGAGGGCCTTAATTTGCTACATGATGTTAGTCTTACTAAAGGCCACTATCTTAGTCATAGTTCTGCAGAGAAACAGAATTTATACAGTGAAGCTCTATAGAAAGAAAAAGAGGAGTAAGTTACAGGCTGTGGTCCAGCTAGTCTTAACAATAGCTGTCTATCAACAGAAGGTCCAAAAACCAGTCAGTCCGTGAGGCTAGTTGTCTCAGCTGAACTCCACTACACTCTGGAACCACAAAGAAGCAGGCTCTAAAGCCAGTGAAGGGATGGATTTGCCAGTGGAAATAAGAGGCAACAGGCAAAAAGTAAATGCTTCCTTCTTCCAGGTTCTTTATATAGGCTGCCAGCAGATAAAAGGTGGATCTTCCCACCTCAAAAGATAAAATAAAAGTGGGTCTTCCCACTTCAAATGAGTTAAGAAAAAAATCCCTCACATGTATGTATCCAGCCACCTCGGTTTTAGTTAATTCCAGACATAGACAAGTTGACATTCAAGAACAGCCATCACGGCTACCTTACATCCACCCTTAACAAAGATTACCAACACTGGAATAGAGTCACCTGATCTACAAATTATTTGCCTTTCCAGAAAAACAAACTTCAACTCTCTTTAAAAGTAGATATTTGTTTGTTTTCTGTTGCTGTGATAAACACCACAATAACAGCTACTTAGGGAGGAGAAGGGTTTATTTCATCTTACAGATTATAGTCCATCTATCAAGGAAAGCCAAAGCAGAAGCTTGAAGCAGAAACCAGGCAGGAAATACTGCTTACTGGCATGCTCTGTTACTTTTCTAATACAGCCCATGCCCACCTACCTACAGATACACCACCCACACTGGGCTGGCCATCTACATCAGCAATAGCCCAGGCCCACCTACCTACAGATACACCACCCACACTGGGCTGGCCCATCTGCATCAATCAGCAATAGCCCAGGCCCACCTGCCTACAGATGCACCACCCACACTGGGCTGGCCATCTGCATCAATCAGTAATCAAGAAAATGCCTCACAGATACAGTCACAGGCCAACCTGACCTGGACAATTCTTTAGTTGAGGTTATGTCTTCCAAAGTGACACCAAGTTTGTTTCAAGTTGACAGCTAGAGGAAGCCAACTATAACAGAAAGCAACAAAATTTAAACTGGCAACATAGTGTCCATAAAGAAATTAGATTAGAATGACATTGAGAAAAAGGACAGTAAGACAGACAATGATTTTAAAACAACTACTAGAAACATGCCTCATATAGTTGAGGATGAAGAAGGGGCCAGTGACATGCCTCAGGCAATGACATGGGCCTGATGATCTGAGCCTGACTCCCTAGAACCCACACAAAGGTTAAAGAGCTGACTCCACAGAAGTGTTGTTTGAACTACAGTGTTACAAGGCATGTGCACACATATACAACACGCACGCACGCACGCACGCACGCATGCACACACATATAATTATTTTTCTTAAAGAATGAAGAGGGGAGGCTGAAAGACGTTTGGGGGTATAAGAGCACATACAGCTCTCATAACTGTAGCTGGAATCCTACCAGGAAAGGAGACTGGAGAGGGAGAGAGAACTACTGGAAGAAATAGTACAGAAATTCTTCCAACTAAGTTCTTAGAATTCAATTGTTCAAAAACAGTACCATTTTTAAAAAGGGGAAGAAAAAAATATTATGTCACTCCCCTGGCTCTGAGTATGTCAAAATGTAACAATAACTCTAACTTTGAAAAGAAAAGAACATCTCAATCATCTGCTTGAAAAGTGAGAATTCACCATAGCTAAACCCTTATTTTGGGTGAGGCTTTCCTTGCTGGTATCCCTGGCATCTGTTGAGTCTATGTGCAGAGTAATCAAGCACAAACAACATACAGTTAAACCAGTGGCAAAGGATGTTGTCCCAAGACATTTACAGACCTTCCAGTTCACGTGTATCACATACTTTAGATTGCATACTTTCAGTAAGGAACACAGATTTCCAGGGCAGTTCTGAGTGGAGGATAACTGCACTACATGGCTCTGAGATGTCACAGGATAAGATGAGAAAATGTGTCCAGTGGAATTAAACACTTATCCCAAAAATGCTCAAAGGGCATCCTCAGAGTAATGCAACCACAGTTACCTCAAAGTAGACACTTGCACACACAAAAAGTAGTACTTACTCTGAGTCTCCACAAGGTCCAAGGCAACACTAGAAACTGTGTCCATGCCAGAACTGATACAGGATTGGAAGTTCTTTAAGGAGGAGAGAGCTGACTCTACACCACTGAAGGATATGTAACGAGTAGAACCTGAATTCGTACTGGATCGTCCTGGCATCTTGAAATTGTTACCTAAAATTTCAAACATAACAATAAGAGTTCTAAGTCAGAATAATTACAGTACAGGAGAAGAACACAGCCATAGCATTCAATAATGTGTAATAGTGTATTCTATATCCAATGCTACCTTGTTACTGCATGTAATACCCAGAGGCCACCAAGGCACTGTGCCATCATCTGGACATCAATAACACACACTCAATGTAACATGAGGAAGGTAACTATCTTCATTTTTTAAAGAGAATACCCTCTTTCTTCACACTTCAACTCTACAAAACCCAGTTCTTAGAAGCTTAACACATATAGAGAATAGAAAAAGTGAAAGAAAATAAAGCTTAATAAGATGAGATTTTTAAAAAAACAAAAAACCTATAGTTTTTAGTGTACCTAGTATATGCATATTGAACTCTTAAAAGAAAAAAAAACTGTTTCTGATAGTCTCCCTGAGTTCTAATAGATTTAGAACCGTAGTTATCTCAGGTTCAATAAAAGCAGAATTTCTATGTAGACCTCTCTTACGGTGATTTACCTATTATAATCGAAGTTATCTTATTTATACCTTTAAACACCAACTCTTTTAAGCTTTGGGCCCCTTGCTAGACATATTTGCTTAAGTCAAGAAACTCCTGAAATTCAAGCCATTGAAAGCAACTAGAAAAGTACAGAGTCTGCAATAGTTTTAAAATGACAAGCAGGCTGTTGCTCACGCTGTGTGGCACCATAAAGGGAAATGGTTTTTTGGAATCAGAGACATAACATGAACCCAGGCTCATGAGATCACAAGCTCATTGACAAGTCCTTCAGAACCTCTTTGGAAGGAAAGAAGCCATACTCTTAGTGTGGTCTAGCTTCTGGTCCATAGTCTGCATCTCTTTTCCTTTCAAGAGCGGGGAACCATGTGGTATCTCCAGCACTTCCTCCTCCCATAATACCAGCTTTATTTCACACCTGGACTGCTGCTGCAGCTTCTCTAGTACTGCTTTCAGTTAGAGATGTTCATTTTTTCCACAAATAGGTATTGAATGTCTTTACCATGTAAATTTTTAGGCTCGTGAAAAACACAGGATAGAAAAGGGCTAAGGTCTTTTATTTCTGAGGTTATCGGTTTAACATGAACATTCACAATACCACTAATTGCTGACTCAAATAGCTTGGGTGGCAAACATTTAGTACGTATCTTCCTAAATACCAGGCAACTTCTCTGAGCATAGGGATATAGTGGCTTTCAAGGTAAATAACCCAAGACTTTTGTTTTCAAATGCTACTTGGTTTATTCTAATCCAGTGAAGCTGGGTAGTATTCTAACCACCAGAAATATTAAGCCTCTGCTCCCCAGGAGCTCCTCAGGAATAGTTAGTAGGAACTGAACATGCAAATCTATCATTGAAACAACATAGATTACTTGGAAAATGAATGGACAGATGAGATGTCTGACTCAGCCCTCAACATGAGGAAAAAGCTATAAAAATACACAGCAACAACAGTTAGAAAGAGCATACAACTCTCTAGGCAGCTACTTCTTAATTATAGAAAATGGGCTCTTTGCTACTTTTGCTGTTCTGACATGATCTCACTAGGTAGCCCACACAGGCCTCAAACTCATGTCGACCCTCTTGCCACTCAAATGCTGAGACTACAGGCATGACCCACCCACCAGACCTAACTTAGAAATACTCCATGACAGCTGATACTACAGACACCTGACATTTCCTCATCCATTTGCACTAAAGACCAGAGCTAAAGACCTTGATTGCTACTTCACTGAGGAAGCATAACCCACCATGGAGGGGCAGCCCTCCTCACCCATTAGCCTCTGTCCCCGTGTTCTGCTTTCTTCTCAGGGAGAATGAACTAACTGTGCCCACTGAGACCAGCTCCACTCCACATCGGATCTCCTTTCCTTCTGTCTTCCTCCCTGCTTTTCTCCATCAGCGGTTTTCTCCTGACCCACAACACTCTCCATAGCAAACCAAGGAAATCATTCTCTATCTTAAAGGAAAGCATCCTCCCGCCTTCCTCTTCGATTACTTCCCATGCTTCTGGGTTAATCCTGGCAGCAAAACTCTCCTCTAGGCCTGCCTCATTTGTCTCAGAGTCCTGTCTTCCAGTTCTGGCCTGGGAATTGCCAGGCTCCCGCCTCTCCACTTCATGGGACCTGCTCTCAAGGCCACGGCTGCAGTCTTCATGCCATCCTCAGGGAACATTTCTGTCTGCATTCCTTCAGACTCTTAGCTCTTTCCATCTCTTCCAAGGGAGCTGTCTAGAGCCCCAATCCACAACTGCTAATCCTCCCACACCCTCACGCGTACATATTCTTTTCTCCACCTCCTTCAATCTCATCTGTCTGCTAAGGTCTAAATGTTTGGGTCCTCATCCCCACTTTACATATTAAAATCCTAATGTCCAAGCTGGAGTTTTTAGAAGATAAGGCCTTTGGAGAGGTGACTAGGTCCACCTTCCAGAACCAAAATAGTCCCTTATAATGGATGCTCCGAGAGCTCTCTTGCTTTTCTACTACCCAAGAAAACAGCAAGTACATGCCATTTACAAACCAGAAAATTGTCTTCACCAGACACTGAATCTGATGGTTAAGTTGGCCTCGGAATTCTCAGCCTCTAAGATGGAAAGACATTAGTTTTTGATGCTTTTAAAACTACTAAGATATAGTATTTGGTTTATGGACATCTGAACATTCTAACACTGCTCCTTGGGGCTTAGTTTAACCTAGGGTTTGGAGGGGCCTTCCCCAGGGAACATTTAACATCATGTGGGGACATTTTTGACTGTGGCACTGGAGGGGGTGGGAGTAGAAGGGACACAGACTAGCATCCATGAGCAGAGGCCAGATACTGATAAAATTCTAGCAAGTACAGTACAGTCTCTCATACAAAGAATCATCTGAAGAGAAAACATAATCATCACATTGGCTAAGAAAACTGATTTAAACCAACCTCTTCTTGGATCCTCTTTCCAGTAACACTGATCTTTTTGTTCCCAGTACCTACAGCCTCCAAGACAATCTACAACAAAATTCTGCATTTCCTCAAGTCTCACCAAACTACTGGGCTCAGCACACTTTTGCTTCCCTTATATTCCTGAAAGAGTTGCTGTCAGTTAAGCCATTTTTAAATGTAAATAGGAAAACACTGCCTCACATGTTTCTGTGCAGCATTAAAGTAGGCACAGAGCAAATAAACAGAAAGTCTGACCTAATCCAGGGTCGTCTCATACAACTTCAACAGAGTTATGTCTCCTTTTTCAGCGTGCACACACCTTTCTCTCCAAAGCCTTCTCTCGCCCATAGCTCCTTCTCTTCCACATGTCTCTACTATATAACTTAACACGGCTAACTGCTGCCATCTGCCATTTCTTCATGCTGGGACCTCCTTAAACTGGAACACACATTAGGAGATATAAAACGTCTCTTCACGAAAATGAAATGATCCGGATGAATTCGTTAAGTTACCAAAGTAACAATGAAAACTACTACCATTTCTGGGTCACCACCAGTATGCCCATGCCCAATAAGGTTGCCCCCCGCCCGGCTTCCCCCTCTTCTTTTACACCGAGGCTACCACTAACCTCTGCTACCACCTGCAGAAGTGAAATGGCACCGGTGGCCTTGAGTACATCTGAGCTATCATGCCTCAGTTTTAAAAGTCAGTTCAAAACAGATTTTTGTTGTTGTTTTGGTTTGGTTTTACCACATAGTGGTAATCTCCACGAGAGGCGGCGGTGAGCATAACCTGCCTCCGTCTAGTTGCTGCGGGTGAAGAGGACCAGGCAGGCCCAGGACCCATGAGCACAGAGGGAGGCGACAACACCCGCTAGACCCCTATCGCCGTTCCTCCTGGATCTTACCTGGCTGTCCCACCTAGCTCAGTGATATCTCCCAGAGCGCCGCACGCCCAGACCCCGATTCCTTTCCTCAGCCCACTTCTCCTGTGGCTGAAACGCCCCGCGCGCGCTCTGCGTCATCACTTGGCGCCCGCGAGCGATCACATGATACTTGGGCCTGGGCCGCCGCCCCTCGGTCACGTGACGGGCTGGGGAAGCCAGCACAGAAACCAGGTTCGAGCCGCTGACGCTCTGCTGCCTGGGACTCTAGGGGATCCCTGGGGCGAGAGAGAGGGACCCGGGCACCCAGTCCACGCGGCTAGCGTCGGACGACTGACAGGTGAGTCGGAGGCGCGCTTGTGGGTTCGCGGCCCTTTCCTTGCCCTGTGGGCCACGTCGGGTACTGTCCCGGGAGCCACCCAGAAAACCTAGGGCTTGCAGGGTTGGGGTTGCACGCCTGATGTTCACCTACACCTTCATGGAAATCGCTCTTGCACTCTTCTTTGAAGCTTTAGGGGTGATGCTCAGCTACTTGGCCCGTAGCTGAGCTTGCAAGTTTCTCGAAGCGGTGCCTTGCTAATGTGGCTGGTCTTTCTTCCACGTACTCTACAGAAAATCGAGTAGTCACTGAAGGGAGGGTGGGCAAGAGGGGGTTGAATAAAAGTCTTGTCACGCACTATGAGTTTATGCAAGTTGCACCCCTACACCCTGTTCCCCCTCATTCACCTGAGACATGGTGCCATATCCCTTGTATTAGCGGCAGGTGATTCCACTGGGTCCTGCTTCTTCTATGATAGGAAAATTAAAAGTTAGACTCATAAAAAAAAAAAAAAAGGTTGAACTCTTGATTTCTATATAGATGAGGGATAGTGAAGGAAGTTTATATTGCCTCCGTCCACAACCAGGGACACATTCCTTAGGTCAGCTCTTTTCAACTTGTGGATCCCATGACCCCTTTGGCAAATCTGTGTTTCCATAAACGTTTACATTATGATTCTTAACAGTAGCAAAGTTACAGTTACTAGGTAGTAACGAAAATAATTTTAAAAGGTCAGAAAGGAAAGTTGTCTTAGATGTTGTTAAGAATTAATGAATCAGGGCTCGAGAGATGGCCCAGTGACTAAGACTTCTCTTCCTGAGGCCCCAGGTTCAATTCCAAATACCCATATGGTGATTCTCAACTCCAGGTCCAGAGGATCCAACGCCCTCAGACATACATACAGGCAAAACACCAATGGACATAAAACAAAAATAAATATAATTTTAAATTTTCACGAATCAGACTGGAGTGATCCAGCTTATTCCAGAACTTTTCTGGGAGAGCATCCATTAGGGTTTGAGACTGCTTTCTTTAAGGATCTGAGGTTTTATGAAAAAAAAATTTAAATCCATCTTCTTTTGTCCTCTACACTTCAATCTACTAAAGAAATTTCATTCTGTACTTGCTGGGTAACAGGATACCATTCTTGAAAACATGTTCCTTTGACAAGGGGTTCTTCCTATAGAAAAAAAATTAAGGTTCCATGCCAAGATCCTAAAACTAAAGCTGCCACACTTTGTAACTTTATATATTATAAAATAATATTAAGAAAGAAATTAAGGCCGGGCAAGTGCATGCCTTTAATCCCAGCACTTGGGAGGCAAAGGCAGGCGGATTTCTGAGTTCTAGGCCAGCCTGGTCTACAGAGTGAGTTCCAGGACAGCCAGGGCTATACAGAGAAACCCTGACTCCAAACAAAATAAGAAAAACAACAAAAAAGAAAGAACAAAAAAAGAAGGGAATTAAGAAAAAATAAAATTAAATAAATAAAAGAAGGGAATTTAGATCTGTAGTTCCATCCCATGCCATTAACAATTCAGTTCAACCTAGAGTGAGAGTACTGGTGTTTGCAAGTTTTCTTTGTTCATTGTGTGAAAGCCATCTCCAAAAGAATCATTTAATATAACATCTTCTACAATGTTTTTTTTTTAAACATCATTCAAGAAAGGCTCAACTGACATTAGCCTTTGTAAAACTCTCTTCTCCACATAACGTCTTGTGAAGTTCACTGCTTTTGTCTTAAATGATTAAGTATCTGTAATGAAGGTCATTTGATTCTATAACTCTGGATCAGTTTAGAAAATATTCTAGCGGAATAAGTTGCATGGAAAAGATAACTAGTCCTGGTTAGATCTACTACATCGAAGTGCAACTCGCTGTAGTAATGTAGCTAACTGATTTATACTTTCATTAGATATTGTCTTGACATTAGTCTTCAAAATTGTAGCAAGGCCCTTGCATTGTGAGGGATTTGTTTTAAACTCTGTGTTCTTCTTGAAGTAGGACAGATTACAAGCAATGACATTTCACTAAAGAGGGAAATTGTAATAGGTGTTTTTCTTTTACATTAAACAATTCTATAAAAAACACTTGTTTTAATGCAGGTTTAGATAAGGCAATCACCTTAGTTAAAGGTCCACACGTTTGTTGAATGATTGCTAAACATCTTTGATTATCTTCTTATGTCTTTTTAGAGTAATCAGTCTCCTTGTTTGTTTATATAGAATACCGTTATGAAGCTTTAGTTAGCCTGGAGCTCACTATGTACACAAGAGTGGCCTCAAACTCATAAGAATCTGTTTGTCTCTGCCTTTGAAGTGCTGGGATTAAAGGGGTGTGGCACCATACCCAGCCTTGAAGTATGATCTTAAGGGCTAAGACACTCAAGTCTTGATTTACATCATCATCTCAAGCCTGATGTTCCCTGAATGTGTACATGCCAGTGCTGGGTCTGTCTACCTGTCCCTTGGGAGAGATGGGGAAGAGGGCATGTCTCACTGCTTTACTGTAAGCTGTGTCCTCCAGCATCCAACTGTCTGCACTATAGTAGTATGTACAATTAGGCAGCAGTTATGCCTACTAATCATAGCTTGGCCCTTGCTTCGTGAGGGTGGGGTTTATCCTAACTTTGGGTGAGTTTCGTCTTCAGTGGACTTCAGTGTGTCATCATTTTACCCCTTGTGGATTCTTTTCTCCCTTTCCCTCTCTCATTTCCCACGCCAGGCCATATCAGTGCAGGAAAATGGAATTGCCTAAAAACTCTCCCTGTTTCTTAGCAGTGTAGTTTAAGAAGCAGATATGACCAAGAATACTGAAAACACTCATTAAGAATGTATGCCATAATGTGTATTACAGGGTCCCCTCGTGAAAGACTTCCAGACAACTGTAGTGACCTCTCAGCATCCTTTGCTTGCAGACCGGATCCAGACAACCTCCGTTAGCTCCGGGTCTATGTCTTATTCACTCTGCTCCCGACACCCTATGCACCCTACTGTTTCTTAGCACTGTTTTGTCACTTTTCTATTGCTGTGAAGAGGTACCATGACCAAGGCAACTTATAGAAGAATTTATTGGGGGTTTATGGATTCAGAGGGTGAGTCCATGATTACTATGGCAGAGAGCATGACAGCAGGCAGGCATGGTACTAGAGCAGTAGCTGAGAACTTACATCCTGATCCAAAGCACAAGGCAGAGAAAGAGAGAGCTAACTGGGAATAGTGTGGAGTTTTTAAACCTCATTTTTTAAACTGCCCACCCCAGTGACATACCTCCTCCAAAAAGACCACATTTTTTTTAATCCTTCCCAAACAGTTCCACCACCTGGGGACCAAGAATTCAAATCAATGCTTATTCAAACCACAAGCACAGTTGCCCCATGTCTGCCCTTAGACCCTATACTTACTTATAAGCTGTGTGTCAAAGGCCTTTCTCCTGGGTCTGATCATCATATATTGATGTGGAACTAACTTCTCCACAGCCTACTAACTTAAGATTCACACACACACTCACACAGTTTATCTCATCTGAAGGCATAATTGCAAATGAGGACAATTCACTTTCCAGCTCCCTCATGGAACTGATGGCAGAGCTCAGGGCTTTGTCTAAAAGGCCTTTGCACAGGACTCTTACCACACAGTGATCACTTGCTTTCCCAGAACTAGCAAGCTAGAGAAAGAATCCAAGCCAGAACTCAGTCTTTTTGTAATCTTACTTCTGAAATGGTAGCTGTGGCTGCTGTTAAAGACATCCCCTACTCAAGGGAAGGAGCCTGTCTAGGGCATGAGTAGCAGGAGGTGGAGGTCACTGGGCATCATCTAGAAGCTAGGAAACATTCCTAGATACCCTTCCTGCTTGTTCCCTCTCCTCCTTTGATCTCTGTTCAGATAGCATCTTATCAGAATTACTCTGTATATTCCAGCATATGTTCCGTCTTTTAACCGGGTTTTTCTTTACATGATTTATTGAAACCTGTATGTGTTGGCTAACTTATATCTCCTGCTCTCAGTAGTGTTTAGACATCATGATAACTGGAGCTCACTACTGTATCTTCAGATCCTAAAACAACACTTGGCATCTAGCAAACACTAGGTAAACACTTGCTACATGAATGACCCCAATTAACAATGGGTAAGCTGTAAAAGCAATTCACTGAGCAAGCATTATAGAAGTCCGTAGTTCCATGATTGAATCATCAGCAGATCAATAATAGCAACAAGAAATTAGGTCCTCTCTAGCTTTCACACCACAATCTGTAGGTTCTTGCCATTTTCCCATGCCACCCCTGCCCAAATGAGTTGACTCCTAGTCGAAAAGAAGCTGTAGCAGCTCTCAGAATCAGCATTCAGAGACAAGAAGCCGGAGGTCAATCAGGGCAAGGAAAAGACTTCGCCTCCTCACTTCTCTCTTGTTAGGTGAAGGTAAAAACTACATTCTAGAAGCCCCATCATAGACTTTCTCCTTAAAGGCTCTGCTCCAAAACCATATCACATGTTCAATACAAGCCTCAAGGGAGTCAGGAAAGTAAGAGTTGGTCACTTTGTCTTCTAGAGTGAGAAGGGAGCTGGACACAGGAAATATCACTGGGGAGTGAACAAAGAGCTGTTGCCATGACACCCCCATGGATACAGACATTTCTAAATATTGACTGTAGTAGAGACTTCCAAGGGAAATATAGAAAACCTTATCAAGGGTTACAAAGAGCTTCTCAGTAATCAATAACTGTGACAGATCCCTCGTAACAGGAGTGAACTTGCTGCGAGCACTGGAAAGTGTTTCCGTGGCTGTGTTTCATTGGCTCTCAGCAGCCTTTTTATATTCTAATTTTGCCTCCAGCTAAGGCCTCACTATTAAATTATTCATCAGTCGAGTCTCCTGTTAGAAGACTAATGGGAAAGTAAAAGTTGACATTGACATTTTCCAAAACATTTTATTGATTCTTTGTGAATTTCACATCATGCATTGTGGAAGCTGCAGTGTGTCATTGTATCCCACGGTATATCTGTCTGTCCACCCATCCTGGCCTGCAGTGTGTTCATTGCAGTAAGTCATCAGTCTGGCTTGAAGTCCCTGGCGTTTGTGACACCATCAATATTGAATCCTCACTGGGATTCCTCCCGGTTATCCTGTTGTTGCCTTCTGGTCATTGACAAAATCTTAATGAGGTTCTTCACCCAGAAATGAAATATCAAATATATTCATGTTTTTTGTTTTATTCGTCATTGCCCTAATTGTTGATACCAACACAAAGGGAAGTACAAATTTGAGGACCAGTAAACTCTCCTGATGCTGAAAATAAAGCTGGCTTCCTAGAAGGCGATAGATGATGATGTAACTGTGTGGGTTACAGTTTGTGACTCACCATTTGCGTTCCTTGCCCATCATTCTGTTAGGCTATTGCTTTCTTCATCTACTTTCAAGAGCTGTTAACATTTCTGAATTCAGTCCTCTTGTCTGCCCTCTGCATTACAAATCTGACTTCCAAAGTATTGGTCATAGGAAAGGTTTTAATTGTTACACTCTGAAATCTATTTTTAGATCTAGCTTTTGGGTGACTTTCTCAAACTCTAACTTCCTAGAACTTGGACCTACTGAATATCACCAGCATAATCTGACCGCTCTCCCAAAAGCAGTCAGTAAAAGGTCCAGGCTGTCAAGCAAATGAGTGTCCTTTCTGTTTATCTTGACTGCACTCTCTAGCACCCCATCTCTTTTCTCTGGGCTTTCTGCTCAGCGTACTGCAGGCTGCTCATAGGAACAGAAATCACTTCTTAGAGTTCTTCATACTGACTCACTTTTCATGCAGACTAACATTGTTAACCTATGTATTTACTGCAGATGTCCTCAAGACCAGAGTGGTAGCTTGAATAAAAATGGCCCCCATAGGCACGTAGAGGGTGGCATTGTTAGAAGGTGTGGCCTTGTTGGAGGAAGTATGTCACAGGAGACAAGCTTGGATGTTTCAGAAGCTCAAGCTGTCTCTTTCTGCTGCCTTCAAATCCAGATGTAAAACTCTCAGCTACCTCTTCTCTTCAGCACCATGTCTACCTATATGCTGCCATGCTTCTTGCCATGATAATGGACTACCGTTCTAAGGTGTAATCCAGCTCCAATTAACTGTTTTCCTTTATAAGAATTGCCATGGTCATGGTATCTCTTCACAGAAATAGAAACCCTAACTAAGACAGCTAATCGGCCTCCACTCTTTAATGTTTCTGGATTAATATCGAAATTATCTTGGAGTCTTAAAATATATGAATAAATAAGTCTTTACATCTTTTCTGCTATCATTGCAAAGAGGTTCTCAGAACAGAGTGGTTGGGTAAGAAGATGGGTCTTCGCCTTCAAGACCTTTCAGAAGAATGACCTGTTAAGCACAATTACAGTAGTTTGTATTCTGGGCCACAAATCATCCTTAGTGTACTAGACTAAAAGAGAAATGAGTAGTCGGTTTTGCTTACACTTTGTTTAGTACTGATAAAAACATCTCCACGAGAGTATAGAAACTGGTGTCTAAAATTTCATTTTGTTATTTTTTTATGCATATGTGTGTGCACATTTGTATACATGTTACAGGGGTGGGCACTGCTCATGGAAGCCAGAGGAAGGGCATTGGGTCCCCTGGAGCTGGAGTCACAGGTGTGAGCTTGTGTAAGTGCTAGGAACTCTGCAAGAATAGCAGACTAGTCTATACTGTGGAGCCATATCTCCAGCCCATGTATTTCAGAAGGACATACACACTTCTTTTAAAATGGTTAACGTCTTTTTTCATATAGGTTCTTTAATGGAGCAGCCATTTGTCCTACAAATCTGGCTTCGGGTCATGATCCACAGATCCCAGCTCTGAAGTCAGTCAGTCATTCCCACACCTCAGGTGTGGAATAGCCAGTCACTCTCATGATGTTGGACTTCCTGGCTGAGAATAATCTCTGTGGCCAGGCGATCCTGAGGATTGTCTCCTGTGGCAATGCCATCATTGCCGAGGTGCTGAGGCTCTCCGAGTTTATCCCTGCTGTCTTCCTGCTGAAAGACCGGGCTGACCAGCAGAGATACGGAGACATCATCTTTGACTTCAGCTACTTTAAGGTGCGTTCCCTGTGGCCTTGGCATTCCTGTCAGTTTTACAAAAGCAGCTTTTCTCTGGGAGCCATGAGGCTTGAAGTGGCCCAGTAATTACAGAGCATTACAAAGAGAGCTTTTCTTTTCTTTCTTTTTTTTTTAAATTGGATATTTTATTTACATTTCAGATGTTATCCCCTTTCCCCATTTCCCTCCCACCCAGAAACCCCCTATCCCATCCTCCTCCTCCTGTTTCTATGAGGATGTGCCCCCACCCACCCCGCTCTCTTATTCCCCCACACTGAGACATCCAGCCTTCATAGGACCAAGGGCTTTCTCTCCCACCTATGCTGCACAAGGCTATCCTCCCCTTCATGTACAGCTGGAGTCATGGGTCCCTCCCTATGTGCTCCTAGGCTGGTGGTTTAGACCCTGGGAGCGCTGGTTATTTGGTTTTGTTCCTCTCCTCATGGGGCTGCAAACCTTTCAGCTCCTTCAGTCTTCTCTCTCACTCCTCCATTGAGAACCCCATGATCAGTTCAATGGTTAGCTGTGAGCATCTGCCTCTATATATATCAGGCTCTTGCAGACCTCTAAGGAGGCAGTTATATCAGGCTCCTGTCAGCATACACTTCCTGGCATCCACATTTACATGTGCCTTTGGTGACTGCACATGGGATGGATACCCAGGTGGAGCAGTCTCCTGACGGCCCCTCCTTCAGTTTCTGTCCCACGCTTTGTCTCCATATTAGCTCCCATGAGTTTTTTGTTACTTCTAAGAAGGATCAAAGCACCCATACTTTAGGTCTTCCTTCTTCATGAGCTTCATGTGGTCTGTGAGTTGTATCTTGGGTATTGTGAGCTTTAGGGCTAATATTCACTTATTGGTGAGTGCATACCATGTGTGTTCCTTTGTGATCGGGTTACCTCACTCAGGATGATATTTTCTGTCTGTTTGTTTGTTTGTTTGTTTGGAGACAGGATTTCTCTGTGTAGCCCTGGCTGTCCTGGAACTCACTCTGTAGACTAGTCTGGCCTCGAACTCAGAAATCTGCCTGCCTCTGCCTTCCAAGTGCTGGGATTAAAGGCGTGTGCCACCACTGTCCAGCTAGGATGATATTTTCTAGTTCCATCCATTTGCCTAAGAATTTCATGAATTCATTGTTTTTAATAGCTGAATAGTACTCCATTGTGTAAATGTACCACATTTTCTGTATCCATTCCTCTGTTGAAGGACATCTGGGTTCTTTCCAGCTTCTGGCTACTATAAATAAGGCTGCTATAAACATAATGGAGCATGTGTCCTTGTTATATGTTGGAGCATCTTCTGGGTATACGCCCAGGAGTGGTATAGCTGGGTCTTCAGGTAATGCTATGTCTAATTTTCTGAGGAACCACCAGACTGATTTCCAGAGTGGTTGTATCAACTTGCAATCCCATCAACCATGGAGAAGTGTTCCTCTTTGTCCACATCCTCGCCAGCATCTGCTATCACCTGAGTTTTTGATCTTAGCCATTCTGACTGGTGTGAGGTGGAATCTCAGGGTTGTTTTGATTATCATTTCCCTGGTTACTACGGATGTTGAACATTTCTTTAGGTGTTTCTTGGCCAAAAGACAGCTTTTCAACCAAAGTTAACATCAAGTCCTAACTTGAAAATAAAGAGGCCGGGTGGTGGTGGCGCACGCCTTTAATCCCAGCACTTGGGAGGCAGAGGCAGGGGGATCTCTGAGTTCGAGGCCAGCCTGGTCTACAGAGTGAGTTCCAGGACAGCCAGGACTACACAGAGAAACCCTGTCTCGAAAAAACAAAAAAAAAAAAAAAAGAAAATAAAGAGAAGGAAAAGTACTGTGTAGGAAGTCCTAGTGGAGTATGAACCAATTAAAGGTAGGCTTCCATTACCACCTTGCTTTTTGTTGTTCTGCTTTAATTTGATGTTTAAGAACCATAGAGCATAATTTTAAGATGCCCTGGACATGTTTCTAGGAGATACGCCATTACTGACTTTTAACACAAGTGTGTTTCCCTTCTCAGGGTCCAGAGTTCTGGGAAAGCAAACTAGAAGCCAAACCTGAGCTACAGGATTTAGATGAAGAATTTCGGGAAAACAACATAGAAATCGTGACCAGATTTTATTTAGCCTTTCAAAGTGTGCATAAGTACATCGTAGACTTAAACAGGTATGGATGACTTTTGTAACAGCTTATTCTGGTAGAATGGTAGGGGCAGGACCCAGCAGAACATGTCTGCCTTTTTCAGTTCTCAAGTTAACTCACCTATGCTGTGCATTGCTGTAGCTTCATTATAGTCTCCCATTCCTGTGAAAGGCCAGAATCAACTTCCTTGACTCTGTCATGCAGCCTTCAGGCCTTCAATTTGTGATCCCACCCTAACGCTTTAGATGTAAAGTCAATTTATAAAGTAATAGTTTTATTTTGTTCTGTTATTTTAAGATAGGTTTTCACTGTGTTGCACAGACTACTGTAGAATTTACAATCCTCCTGCCTCCGCCTCTGGAGTAAGTGGAAGGACAAGCCTGTTCCAGCAGGCCCGGCTTGCTCACATTAGCAGTTGTGAAGAGTTTACTAGTTCACTGAGCTTTAGCCGCTATTTCATGTTCCTATGCATTGTGTCTGAGCGCCTTCCATTTTGTAATTCAGGAGGAGGGAATAGTCCTTTGATTTGGACCAACCATAGAGTGAACCTGTGGCCCCAAATCACCATGAATTACAGCACATAAGACACTGCAGTTCATAAGCACAGCAGAGACTAGAGGAACTGAAGCCAGAATGCCTGCTGTCCTGCCTTGTTTTCAGAAGATCTTTCCTCCCTTAAAGATGTTACATCTGCTTCCGTTAAGTTAATACTTGGCATTTCACTTCTAGGTACCTCGATGATCTCAATGAAGGAGTTTATATTCAGCAAACCTTAGAAACTGTGCTTCTCAATGAAGATGGAAAACAGCTTCTGGTAAGTAATATTGACTGTAAAGTACATATTCAAGAATATGAAACAGCTGGATGTGGTGGCACTTGACTTCAATCCCAGCACTTGGGAGGCAGAGGCAAGTGAATCTCTGTGAGTTCAAGGCCAGCCTGGTCTACACAGCAAGTTCCAGGACTGCCAGAGCTAAATATTAGAGAGACCTTGTCTCAATGATGATGAGGAAGGGAGGAAGAGGAGGAGAAAGAGGAGGAGGAGGGGGGGGAGGAGGAGGAGGAGAAAGAAGAGAAGGAGAAAGAGGAGGAGGAGGAGGAGGAGGAGGAAGAAGAAGAGGAGGAAGAGGAGGAGGAGAAGGATCAGCATCAATATATACAGAGTACCATTGCTCAAAGAAAAGAAAATAGCCCGATAATTATCTTCTGAGTTTAGAGTGTATGAGTATTGAATGAATTTACTAATGGAAGACAGAGTCACGTTAGGTTATGATCTTCCTCTGTGTAAGAAGTCCATCTTTTCTTTGCATTTGAGACATCGAATTGGTGCTTGGTACATGGTGACCATTTAAGAAATGTCTGTTAGAGCCAGTGTGGTGGCCATGTCTGTAATCCCAGCACTTTGGAGGTAGAGCTAAGAAATGTAGTTCAAGGTCCTTAAACATAGAATTAAGATTCCATTCTGTAGCTCAAGCAAAATAATCACTATGAATTAAATTTTATTTTGAGTTAATTTTTAATGCCCGTTCTGCAAAGTAGTTAAGAGCTCTTTGCAGAAACACATGCAACATTTACCTTGAAATGTAAATACAGCTTTCAGGAGGAATGTGGCCAGAGTTGTCGTTTGTACCATGGTGAATGTCACTGCTTGCAGACAGGTAGTCTTATAAGTTTGTCCTTTTCCTTCATAGTGTGAAGCCCTGTACTTATATGGAGTTATGCTGCTTGTCATCGACCAGAAGATTGAAGGAGAAGTCAGAGAGAGAATGCTGGTTTCTTACTATCGATACAGGTATTCTTGGCCCAGCCTGTGCATCCTCAGAATGCTGCTATGGATGAAATGCATTGTGTGCTCCTGTGGTGTTCAGAGCAGTGGCCTGTGATGAAGGATACTAAGTACACACATCTTCTGAACACCTGAAAGAATATAGCTGTTACCTGTTTATGTATTCTAATTAGCAGACTACATTCCATGAAAACTATATACCACATATGAAATATTGTATCTAAGACTTAGCAATGTAGAGACTGTCTTGGCCATGACAATGATACAGTTGCTATAGAAAACAGGAGCCTGAATTTGAAATGTTTTAAGTTGAGGACAGGTTAAGGAATTTTGAAGTTCTTAACAAATATCCTTTTGCTTTGGAAGTTTTCCTTTTAGTTTTCAAACAAGACTCCTTGGCACACACAAAGAAATGAAGCTTTCTGCTATTATCCTGATGTGAATGACCGAAAGCTATCATTCTGGATTAGGTTGAAAGCGAATTCCCCCCTATCCCCATACGTGCATAGACACAGAAATAGCACCCCAGATCTGGTGTTACATGAGTCTGTGCAGAGCTGTGACTGCAGGACGTGGAGTCACAAGGAACCCCCTTGCCATCTTTGTAACTTAGCACCTCCCATAGAACTTTTCAGTCTTTTGAAGAAATGTGTCCAAAAAATAGACTCATGGGGATGGAGAAGTGGCTTAGCAAGAGTTAAGAGTGTTCACAAACTCCCAGAAGACCCAAGTTCATTTGCCATTTCTATCATCTTCATTTATCTTACTTATGTAAGATAATTTTACTCTTAATTACTAATATCCATCTATCTTGAGACATCAACTCAAACCCTGCTGTGGTCTTCTGTCGTGAATTCCAAACACTATTGCTTGCTTTTATATTTGGAAAGTATGTTGAGACAAGTACAACCCCAAGGATTTGGAAAGTGGGTTGTAGACCTTTACAGAGAACCAATACATACCTTTCATACAGGGTTTTCTAATGTATCCTTTTGACTTATAAGTTCTAATGGATCCATTGCCATTTCAGAATGGAGCCCTTCCCTTTTAGACTTACATGTTTATAACGTGTGGTTTCTTTGCTTTTTTGTCTCCCATTGTGAACCTGACTCAGTGCTGCCCGATCCTCTGCTGACTCAAATATGGATGATATCTGTAAGCTGCTACGAAGCACAGGGTATTCCAGCCAGCCAGGAGCCAAAAGACCACCCAACTATCCTGAGAGCTATTTCCAGAGAGTGCCTATCAACGAGACCTTCATCAGCATGGTCATCGGACGCCTGAGGTCTGATGACATTTACAACCAGGTAGGAATCAGAGGGCCTCCGTAACTTAAAAGATGGAATCTCCCTTTTTGCTCAGTTACTCCTTTTCTTTTTTCCTTCCCTTCAGTGAGTCAAACAGCAGGCTGAAACTATTTTTAAAGAGCTTTTGAATAGTGTTACAGGGTCAGGGAAAGGAGCTATTAAGTTTGGGAGACTCAGAGGTTTCAGAGAGGGGATAAGATGTGAGCAGTTGGAAAGAAGGTGCATTCTTTTAAGTCATTGTTCAAGAAACAGTTACTGAGAATGTGCATGTATGTTCATTGATGGGCTAGGTGCTGGGAATTCATCACCGAGGAAGGTAGGCTCTCTCTACACACAGAGTGGACTTGTAGCTTAGGAAGGAGACACCCACCAGGCCGGTGATGGTATAAGAACCTGCACATTAACTTGGGGAAGCCAGTGGGGCATGCAGCCGTGTCACCAGGATGGCAGCTGATGACAGAGTGGAGCAGAAGGCCAGGCTAGACAGCTGGCAACCTGAGCAGACTTAGAAAGCCCCTGCAGCATCTTAAAGTTAACTCACATTCCTCACCAGTGTGTGCATTGCTAAGAAAAGCCTGAAGAGCATACTGGTGCTCTGACTTCTCTTCGGGCTGTGGAGCTCTTGATTCTTTACTTGAAGGACTTACTATTTGACTTCATTCTGGGGGCAGAGCTGAAGGACATGATTTCATAAATATCTATAGTACTATAAAGTCAGATGTCACTGTCATAGAGCATACCTACCCTGGGACAGCTCTTTTTGGTGACCAATTCCTTTTTTGTACAATTAAGTATAAATATGACTTTTTGATTCTTGGGGTTTTTTCTTAAAACATTCAAAATCAGACATTATGTGCTGACATAAGGACTTTATATTTGTTACCATTTGCTGAGAATTCAGTCTAAATCAGCCACACATTTTCTCTGTTGCACATGACAGTCCTACAGAGTGGACATAGTTATCTCCCTGTTTCTGTGGAAGAAGCTAAGACTTGGATACCATCAACAGTCCTTTCTAAGTCACACCCTTAGTAGATCCACCATGTGAATTCCGATGTGCATGAAATTAGGGTCCAGGCTGTTTTCTCAGCATCTCTCATCCCACTCCTCTCCTTCCTACTCAGTCCATGATCCATTTCTTAAGGTGCTGTGTTACTGATTTTTCCTTCCCTCCTGACCTTCATTAACAGAGGGTTAAGCTGAGTTGGTTCTGTGTGTCACCAGCTCTGTCCTGCACTTCTTCCAACTCATCCCTGGTTCTGACTGGTGGATTCCATTCTCTTGTTTCTTGGTATTTGGAAAGGGGCTTCAAAAATAATTTCTGTAAAATTTGAACTTTAGGAGACAGCCTCATCCAGCTAAGACAATCTGGGGAGAAAAGATCTGGGTGAACACATCTGGGGAAAGAAATGGGGTATTCTGATTCCAGCCACAGGCCCTTTCTAAGGAGATACACATAGACATGTACAGAAAATCTGGGATGGGATGTGCTGTGCACACTCTGATGGAGCCACACCCACGCCACACCACAGCTCAGAACCTCAACACTTTTGTGTAGAGGACAGGAGGAAGGGTTAGGCCAGTGGTTCTCAACCTGTGGGTCACAGCTCCTTTGGGGGTTAAATTAATTCTTCTCAGTTGTCTAAGACCATCAGAAACAGATGTTTACATTATGATTCATAACAGAAGCAGAATTGCAGTTATGACGTAGCAGTAAAAACAATGTTGTTGGGAATCACTACAACCTATGGAACTGTATTAAAGGGTTGTAGCATTAGGAAGGCTGAGAACCACTGGGTTAGATAGTCTGGATATGAGGTCTCTGGTATCTGCTCCAGGTGAGCGATATCAGGTTCATTTATCTAGGAGAAGGCTGTGGTGGCTTTAGGTTTTGCACACATTGCCATCATGTGCACTCTGACCAGAGGAAGGCTTTGCTGTCCTTCACAGCCTCACCTCTGGAGAAGGCTTTGCCATTTCTGTGGCTCTGAGGCATTGGATTCTTGACTTGGCTGTGTCTGTCTCCACGGGAAACATTTGCTTAGGGCTTCTTCAGCTCCCCACACACAGCCATGCCACTTTCTTGCCTGGAGGATCCATGTGGCCTTGCTGCATCTGTCCTTGTGATAATTTCTCCTCTCCCTGCCCTTGGTAGCTCAAGTTGATAGGTGCTGTGTAGCCCAAGAGTCTTAACTAGTGCATAAATGACCCTGGAAATACAGACATGGGAGGAGAACTCAGCAAAGGGTGAGAACAGGATGCTGTTAAAATCACAGGCGGGTGTTCCGTCCTGCATGAGTTTGAGTGAGAGTTCTAGAAGCAAGTGTCGAGCTGGGTTAACAAGAAACTCCACAGGATGATGGAAGAATGTCAGTGACTTGATGGGCAACAGAAAGTGATAAAATGTTGATTTTGTTTAGCTGAAGTCCATCAGTTCTAAGAGATTGTCCTTATGTGATAGGAAAGACAAAAATGGTGTCAAGGGGCCAGTGCAGGGTTGAGGCCTTCTCCTGTTGGTAAGAAAAACACTGAATTGTAGTAAAGTCAGGACACGGAAGGACGAGAATGTTGTAGGTTCTAGATAAGAGGGAAGAACAGAGTTCCACAGTTGCTCCCAGAGGTCATGATCCCGAAAGCTGGTGAGACTTGTGTTGCAGGTCTCTGCCTACCCTCTGCCGGAGCACCGCAGCACTGCCCTGGCGAATCAAGCCGCCATGCTGTACGTGACTCTTTATTTTGAACCTTCCATTCTTCACACCCACCAAGCAAAAATGAGAGAGATCGTGGATAAGTACTTTCCAGATAACTGGGTAAGTATTTCTCTCCTTCTGTAAATGTGTCATGTAACTAACTTCCTGGGGCCAAGTATATTAGACAGAACTGGAACCCACTCTTAGGACGCAGAGGCAGGAGGATCAGGAGCTCAGGTTCATTCTCAGCAACATAGTGACTGTCAGGCCAGATTGGATGGGTACAGAGATGGGGAGCATCTGGGAGGGGTTAGGGAAGAGAACAACATAATCGAAGGATATTGTATGGAAAATTTTTAATTAAAAGATGTTTAAACAAAAACAGAACCCTTTTTTTTTTTTTTTTGCCTTTTTAATTTTTTTTCTTTTATTTGTGTTTGGAAGAGCTACTAAAAATTTTTACCAGACAGTGATAGCAAATACCTTTAATCCCAGCACTCAGGAGACAGAGGCAGGATTGCTATCTGAGTTTGAAGCCTGCCTGGTCTACAGAATGAATTCCAGGACATCCAGGGCTACACACAGAAACTCTGTCTTGAAAAGAACAAAAAAGAGGGTGTGTGTTTAAGTGTTTGAGGAACATACGTAGCCAGGTGGCTTATGTAGAAAAGAAGGAAGCAATCAAAACAACAACTAGAGTTTGCGGTGTGAAAGGGCTATACAACAACGTTTGTGGGAAATGGGTAAACCTGCTCTGAAAGGACGTTATGACGTGGAATTCACCTTCTGGAAAACAAGATTGGAAGTCGATGAAGCAGGGGCTAGACCGATAACTCGGTGGTTAAGAACATGGCACTCTTACAAACAACCTGAGTTTGATTCCCAGCACTCACATAGCAGCTCACAACCATCCATAATTGCAGTTCCAGGAGATCTGACACCCTTTTCTGGTCTTAGTGGGCATCAGGCACACAGATGATACAACATATATAACTACAGACAAAACACCTGTGCACAAAAATAATTAAAAATCACTTAATGTTGGTATCAGTAGATTTGTTTGAAAGTTCTCAAGAGTCCTTAGTGACTTTAAAAACTCTCTGTGGGGTGTGTGTGGGTATGTGGCTGTAGTGTATGGGTATGTGGGTGTAGTGCGTGAGTGTGGGGTGTGTATGAGGTGTGTATGGGGGGGTGTGGTGTGTGTATGGTATGTGTATGGTATGGTGTGTGTGGGTGTGTGTGTGTGTGTGTGTGTGTGTGTGTGTGTGTGTGTGTGTAGGCGTGTGTGGATGTGTGTGTATGGTTGTATGTGGTATCTGAATGATGTGTGTGGGTGTGATGTGTGTATGGGGTGTGTATGGGATGTGTATGGGTGTGTGTGGTGTGTGTGTGTGTGTGTATGGTGTGGTGTGTTTGGGCTGTGTGTGTGTGTGTGGTGTGTGGTGTGCATGGGTGTGTTGGAGGTATATAGTGAGTCATACACAAATGCCAGAGTTCAAGGGATCAAATTTAAATTGCCAGGCTTACATAGAAAATGCCTTTTCTCACTGAGTCATCTTGCCAGCCCATCATTGACCTTAAGAGCATAAAGACACCTGGGAAAACTTGAGTGAGCACGATGGTGTCTTAGAAAGACCACTGTCTCAAAAAGAAAAAAAAAAGCAAAAGAAAAACGTGCTTTCTCTTTTTAGTGACTACTTTTCTCCTCCCTGTAATGTCTTCCTCTAGAAATCTAGTGCGCAATGGTTGGAAGAAAATGTTTACCTGAGATACTTTAACTTTCCGGGGTTCTGCCTTGCGTTTGTTTGCAGAACTCTAGGTTTCACTGACATGAATTAAGACTTTGCATTTCCCTGCCCCTTTCATTAGTGGCCGTAGATGCTGGACAAGTACTGAGAGACTCTTTCCTCCCTCAGGTAATCAGCATTTATATGGGGATCACTGTTAATCTAGCTGATGCATGGGAACCTTACAAAGCTGCAAAAACTGCTCTCAACAATACCCTTGACCTCTCAAATGTCAAGGAACAGGTGAGTGTGGACTGAGCAGAGTGAGTAACCCGGCGTTAGGCCCGGCTTATAAGAAACAAGCCAGGTACACTTCACTCGGAATTTGGAAAATAGATTCCTAGACATCGTAGTGCATAACTCGAAGGTAAAATGTGTACACCAGAGCTAAGTACAGGTTTTAAACTTGAGTGGTAGAGGAAATTAGAGCCTCAGGCCCTAAGAAAGATTCAGTGTGACAGGGTCACAGTTGACTTTCCTCTGTGTGAAACCCGTGTCCTGTTAATGGAGCTGGCTTGATGTTTTAATAGTAGATGAACACTGAGATGAAACCGTAGTTTAAGCTGTCTCTTCTGGTGTTTATTTAAGCACAGACTCTGTGTACTTGTTTCTGAGTCACATGGCTATATTCTTAAGAACACCAGGCAGAAGAAAATATCAGAGTAGACAGTAATATAAATAAAATATTCCAGTGTGTACTAAATATTTCTCCTGCCTGCCTTTCCACTCATAGTTTCCATTATACGTAGAACAATATTGTCTCTGAAACCTGTCATGTCCAAGTAAATTGAATCCCTTAAATAATGCACTAAATGATTTTGGCGTTGGCCTGTCTCCTAGAGGTGTGTCATGGAGTGGCATGATGCTTACTGATGTCAGACCATTCATTTTTCATTACTCAGATTTCTTTCCAATTTTGTATTTTCTCATTTGTGACATTTTAAGAAGTTTCTTCCAAGTGTTAAACCAACTTGACTGGTGACTGATTAGCAAGATTTAACATAGGACCCTTGCTATACTAAATACAGACGGCCAGGAAAATCAGAATTTTGATCTGCCGAGATGTACTTTTTATTAAGCTTCATATTCTGTGGAAGTCTCATCCTTTGTCTGGGAATGATGATCCCAGCACTCAGAAGGCTAAGCCAGAATTGCTGTTAGATCAAAACTAGCCAGTGGTGGACAGCAAGACCCTGACTTAAAAGGCCAAACAAAAGTCTGATCTTTTAAATGTGTCTGCTTTGTTCTACATTTACCAGCTACAATAGGAAGTACAGACAATTTGGCCTCTGTTTCTGTGCTTCTTTTCTATGCAAGTTAAGAATTGAAGGGATCGCCGGGCGGTGGTGGTGCACACCTTTAATCCCAGCACTTGGGAGGCAGAGGCAGGCAGATTTCTGAGTTCGAGGCCAGCCTGGTCTACAGAGTGAGGTCCAGGACAGCCAGGACTACACAGAGAAATCCTGTCTCGAAAAACCAAAAAAGAAAAAAAAAGAAAAAAAAAGAAAAAAGAATTGAAGGGATCTTTTTATTTATAATACAAATGTCATCCCCTTTCCCCATTTTCCCTCCCTAGAGCCCCTCCATCCCATCCCCCCTCCCCCTTTTTGCTTTTATACCATTTTGATTACATGCATGTACTAAGGTCAGTTCTAGGTTGAGGGTCTAGCAATACAATAGATGCAAATAGTCAAGGAACAAGCAACACAATAAACACAAATAGTCAAAGAAAAAGCAAGGCATTAAACCCAATTATGTGAACACTCCCGTGATCACTGTTTAGTATCTGAGTCTATTTCCCTGTCCTAGCCCAAGGTCATTTTCATGTCTGAAGCCTACTTCCTTGTTCTAGCCTAAAATTTAGACTTCTGTCTGAAATTACTTCCTTGTTCTAGCCTAATATTTAGGTTCCTGCCAAAAAAGAGAGAGAGAGAGAGAGAAAAGAAGAGATAAAAAGAAAAGCACCATCAGAGACATAGTTCTGTATTTCTGGACTTAACAGTGTCACAAACCATGGAGTGCAAGCATGCTAGAAAGTATAAGAAACCTGCAAAGCAGATCTGGAAGAAACGCTATGATGCTGTTTACTGGAGACCAATTAAAACTACTTTGGAGTTTTGACCCCAACTGTGATGCAGCATTTTAATATTATCTTAAGTGACAATGTATTTGGTAATTTGTTTCTACCCAAAGGGAAATCATGGCATGATCCTAATACCAATGGTACGAGAGATTTTACCATTTGACAGTGATAAAACAGTGTAAGTTACCATTTGCTTAGGATTTATGGAATAAATGAGTTGGAAATACAAAAAAAAAAAATTTAATTGAAGGGATCAAGCCAGCATAGTGATGTGTACTTTTAATCTCAGCACTGAGGAGGTAGGGACCAGCCTGGTCTACATAGTGAGTTCCAGGACAGCCAGAGCTATGGTGAGAACCTGTCTCAGAAAACAAGTTAAAGGGACCAGAGGAACCACCCAGTCCCCAGCCTTGGGCAAAAAACCAAAACAATATGGAAGAGGATAAAGCCAGCAGTGTTTGATCGCTCCACACTGAAGTGAAGCCTCAGAAGTCTCAGTGCAATGTTCCTTTCAGTGGGTAATGAAACCAGTCTTGGTGGCACACGCCTTTGTTCTGAGCACTCTGGAAGCAGAAGCAGATGGAGTTTTGTGAGTTCAAAGCTCAGCCTAGTCAACATAGCAAATAGAAAGCTATATAGTGAGACTCCCATATCAAAAAAAAAAAAATCCAGTAAACCAGTTGCCCTTGGCTCTGTAAATATGATCCACGTTATTACCTCATGTAGAAACACGTTATTACCTCATGTAGAAATGATGTTATTAAACTGGGGAGTCTGGGGAGAAGGAAGGAAGGGAGGGAGAGAGAGAGGGAGGGAGGGAGGGAGGGAGGGAGGGAGGGAGGGAGGGAGGGAGGGAGGGCTTGTACTTTTTGGAGGATTTAACTGAATGTAATTCATTTTCAAGATACCTCTTCTTCCACCTAATTCCAGCTCATTGATTCTGTAATTTTCAAAGGCAAGCAGATACGCAAGTGTCAGCGAAAGAGTGCGTGCTCAGGTCCAGCAGTTTCTGAAAGAAGGTTACTTGAGAGAGGAGGTGCTTCTGGACAATATCCCCAGGCTGCTGAACTGCCTGAGAGACTGCAATGTCACCATCCGCTGGCTGATGCTCCACACAGCCGACTCAGGTAATGCACACAAGACAAGGGCAGGGCGGCATTTATCCCGCCCCACATACAGCTCTGCAGAGGTAAGCTCTGGGCCACAGTGTAGAGCATTAGCAGAGGGTGGGCTACTTCATGAGAGGCAAGCTTACTGCTAAAGCTAGTGATTTTCTTGTCAACTTGGAGAGGTCAGCAGCCCACCTGAGCAGATGTCATCTGTCAGGCACTAGTAGGTAGCTAGGAAAAATGACAACTTTGGGCTCCCATGTTAAAGAACCTTGTCACTGATCAAACTGGGTGTGATATAAAAGCATAGAAAAAGGAATAACGGCAGACCTGTGGTAGACAGGGTAATACCTCTACCTCCCTCCTCAAAAGATGTCCACGTTCTCATCCCTAGAGCCTTACAAGGCTTGTGGAAGCATAGGGAAGACATTGCTGATCAGCTGACCGTACAGTCAGGAACCTAATCACAGTAGACTGTGTAATCACAGAGCCTTAAGTCAGGAGAATGGGGCAGGCAGATTAGAGACAGAAAAGCTGCACCCAGCATAGGACTTGAGCAGCCAGTGCTGGCTTTAAAGGTAGAAAGGGCCCAAGCCAAGATATACAGGCAGCCTTTAAAGGCTAAAACGGACAAGAAAGGGAATTTCCCCTAATTTAGGGCTATCTACCCTTTTAGTTATGATATCATCTTTAAATGTTGGGCCATAGTCATAGCTGTCCTGGGATGCGTGTGGCCCTCACAATTTAGCTAAGCAACGGTGGCACATACCCTTAATCTCAGCACTAAGGGTGGTGAAGGCAGGCTGATCTCTGTGAATTCAAGGCCAGCTTGGTCTACAGAGTAAGATCCAGGACAGCCAGATCTACATAACACAGTGAGACTCTGTCTCAAAAAACAAAACAAATAAAAAATTTAGTGCATTTCTCTACCCATATGTACATGTTTTTTCTTTCTTTCTATCTCTCTCCCCCTCTCTCTCTCTCTCTCTCTCTCTCTCTCTCTCTCTCTCTCTGTGTGTGTGTGTGTGTGTGTGTGTGTGTGTGTGTGTGTGTGTGTGTGTCCATGCTTATTTAGGATCTCCTTCCAGCATTTGAAACCTACAAATTGAACTCAGGTCATCAGAGGTCATCAGGTTACTAAGACCAAAGCTTTTACCCACTGAGTTATCTTGTGGACCTCTGCTGACATCTTAGTGGACCCTGCTTCACATTTGCAACCCTAAAACAAAAACCTAAATTTATGTTCTTTTAAAAGCTGTTGTTTATGCTAACCTGTTAGAGCAGCTCCAGGAAATTAACAAAAGGCCCCTGGTGGCAAATCAGAGCTTGGTGTGAAACTCATAATGGTCAAGGCCTGAGAGGGTAGAGTGGATGAACAGAAAAGTCAAAGATGGCTCCAGAAGGCAGGAACTGGCCAAGCTCTTGGGAAGATTTGACTTAAGAAATGGGATGAAACTCTGGCCCATAAATGTGATCAAAATTAGGCGTAGAGAAAATTTGTACCTGGAACTAGAGTTCCAGTTTTGAGCTGTTTGGTATGGGTTTGGGAAGTAAACTTGTCCTCTAGAAGAGCATGCACTGCCCTGAGCTGCTGAGCTGTCTCTCCAGCCCCACTGATCTGCTTTAGTAAACTTACCTTCTCTTCTACACAAACTCCTTTTCTGATTTCAAAAATTTACCCATTGACTCACCTTATAATCTTCCCTACCAACTTCATATAAACAACACAAATGCTCACATTAGCCTGTTCCCAGATCGGCTTTGGTCTTCCAGTGGCTCAGCCTCATGCTCATCCTCTATGCCGTTGTGGCTGACAGCTGGGCCCATTGTTCTGGAAGTCAGTTGTTTCCTTGACTTGCACAGGGGCAAAGTCCAGCGTGCCAGAGGTCTGGGCTTTTATCTTTTGCTACATCTACTTGATATTTTTTGTGCCTGGCCAATGTCTGAACTGATAGTACATGAATATGTTTGCACATGGGGAAAGCAAGTGCTTGCTGTTGTTATAGTCATGACACTTTTATGTGTCTGTCACTCCTCTTGGCCCACTGGAGGCCTCTCCCCAGCAGAGGCTGACTCCACAGTGCCTTGAAGCTGATAGAGAAACTACCCAAGTGACATTGAACGAGCAAAGCTAACTATCTGCAAAAGGTGGCCAGGAATTATCTTGGTTCTAGGATCAATTCTTATACTTTCCTTGGCCTGAATTGTTCAGGCCCAGGAAGACTAGACCTTCATAATGTACCAAAAAGTCAAACATTAGTAAGTGTGGGAGGTGAAAATCATTTACCCATCACCAGGACTATGGGCCCCATCCAAAGATGTAATCAAATTAACGCCAGGCTTGTGTTTAACCTGAGTTAATATCAAAACAAGTAAAAGGCTGAGAGATATATCTCAGATGGTAGAATCTTGCCTAGCATCTATAAAGCTCTGGGTTCAAGCTAAAACTGAGTGTAGGGCACACATGTAATCAGCTCTCAGAGGGGTAAAGGCAGGAGGATCAGAGGTTTGCCAAGGTCATTAGCAGCATAGCCACCTCAGGGCCAGTCTGAAGTGCCAGAGACTTTTCCTCAAAAAAGAAGAGGGGAGCACAAATGGAACTCCTTTGTGGGTTCTCACTGTTTAACAGAGCCAGCATTTTCAGTCTGCCCAGATGCTCCTGGGGATGGATGATATGCTGGAACTTTGCACTTTTCCCACAGCAGCTGAGCCCTTTCTGCAGGTGTCATGTGTCCTGATGGAGGACTGTAGAAATCAGTATGCAAAATGGCCTCCTGTAGGCTTCACCACATAGTGAGTCACCAGAGACACTCCATGATGCCTGAGCTGGCAACAAGGACCTGCAGTGTCTGCCTAGGCTGCTCAGAGAGGGCTGAGAAGCAGTCCTGCATCTGTGATGCATGGTTCTGTGACCATGGGCTTCGGCCCTGTTCATCTGGGAACTTTTGACAATGTCTATTTACTTAGAGTTTTTATTTCAACTTCATCTGTAATCTAAATAGCTTTCATTTCTAAGTATTTTGCTGTATTCTACATATATATTTATATATCTTATTGGCCCTGTAAACACATCTTAACAAATAGCAGTGTTTGTTACCTATTTATTTACTATATATTTTTAAGACAGCATCTCACCCACTGGCCTGGTCCTCAACTACGTTGCCCAGTTGGCCTTGAAGTTACTGTGGTTGCAGACTGAGCCACTACTTCCATGTCTCTGCTCTTTTAATTCACCTATTTTATTTAAAACAGCTTTGCTTGGCAGCTAGTAGGCTAACTAAAAACCACATATCTGTTGGTTATGTACGTGGGTCAGTTACTACCTAATATCATGACCTTGACCCAGTTGCCTTAAACTCTATGTACCTGGATAGTGCACAAAAAGCTCTAAGGGCCTCCCATACCCTTTGCAAGGAGCTGGACGGGCACATGTGTTCAAGTGCCATGATCTATGTGGAATCTCTCCTTCCCTGTTGTCTTAGGCAGACCCTAAGATCCAGTCTTCTGATTCCCTAGAACCCTTCCGATTCCCTCAGGTTGCTCATGGGGAGTACGTACAGCTAGGATTGAATCCAGCAAAGGAAAAGGACATATGGGCAAATCTAGAGGAAAGCAGGCCCAAGCTTCTAAGGATCCTGTCAGTGGAGTCACACTGATCTGCTAAATTTTTGGCCCAATATTTAAGAAATGTTGTCAGGCTTATCAGCCTCTGCTGCCCAGGGAATCTATTGAGGGTTTAATCCCACAACAAGCTGCTTCTTGGCAGGTACAAAGAGGCCAGACTCTAAGAATAAAAGCAGTGTTCAGCATGTACCACAGTATTCGTAGAAACAGTTAAGGCCTAGAGAATCATCTCTGACAGTTTTCAGAGTGGTGAGAACTCTGCCCAAAACTCAAACTTCCAGATACCACAAGAGCCTACTGTCTTAGGGTTTCCACTGCTGTACAAAGACACCATGACCAAGGCAACTCTTAGAAGGATAACATTTAATTGGGGCTGGCTTACAGTTCCTGAAGTTCAGTTCATTGTCATCATGGCAGGAAGCATGGCAGTCTGCAGGCAGACATGGTGCTGGAGGAGCCCTGAGTTCTATATCTTGATACGCCGACAGCCCAGAGACTCTCTTCTCCACTTCTCAGAACTTAATCACTAGGAGCCTCAAAGCCCATCTCCACAGTGACACTTCCTCCAACAAGGCCACCCCTCCTAATAGTGCCATGACCTAAGCATATTCAAACTCCACACCATCCTAGAAAACACATCTCTGTAGGTAGCAGTTTCAGGTTATCTTTCTGCATCTGGGTGGCACAATTGGACATCTAAACCAGGAGCACCTTCAGACACATGGGACATGAGGAGACTAGTTTTCTATGAAATGGTACCAGAAGGCCCTGCCCAGCCATTCTTGGCAATTAAGAATAGCTGGCTCTGAAATGCCTTCAAAACACTGTACCCAACTTTGTCTTTTTTATTCAACAGTGAGTCAGGGGCTGACAGCCATGTCATGAGTAGTTACAAGTTCAGTTGTCACTGACAGTTCAACTGTACTCTAAGATGTGGGTGTATGCTATTTCTCAACCTACTGTGGATAGACATTTTGTTTAATACTTTTTAAATACTTGAAATGAAGGGAGGTACTTAAGAATCCATCTTATTTCGTGGGAGTTTGCTCCACATTTAATCAGTGGGAAATTCTTCTTCCTTTTTAGCCTGTGACCCAAACAACAAGCGCCTTCGTCAAATCAAGGACCAGATTCTGGCAGACTCTAGGTACAATCCCAAGATCCTCTTCCAGTTGCTATTGGACACTGCACAGTTCGAGTTTATACTTAAAGAGGTAAAAATAGTAGCTGAATAATAGCCTTAGTCTTTGGGAGCTTTTTGTATTTAAGAAAATATTTCAGAAAAGATTATGATTTAATTTGTCCATCAATGACTGTTCTTTGTAGAAATTGACAGAATTATTTAATAATTATTTAGTTACAGAGCAAGTATACCAGATTGTGAAGGTTAATCTAAGGAGGTATACAGAAATCAATGAGACTCACACTTCTGAAAATAGGTGCAAACTGGAGTTTGCATCTGGGGAGATGACTCAGGGTAATGGCTTGCTGGGTGTCTTAGTTAGGGTTACTATCGCTATGATGAGACACCATGACCAAAGCAACTTGGGGAGGAAAAGGTTTATTCAGCTTACACATCCATATCACAGTTCATCATGGAAGGAAGTCGGGCCAGAAACTCAAGCCAGGCAGGAACCTGGAAGTCGGAGCTGATACAGAGGCCATAGAGGGGTTCTGCTTTCTGACTTGCTCATCATGGCTCGTTCAGCTGGATTAGAAAACCCATGACTACCAGCCCAGGGGTGGCATCACACATAATGACCTGGGCCCTCCCACATCAGTTACTAATTAAGAAAATGCCCTGTAGGCTTGCCTATAGTCCTGTCTTATGGAGGCATTTTCTTAATTGAGGTTTCCTCCCCTCAGATGACTTTATAGCTTGTGTCAAGTTGACATAAAACTATCCAGTGCACTGAGTAAATTGAGGACTAGAATTCAGATCTCTTGAACGCACTTACGTGCCAAGTGGGCATAAGAGCCCACTTTTATTAACAACTTCCTGACATGAGATGGGATCCCAGAGCAAGTTGGTCAGTAAGAGTAGCCATACCTGCAAGCTCTCACTTTGATTGGCAGACCCTTTCTCAATGAATAAGATGAGTGATCAAGAAAGGTTTCCAACATCTAACTTGAACCTCCATGTGCATTTTGACCCACATTCATATATAAATGTGCTAGCACACAGACATGCACACTAGAGGCATGTGGAAAATGGGTGTGTGTGCTAAGATTTGTACATTCAAGGAAAGAAACTTAAGACATCGACACCCTGGGGACAGAAGCCAGAGCTTCTGAAGAGCCATGGAAAAGATCTGCCATAGTGGTAAACAAAATAAGGAATCGTCCTAGAGAACTCTTCAGAGAGGAGCAACAATACAGCCTTGTTCCAGTTATATCAGTCACACATACAACGCTGTTGTAGAAAATATTAAACCTCGGCCTGGGGTCTCTACCTCACCCTAGACCATTGAGTTCCCGGATGAAAGATACATTCACAGCCTTTACACTTAGAATATGCATTAATCGTGTAATAGCTGGGCAGCTGCCCACCTTCCATGCTGTTAGAGTCCATTTTCCTACTGATAACCTCAAGTTATTCCATCTGGGCTGCTCTTAGCTCCAGTTGGGCAGCCCTTAGCTCCAGTTGGGCAGCCCATAGGGCCATGCTCTCTCGACTCTTAACCCATGGCCACTTCTATTTCCTCCTCCCCCTGCACCTTCTTCGTTGTTGTCCCCTCTGACCCCCAAACCCGCAAAACCTAAGCGCCACCCATGTCTCTTCTGCCCAGCTATTGGCTGTTGGCTCTTTATTTACCAATCACAATTAACTGGCAGCAGGGTCACTTGTTTTAGGGGGGCCAGAATAGCATTATAATACAAGCAACATCAGGCCAACCCACTAAGAGCACTGATCCTTTAAGAATATATTATCTTGGCTACATGTGGTGACGCATGCTGTTAATCCCAATCAGGGCAGGCCTGGGCTGTCTCACTAACCAAGTCTGCATCTCTAGCAACAGTCAGTTCACTGGACTGTGGAAGCAGCTTGCGTTGTCAGTTCACACAGGGAGGAAAGCAACGAGAGACTGGAGGAGCACAGTAGATGGTGAAAGGTGCTGGAAAGACAAAAGCTGGGGACAGAGCAGAAGTGGATATGATCTCTTGACACTGCAGCTTACTCTCTGGCTTGTTCTCCTGTTGCCTCAATGCTCTCAGTGACCTAGAACTACTTCCCAGCCTCCTGAAAAGTACCAGGACTGGACCTGTGTTTCTGTTCCACTTTGTGAATGGTGACTTAATTCAGTGCCTGGGCTTGCAGTGCCAGCTTCATAACCTGACTTCGATCCCGAGAACTGCTGCACTTGCCCTTTAGCACACGTGTGTGCACACTCTCATACATACATCATCTGTGCACATGCAATAAATCCAATATGTTTTAAACAAATGGATGCAGAGGTCGTGCTCCATCTCCAGTTCAGTCTTAGCAGACAGGAACCCCATGAGTTCAGTGAATAGCTTATGGGAGACCTGAAGCGTCTCAGTCTGTAATCAAGGTTGTTCTGTGCTGTTGCTTTGTCCCTGTTAAATGACATCGATTTCTCCCAGGCATTCAGAAGGCCAGGGTAGAGTCCATAAAGAATCCTCGGTGCTCCTCCTCCTCTTCCGTGTTGTTCATTGGTTAAGTGTCCTTTCTGGATGACTAAGACTCTTCCTGCACAGACACCATAGTCCCACCTACCATTGGTCTCTCACCTGCAGGTGGAGTCTCCTGACACTGTTCCTCTTCTTAGTCCGTGCCATGCTTGTTTATAACATAAGAGCACAGTGTAAAAGTCCTGTGCTTTTGTGTGTTGTTTGATTAGGTGTCAGTATGGTTTTTGCAGTTTTGCTTCTGAGAGAGAAACAATCTCGAGATACGTTTTCTCCACTAGCCAACTCTACTCTGCATAGACTTACATGTCATGGAGAAAGTCAATAAGCAGAGTTGCCATCTAAGAGAGCAAGAAGGCGCTTGCATTTGGTTCATTACCTTGTCCTCTGGCAGGATGATACTCAACCCTCCCTCCCATGACTAAATTGAAATCATGGGAATTATTCTCTAGAAAAGGCCATAGGGCAATGGTCACAAATATAATTTGATTTTCAAGTGCTGATTCCCAGGCCTACCCAAGACCTTCTGAATTGAGTCTTCAAGGCCTGGGAACTGGACACTTCTGAAGCCCTCCAGGTTGTGCAGCCAGCCTGGGAACAGCTGTCTGGCTTTCCACTTGAGATTTGTAATGTAGTAATGCTAAGATACCGTGTCAGGGTCAGTGGTAATTTCTTGTGAGTCTTTGCATATACAAACTAACATTTTGTGGGTGTTCTCACGTGTCAGTATGTAGTGTGAGGTGTGCATATCAGGAGGCCAGAGTTGATGCTGGCTGCCTTATATATAGGTCACTTTCAGTCTATGTGTAGCATGGTCTCTTACCAAACCCAGTTCTCAGCAGCTCCCGCTAGTGTAGCTAGCAGGCTTCCCCTGGTATCCCCTGTCTCTGCCTCCATACCTGCCTGGTTTTTGTATGAGTTCTAGGGGTCTGAACTCTGGTTCTTACTTGCACCACAAGCACCTTATCCACTGAGCCACATCTCCAGCCCTCAGTTACATGCTCTTTAAAGTAAATTGGGATTTATCCGGATCTCTTTGTAAACTGTCTGATCTGAATTTTCTCTTAAGTAAATAAATCTTTCCATCTTATCAACAGATGTTCAAGCAAATGCTTTCAGAGAAACAATCCAAGTGGGAGCATTACAAGAAGGAGGGCTCCGAGCGGATGACCGAGCTTGCTGACGTGTTTTCAGGGGTGAAACCACTAACCCGAGTGGAGAAAAATGGTAATTGCTGAAGAGGAGTTATGGGTGTGTTTGAGATAAGTGTTTATATTATTGAAGCCTTGGAAATTAGCTGTTACTTTCTTCATTGCTGTCAGAGAATACCTGGCAAAACAAACTTAGGGAAGGGAGGGCTTATTGTGGATCACAGTTTGAGGGCACAGCCACCATGGCAGAGCTGGTGTGGAGGTAGAGTGTGAGGGAGGCCCACCATGGCAGAGCTGGTGTGGAGTCAGGGTGTGAGGCAGGCCCACCATGACAGAGCTGGTGTGGCGACAGGGTGTGAGGGAGGCCCACCATGGCAGAGCTGGTGTGGAGGCAGGGTGT
>JANHMN010000012.1:41278639-41298654 GCA_030674055.1 Rhabdomys pumilio
GTGGAGGCAGGGTGTGAGGGAGGCCCACCATGGCAGAGCTGGTGTGGCGGCAGGGCGTGAGGCCTCTGTGGCCAGGAAGGAGGAGAGGGGTAAGTACTGGTGCTCAGCTCACTCTCTGCTTTTTATTAAGTCTGCCTTAGCCAATGAGATGTTGCCCACATTCAGAGTGGGTCTTCTCTCCTCAGGTAAACATCTCTGGAAAGGCCTCACAGACATGCCCAGAGGTGTGTCTCATAGGTTGTTCTAAACCAGTCAGGTTGACGATCAAGATTAACCATCACTCTAACCATTAAAGTTTAAATATTAATGGCACCCCTTACTGTCCAGAATTTCCACGACTCTGCTTGTACCTCACAGTTCTGACTTGTTGGTCTCCTCCTTTCTGAGAAACCTGTTTGTGTTTGTCCTACACTTTGATCGATAGCCTTCTTGATTCCCAAGAACCCAAATCTTTGTCCACCTTCACTTCTCCAGAAAACTCCTCAGTGACTCCATGTCCTGTCCAACAGTCAGTACCCTCCTGATCCCTCTGTGTCTATGAGCACCTTAGCACTTATCATTTGCAACTGAAGTATGAGCCTCCTTTAATTCTTTAGTGGTCAGTATCCCAGACAAGGCTGTTCATGCAGAAATTTAACCTATCTTGTTTCGGTGCGTGCCTTCACATTGCTGTTGATGGTTGGAGAATTGTTGGGAGTGATGTTAGTTACATGGTAAAAGTACTATGCAACCAACATTTCTACAAGCTGAGTTAAAGCTACAGGAATCTGGATCTCAATATGCTTTCCTTGTTTCTATATTAATAGAAAATCTTCAAGCTTGGTTCAGAGAGATCTCAAAACAAATACTGTCTCTAAATTATGATGATTCTACTGCTGCAGGCAGAAAAACTGTGCAACTAATACAAGCTTTGGAAGAGGTAAGAAAGTCTTTTTAAACCACAGTACTTGGGCTGGAGCATCGGCTCAGCAGTTAGGAGGGTATGCCGTTCTGTGCTTTCAGAGAATTTGAGGTCCACTCCCAACACCTGTGTCAGGCAGCTCACACCATCTATAACTCCAGCTCCCGAGGTTCTGATGCCTCTGGCCTCTGTGAGCACCTGCACTCATACACACGCTCACATACAGACTCACACATGCACACACATGCATGCACATACACGTACACACAGAGTTAAGAATAATTTTTAAAATCTTGAAACTATGTCTAGGTCAGAAGTTGCAGGTTATAATCCATGTAATACTTTATTTATTTATTATGTAATACTCATAAAAATATATCTAAGAAGATACTTCATCAGAAGCAACCCCTGTGGTGTCACACTCATGGCTGTACAATTAGGATAACAACTGAGTGGTCAGCACAAGTGGAGCTGTAGCAATTACCACGGATCTGAACTTGAGTAAATATGTGTTATAGAAGCTAAATTATGAAAATATTCTGGAAATATTAAGGAGATTTGTGATAAGGTGTAAAAACAAAAAAATTTTAGGTCTGTGCCGTTTTTTTTTAGTTATGTAAAGAATGTGTGCCTTGGGGGGAAAATACTAGAGTAAACAAAAACTTAAAGTGGTAATGGAATGATATCCTTGTAAACAGTCAACTTTTTTTTCTGGAATATTTAATATTTCTTTATATACTCAAAAATGACTGTACCCAGAGAAGTTATTCTACCTACCTTTCTTAAACTTTTAATTGTCTGTTAATATGAAATAATCATCTCAGACCACTACCCCAGACTCATCATTCAAAACATCAGCTATAGTCTATCTATCTATTGGAATAATTAATATTTTTCATTTGCCAAAATTTCTTCAGATTTTTTTTCTATTTCTTTGAGATTATCCTGATGGTAACTAGCAACTGCATCTTATACCTCCAGCTAGCTCGGAGCATCTCACTCCAGAAACTTGTTTGGAGATTTCTTAGTCTATAGCACAACTATGAACAGCTTCATAAACCTCAACTGTTTTGTTTTGGTTTGTTTGTTTGTTTGTTTGTTTGCCTTATTTATATAGGCATATAGCCCAGGCCTCTTGAGTGACACATGAAAATGTGAGAACACTAAAGAAACAGCAGGAACCTCGTGGTGTACTGTAGCAGCACTTTGGTTGTGCTGTAACTCACTACAGTCTTAGTGTGGGCACACTCGGGAAGAAAAGTGTTTCCCAGGATGTGTTTGTGTCTTCTCAAGTGGAAGAAGAGCATGCTAACTCATCACGGTCTCTGTGCATGAGTAAGAATATGAGACTGGTCTCCAATCCTAGATACTTGTGTACTTTCTTAGAACTTGCTTTATAGATTTCTCAAGCTTCATTTGAAATGAAAAATTTGTCAAGAAATTATTTGTGAGAGCTATCCTTTATTTGAAGTGTTTTTAAAGGAGAAGATGTATTGAATGGTTTCACTGAATGGATTTGTATGACATAGGTTCAGGAGTTTCACCAGTTGGAATCAAATCTACAAGTTTGCCAGTTTCTTGCTGACACTCGAAAGTTTCTCCATCAAATGATCAGGACCATCAACATCAAAGAGGAAGTCCTGATCACCATGCAGATTGTCGGGGACCTTTCTTTTGCTTGGCAGTTAATTGACAGGTAATATGGACACACTAATGTTTACCCGTGATGAAGGAGGAGGTCTATCTGCTTACCATGTGTCCATCCCTCTTTACAGTTTCACATCCATCATGCAAGAAAGCATAAGGGTGAATCCATCCATGGTTACCAAACTCAGAGCCACATTCCTAAAGGTAAGCAGGGAATGGCAACATCCGTCCTCTAACAGAAGAAAGAGTCAGCTTTGCTCCACTGTCATTGGTCAGGGTACAGTGCTATCCACTTTGCATTGAACATTTACGAAATATTTCATCAGAGTGAGCATCTAATGTTCAGCCAAGGTTTAGTTCTTTGTGTAAAACTGAATCTCCATCTCACTAGTATGCACATTTGCTTTCGTCTTTAGTGAATGGTGAAAGTATGTATGGTTTAAAGTAAATCTGTGGCTTGTTGTGAGTACATGTTTGATCTGTATGCCTGTGTTACAGACCTATGTACAGGGGCCACAGAGCAGTTTCTTAGGTGGAAAGGAGTCTGGAATGCAAAGGGCTTCTGTGAGACAGCAGCTCTTCAGCTTCGGGTGCATGAGTTACCTAGCACAGCCGCTTCTCCACTGCATTCCCACATTGCTGACTGAGTCAGTCAGTCTGTGGTGGGTCTGGTAACTGCCATGTCTCAGGAGTTCCCAGCTGCTGCCAGCTGTCAGTGGGAGAGACACTGCCTTAGTAGTAGATGGCTGTGGGGTTTTGATTTTGGTTTTAGTTTTAATGTATTGTCAGAACCTATTTGAGGCATTGCCAAACCAATGAGTTTTCAGGTTTGGCAATAGAGTTGTTTCTCTCTATTGGGTGAAGCACAAATGTGGTGTTGTAAATTCCACTTTGGGAAAAGAGGTTTCTAGGGCATTTATGAAGCAAGAAACAGATATGTATTGTTTCTTTGCAGCTTGCCTCTGCCCTTGATCTTCCCCTGCTACGTATTAATCAAGCAAATAGCCCTGACCTCCTCAGTGTGTCTCAGTATTATTCAGGAGAATTGGTGTCATATGTGAGAAAGGTAAGAAATGCCTCTGGCTAAGTTTTATTGCCTAGCTGCTTCCTTAAATAAACAAATTCCTGGTGGAGCTTCTTGTTCTTTAGCTATCTTTCCAGAAATTTCCAATACTCCAAAATAAACATATTCTTGCTGAAGCTGGAGACATGCAAGTGCGATTTGCTTTCTAAGGAGATCACGCTGGCTTTCACATGCTCTGGCCTCAGAGTTGCAGAAGCTGAGGAGCAGAGGTGATGTGGTCTCTTCAGGGGCAGAGCTGGCTGCTCAGAGGCACATCACAGCTCACATTCTCTTACCAGAACCTAGCTCAAGTCTTCAGGAGAATCGTGGTCCATGCTCCAGTCATTTGTAATGGATCAAGGACCCAGCCATGTCTGAATTCAAAGTCAGTCTGTGCCATGCACTGGCTGCCCTTCCCTACATGTTACTGCCATCCTGGGCAGTGGTGGGAAAGCGTAAGCTTGTGCTTTCTAGCAGCTGTTTGGTTTGGTTGGTTTGGTTTTGAGGCAGCTTACTATGTAGCTCTGGCTGCCCTGGAACTTGCTATGTGAACCAGGATGGCCTTGAACTCACAAGAGATTTTCCTACCTCTGTCTCCCTTGTGCTGAGATTAAAGGTGTGTCCCACATGTTTAGCACCCTTCTAACAGTTTTCAAGATAGTTCTTTAAGTTTCTCAGCATCTCCCCTTGTCAAACTGCCATCCTACACACTGGTACCTTCTTGCTCTCATCTTCCTTGTTCATCAGCCTAAAAAAAAAAACAGAACCCAGTATAGATACTCAGTTGTATTTCTTCCTGGTCTTTTCATCAAAGGTTTTGCAGATCATTCCAGAAAGCATGTTCACATCTCTCCTGAAGATCATAAAGCTTCAGACTCATGATATCATTGAAGTGCCTACCCGCCTGGACAAGGACAAGCTGCGGGACTATGCTCAGCTTGGCCCGCGATACGAGGTGCCATACCCTTTGACTTCTGATTTGCAAAGCTCCAAAACGTGACACATCCCTAGCCAGTGGCTCGTGCATATCCCAGGGAACAGCAGATCACCTGTGGTTGTGTTCTTGCACTCTCAGCCATAACGTGGTTTGCAGTCTTTAGTGCTCTTGACATTTCCCTAGTGTCCCCGAGAGCCTTCCTCACCCACGTTCTCTGTAGAGGCAGAGCTCTTTCCTCTTGAACATTCTGGCATTGCCTTTGTTCTTCCTGTGTTACACACCCTGGACTTTACACACCACATTCCTCCTTTGTACACACGCTACTCGAGCTACAGTTACATCTCAATAAGCCTTTCGTAGGTTAAAAATATTGTTAAGGGGAAAATGTTTCTAATACGCTCAGGAAGCTGGTATTGCAGCTTATCTTGAGGCCAGTTCTGAAGTTCAGACGTGAGAAACAGAAGCCAGACAGAGGAGTGCTTTGTTAAAGGATGAGAACTGCTGACAGTGACTGTCCCCCACAGAGCCTCACGTCCACCCCAGGCACAGGCACACCACTGTCCTTTACACACCACACACGTTTCCTGTTGCCTTTGCACAGTGCAGGACTGTCGGCCAACGTTTAGCCTTGCATAGGCGTGAGGACTCTTTCTATGATGTAATTCATCCCCTTCTCTCTTTTTAAGGTTGCCAAACTCACTCACGCCATCTCCATCTTTACCGAGGGCATCTTGATGATGAAAACGACCCTGGTGGGCATCATCAAGGTAAGGAGTGAGCTGCTGCTGTGTGGCCTATGATGATTTGTTTGGTTGTCTGGTAATTACATGTGGAACGGGAAGGAGTGTGGCTATCTTGTGTTGCTCAAAACCTTTGTTTTTACCCATTTGTTGATGGAGGGAAAAGAAACATTATAACCCTGATTGCTCATAATTGAAGACGACCATATGACATGAACTTGGAGTTTCATGTCACCATCTCCTGCTGGCTGTAAGAAACGACACTTCCGCATTTAATGAAATGATTAAAATGTAAAGCAGTTAAAAACTGTATCTGCCAGCTTGGTAATATGTTGTGAAATTATCACGAAACTTAGTGAGCTGAATGGAGTCCTGTAGAGGCAACAGGATTAATAATTCAGTCTGTTCCTCTAAAGATGATTAGGGACAGAATTTTAAAATGTAAGTCACTTAGCAATGACATAGGAAAGTGCTGCACTGCAGACTCTCTAGCCCTCGCCCTGGTTTTCCTGGCCTGCCTTTTCCTGAGGGCATCAAATGCCTTTGATCTGCACTTAGGTGGATCCCAAGCAGTTGCTGGAAGATGGAATAAGGAAAGAGCTGGTTAAGCGTGTGGCTTTCGCCCTCCACCGGGGACTGATATTCAATCCTCGTGCCAAGGTACAAATGCCCAGAATGGACCTGTCAGTCAGCTCACAGTGTGCACTGGAGCACCATTCTGAACAAGATAGGTCCTTCTCTTTCCTGCATATTCAATATATGTTTTGTGGTAACAACAATTTACATGGTTTTTGATCCTTTCTGTAATCCACTCAAAAAAAAAATCCCTTTTAAAATGAATTCTCTCCTCCCTGCTCCTCCTGTGTTTAAGAACTGAATTGGTGCTTATGACTCAGAGTTACTTTCTGTCCAAAGAACTTGTTTACCATATAGCAGATAGAAACTGTAAAGACTGGGATATATATATTGCAATTATCTACTTAAAAGTATGATCATTTTTCTAAAAAGAAAAATGAATAGGCCAAAGATTTTTATATAAGGAATGTTTCACTTCAAATAAATTCAACTTAAGTGTTAGATGTACAGTGTTAGATGTGTTGATAAATTGATACTGTTGAAACCATCAGTATTCATCTTTATATCCTTTGTGTGAGTGTCCTTCCCAAATGAGTGATGTCTATTCTTAGAGTGCCTAACAGCACTGCCCGACAGTCAACCTAGCTGCAGAAGGAAACCTTCTAAAGCTTTGACTATGGTTAAAACATGACTAAAATCCTGTAGTGTGTAGTTTAAGGTCTAAAGGAGGTGTTAGTGTTGACAGCTTACTCCTGCTGACAGTTTTCCTGTCTTCTTGTGAATAGCCAAGTGAGTTGATGCCCAAGCTGAAAGAGCTGGGAGCTACCATGGATGGATTCCATCGTTCTTTCGAGTATATACAGGACTATGTCAATATTTATGGTCTGAAGATTTGGCAGGAAGAAGTCTCTCGTATTATAAATTATAATGTGGAACAAGAGTGTAATAACTTCTTAAGAACAAAGGTATTGAACAAGTTTTTTAAATTCTTGACTATATCTGTTATCTCTCGTATTTAAAATACACACTCCATATCTCGGCAGTACCAACAAGAAAGTTTTGTTGTTGTTGTTGTGGTTGTGGTTGTGGTTGTGGTTGTTGTTGCTTTTTGTCTAAATAATGCTACTAAGGACCCCTAAGTTCTGCAGAGCACCTTTAGGAAACTTGAGGCTATAAAGAGAGTGGACATGGAACCTGGCCTCAGGGAGCTTTCTGTGTGAGGAGAAAGCAGATGTCACTAAGTGACCTTAGCATCGGCTGCTCTGCTTGTTAGAACCCAGGGTCTTGAGTAGAAGCCTTGGGACCGCTCCTGACTGCATGATGCTGTTTGGCTTGTGGAGGAAGCTCCAGTCCGTCCACAGCAGCACTGCAGGCCTCCATCCCTCCAGCAGGGCATGAGCATCCGCCTCCTCATGCCCAGACAGCACTTGCTGATGTCCACTTCTGAGTCTTGGGGGTGTGAAAGGGCCTGGTTCTGATGTCTGCTTCCCTAGTGGCTTTCTGTTTATGGGCCTTGTGTGTCTTCTTTGAAAAATAGCTATGAAAGTTGATTTTTTTTTAATCCTATGAACCACAAAATAGCCTCAAACTCAAATACAACTGCTTTTACACAGCATCTAACAAGGCTGACACATTCAGGTGACACTTTCAAAAGATTGTTAAAGTTTATGATATTTTACATCTTTAGATGTCATTGTCCATCTCAACTCACAAGACAAAAAACCATGTTTCTCTGTCTCTCTTTATTTCTCACTTTTCTGTAGCCTAGGCTAGCCTCCAACTCACTATCTAACCAAGGATGACCTTGAACTTTCTGTCCTCCCATCTCCACCTCCCTAGCGCCGGGATTACAGGCCTGCATCACTGTACCTGGCTGACGAGGTGCTGGGTGGAACCCTGGGTTCGTGCTGGGCACACACTCTATCCGCTCAGCCACACCTCTAGCCCTTACTTCCTTTTTCAACGGTTGTTTCCTTTTTTATGTTCTGTGTAGCATTTGGGGAGTCCTTTGGTGGCAGTTTAAAATTCTTTCTCTTCAAAACCAAGGTACACTTAATTGTTCTCTTCATGAACAGCTTGTAAGATTATGTAAAGAAGAGATGCCAAATTATACTATCAGAATTGAACTAGACATTTATGGTTTTGTTTCTAGATTCAAGACTGGCAGAGTATGTACCAGTCCACTCATATTCCAATCCCAAAGTTTGTGCCTGTGGATGAGTCGATAACGTTTATCGGTCGGCTCTGCAGAGAAATTTTGCGGATCACAGACCCAAAGTAAGTATGTCTGAGTGTGGCTGAGCTTCAGATCTCCTGACATCCATGCTCTGGCACTGAGGTGTGCTCCCTTGTCCTTATCCTAGTCTTGTACGTGCAGACTCATGCTGGCCTTTAAAGATGGTATGCTTACTTAGTCCAGCACCCAAGCACTTAATAAGAGCCATTATCTACTGAGCACTGGCTCATGTCCCTCAGCATGTCCCCGAATCTGCATACTCACTCCTTATATCCTTGGTGTCTTAGGCAGCAGGCCTTGTTGCTGTTACCACTTTACAATGAAGAAATTCAGACACAAAAGCATGTACCAGGATCATGCCAAGCCCCAGTCACTAAAGCACTATGCTAATCAAGGGCACATCATAGAGCTTTGTGTGCAGTGAATCTGTGCCCTTGTCACATGGGTTCAGCCTTCATCAGGGTCTGGGTGAGAATCTCATGTAATTAAAACTGTTGCTAAGCAACACGGTGTCACTCAGTAAATCCAGCTAAACCCATTTCCTCTTCGTTGGAGCCTCAGATGAAGCAGTTTGTGACGACAACCTGAGGAAAGAGCAGGTTTGTGTCTTGTGTGACTCAATTTACCCCTGGGCTCATGTTCACAAAGGCTAATGAAAGGTGGGTTTTCCCAGAGAGAAAGGAACCTTCCTTTCTCTCCGCACTTAGCCTTGTCTCTCTGAAAGTCTATCCCTAAACACTCCATACTGCCTTCTAGTCTCGGCTTCTTTTGTCCCTCAAGATTATGAAAGTTAGTCAACTGTAGATGGACTTTTTGAGATTTCTAGCAGATATATTTTCTTTCTGTCACAGGCAAGAAAATAAATAGTCTTTTGTGTAGGTGGCTGGAATCACTGAGCCCTTGTAGAACTCTACCCTGTCTAATAAATAACTTGTGCATACTTTGAGCAGAGATTAGATGTCCCTGGGAATTCATCATCAGAGCTAGGTTCCTCTCAAGTGTCACATTCAGAATGCTAGCACCGAGTAACAGGACACCCTGCGCCTGGGCATTGAGGATGTATCACATTTACTTCCAAGTCTAACTTCCTTGTTTTTGAGGCTGTCCGCTCCTTCTTAAGCCCCACGTGTGTATGGTGTATGATGGTGTTTATAGCATGAGGCCCATGTATGTAGAGCTTGTCTGACCTGTGCAGACTGGTTCACTCCACCTATTGTGATGACCTAGAAGTGGAATGAGGACACCTGTGCCTTCTACAGGATTCACTAATAGTTACTCAGGGCCTTTCAGTGGCTTGAGAACCAAAGGTTTGAGATTATATAATCTTGGGAGCAGGCCTACCTGGCCCTCCATCTTCTCCTCACTAAAATGGAGGTTAGCTGGCTTGCATTTCACAGAACTATTAGGAGGGTGACACAGGACACCACTGAGTGCTCAGTAGGTGATAGTGCTCTTTGCCGCTGTTGTCATCACACTGCATTCCTGAGACCAAGAAGAGTCACTGAGAGGTGCCAAGAAGATAGGCATCTGCTGTTTAATGAGCTCCATCTTCCCTCTCACATCTCTGTTCAAAGGCTCTAAGCTTCTTCTCTACCAGATTGGTACTAGGCTCTCATTTGTCCCCAGTCTATGGAAATTTTAGGAAACATCGTGTAGAAAGGCAGCTGGGCCCTAGAGTCCTCCTACATGGCAGCTGAACCTAACTTCATCTTCTCAGTTTGGTTCCCAGTAGTAGCTCAGCCCACTGAAATAAATAAAACCAAGGACAGAGCATGCAGTGGGGAAAGGAGGCCTAGCTGAGCTTTATTCACTTCCTGGGGCATCTGGGCAGTCATCGGGCAGACAAGATAGAGTGCCTGACCAGAAGTAAGGAGACACGAGTCATAACCAGCAGTGCCTACTCACACCTGCAATCGCAGCATCAGGAGGGTGAGGTGGGACTGGTGCGAGCCCAGGTTACACCATACTACTTAGTAAGACTGTCTAAACAGAGTCATGTGGCCAGTCCCATGGGTTTGGATGCCCCAGCTCCTATCCCAACCTTCCCTTTTGCTTTAGAGTGACATGTTACATAGACCAGCTGAACACTTGGTATGACATGAAAACTCACCAAGAAGTGACCAGCAGCCGCCTCTTCTCAGAAATCCAGACCACCTTGGGGACTTTTGGTCTGAATGGATTGGACAGGCTTCTGTGCTTCATGATTGTGAAAGAGCTACAGGTGAGCCTGAGCCCCACATCAGTCACTTCTCTCATTGCTGTGGTAAAATGTCTAACAAGAGCAACTTAAAAAAGAAAGGCTATATTTTGGCTCACACTTTGAGACTCTAGTCTGTCATGATAGAGAAGGCCTGGCATCCAGATTGGTCACAAGAATATGAGGCAGCTGGTCACACTGTTCCTGTGTAGCTAGGAAGCAGATATCGATGGACATCTGCTTGGTAAACTTTCTGTCCTAACTCAGTCTTGAACCCCAGGTTTTGGGAAGGGGTTGCCCCTGTTCAGAGTGAGTCTTCCCTTTGCTATTAAGCTTCTCTGGAAACGTTCAGACACACCTTGGTGGTTATGAGCCCTGCCAAGCAGACAAAAGACTGCCTGCTATAGACCTCATGCCTGGTTTCTACCTGGGAAGAATAGCAGGTCTTGCCTGACAAATTAAACTCACTGTCCTCTCTGACTTCTCACACTATGTGAAGCATGGATGACTGGACTAGATAAGAATTAGAGTCAGCTACAACTTCTTTGACCAGTGTTGTAATTTTATAGGTACATTGCTTTAGTTAATTTCAGCTTAGGAAAGTAAGACTTGTATTTGAAGCCTTAACTCCTCCTTGCAGCCTCTGCCCTTAGTAGAAACCTGAGTACCTGCTACCTTCCCATTTGGGCCCATGTAACCTAGACATGTGATAGTCACAAAGCATCTGAGTTAACACAAGTGTTGTTCTGTTGTGTTTACATTTTGATTATGACTTCTTGTTTGTAGAATTTCATCAGTATGTTTCAGAAAATTATCCTGAAAGAGAGAACTGTTCAAGAAACTTTAAAAACGCTCATGAGTGCTGTCAGCCCTCTAAGAAGCATAGTAGGTAAGTGTCTTGAGACTCCCCAAGGCAGACAGAAAGGTACTGTAGCCTTCCTGAATTGACTGGATTAAGATTATATTTTAACTTTCAGCAAATTCAAGTAAAGTTTACCTTTCTGCCATCACCAAAACACAGAAGATCTGGAGCGCTTACCTGGAGGCTATAATGAAGGTATGCTATGGGGGCAGGGTAATCAATACTGTGTAATGAACTATGCTATAGGAGCGGGGTAATCAATACTATGTGATGAAGTATGCTATGGGGCAGTGTAATCAATACTGTGTAATGAAGTATGCCATAGGAGCAGGGTAATCAATACTGTGTGATGAAGTATGCTATGGGGGCGGGGTAATCAATACTGTGTAATGAACTATGCTATAGGAGCAGGGTAATCAATACTGTGTGATGAAGTATGCTATGGGGCGGAGTAATCAGTACTGTGTGATGAAGTATGCTATGGGGCGGAGTAATCAGTACTGTGTAATGAAGTATGTTATGGGAGCAGGGTAATCAATACTGTGTGATGAAGTATGCTATAGGAGTGGGGTAATGAATACTGTGTGATGAAGTATGCTATGGGGCGGGGTAATGAATACTGTGTGATGAAGTATGCTATGGGGTGGGGTAATCAGTACTGTGTAATGAACTATGCTATAGGAGCAGGGTAATCAATACTGTGTGATGAAGTATGCTATGGGGGCGGGGTAATCAGTACTGTGTGATGAAGTATGCTATGGGGGCGGGGTAATAATACTGTGTGATGAAGTATGCTTTGGAAAACAGGGATACTCAACACCATGGTTTGTAAATTATTATTTTCCTGACTTTATGGTTTAAGAAAACCCATTCCTTCCCTTTGTCATTAAAGCTGAACTCCATGATTTCTTCTTATTTCCCACACCATTCATTCCTTTCTCCTTCTTTCTGGAGCTGCCACTAACGAGGCTTTTCATGGATGGACTCACAGCTTCCTGTGTGTTCAAGAAAATGTGTTCTTTCTGAACTGCCTTCAGTCAGAGGTGCTTCTGAACAAGGAAATGGGAATTTTCCTACAAGTTCATGCAATGCTCTGGTCTGTCGAGTTACCGACCAAATTTATTCCTCATGGCATTACAACAGTGCATTTGTTCCTCTCCCCACTTTGTCTGTCTGCCTGGATGTCAAGAAGCAGGAATCTTTGGGCACATAAATTATTCATATGCTATGAATAAAACATGTCTTTGGAAATGAGGAATAAAGACAAATGAGGCAATTGATTATTTAGAAGGAAGGAAGGCAGCTTGTTTTAGAATCCAGTCTCCTACTGTGTATAAGTGAGGGTGCAGAGAAACCCCTGACCTGAACTGCTCCCTGGTGTTAACAATGGTTATTGCAGATACGGAGCTGCTGTGTGGCTATTGCTCAGTAGTACAGAGGATAGCCAGAGGCATTTAGAGTGCACCAAAGTTGCCATGGCTACCTGGGAGCCTGAGTATAGCAAACAGGTGACAGCCAAAGGCACATCCCTGGAAGTCTCTCCAGGTTGGTTTGCATACTGCTGACTGCTCTCAGGTGCCCCAGGTGCCACCTCTTCCCTCTCTCTCTCATTCTCAGGTTGGACAGATGCAGATCCTGAGACAACAGATCGCCAATGAGCTGAACTCTTCCTGTCGATTTGATTCCCGACATCTGGCAGCTGCTCTGGACAATCTCAATAAGTAAGTGCCAGGGTTGAGACAGCCACCTGTGGGCCCTGGCTGCCTGCCTGGGGGCCCAGCACCCAGGTTCACATCTTGTTCATTTAAGGTCTTTGGGTTTTTAACAGGTATTGCTCACATAATACACAGCACTAGTAGGCCCGTGTCCCAACTTAGCTGTTGTTAATAGAATCTCCAGATTCTTAATTCTAAAGAACTAAGCAGTGGTTACCCAGAGAGCAGGGAAAGCAGGCTAACATATCCTGGGGTGTACACATACTGCTCCCCATCAAACAGCTGCTCTCATTTCTTTCTGTGCAGATAAACAATCCAAGTTTCTCCATCTCAAAGTCACCTCTTCAAAGAAAATAAGTCTTAGAAACATTCTAGTCGGGCGTAGGTGGGAGAGGAGAACCTTGGTCCCATGAAGGCTGGGCACCAAGTGGGGGGAATTCGAGGGTGGGAGGTGGGAGTAGGGGGGTAGGTGGGGACACATCCTCACAGAAGCAGGAGGAGGGGGGATGGGATAGGGGGTTCCTGGGTGGGGGGAATGGGGTAAGGGGATAAAATCTGAAATGTAAATATAACATTCAATAAAAAAAAGAAATAAAAAAAAATTCTAGCCAGTTCATAAAAACAGTTGAATTGAGGGGCTCAGCAGTAAGGACACTCAATGCTCTTTCAGAGGACCAGCGTTTGGTTCCCAGCATCTTGTCAGATGGCTAACAACCACCTGGAACTCAGGCTCCAGGGGATCGGAGACCCTCACCTGACCTCCATGGGCAGGCATACACAAACGTACAGGCACACACAAGCAAATAATTTTTTTTTTATAATCTCAGTAGTGAAACCACTTGGTTTAACTTGACTCCAAGAGATAGTAACTCTAGGTAAGATTTCACAGTGACACGCAGTCAGAGGCCTGCAGATCGGGAGGCAGAAGGACGAGAGTTGGTTACAGATGTATAAACTCAGCTAACTGCCCACTCATGTTTGTCGCTGTTTCTCTCCTCCATTAGGGCTCTCCTGGCTGACATCGAAGCCCACTACCGGGACCCTTCACTCCCTTACCCCAAAGAAGATAACACACTCTTATATGAAATCACAGCCTATCTGGAGGCAGCTGGCATTCACAACCCACTGAATAAGGTTAATGACTAAAATATAAAATTGGGTCTGGGGGAGGGGGTGTTACAGGGCTGTGTGGTGTAAAAGGTGAGATTGTCTGTATAACAAACCACTGTGAAAATATTCCAGAAACCTATATTCAGCCCCCAGATCCCCCTTTAGAAAAGGTTCTGATCTTTCTAAATGATGTCACCTCCCTGACTGAGACTAACGTGACTTAGGTCGGGGTTCTGGAGAAGTGGAAATAAAGTGTCAGTGCAGGTTCCCCTGGGCCCTGGATGGTCACACGACTCTGGCTTGCTTGCACTTCCCCTGGTGACCATGAGGGATTGCAGTTACAAGTGCGGGGCTCCCACTGTACAGCTCCAAGCTCCAGAAAGCGCTGGTGTTCCTCAGAAGTCAGTGCCGGGTGTCGAAGGGCAGTACTTGTCCTGAACTGAACTTTCAATTTCTCTTCCCTAGCGTGAATGCTTACATGTGTTGATGCGGAAACATGACCACTTTAGATAGTTACTCTGGTTACTTTAGGAACTTTTAAAGTGTAATAATAAGATCCTGTCCCAGAATAAAGCTAAGATGAAAACCTAAAGGGCAGCTGACATCCGAGCGCTCTGTGCTAAGGAGGCCCATCAAAAAGACCATCTTTGGGCAAGGAGCCTGAGGTTTGAAGGGATCCAGGACTTTCCCAGTCTCCTCACTAATAGGGGAGCTAGCCAGTGTCTAGCCTGGGCTCTGAATCAGCGTGCTTCCTTTTCTTCCGTGGACTGAAGGCTAGCTGAGGGATGGCATGGCTTTGTCTGCCCTAAGTTTTCTGCCATGTTAACTGGGAGGAGACTGCCTGGGGAAAGCATATGACAAAGGAAGACTGGGGTTTCCTCAGCAGTTGCCATGCTCTGCTCTCTGCTACCCAGTCATTTCCTTTGCCTTTACATCTCCTTCACTGCTCTTTTTAAGATGTACTTTGTGAGTATTTGCCTACATGTACGTATGTGTACCCTGTATGTGCCTGACACCCAGGACGATCAGAAGATGGTATGTCAGGTCCCCTGGAAGTAGAGTTAAGGACAATTGTGAGCCACCTTGTCAGTGCTGGGAACCGAACTTGACTCCTCTGAAGCACAGCCGTGGTCAGCTGCTGAGCCCTGGTTCCAGCCCACAGCTTCACTGTTCTTGATTTCGCTGGCCACTGTCACTCTTGCCCCTCCCTTTAGAAGTGATATTGAGAGGATTGGGGGTGAGGGAACTCTAGTCTCTGAGCAGAGCTCTTCTTTCCAAGGAGAGCTAAAGGGCTAAAGCATGTAGGAGTGCAGAGACAGGTCAGTGAATCTCCAAAAGCAGCAAATAGCTTCAAGCTCCAGAAAGCGCTGACGTCCCTCAGAAGGCAGGGCCAGGTCTCGAAGGGCAGTATCTGTCCTGAACTGTACTTTGGAGGTGTCAGAAAAGCAAATTAAAGGCGTATCAGAGCTTCCTGTTTGAAACTGTTCTGTGGTATTCTGTAAGTTGAAGAAACTACCCCTCTTTCTTACCCTTCTCTTTTCAGATTTACATAACAACGAAGCGCTTACCCTATTTCCCGATCGTCAACTTTCTGTTTTTGATCGCGCAGTTGCCAAAACTTCAGTATAACAAAAACCTAGGTATGATGGATGCCGAATTTTTCTTTGTAATAAGCAAGCAGTAGATCAATGTCTACGGCACAGTTCTGACTGTGCTGTGTCATACGTCAGACCTTCTCATAACCAAGCACCCGTGAGTGAGAGAGTCCCATTGCACCGCTGCAGCAGAGTGTCACTGATGGGGGCACACAGTGGGTTCCGAACCAGCCGCGCGCCTGCCTCCTACAGAACGGGAAGCATCTTTACCTGGTTCTCAGTCGGCGCCCACGTAGCTGACTACGGTGGGAAAGAAACTTCTCTGCATGCATGTTCGTACAGGTGCCCGTGTGCTGCTGCCTAGCAGGACTGTATCATAGGACGTACAGTGTAGTTAAGGAGAAGGGACTGATGCGTGAGTACCTCCGACTGTAATGTACACATGATCACATGCTGGAACATTTGATACAAACACATCCAAAGTTTCCGCGTGGGTGTCCTGGCTAACGGTACTACGCATTGTTGTTGACCGGTTTACTGTGAGCGTCTCTGTAATTACCTAGGAGATCCCCAGTTCATCCTCTGTCTCTAGGCTTTACATCTAACTAAGCAGGGTGGGTTTTTTAATGCTTTATAATACTTACTGGGTTTTAAAAGCACCTAGCACTACAGCCATTCATGCAGTAGTACTGTAAGAACCGTTTCTACAAGCAAGACTGTGTTCCATTCTTAAACACTTCAAAGTGTATCTCTTCTTTACTCTCCTTCCTGTCTCTTAAAATGTTTCTAAAGTAAAATTATGGGTTCTATTTAGGGCCTAACATTTAAAAGTTTTTGGTTTGGTTTGTTTTTGTGATGGTGGTTGTTTTGGTTTGTTTTTTATTCCTCTCATTCAAAAACAGTCACGAGTTCTAGGCCTCGTTCCTCTGACAGTTCCTGTTAGTGCCACCTGTTGTCAGGCATGGCCCTTTGAGCAGTACTCCTATGGAAGGAAGGCACAGTGTTACTTGAGTTCTGCCTTAGCCCCTTCCCACCAGTGCTCACAAGCACTGCGTTCACCTGTTCATACTGGTGGAACCAGCTAAAGGCCATCCCATGATAGTGGGACTCTGAGTCTTCGGTTTAGAAAAGAGCATCATCACTCAGAGGACCCTGTGACTTTTCAGTGTTTTCTCAAATACTTTGGTTTGCCAGTTCATTTTTAGAAAGACTGTAGTTTTAGCTTTTACATTATGTTTATGAAGCATCCAAGTTATTTTTTGTCTCTGGTGTAATGTGGGGGGCAGGTTCATCTTCTTCTTCTTTCCCATCCATGAAGCTATCCAATTTCAGCATCATGTTAACAGGATTTCTCTTTCTGCATTAAATTGCTTGTTGTCTTTGTAGAAAGTCTGTGGATCATCTGATGGTCAAACCGTCTGGACTCTGTGCTGATGCATTGACCTGTCTTTATGGCAGCACTGCTGAGCGTAGCTGTATAGCCTCGCAGGCAGGCACTATACATCTAACATGTCCACATGCCCCGAACCCAGCGGCCCTAAACATCACCCCTCCTCAGCACAGCCATGCAGGCAGGTCCATATTTTACAGATGTCCCAAGGGGGGGCCAGAGCGTGGTGTGCAGCTCTTCTCAGCCATCCTTCTTCCACTCACTTGACCTCAGTGGGTTCTGTTCTTATCAACACTCAAAACTGTTGTGCAACATTAAGTCTTAAAGCATTTTAACCTGGATTTTAGCTGATTTTATTTAGTAAGATGCTTCTGGGTATCTAGAATGCCATGCTGCCATTAACTGACGTCAATTTGAGGTGATTTTTGTTTTCTATTCACATTAGTGTACGTCTTAAGTCTCTATCATAGAGGTTATTAATAGTGCAAAACAAAATAAATAGTAATAATAAAAACTAAACCCTTTAGACCATTAGAATGTTCTACCAGCGCCATGGCTAGTTTAAGAGGTAGCCTAAAATACTCACCTGCCAGCAGTGATAACACTGATGAGGGCTGACGTTTAGTGGACACTGTCAAAAGCAGGTAGTTCACTGGCTGTTGTAACTTGTTCCCTCACAGGCATGGTCTGCCGGAAACCTGCCGACCCTGTTGACTGGCCACCACTCGTCCTAGGCCTGCTCACTCTGCTGAAGCAGTTCCACTCCCGGTACACCGAGCAATTCTTGGCACTGATTGGTCAGTTTATTCGCTCCACAATGGAGCAGTGCACAAGGTATGGAGGGCCAGTAAGAAATAGTGGAACTTAATGTCACAAAAAGGGACTGCAACCTCTCATGACAAATCCCTCTCATTGCTGTCCTGACAGGAATGGGGATGGTGCTTCAGGTCTACAACCAAGTCGGGGCACCTGCCCAAGAAGCAAGCACCCAAATGTTTATCCTTTGCCCCCCAATGCCAGGAAATGCCCTGTAGTTGTACTGGCAGGGGCTTTGTAAGACTGGATCTTGATGGAGATTAGGAGATACCATGAGAAAGTGAGCACAGACCTGTGCCTCTGTCATGTTGGCTCTGGCTCTCAGGGTGGAGTGAGCCCTGCATTCCTGCTCCTCTACCACTAAGACATGGCTCCCCACACCAAAGGAGAGTCACACTTCTCAGTGTGACCACACCATGTTTCACACATGAAGGGGGGTGATTCCTCACTGTCAAGGCCAGGGGAAAGTATACAAGACAGGAATCACAAGTTGCTGTTAGATAACAAAACATATAAACTTTCCGTTTCTGCCACTTTGCTCCCTTCTCTGCTGCCTGAAAGGGTCAGCCTGCCCGAGCTTGAAGTTAGCAGATTGCCATTAGGTTTTTTTGTTTGTTTGTTTGTTTGTTTGTTTGCCAACATAGCAGATCATTCTGCTGTGCTATGACCTTGTATGCGTCAGGCAAGAGCTTTGAAGCTGAGCCATGTCCCAGCCCTCCTTTTACTCCTCAAGACATTGTCTCACTGTTTCCCAGCCCAGCCCCGAATTCAGTCTATAGCCCAGGTGGACATTATATTTGGAATTTTCCTGCCTCTGCCTTCAGAGTAGGTAGGGTTGCAGATCTGGTACCACCAGTCCTGGCTACTCATTTACTTCAAATGGGTGTGCAAACAAATGTAGCTGAAGGCTGAGAGGATGGGGAAGTGTGGGAGCTGACAGGCATTGATTGCCTCATGGAGTCTGAAAGACACCAACGGGAAGTGACTCTAGAGTGTAGGTCTGTCTGTCCAGACTCTAGACAGACTGCAGGACCATATTATAAGCCAGAGACAAGGTTAGGATTGGCTTTGCTTTCCTTTAATTATATTTATTTGCCTGTGTGTGTATATGTTCCACTCACTGCAAGCATGCAGAGGTCAGAAGACAACCTATGGGGAGCCAGTTCTCCTCTCCTTCATGGGTTCTGGGCATGGAGCTCAGGCCATCCCGCTTAAAGGCAGGTGCCTTCACCCCTGAGCTACAGCTCCTGGTTAGCTTGTTTCCTGCAGGGCTGGTTTCCTAAATAAAAGCAGATTAATTACTTCATAGGAATCAAGAGGGTACCCTGTGGGTTTGTTGTAGACATGGTATACTGCTCATTAGTCAGGAAAGGGCATGTTAACATAGTGCGGCTAGCTGACCCAGACTTCTTTTACAGCCAGAAGATGCCTGAGATGCCTGCAGATGCTGTGGGTGCCCTTCTGTTCCTGGAGGATTATGTTCGGTACACAAAACTCCCCCGAAAGGTAAGCCAGAGACAGTAAAAGCTCATAGTAATGACCCAGCCACGGGCTGTAGGGACAGCAGCCCTGGGCAGACCAGGACTGAGGTCCTGTAGGTCCTCAGCAGATGCCTCAGCCCTCTCACTGCTGCAGCCTGCTCTCCAGTGCTCAGTAGAGGGCTTCTGTCTCCCTCCTCTCTCCACCCACTTCAGGGCCAGCTCACTGAGGCGAGCAGGCAGGGAAGGGATTCTTAACTGGCCAGGGGGAAAATGACATGTTCTCCCATCAGAACAAAACTTGTTCTTTCTCTCCATCACACCAAGTGCCCACAGCACATTAAGTCCAGACCACAGCCAGCACTATTTATGGCCAGTGTTTCTAGAAATGAAGGACTACTTTTTACGTGCTAGGGAGTTTCTTCTTTGCCCTCTTTAATAATATGAACCTTAGGAAGTTTAAACACAAAGGGAAGTTTGAGTTAAGAAGTAAAAGACCTGAGCTAGGGAGATGGCTCAGCAGTGGTTAAGAGTGCTAACTGCTCTTCCAGAGGTCCTGAGTTCAATTCCCAGCAACCATGTGGTGGCTCACAACCATCTGTAGTGGGATCTGGTGTGTCTGAAGACAGCTGCAATGTACTCATATACATAAAATAAATAATTCTTTAAAAGAAGAAGAAGAAGAAGAAGAAGAAGAAGAAGAAGAAGAAGAAGAAGAAGAAGAAGAAGAAGAAGAAGAAGAAGAAGAAGAA
>JANHMN010000012.1:41305630-41348248 GCA_030674055.1 Rhabdomys pumilio
GATCAGTGAGTGCGGTCACCCCATTCCCCCCACACTGCTCTAGATCACAGTGAATGGGGTTAAAGAACTGCTGGATGGCTGTAGTTGAGGAGACACAGTCCCACCTTCTCTGCTAATGCGCACCAAGAAGCTCAACCAAGGAGCTTGAAGCATCTCAGTTGTTTACCTTATTTTTGTCTGTTTCTTAAAATGATTTTTTATTTGGCATTGTGAGTATAATACATGAATGGAGGTGGCGTGCAAATGCTTCAAGACACTGTGTCGGTGTCATTTGTTTGGAAATATGATCTTATTATATATGTAGCTCAGGCTGCCCTCCCAATCCTCCTGCCTCAGCTTCCAGGCTGCTAGAAGGACCTAGTTCAGAATTTCAAATTTTCATTATTACAGATGTTCAGCCTAGACAGAATGGCCAGCTGCTCTATAATGTAGCAAAGAAAACAAAGCGCATGGCTATTTGCAATGTGGGCCACTTGAACACTGTAGCAGGAGAGAAGCTCCAACCTCAGCAAGAGGCACCTGCTCCTGTTCTAAAAAATGCTTCAAAAGAAATTCAAACTAGTGTAAGCAGCAAAAGGCCAAACACACTGCTTTTCCATAGCACAGAAAGGCCTTTCACCAGCACTTTACCATGTGAGGATACATATGATCTAGTCTGGACCAGAGGACTCTGACAAATGCAGTCCTGACATACTTACTGCTGTGGGTGTTTTCTTTTCTTTCTTTCTTTCTTTCTTTTTTTTTTTTTTTTTTTGTTTTTTGAGACAGGGTTTCTCTGTGTAGCCCTGGCTGTCCTGGAACTCACTCTGTAGACCAGGCTGGCCTCGAACTCAGAAATCCGCCTGCCTCTGCCTCCTGAGTGCTGGGATTAAAGGCGTGCACCACCACTGCCCATCGCTATGGGTGTTTTCTAAGGACCACCAACGGCCCCCCAGAAGGAGTGCTGAAACACTGAAAGAACTGCCGCATGGCGGTGGGCAAAGCCGGGTGATGTGTGGTCACACACTAACTATTTTAACTACTAACGTTGGTAATTTACTCCCGTATCTGAGAAAACTTAAAAATCTATAAGTCAGTTCACTTAAAAGCATCGACACTTACCATCTGTAGCGGAAAATAATTCATACAAGGCCTGGGCCAGCACATTCACAACAAAGGAATGAGTCCTTTTCCTTGACCAGAAGAATGATTTTTTAGCCTAAAGAAAGAATATCATTTATTACATAGCAAGGAGGAAAAAAGCATAGCCAGTGTTTATCATCTCAGAGTGAAATTTGGCATATCTGCAGGTAATACTGCCAAGCTCATGCTCAGAGCAATGGGTCACATGATTCTGAAGCTAAGCTTCTAGCTCTGAGAAGACTAGGCTGGGCCAATCTGCTGTACACATACTAAACCATAGACATTAAAAATATAGTTTGGGGGCTGGAGAGATGGCTCAGCGGTTAAGAACACTGACTATTCTTCCAGAGGTCCTGAGTTCAATTCCCAGCAACCACACGGTGGCTCACAACCATCTGTAATGTGATCTCATGCCATCTTCTGGTGTGTCTGAAGACAGTGACAGTGTACTACTCATGTACATGAAATAAATAAATAAATCTTAAAAAAAAAAAAAAATACAGTTTGCAAGCCAATCTTCTTAACACCTGAACAGGAGTAAGGACTACTATGAAGCGTAAGCTCCACACAGGCACTGACTCCCACAGGGGCTCAGTCCGCTCATCCATAAACACATGAAGCATGCTGGGAGGGGGACTCTGGATTCTTACCTGGAAAATAGCAGCGTCATCGTAAAGGTCAGGAATGTCCCGTAACAGCTGTCTCCATAATTTGATATCTTTTAAAGCAACTGTCATTCCTCCACCAGTAAGAGGGTGCCTCAGGTTGTACGCATCTCCTAGAAGAAGAACGCCTGTGGAAAGAGAAGTAAGACTATGAAATCCTCAGGAGCTCTGAGACAAAACGTTAGTGCTAACATAGCCAAGAGTAAATTAGAATTAAATCTACTTTCTGTGGCTGGACTCAACTACTTATGATCTTTACCTCAACAAAGCTGATGGCAAAAATTAAAAAAAGAAAAAGACAAGACAAACCTTTAAGTTCCATTGTCTATATAGGATAAAATTAAATATTAAAAATATTAAGCACATACTCTGCCTTGCACATGGTGTGTGCCTATAGTCTCAGTTCTCGAGAAGTAGAGGCAGGAGAGATGATTAAGGTCATGCTCAGCCATCTAGTTTCAGTATGGCCTATTAAGACCTTTTCTCAAAAAAAGAAAAAAAAAAGTGGGGGGCCGGGAGAAGGGGTACAGGAGAGAGGTGAGAGTGCTTGCTAGTCCTCCAGAGGACCTAAGCCTGGTTCCCAGTACCCACATAAGGACCAACTGTAGCTCCAGTTCCAGGGACTCTGATGCCCTCGTCTAGCCTCTGAGACACTACGAGCACATGGCAAACACATATGGAATTAGAGTAAATCTTCAGCCAGGCATGGTCTTGCCCAACTCCAGCACTCAGCACACAGACTGGTGATCTCTGTCAACCTGAGGTCAGACTCATCTACATAGCAAGTTTCAGTCCAGGCAGGGCTGCACAGTGAGACCCTGCCTCCAAACAAGTACTAAACCTTTAGAACAGAAATTTAAAATACAATATATGACAGCTATCAATCACTATTGACACCTGCCAAAAATGCCAGTTACAGGGATCTACTGGTGCTCCTTGAAACGCCACCATCTCTCAGGCAGCCTGGGAGCCAGCTCTGCAGATCCCATTCCTATTCAGGCCCTGCTCTCACTGTTCACCTTCCAACCCAGTGCAGCATCGTACCCAAGCAACATCCTCCCTAGCCACCCTTCCACTTCAGAACTCCGCTCCTCGCCTCGGACACCCCAAACAGTGCCTCCACACTACCATGAGTGCAGTTTTATTGGAACTGTTACCAAAGCCACCACGAACTCATCTTCATGCTCCTAACCACCAGTTTCCTCCAGGCCCAGTGGGTAACCTTTAACTCCCTTGTTCTCCCAGTGACTGCCACGTGTCCTCTACAAAGCCGGAGCTTTGGATAACAGTAACAGTTGTAGCCCAAGCTTCAATGTCGGGAACTTGTTATGGGGACCAATGCTCCTTCTCACGCTCTGTCTGGCCAAGGCCAACTGTTTCCACTCACTGCCAGACTACAAATTCAATCACGTCATTTGAAGGAATGGCAGCATTATAAAATAATGCTAAAAGATACCTCGTTTGTTCACTGAGGAAGGAGGAAGGAAGCTGGCCGGCATGGTCCGCAGACGAGAATTCTGAGAGGCCTCCAGAAATGATTCCTTCAGGTGATCTGCAAGTCATTCCCAACCACCCAAATAAGTGGTTTGAGCATTTTGGTCTCAAATTAACACACATCTTCTTATCAAGTATAAAAGAATTCTTAACAGATGTATAACACATCTGTATATGTGTGGTGGCTGTTCCACAGTCCCTTGCAATAGATCATCAATTACCTACTTTATTAATAAAGTTATTCATTAAGCACCTCTTATACATGTTAAGGAATTGACAAAGGAGTCTAAGGGAAAATAGATTAATAACATATACAGCTGAACACAACAGAGAGACGAGAGAAAGAAATGAGTCCCATTCCCGAGAGGAGACAGGAAAAGCCACGCTAACTGACAGACGTCTGTCCCTAGCTCTTACCATCTCCACTGTCTGCTGTCACAGGAAATACACACTGACCACAAACACGTATGCCTATCCCTGGGCCTCATTCACACACTGCATTCAGCAAAACTGGAAAGAGGCCTTTGTGAGATTAGCTTTAGACCATAAATTGTAATCAGGGTGAAATCCTACTTCTTACCAGGTATCTGTGGGTAAATTTGTTCGGCCATGTATTCTCTTAAGTTCCTCGGCAAGTCTCCTCGAATGTCAACCAGTACCCTAGTTTCACTGGCCGAGATCTGGTAGATGAGAACTGGACTGGGGTTGACCAGAACAAGCTCTGCGAAATTGGCTTTAAACTGTGGTGCATCCTAAAGAAGAAAAGGAAATACTTTCATTGCTTTCAAATCTCCAGCTGCTTTTTGTTTCTCTACAATTACACTTCTCCATACCTTCATAAGGAAGCCAACAAAGTGGGATGAAACGGAGACTTTACTGGAGACGAGGTTCTTCCTGAACTTGGAGAAGAGCCCGTCTGCGACAACAGTGAGCGGGGCGTGTAGCTCCTGCAACAGAGAGACGCCCGGCGTCAGCTAATGCGAGCAAAGGACCGGAGCCAAAAGTGGACAGGAAAATATCTAAACACAACACACTCTCACAGAGGCACAAGAGGATGGAGGCCTAATCCTGAGTCCCTGGAGGTCTCCACCATGATGGACAAGGAGAGCTTCGAGGCACCCGTGGGCCACGGAAGACAGGACCACCTGACACACTCCAAGCACTACCCAGGTTCATTACTTCCCACGGTGCTGTTGAGTGAGGACTAGACAAAAGCACCATCTCATACACGTAATGATGTGCGCATAGGAAGCCTGGCAACCCTATCACACTCCAGTTTCTAGGAAGGGGTGACCCTGTGGAACAGCCTAGAAGGGCCCACTGCCTCCTCTTTAATAGACCAACATTAACACAAACCAAAAGCAGTTTTGCTGTTAGTTGTTTTTAACATTTTCCTAGTTGTGACTCTAACAATATGTGCGGTAACAGCTGCAGGAGAGGCCCCTGCACAAATGGTCCTCGGACCCCCACACACTGCGGCATGCACCAACAAGTCAACGCAGAATCTGAAAGGGGTAGGAACACCATCCACGAAGAGATGACACTGACTAGCTCTCACCTTGGTGTCCCCAGTCTCCTTGTCCTTGTACTGCACGCCGATCACAGCGTCATCTTCCTCCAGTAACTGAAGCACGACCCCTTCTATAAACTTTACACTAAAGGATGAAAGGAAACACAGCGCACACAGTTCAGGGAAGTGCTCTGTGACGGGATGCCCATGCTCCAGGGGACAGCCTCACGCCCATGAGTATATAAGCAGTACAGCCGCACTCAGGGAGCCATAAAAACAAACAAACCAAACGCTGAAGGTGGGAGGAGACACGGACACGGCAGGGGAGATGACATAGGAACTAGGATAAAAAGATCAAAATACACTATACGCATGCATCAAATTCTGAAAAGAATAGTTATGACTTTAAAAACAAAATGGCATAGGCACATGTGAAAAGTACTCCTAGCCATCAGAAAGATCATCACTTTTCCATCTGGGGCATTTCCCACTGTTTCCAAGGATACCAGACATCTCAGCCCTGAGGAGAAGTCCACTGACTTTTACTTTGCTGGAACGTGGGTTTGTGTCAACCACGTTAAGTGCTCTCATAGTTAAACCTTCCTTAACTATTGTTAAAGGATGAGAGGCAAATACAAGTTAAAAATGAAGACAAGCAGCCGGTCCTGTCAGGCTAGGTCCTGGGCAAAGTGGCAGAGGGATTCCTTGTTGTCTTCTGTTCTCTCTAGAAAAGGTGTACTAACCACAAACACATGACAAATGGGCACACATGGGCATATGTCTTAGGTTACAGCACTTATGCCGCCCTCTAAATTCCAAATGAATAATAATCACCTAATTCTTTTTTTTTTTTTTTAAAGATTTATGTATTTATTTTATGTATATAAGTCCGCTGTAGCTGTCCTCAGACACACCAGTAGAGGGCATCAAATCTCATTACAGATGGTTGTGAGCCACCACGTGGGTTGCTGGGAATTGAACTCAGGACCTCTAGAAGAGCAATCAGTGCTCTTAACCGCTGAGCCATCTCACCAGCCCCATATCACCTAATTCTTAAAGTAAAACTCTCTAACATTCTTTACAGAGGCACTGAACATATTTTAATTATAGATTATTTATTTTATCATAACTATGCCATCTAGACCATGCCAAAAATTTTCATGAATACTGATGTAATTTCACTTGCATAAAACACATTTTCTTTTTATTTGTGCATGCGTGTGTATGTGTGTGTGTGTCTGTCTGTCTGTCTGTCTGTGTGTGTGTGTGTGTGTCCATGCACACGTGCACGCACGCAAGCATGTGTACAGATGTCTGAGGAAGGCAGAGGAGGACATCTGATCCTCTCAAACCAGAGCTACAGGGTTGTGAGTCATCCTATGTGGGTGTTAGGCACCAAACTCCAGTCCTCTGCAAGAACAGAAAATGCTCTCAGGCACTAATCGTCAGTCTAGGGCCCAAGCTTGAGTCTTTCGCATTACACATGTAAAGCTGTGGTCTTACTTGGGCTCTGCCATCGCCGCTTTCCGAAGACTCATGATGAATTTACCGTGGTGGAAAGCAACTCCACTCTGCACTTGGTTGTTTTCTGACACCGGGTACGGGATTTGAACTTCAGATCTGCTTTCATAATCATGAACTATGTAGCCATGTATTTGATGGGCATTCAGACCTTCTACTGTATCTGCAAAACAGTTCAGTTCAAACAGTTTTGTTCAAATTCTGAGAGTTCCCAAGAAGGGTATCAAGACAGAGACACAGTGAAACTAAGGCTCTACTTTACAAAGCTGTAAGACCAGTTGGAGGACTGAACGGGCACAGCTGTTACACGACTCTTAAATGTTCCCAGAAGACAAATTCACAGACACACTTCAGGTTAACAGCACAGCCTCTCAGGTCTGTGACCCTGTCCTGAGTGAATCTGCTTTGTCCATGAAGATACAGAAAATATTCGGGCCTTCTTACCATGTGTCCCAATGTAGAATCAAGTATATTTGCCACAGGAAGGGGTGGGGGAAGGAAGGAAAGGAGAGGAAAACAGAAAACCCAATACCATTAACACTATTTGAAAGGTCCCAATTTCTACGTAAAAATTCAGTATTATGAAAAAGTAGATGTCCCCAACCAAGGAGGATATTTCCTAAATGCTGATGGTTCCCACTGTATATGCACATTGACTCATGATACACTATAGTCATTTTAGTAAATCAAACAGAAAAAGCAGAAAGCAGAATATGTATCGGGCTTGTATAAAAATGGCTTTTTTACCTTTAAGACAGTATAAGAAATAATAATAAAATTACAATGCAAAAGAAAACATTCTTAAAGAACCAACTGAAAAACTAAAAACTTTAAAAAAATCAATGGCAATTAGTGTTTTAAGAAACATATTAAAGGCCGGGCGGTGGTGGCACATGCCTTTAATCCCAGCACTTGGGAGGCAGAGGCAGGCGGATTTCTGAGTTCAAGGCCAGCCTGGTCTACAGAGTGAGTGCCAGGACAGCCAGGACTACACAGAGAAACCCTGTCTCGAAAACAAACAAACAAAAAAAAAAAAACAAAAAGAAACATATTAAAGAAAACAAAGCATTACTACTATACATAAAACTTACAAACTGAAAGTATTAAAGTGGAAGAAACAATGACAAACAGAAAGTGTAGCAATGATCCATACAAAGCAATAGAGTCGGTGAACAAACTGGAACATGGTGGCATGGTGACACATGCCTAAAAATTCAGGATGGGGCCTGGGGACAAAACTTGAGGTTTGTTCCAGCATCAAAATAAATTCATGTTTTACTATTTCACGTATTTGTATTTTCTATGTATGAGAGTTTTGCCTACATGTATGTTTGTCATGCACGAGAACACGGAGTCATTTTGCTTTCCTCTGGTGCTTCTTTCATGCCCTGCTGATTTCCCATCACCTCACTGATCTCTATTTTCGTGGCCCAGAGCTCAGTCCTGGACTTCCCGGCAGCAGTTAGCCTTCTGTAAGTTCTACTGGCCTTTCCTCGCACACTCTACACCTGATTCATCAGCAGGTCCGACACACAATTCCTGCAGAGCAGATTTCCACACTATGTCCATTTCACTCATCTGCATTCCTGCCACTGTTCCAAGTCACCACTCTTAGCAACCATGCAATAGCCTTACACCTCCACCATCTGTTCTCTTCTCAGAATATACTTTCAGCTAAGATTCTTTTTTTTTTTTCTTTTTTTGGTTTTTCGAGACAGGGTTTCTCTGTGTAGCCCTGGCTGTCCTGGAACTCACTCGGTGCTGGGATTAAAGGCGTGCGCCACCACCGCCCGGCTCAGTTAAGATTCTTGATTACACTTTTAAACCATGAAACTAACTATCCTTAACTATCCAGTGGCTTCCCTTCATTCCCTATGTGCTCCCTTCTTCAGTTGACTTTTGCTCCATTGACAACATGGAGGTCAAACAGGCTTGGTGGCTCTTCCCAGAGAGCAAACACTAGGCCTGGACTTCATACTCTCCTGGTCTCTCCAAGGCTTCCTCTCCTTCATTTCTTTACTCAGAGGTAACTTCTCACTATTGAAAATTATACCCACTCCCAAACTCCGTATCCCGCACTCTCTGATTTTGTTCTAGTCTCAATAATCTTCATGTACTTCATCTACTTTTTTAAAAAATGCTTTGTCATTTAGCACATCCTTTTTAACATCCACTGAGATGCAGCCTCAGAAAGTAGAACAAAGCCCACTTGTCAATGTTTTAACAGTCTTTGTTGAAGGACCATTCTCGGCCAGCCTCGGTGGTGATTAGAGCTGGTCTCCAGGCAACAGCACCCTGAGCTCTCCCTACCTGTCTCCTGTTCTCTCTTGACTGATAACAATAGGGATGGCATTTCAGGAGAAAGCATATGTTTATTTTTATATTATCACTGACATGTAACAACTGTTATGTGTTTATGGGGATAATGCAACGGTTGAACTCATGTACCTTGACAATAAAATTATGGAACTCAGCATATCTATCACCTTAAAAAATGTACTTGTCAGGCTGGAGACATGGCTCAGCAGTTAAGAGCACTTGACTGCTCTTCTAGAGGTCCTGAGTTTAATTCCCTGCAACCACATGGTGGCTCGCAACCATCTGTAATGGGATCTGCCGCCCTCTTCTGGTGTGTCTGATGACAGCGACAGTGTACTCATAAACATAAAATAAATACATCTTTTAAAAAAAAAATGTATTTGTCACTCTCAGCCACAACATCAGCTTCTCCCTATCTACTTTTATCATACATTGCCATAAAAATACTCTTGTATCAAATGCATCTCTGGTGTCCTCATATTTACTCTTTGTTTTCTGCCATTAAAAATATTTCTCAACAGATGTCTCAGCTGACATCACTGGCTACTCTTTTGGACCAAAGTTCCTGTCAGTAACTCCAGTTCCAAGGCACCCAACAACCTCTCCTGGCCTCATTCAGCACCAGGCTCACCTTATGGCTAAGTACCTTTCGTGCTACTTCTCAAGGCTGCCTGTCTTGATCACTAGTACATCTTGGTACTCAGCATAACACCTCATTCAAAGACAGCAGTAAATAAATATTTCCTAAATGAATGGAAAACGTACTTTAAAAACACTGACTGAATGAATGAACCACCCTTAAATAAAAGACCAGAAGGAATAACACCACCCCAGGAGCATATTCCACAGTGTGTAAACTGATGGTTCTGGTTACTGAGTTTAATGTCTCCGTTTCTGATGTTACTTTTTTGGAACATTCCATTATCTTACTATGTCTGGGTAGCTAGCCTCTTCTTCTCCGTATGACAGTATGGTTCTTCTCTCCTTTGCTCTCATTTTCCCATAAAGGTTTTTTTTTTTTTTTTTTTTTTTTTTTTTTAGTTCATGTAAAGCTTATAAGAAAGGGAGGAAGGGAAGCCAGACAATGGTGGCGTACGGCTTTAATCCAGCACTTGGGAGGCAGAGGCCAGCCTGGTCTACAGAGTGAGTTCCAGGACAGCCAGAGCTATACAGAGAAACCCTGTCTTGAAAAACAAACAAACAAAAAACAAAAACAAAAAAAAAAAAGGAAGGGAAGGAGGGCAGGCAGGCTAAACAGTCTAGAGTGAAGAGCACGTATTTACACCAACTCCTCAAGATCAGATGAACCTACCTCCAAGGCCCAGCTCCTGAAGAACACGGTAGCCACCTGGCTGCAGAAGCTCTCCAACTATTCTGTCAGGCTCTTTTAAATCTCTCTCAATCACTGTCACCTTTCTTCCATCTCTGGAAAGAACTGTTGCCAAGGCAGATCCAAGTACACCAGACCCCACGATGATCACTTCTGGGTCCGTCACAGAAAACGTCGAGACTGAGGTAGCTGCCCCTGCTAATGTCGTTTCTGAGAGACTGGTTTCTTTTCTGCACTGTTTAACAAAAACAATTGTCATTTTTCCAAATCTGTCGACATAAACCATGGGACTAGCACATAAACACGATGAACTTTTACATCTTGAGCAAAAGCTAGACGCCCCACCTCCCCAAACATTATTTAACCTATACCCATGGTATATTTTTAAATCCAAACCATATATAATCAGGATCAAAATACTGGCTAAATAGAAATGTATATATCCCAATAAAATTAAACATATACTCCTTTTTCTGGACACAGTAGTTAGAAAATGTTATATGGACATATTTAGAAAGCCACATGAGACCAGATACTGTCCATATCTACAGTGAGATTCAAAGACAGAGCCCAGGACAAATCCTGTAATTAACTACTGAACTCTACACTTAGCATCTACAGGTACAGGCCTCGCACACGCCTGACTTTCCTTGTTATGTATGCAGCAGTGAGCACTGGCAGAACGCAGTCTAGTAGCTCCCTGGTTTCCAGGTAAGGAGAAAGCCTGAAGCCGTCACAAAATGAAACCAGTGACCATCCATCCTCCCTACTCCTAACAGAGTACACCACCTTCAGACTAGTGACAACAGCTAGTTACTTACTCACATGGTTATGCACCAGGCAGTCTGCAAACATAAGTTACTTCATTCCCTGACTAAGAGAACGGGAAATCGATTTCGACAGAAACCAAACCATTCCCAAAGTGTTACAGCAACAAGTGGCAGAGCCACAACTCCAGAGCCGAGTTCTGCTCTCCTACCAACCTCGCTAATCTGTACTATGTACGTAATAAAATAAAGCAGGTCCCGGCGTCTGCATTGCTTTGTGGGTAACTCATCCTGGCCAGTCTCCCAAGCACACTGGGCACCCAGCTGCAGCCTCGTAGCAACGTCCTTTCTTCACTGCTGTATCCTACAATGGAGTTCCCGAAGAGTATTTATTTTTATTTTTGTAAAAGCATTGTTACTCTCACTCTCTCTCCAATGCTCTTGGGGGAAAGTTCACAATAGGTCAATAGATCCTCCATGATCTGACTTGTCCTCTTCCCCTCTCATCACCTACCATTGACCCCATCATTCCTCCAAGAAACAGCACCACAATTACTTAAAGACCCAGTTTCTAACAGCGACGACTTAGGACCTGACTGCACTGACTTATGCACTGCTACAATGGCTAGCAGGAAGAAGGATCCTTGCCCAAGACTTTACAGTGTTGGGCATCTTTATTGCTTTTCAAATTGCTGTCACTTTCCCGTCAGCCTTCACATTTATTAGTGGCCTTGCCTGCCACACAATTCTCTCTTCTCAGGTACAAAAATCATCCTTACCCAGGGATTTAAATAAAAGCCATAAGCCGGGCGGTGGTGGCGCACACCTTTAATCCCAGCACTTGGGAGGCAGAGGCAGGCGGATTTCTGAGTTCGAGGCCAGCCTGGTCTACAGAGTGAGTTCCAGGACAGCCAGGGCTACACAGAGAAACCCTGTCTCGAAAAACCAAAAAAAAAAAAATAAAAAAAATAAAAATAAAAGCCATAATGAGTCTGTCTTTCAAAATTAAATTCTAACATTTCCTACCAAATCAATACCCAAGCCCTGAGGATCAAGCAACAAATGCTTTTGGTCTCCCCTAAGATCGAGGATTGTAGTCGCAACACAGTCCAGAACTGAAGAAAGAAAGAAAGAAAGAAAGAAAGAAAGAAAGAAAGAAAGAAAGAAAGAAAGAAAGAAACTCAATTAAATGACAATACGAAGCTTCTAAGCCATCACTCTCTTGCCTTTTAAAGAAACCATAAACTTCAGTGACCTCGATCCTAAGTTTAAAATAAGATCCCATTCATCTGCCCACTAGCCATACCCTCTTGGACTCCAGCTGTTCTCTCTTTTCTGATTCAGGTGACTTGGCCCAGAAGAAGCCAATAAGAGGCAAAGCAGAGAGAATATCCGAGAAGGCAGCGAACTGGGAGCCGCTCTGATGGCGGCCAAGGAGGCCCCCGTTTCGATGGCGACAGCGGTAGGAGAGCACCAGGCCCAGCGACAGGAACACCAGCACGCACAGCAGGAGCTCCTTGTTGGCTAGGGTGACATCCCCGCATTTCTTATAAAAATAGGTGAAGGTAGCAATGCCAAGGAAAGTCCACATGGCTCAAAAGGCTTCTTTGGTGGCACCAGCCAAGGCTGAGGGTTTTTGTGTTTTGGGGGTCTTTGGGGAGGGGGGATCTTTTTATCCTCGGAAGGGTTTCGGTGATTAAAATGTTGTCCCCAAAATGTAGTTCTCAAAGGGGTCCGGGACACTGGCCGAACTTCTTCCAGTCAATAGTTTCAGGATCACGAGTCAGATGAGATTAGTTTTAGAAATCACTTAGAGTACAAATGTATCTTAAGTTGTCCAGATCTTAAAAAGGAGCATTTAAAGCCTGCCTACTCCAACGGCTCCTTATTACAACACACTTCTTCATTCAGCCAACTGATGGACAGGTAGATCTCTCTACTGGGCTGAAAGGTGCGAATGTTGCTGTATACTTCGATGTCCGCTCGTCTGGCTTGTAAACGGTCTTTTGTCACCTGCAGCAGGTGCTCGGTAGGAAAGAGTTGGGGGCGTAGAAGGATCTGGGTGCTGGGAAAACTGTCCTTAGCAACACTGCCCCAGCAGCCTCCTCCAACAAAAGATGGCCACGGCGTCCCGAAGCGCGGCGGGAGCCTGGCAACTCAGCCCTCCCTGGAGATACCTCCTCAGCAAGCCCTGAAGTCACGGCCCGGAACCTGTCCGACCGACACTTGCCTTCCCCGAAGGTGAATGGCTGTCTCGATGAGCGTCCTTCAGAGCGCGGCGAAGGCTCCAGACCGCCGGGTCCCCAACATCCCTCACGGACAGTAACCAGAGTAACCGCCGCGCGCCCCACTCGCAGCCCTGCCCCACGCGCTTCAGCCGCCCCGCGGGCTCGGCCCAGCGGAGGGACCAAGGGGCGGGGCTCCGATCCGGCACCGCCTCTTGAGGAGACCCCGCCTCCCATGCCGCTCCGAGCCAATGAGAGCGCGCACCGCGCGGTAGGCTGAGATGGCGCTATAGAGCGTTTGTCCAATGGCAGGCGGCGTATTCCGCGAGGCGCCAGTCGCAGAGGCGCTAGGGCGATGTTGCGTGGTGCGGGGCGGGTGCGTGGGGTGGGCGCCGGTCCGGTGGGCGGATGGGGCGGCGCCCGCTCGGCACCGGCTCCGCGGGGTCCTCAGGTCCCACCTGCGGAGGGTGGAGCTCGCTCTGGAGGAACTCCCGGTGGCCTTGAGACACTTTAACTTAACCGAGTCGCTGGAGCCATCCGGGCGGCCGGGCGGACTGGATGAGCACGGGCTAGGAAATCGAGAAGGACGTGACACTCGGGCGAACCTGACGTAATTAGTGAACGAGGGCTAAAGAAAAAGAGAAGTCAGTAGGTTGGAGATGGGTCACGCCTTTAATCCCAGAATTCGGGAGGCAGGAGGATCTCTTGAGTTTGAGGCCAACTTGATCTGCGTAGTGTGTTCCAGACCAGTCAAAGCTACATAGTGAAATCCTGCTCGGGTTAAAGAAAGAGAGAGCGAGAAAGGAAAAAAAAAATGTTCTAATCAACAGCAATCCCCAAATTGTTTTATAAGATCATTTTATGTTTTAAGCACTATGCCCGAGCTTTGCAAACATTTACTCAACCCTTACAGCAATCTTCCAAGAATGACATTACCTTGGCGTTACAGAAGCGGTTTATCTGCCATAGTCCATGACACTGCCTGATCATTTTATACTACCCACAGCTGCTGTATGATAACCGGGTTTCAGCCTCAACAGTACCATTTAATTTTCAAACTTTCATTGATTTTTTTAGTTATCTGTGTTTTAGGTCTCACCCTAAACACTTCTCAAATATCTGTTAGTTTCTGCGGTTTTTTGTTTTGTTTTGTTTTGTTTGTTTTGTTTTGTTTTACTCAAAAAGGTACAGTTGTTTCATAATGAAGGAAGTAAGTCCCATGGAACTGTTATCCACCAACCCTTTGCATCAGTCACAGCCAACCAACCCTATTTAGCTCCAGATTTCTTCTCTTCCTTCTTTCCCTCCTCCCTCCCTCCTTCCTTCTATCTTCCTTCCTTTCTGCCTTCCTTCCTTTCTTCTTTTCTTCCTTTTCTTCTCCCTGAAGTATATCCTCAATCCAGCAGTAAGCTGAGATTGTAGGCAATTTAAAGGAGTCTTAACCTTCCTCAATGCCTACCACCTTTAGGCACTAGTAGGAGAAAATAAGATGGATCTAATACTTTCAGAAAGCAGCATTTGCACAGAACGTAGCGTCAGATCATGGTTGTCAGTTCCATACGCCAGGCATACAAAGCTTGGCAAACTAAAGCTGTCAGTTCTGAAGCTAAGCAGTTCTGTGTCTGAGGGTAAGACACAGAATTATCTCAGGGAAAATAGATGTCCATGTTGAAAATAGAATTCAGGATCCTTCCTATTATTCTGATTTTGGCCAACACAATGGGACCATTACTAGATAATCCACTTGATCAGACATAGAACATAACAGTCATTGGTTATCAATCTCCTGACTCAGTACTTTCAAACTCTATCCCACTTCCACGATATTACAATTCTTTTGGGAAAACAAAACACCAGGCCACAGTCATAGTACTAGGGACTATCTATAAGCCTGTCAGGAACAGTGCTCTAGAGAGAACTTTAATGACACAATAGCCACTAGTCACATGCTGCTCTTCAAAACCCAACAAGTAGCTGGTGCAACAACGGGAATGAGTCTGAAGTTTCGTCTCATCTCAGTCAATATTTAATTGGCGAGTATGAGTTGAGTCTGTAGTATGAGCACAGCAGTTCTAAATGCTACAAACAATTTTAGTGAGTGACGTGTTTAAAATAAATCTTCTGCCCGGCGGTCTCGAAAAAACCAAAAAATAAATAAATAAATAAAATCTTTTTTCAGACACAGAAAACATTCAAGAAATCACATTATTTGCTTAAAATTACACTTTTCCTGGGTAAACCCACAAAGCCAGTAATGATCTATCTCCATTTGTTAAGACAAAATACAGTAATTCAGTTGCAACCATAATTCCCAGTTTTCATGTTTTTGTTTAGTCACATGAGGCTATATTTTCCTTTGAAGCCATTCTTATTTCACTTTGAATATATGAAGACTTTCATATATTCAAAGGATGAAGACCTTTAGGAACTCTGCAGAGAAAATGCCCCCTTTCTTCATGGCCCCACTCTCCCTCATGCTCAGAGACGCAGCACGTTTAGGGTGTCTGAAATGCAACTCTTTGGGTGGAATGTTTTCGGGTCTACTGGACCAGTCTGATATCCAGTCTACATTTTTCTTCAAAGCCTCAGCTTCTTTTTCTGACTGAGAGCTGTGGTCCCTGCTGCTGTGCGTCTCAACATCAAACATGACCTGCCCATCTTCCTGTGGGAAAGGGCTATCTCAGTGAGAACTGCCTTTGAGCTGCTCTGTCCCAGCTCATGCTGTGCATCCAGGGGATCTTCTCCGTGTCTCCATTGTGGATAGAAGACACAGAAGGAACATGCTCCAGTCCCCCATTATTCCCGTTTTCATTACCATCACCGTTGCTGCTATTCATGGGTAGTTCCACCAAGGACCTATTGAGCAGCTGTCGGTGGCAGGAGCTGCTCCTCTTCCTTGCAGTTGTTGTGCAGGAGCAGTGGCAGCTCAACTAAGTGAGACATGGTCTGGAGACTGGAAGCCACACAGCTGTAGGACAACAACATCCAGCTCTTGGGCAGTAACACAACCTGATTTTTTTTTTAATTTATTTATTTACTGTGTATATAAAGTGTTCTGTCTGCATGTACACTCTACATACCAGAAGAGGGCACCATATCTCATAATAGATAGTTACGAGCCACCATGTGTTTGCTAAGAATTGAACTCAGGACCTCTTAATCTCTGAGCCATCTCTCCAGCCCCTTGATTTTGTTTTGTTTTGTTTTGTTTTGTTTTTTCGAGACAGGGTTTCTCTGTGTAGTTCTGGTTGTCCTGGAACTCACTCTATAGACCAGGCTAGCCTCGAACTCAGAAATCCGCCTGCCTCTGCCTCCCAAGTGCTGGAATTAAAGGCGTGCGCCACCAACGCCCGGTGATATTTTTTTTTTTTAATGGTAATAATGTTTACCTTTTCTTCAACCTTAGTGATGTCCCTCCATGATGATTTCATACCAAGATAGTCTGGGTCTTCCCATCCATTAAGTTGGGAAGTTGACTTTTTCTAGATCTTTGGGGCAAACACAACAAAGATACTTCAGAGGGCAATGAGCATAGAGCATCTTAATTCTAACAGTCTAAGGATAAGGAGAAAAGAACAAGAAAGAAACCCCAGCAGGCTCTGGGACTTGAGAAGAATTTGAGGCCCAAAATAAAATGTTCAGGGCCATTTCCCCTGAACATTTGGGGGAAGGGCAGGAGGCAGTCCGCTCATGAAGAATATGCACACTTGCAGAGGCTGGAGAAGCCTGGATGTGTATTTTGCGGTGCTGACTTAAGGTAAGCATTTCTGTGGAAGCGTTTCTCACAGTCTGCACATCTGTAAGGTTTCTCTCCTCCCTGAGTCCTCTGGTGCCTGATCAGACTGAAGTGACTGAACAGACTGACTGAAGGGCTCACCACATTGGAGACACTCAGAAGGCTTCTCTCCGTGTGCATCCTCTGACAGTCACCAGGGTGGAGCTCTGACTGAACATTTTCTAACCAGTAAGGCTTTTCTCCAGTGTGCATTCTCTGGTATCTAAGAAGGTGGGAGCTAACGCCAAAACTCTTTCCACATTCCCAGCACCTGTGTATGCTTTCTCTCCTGACTGGACTCCGAGCTCTCCTCTGTCACATGGAGGCTCTGATTTCTTCACATTACATAGTTCCAGAAGGTTTCTTTCCCAAGTGCAGTTTCCGGTGTGTTAAAAGGTTTGAACCTCAACTGCTAGTCTTTCCACACTCTAGACAATGATGGGGCTTTTCTCCTGTATGTGTCCTCTGATGCTTTGTTAGGGTAGAATTACAACCAAAGCCTATTCCTCACCCAAGACACTTCGAGGGCTTTTCACCTATGTGCATTCACTGCCCGTGAATCAGTCTGGAACTGACTGAAGCTCTTTCCACATTCTGGGTACCTGTAGGGTATTTCTCTGGTGTCAGTCTGCCTGTGTTGTAGTAGAACATAGCTGTGACTGAAGCCTTTCCCACAAACAGGACATTCATATGGCCTTTCACTAGTGTGTAATCTGTGATGCTGAATAAGGCAGGATGTGTGTTGCTTCCAAAACCCTTTCCAGTCAGGACACTTATAGTAAGGTCTCCTGTGTGAGTTCTCTCCGGGACAGTAAGGTGGGAAGTACTGCTGAAGCATTTCCCACACTTGCCCACAGGACGGGCTTCTTCCCTCTGTGTGTTTCCAAATGCTGACTCCGGTGGGAACTGTTAAAAAAGCATTTTCCACATTCAGAATATTCCTATGTTTTTTCTCCTGAGTGTGTCCTCTGGTGTGTATGGAGGTGAGAATCATTGCTGAAATGTTTACAGCATTTAGAACACTCATAGGGCTTCTCTCTAAAACATGAATTCCACAGGGCAGAGGTGTTGGCATGGTCTTTGGAACCCCATCTTCCACTGTGAGGTTCCCCCATCCCTCCTTCCTCTATGGAGTCTTCCCATCTCTCTGACTTATTCTCAGAAGAATCATGACAACAGACCTCATCCCCATGAGACCATATCAGATGCACACTTCTGTATCATCGTGCTTAGAATTCTGTGGCCCACATCTTTTAGACCATTTTGGAGTTTTCTCTTGAAGTTTATCAGCCTGGGGTGTACTTTGTTTGAACAGTTCCCAAATTATCCTTAGTTTCATCTCCTGCAAGAATTAAAAAAAGCCAGGCGGTGGTGGCGCACGCCTTTAATCCCAGCACTTGGGAGGCAGAGGCAGGCGGATTTCTGAGTTCGAGGCCAGCCTGGTCTACAGAGTGAGTGCCAGGACAGCCAGGGCTACACAGAGAAACCCTGTCTCGAAAAACAAAAAAATAAATAAATAAATAAATAAATAAATTTTAAAAAAATAAATAAATCTAACCATAGTCCCTTATTTTTCCTGACAAGGAAATTCTGAACTGAAGTGAGAGAGAGAGAGAAAGAGAGAGAGAGAGAGAGAGAGAGAAAGAGAGAGAGAGAAACAATGCATTATTAGAAAGTTAGTATATGTGTGTACTTGGAGGTGCCTTACCTTTGTTTTCTGCTGCTATGATAAACGCCATGATCAAAAGCAACTTGAGGAGGAAAGAGTTTATTTCATCATATATCACAGGTAACTTCTGTGATACTAAAGGAAGTCTGGGCAGGAGCTCAAGGCAGGAACTGAGAACTCGTGGGGGAGTGCTGTTCACTGGCTTGCTCCCCAGAGTTTGCTTAGCCTGCTTTTTTATATCATCCAGAACCATCTGCCCAGGGTGCCACTGCCCACAACAGGCTTGGCCCTCCCACATGAATCACCAGTTAAGAAAATGCCCCACAGACCAATTTGATAGACATTTTCTCAACTGAGGCTCCCTCTTCTCAAACAACTCTAGCTTCTGTCGAATTGACTAATAAAAACTAACCAGGATCATCATTCTTATTCCTGTGTTTGCTCATGTGTTAGCAGCTCTATTGTCGGGTTTCACTTCATATGACAGCCCACTTAGGTTCCCCCCCCCCCTTTTTTTTTCTCTTAAACCTCATATAAAACTTAGTACATTTATTTTTAGGTTGGTATTGCCCTTGAGATTTGCATCTTCAAAAACTGTGAGGTGGATAAGAACAACAAATCCACTAGTGAACACAGAATTAAAAGTGAAACTAGTTTAAAAATACTTCTATAGGGGCTAGAGAGATGGCTCAGTGGTTAAGAAAGCATACTTTTTAAAAAATAATTATTTATTTTATGTATATGAATGCACTGTAGCTGTCTTGAGACCCACCAGAAAGGGCATCAAACCCCATTATAAATGATTGTGAGCTACCATGTGGTTGCTGGGAATAGAATTCAGGAACTCTGGAAGAGCAAGCAGTGCTCTTAACCACTGGGCCATCTTTCTAGCCCCCTTGAATACTGTCTTTTCCACACAGTACCTAGCACAATTTATAACAAGTTTCCTAAGGCTTCAGATCATCTTGACCCCTCACCTCTAACACGCTTTTTAAACCCTCCCATTTGGTAAAACTAGAATCTGAAATCGACAGCTCTGTTCCTTGCTCCATCACAGTGACCACACCAGGCTAAGGATGAACAGCCCTGTGGAAAACAACAGTGGCCACAGTGAACAGTATTTGTTAAGTTTATTCTCTTACCTCCCTTCCCAACCATCACAACAAAAGAATGGAAAGGAGAAGCATGGTCTTCAGAAGTCTCTTCAGGGAGCTTTATCCTAGATGCAAATGTTCCAAATTAAGAGTAGGTTTCCTGGTATCCTGCTTGTCAGCGCCTGCAGTGATGATGTCCCCACCCACCCCCAGCATCCAAACGCTCCAATTCCAAGAACTCAAGAGTCTTCTTTGATGTGGACATCAGTGGGGAGTGAGTTGGACAAACTGTTTTAGAATTGTTTGCAGATATTGTTCCCAAAACTACAGAAAATTTCTGTGCATTGTGTACAGGAGAAAAAGGAACTGGAGCCACAACTGGGAAACCTCTCCATTTTAAAGGATACCCTTTCCACTGAATTATTAAGAAATGTATGGGGGTTGGGGAGTTAGCTCAGTGGTAAAGCACTTGCCTAGCAAGTGTAAGGCCCTGGGTTCAATCCTCAGCTCTGAAAAAAAAAAAAAAAAGAAAAGAAAAAGAAAAAAAGAAAGAAAGAAATTTATGATTTAGGGTGGAGACTTCTCAAATCAGAATGGGACAGATGGAGAAGGTGTGGTGACAATTTTGAAGGTGGAAATGTTCATTACACATGTGATCAGGAGGGCCTGCTGCACATGGCAAATGCAGGCCCCAATACGAATGGTTCTCAGTTCTTTATCACAAGAGTTCCAGCTCCTCATTTGGATGGGAAACGTGGTATTTGGTCAAGCAGTAAAAGGACTCGGTGTGGCAAGGATGCTTGAAAATGGAGAACTGAATGGTGAAACCCTGCCAAACGCTGTGTCATCACAGAATGTGGAGAATTGAAAGAAGGGGATGACCGGGGAATATTCCCCAAAGATGGCTCTGGAGACAGTCATTCAGGTTTCCCCGAGGATGCGGATATAGATTGAAAAGATGTAGATAAAATTTTATCAGTATCTGAAGACCTAAAAAACATTGGAAATACTTTTTTCAAGTCTCAGAACTGGGAGATGGCTATTGAAAAATATGTGAAGGTTTTAAGGTACGTGGATAGTTCAAAGGCTGTTATTGAGAAAGCAGATACATACAGCCAGACTGCAACCTGTAACCTTAAGTTGTATGCTGAATATTGGTGCTTGTGAATTTGAAGATGTCAAATTGGCAGGGGGCAATTGACAGCTGCCTGGAGGCTCTTGAAATGGGCCCTTCGAATACTAAAGCACTATACCGAAAAGTGCAAGGATGGCAAGGATTACAGTATAGGATGAAGCATTGGCTGATCTTAAGAAGACACAGGAAATAGCCCCAGGAAATAAAGCTATCCAGGCAGAATTGCTTAAAGTCAAACAAATGATAAAGACACAGAAAGATAAAGAGAAGGCCGTGTATGCAAAAATGTTTGCTTAATGAGGATTAAACTCTCCTTAACTAGTATACATTGATTATATAAAGAACAACGTATATTGCTGTCTACACGATCCCTGAAGTGTTCCCCTGGATCTTTGTCATTGTTTACACAGCAGTGCTGACATAGGTTCCTTCTTAATAAAATGTTATGAAATAAAGTGAAAAAAAGAAGGGTAGGTTTCCTATTCCTATTATAACTAAAAGAAATAAATTGAGATTTATCTTTATTTTATGTTAGTGTTTTGCCTGCATGTATGTCTGTGCAGTGCCATGGAGCCCAGAAGAGGGTATTAGATGTCTTGGAGTTGCCAAGTAGTGAGTCACCTTGTGGGTGCTGGGAACTGAACCTGCGTCCTCAGTAAGAGCAGCCAGTGATCTGCACTGCTAATCCATCTCTCCAACTAAATATGCTAATCCATCTCTCCAGTCTCACAACTAAATATGATTTTTAAAAAGAATTTATAGCTGGGTGGTGGTGGTGCGCGCCTTTAATCCCAGCACTTGGGAGGCAGAGGCAGGAAGATTTCTGAGTTTGAGGCCAGCTTGGTCTACTGAGTGAGTTCCAGGACAGCCAGGGCTACACAGAGAAACCCTGTCTCGAAAAACCAAAAAAAGAAAAGAATTTATAGCCGGGCTGTGGTGGCACACACCTTTAGTCCCAGCACTTGAGAGGCAGAGGCAGGCAGATTTCTGAGTTTGAGGCCAGCCTCGTCTACAGAGTGAGTTCCAGGACAACCAGGGCTACACAGAGAAAAACCCTGTCTAGAAAAACAAAAGAATTTATAATGATAACTTAGTTACTATTATCATTATCTCTATACTAAAGCCTGAAGATCAAGTTTCAAAGGTAGAATGAAAAATAATACTGTCCACTTGTGGCTTGGAAACCCTCTTAACTGAAGATGACAACATGCCTTTTTAGGAGGAGCAGAATAATAAAACATAAGAGCATCATGGAATCCATATGCAAGTGCAAAAAGCAGCTAATGGCAAAGGGTCTAAAGGGTCTAAAGGGTCGGTTGATTGTTGATGGGAAAAAAAGCAGCTTTTGACAGAAAAAAAGTCACTTTCAAAAAGAACACTTATGTAACCCATAACAATTCCTAAATGCAAGAGAGGGCAGGCAGCCTTCCACCCCACCCCATTGCACCTAGATTCTATATTATGCATGTCAACCTAAACTGTCTCTGGAGCTAACAAAAACTTGATCATCCAGTGTCACATGGACACAGAATCCATTTCAGTATATAACAAACAGTATGATTGGAGGACATAGAACCCTGAAAGGATAGACAAAAGCATTCATACACAACGTTAATGCTTGCCTCTACTACTGTGTACAGCCCAAGCAATAAATCACCTGTTCCTAATTCTCTGATCAGGCTAAGGTGTATTAGCAATTTTAGATTTTTATCTACACTATCTTATGGGTGGTTTTACCGGTGTGCCCAAGGCATTAAGGAATTTCCCAAGGCCACACAACCAGAAAGTGGTAGCACAGGCCTGAATCTCAAGCTGATTGGACGCTGCCTTTCACACCATGTACTCCACCAAACCAAAGCAGGAAGTACCGCTGAGCATTAATTTCCAAGGGCAAATAATCCCCAGAGAACCTGCAGCAACTGTGTTTTAATGCATTTCCAAACCTTAAGACCCAGTGAGCCAACAAGAGCACACAGTGATTAAGAACTGGTTTGTTATAAAGGTCAAAGAGGATGAAATTATATAGACAGAGTTTGACAAGAACCAAAAAGAAACACCTGAATTCAAACAAAATCGAGGGCTGGAGAGATGGCTCAGCAGTTAAGAGCACTGGCTGTTCTTCCGGGGGATTCCCGTTTAATCCCCAGCACCCACTCACATAGTGGCATACAGGCGTTGTAACTCCAGTTCCAAGGGATCCCACGCCTTCTTCTAGTCTCCGTGAGCACCAGTCATGCACGCACATGGTGCACATATATGCAAGCAATAACTTTTAAAAAGCCCACAACACACAGAAAGCAGACAGCAACTATCTATGTAACTACCTTTGAAATGCTATACTATTTCAGTTACGTATTTCTATTTTGGTATTTACAACAACCCGTGTAACAGATTCACATTTCACCACTTTCCCTAACGTAGCTACTAAATTCCGTAGTAAAGGAGCCTGGGGGGACACGGGCTCGCAAAACAGGCACATCAAGGCCATCCATGGCAATGAATGTCGGTCCCTGCCCAGAGAAGGGTGTCTTGGACGGTTACAGGTGAAGAGGACAGGTTGTGCAAGTCTGGAGCTTTCCTAGCACCGCGTCACGCCCGAAACCGGTCAGACCAAGCCGCGGAGGTGCTGCGCCTGCGCCCTGATGCTGCAGAACCCTGTGCGGGATCGCCTCCTTTCCCCAAAAGGAGTTCACTGTTGGGGTCGCTGCACAATGGCTCCCTACACCCCAAGTCGCCCCAGTCTTCTTGGAGAAAGGAACTCGCCGCTTTAGGCCCCACTAACCTAGGGTCCTACACCCTCCAAGCCGGAAGACAAGACAGGAAGTTTTCACCACAACCCTACCCAATACCCACTCTGTCCAGACCTCTCTAGGAAATAGGGATGTTTGGGCAAGTCTCGTTTATCTTAACCCTTGGAGGCCTGGAGAGTTTCTTTGACTAATCTTGATCCACTTTCCTCTCACAGCTCAGGTGCCCCAGGATAGGGCCTGACTGGAGACTAGTTTTCTAACCCATCCGAGCGTTACCACGTTTACCGTCATAACCACCGCTATGGTCAAAAATGAAACAATTAAACTTTTATTGTTCTGATTTCATTGCTGTAAGCGGAGGTTATGTTTTCCAGTCTGAAGCAGTCTGCAAGCCAGAAGGAGGGGTCTCATCAGAAACCAGTGCTGAAACCTGCTTCCCTTGGACATATGACCACCAGGAAACTTCGAAAGAGAAATTCCGCCATAATCGCACATGGGATTTTGTTGCAACAGGAAAAGACTTCTAGACTTGAGGAAACCTAAGGTGTGATTTCCAGACTCTTTGAAACTTCAGTAGCACTGGCAACAGCTCTAAGAGAGATTTCTGGAAGCTTGGCTCGTGATCTATTTCTTGGTACCTTCCAAAGATTCTAAAGTCCCTTTAATGCACAGTTCATGTTGTGATTTAATATATGTATATATATATATATGTGTGTGTGTGTGTGTGTGTGTGTGTGTGTGTGTGTGTGTGTGTATACACACATGTATATATATACATATACATAAGAGGAGAGCCAAGGATATGTTTGATAGAAGCTCTGTATGGTGAGGTGGGATGGTGCCTCAGTGGGCCCATGGGAGGCACCCCTTACCCCTGAGATACCAGCCATAGGATAGTGTAGAATAGAGTTTATTTAGGGCACAGGAAGGGGAGTTGAGGAGGGAATAGAGACAGAGAAAGCCACAGAGAAAGAGGGGAAGAGAGGGGGAAGAAGACGAAAGAAGAGGCCAGCCAAGAACACATGGATAGAGAGGGGGAGAGGGATGGGGCGAAATGGAGTAAGGTATCGGGGAGAGAAGAGAGTCGGAGAGAATAAGAGAGTGAGGAGTGGGGCAAACAGCCCCCTTTATAGTAAGCCAGGTCTACCTGGCTGTTGCCAGGTAACTGCTGATCGGAGCCTAGAAGGAATGCTAACACCCATCCCCCCAAAATCCCACAAAAACGAACAAAAATATCCCCCCCCCCAAAAAAAACTTTACTCCTTGGACAGGTCTGATGGGTTCTAGGCTCAACTGAACCTGACCAGTGCAAAAGCTAATAGATATTGATAAGAAGGCAGGCAGAAGCAGGCACACCTCTGAATTCAAGACCAGTTTGGTTTATAGATCGAGTTCCAGGACAGCCAGGGATACACAAAAGAACCCTATCTCAAAACAAACAATGAAAAGAAACAAAACAAAAGTTTAGAAAAAAGTGTTGTGAGTAAAACCACCCGGAGTGATACAGACCTTTGGCCACCTGGCAGACAAAACTTTAACTGGAGGATGGTTGTGGTACATTAAAGGAGGCCGGTACTGGCACCCAGCGTTGCTGACTTTGACTTAATAGTGTGTCTATGAGAAACCTTGTAGGGAACCATGGAGTCCTGGCCTAGCTGCCTGAGAGGTAAACAGCATGGGTTTTCGAGGCTGGAGTCCATGGCAGTTCCTGGATGTGCCTTCCCGTTCCTGAGAGACAGATGCGCTCCTAGAGCAGTGAAGCATCCAGGCCTCTTTGTGTTTCTCTGTATGTTCCCTTAGTAATTGGGGAAGCATGGAAGCTTCACAGGAAAACTGGTCTTAGTCATTAATCTTGCACACCCGTATAGTCTGGCAACTACAACTTTGATAATCCTGGCAGTTGGCACTACATTCTGTTTCGGATAAAAGTACAAAGTCTGATTGCTCTCAATAAAATTGTCACAGCCTCAGTTTTCCTGTGGTTCCCTCCAACCATCCTGATTTAATTCCTCAAAGACACATGAGGTAACCTTGACCTGGTAAGGAAACACAGGTGCTTACAAACCCTGTCACGGGAAAATTCAAAAAGATTTCTTTATTACATGGGGTCAGGAGTTTAGTAATGCTGTCGCCTGTGGAAAAGGAGAATGAATTGGATTATCTTGGTCAGGGATTATTAAGTTTGCTATGCAAAGGACCAGATAGTATATACCATGTGTGATGCTGTGGGCCTCACTGGCTTTCTGTCACAAGCATTCAGCTCTGCCACAGCAGACATATGTAAAATAAGCAAGTAGGCACAGACAAGTCATAGTAAAACCTACCCACCCACCCATCAACTTGATATGCACTCTCTCTCTCTCTCTCTCTCTCTCTCTCTCTCTTTCTCTCTCTCTCTTTCTCAACCTAAACCTAACTTGTGCCATCCAATTATTCTTGGGCTTGCAGCCTGCTCTGGAGCATGTATCTACCTACCAGGGGTCACAACCTTAACAAAACCTGACACTTCCTCTCATAGCAGCCCTCAGTGACCAATATTTCCTCAGATGTGGGTGGGACTTTGTATCCATCTTTCCCAGACTCTTGCTGGTATTTTGTCTAGCTTGAGCTTTTCCAGGGTCTTGCTATGCTATCATGACTTCTACGTGTCCATAGTTGCACCTGGCCTGTGTTCTTTCTTTTTTGAGTCTATTCTTATCTTATATGTATGAGTGTTTTGTCTGCATCGTATGTTTGTGTGCCTGGTACATGCAGTGCCTGCAGAGACCAGAAGAGGGCATTGGATCCCTGAGACTGGAGTTGCACAGGTTTAGCTGTCTCCTAGGTTCTAGAAACCCAACCCTGGTCCTCTGTGCAAGCAGCCTGTGCTCTTAATTATTCAACCATCTCTCCAGATACCCTGTATTGGTTTTTGTTTCATTTTTACTTATTTGGTGTGTGTCTGTGAGGGTGTATATGAGGGTGTGTGTGTGTGTGTGTGTGTGTGTGTGTGTGTGTGTATGAAACTGAGCACATGCCATGACACATGGAGGCAGAGGAACGCTTTGGGAGTTGATTGTTTCCTTCTACCACGTGCGTTCTGTTTTCTGAGCCTGGAAATTCGGAAGATATCTAAAAACTTGTTAAAAGTGATCAATGAGAATGGAAAATGGCAGAAAAGAGGTATCAGGCAGGGTCAATATGATCAAAGTACACTATACATGTATGAGAATCATTTATATGAAGCCACAGTGAAACTTCTTGTGTATACTTAATATGTTTTAATTTAAATTTTTTCTAGACCTTATTGAGAAAACATTTGAGAAGCCAGCTGAGCATATCTGATACGGATATAAGATAGGAATAAAAATTACCAGTTCTTCTTCCTGTAAGCGGCGAAAGGTGACCCATGAAGATGGTTCGCTACTCTCTTGATCCAGAAAATGCCACGAAATCTTGTAAATCACGAGGCTCAAACCTTCGTGTTCACTTTAAGAACACGCGGGAAACTGCCCAGGCCATCAAGGGCATGCACATCCGCAAAGCTACCAAGTACCTGAAGGATGTCACTTTAAAAAAACGATGTTCCGTCGGTATAATGTTGGAGTTGGTAGGTGCGCCCAGGCGAAACAGTGGGGCTGGACACAGGGACGGTGGCCGAAGAAGAATGCAGAGTTTTTGCTGCACATGCTTAAAAACGCAGAGAGTAATGCTGAGCTTACGGGTTTAGATGCAGATTCTCTAGTCATTGAACACATCCAGGTGAACAAGGCACCTAAGATGCGCCGACGAACCTACAGAGCTCATGGCCGGATTAACCCGTACATGAGCTCCCCCTGCCACACTGAGATGATCCTCACTGAGAAGGAGCAGATTGTTCCAAAGCCAGAAAAAAAAGATATCCCAGAAGAAACTGAAGAAACAAAAGCTCATGGCACGGGAATAAATTCAGCATAAAATAAATGCAGATAAAAGTTTAAAAAAAAATATCAGCTCTGTCACATAAAACCAGATTACAGAGATGGCCTGGCTTCCAGCACTTTCTTCACCATGCCATATGATAGACCACTTGCTATGATTATTTACACGGAAGAAAACTTGCCCCAGATGAGTTTGAAGACCTTACAACCAAGGAGCAAAGCACAGCAAGCAAACGCTGGATGAAAGAGACGAGTGTGGAGAAAGCGGAGTAGGGCTGGCTCACACTCATGGTCCATCATTTCTGCCCACTTCAGTTTTCAGATACACTGTGAATCTGGACCACTTCCATGAGCAAGGGATAAGGATGCTAGGAATATAGTGAAAACCAAGATGCCTTCCAGTATTTCTAGGAAATCACTAGTCTTTCTTTTTTTTTTAGAAAAAAAAAAAAGTTTATTTTATTTATATGAATACATTGTAGCTGTCTTCAGAGACACCAGAAGAGGGCACTGGATCCTATTATAGATGGTTGTGAACCACCATGTGGTTAGTGGGAATTGAACTCAGGACTTTTGGAAGAGCAGTCAGTGCTCTTAACCACTGAGCCATCTCTCCAGCCCATCACTAGTCTTTCATGAATGTTGTATGACTTTTTCCTTGGGACTCATGAACAAATGTGTTCACTCCAAAGAAGACACCAATGATAGATAATGTAATAATTTCACCAAAGTCCAATTGGTGAGCCAATGTGTAGATTGAGATTACTTACAGAGTATGGCTGAAGGATTATTTACAGAAGCATAGATGACTCAATCTGCATCACCTGCAAGCTGTCCCCAGTAGGCAGCAACTCACAAAAGCTGCTTTTCCTGAGGCTCCCTATGCAAAATGCAGGCAGCTTGCTGACTGGCCAGTCAAGGGTCTCCTCTGTCCAGGAGTTGTTAATAGTCCTATTGCCTTGGGGAGAGACCTTATGAATCTTATCTCAGGATCTTCCAAGTGTTATCACTTATAGAACAAATGCTCCAACTTGGAGAAAATAACTACAAACAACAGGCTTCAAGGATTAAGACACAAATAAAGGCTTTCCTATGTATCTATAGTCCTCCTGAGACAGCGTTCAATTGGGCATGTATTTATTATCTAGTGTCTTAGTGTCCTATTACTGCAAAGAGACTCCCTGACCAGGGCAGCTCTTACCAAGAAAAACATTTAATTGGGGCTGTCTTATAGATCCAGAAGTTTAGTGCATTCTCATCATAGCTGGAAGCATGGCAGCACACAGGAAGACTTGGTGCTGGAGAGTAGCTGTGAGATCCCCATCCAGATCAACAGGCAGCAGAAAAAGAGAGTGCTGTGGGGCCTGGCTTGAACATCTGAAACTTAAAAGCCCACCCTCAGTGACATACTTCCTCCAATAAGGCCACACCCACTCTAACAAGGCTATGCTTCCTAATAATGCTACTCTCTGTGGGCCCCTGAGGGCCATTTTCATTCAGACCAGCAGTTTGCCTCTGAACACAAGAATCTCCTAATCTTACCTTCAATTCACTTATTCAGTGACTATTTCCCGTTACTTGTGTTAATTCCTGCTCCAAACAGGTGTTCATATATGTTGTCCTGGTTCCTGAGTGGCTGGCACAGAGCACCAGGAGACTAAGCTCTTCCCTCCTCTCCCTCCCGGTCTTCACACTCAATGAGCAGGATGGTTGGAGTTGCTAAGCTAGGTCCTCTGAGATTTGTTTTCAGTTTCAGGTTACAGACTATCTGACTTGCAAGAGTTTTAACTACAATAACTTTATTATTTACATAAGAAATGTGTGTGGCCGGCAGTTCCCAACAGGACCGAGATGCTTTATGGTACCTTTGAGGGATCATGACCTTTTCTTTGTTACTTCCAACCATGGCTGACATTTGAGAACTTCTCATTCCATGACTACAGTATGGGCTGTAGAAACTCTTCCTTTTACATCTTACCACCATAGGCTATAAAGCAGGAGAATAAGAAGGACAAGAGGCTTCATTTTCATATATCCCTCTCCCATTTTTAAGGAACACAGTTTCAGAAATTCCTAATAGAGACTTCTGTACCACTACTTTTAGGTCAACTTGACTTCGATTGAGAAAATGTTTCTAGAAGATGGGGTTGTAAGCAGCCAAGCCTGTAGGGTGTTTTCTTAATTAATGAGGAATGGAGGAGGGCCTAGTCCATTGTGGGTTGGGACACCTCTGGTGACTCAACCCGCGGGTCCTGTAATTCGTGGGGGGGGGGCGAGGAAGACCCCCCAACCTGAAAAAGAAGAACAGGCGAGAGAGGGAAAGGACTCAAGGAAGCAGTTGCTTGTCAAGAGCTGTGTATCTGGGTGCAAGGCGCCTTTTTATAATATGCTTTACAAGGGGAGGGGGTAAGAGAGGTCAGGTGGTGGGAAAGTATAGTGGGAAAATACAGAATCTTCTCGGCCTGTGCCCTGAAACATTGGTGATCTAACTCCTTTTCTCAAAAGACCCGGTACACTGCTTTGAATCTACCTGCAGCTGCCAGGCAGGATCTTATGGTTGCCAAGCTGCAGGGGACGTTGTGCAGGTGGGGAGAGGTTGTAGGTGGGGAGAGATAGGGGGTTAGGGTGAGGGGTGAGGGTCCTGGCTTCTGACACTCTGGGCTGGTGGTCTTGGGTTCTATAAGAAAGCAGGCTGAGCAAGCTGGGAGGAGCAAGCCATGAGAAGTGAGCTAGTGAGCAGGACCTTCTGTGGTCTCTGTGTCAACTCCTGCCTTCAGGTTCCTGCCTTGTTTGAGTTCCTGTCCTGACTTCCTCCAATAGCGAACAGTGATGTGCATGCATAATCTATATAAGCCCTTTCCTCCCCAAGTTGCTTTTGGCCGTGGTGTTTCATCACAGTAATAGCTACCCTGACTAAGAGAACTTCCCTTTGTAGCTTACTTGCTAGGACTTAGCACAGCAGTCACTGCTGTGGGGAATGGGAATAGCTCAAGCCAATTAATTGTGTCTCACCTTCTGGTGTTGATTACCTAACTGTCCTGCCTCCGCCAGAGCTCCTGCTCCCCAGGAGCAGATCCTGACTGTGCTAGTTTCTGGGATTACAAGAATGTAAACATTGGGCAACATGTCCCCCCTTATCTTGACTATAAATTCCTCGGACATTTGCTAGTTTAGCACATTTGCTTTTCTGAGCTAGCCTCATACATGCCTTCCCCTGTCTAGTCCACACTGTGTAGTCAATACCAATACATGTTAAAAGGGAGTAAGGGAAAAAAAGTGGGAAAAATTGCCACACAATGTGCCAAATGTTATAATAAGAAAAATTAGGAACCAATTACTTTGGCTCCGGGGAACCAACAGACTAAGTCTTTGGAATAGAATAGTCTCAAAAATTACAAGGAATTATTTTCAGAAGAGCTCAGTTGGTTTGTGAAGGATGTACAGGAGTCTGGTGGGTGACAGGTCATGGGACAAAGGAAAGAGTGCTCGCACATCCAGAGTTCTGTGGACATCTGTTGTTGGGAAAATGGCCAGCATTCCAGGGCCTGAGTAAAGCATGATACATAACTAAGGGTGGAGGAAAAGAGAAGAACATGAAAGAGGCCAGATTTTCATGAAATCCTCTCAGCCAAAAATTAAATTCAAACCAATAGGCAATGGGAATTCAGTTCAATCCAGTTGATATCCTCAAGTGCAGCTGGAGAGGTGATTGGAGGAAACCCAGTGGACTTTTATAATAGACTGTGTGAGAGTCTTCCGGGGTAAGCAGGCGCCAAGGTCTGAGCAGAGGACAAGAGTTTCTGAGAACACTCTGAAGGAGAGATCTCCCCTGATGGGAGAGAATGTTCCATGTGAGAGGTGAGGGAAAAGATTGCGTCAGTGACGACTGAGATTTGAACCTTGAGAAACAAGCTGAACAATGTCAGTGCTTGCTAAAACTGCAGACCAGGAACCGCTCAGACAGAAAAACCAATCCATATTGTGTAAAAGCAGAGCGCACACATCCTGCACGTCACCCAGCATGTGCTCACCATTTCACACACCGCATTTGGCTCCATTTTGAGTTCAGAGGCAGAATGACTTGTTATGCTTGTAGACACTGTCACCTAGTTTCTAGCACCATCTATGGGCAAGCCTTGGTAAATACCCTATGCCTATACTACCTTATAAACCTATCAGCATAGATTGGGCCAGGTGAGGACTTGAGTCTATTAACACCCCTCAGAACAAAAATTTATGTTCTGAGCCCCGAGTATTTATGTAAGGTGCAACCCCCTCACCTGGATGCTATAAAGAAGATGATATCAAATGCTGTCATGAAGGTTCCCCACTGAGCTGTCATCTGGCCACCTAATATGTACACCACCAGACTGACAGGCAGAGGACTCTCAACTGTCCCTGTGCCTCAGCTCAGCTCAATCCCTATTGCTGATTCCGCTTACTCAAATTGCAGCCCATCCCCCTAAGCAAGTCCTGCACCTCAGCAGCTCAGCTCAGCTCAGCTCAGAGGCCAGCGACCCTATGGTTTGGCAGCTTGGCTCCACGGCGGTTCTCCAATACACCAATAGGGTTCCTTTGCTTCTTCCCATACCTCACCAGAGACTCTCTTTGCATCTTTGTCATCTCTATACCTCTGACTTTGTTTTAAAAAGAGTTATTTTATAATCGATTATGTATTGGTGCACATGTTTATAGGTGCCAGCAGAGACCAAAGAGAGGTCATCAGATTCCCGGGTGCAGGAGCTGCAGGTAGTTGTGTGCCTGTCGATAGGGGTATGGGAACCGAACTCCAGTTCTCTGAAAGAGCAGCTGGCACTCATGGCTGCCGATCCGCCGCTCCAGCCCCTCTCATGCCTCTTATAAGACCCCTTTAAGGCCACTAAACTCTGCTGTGACCTCTTTAACACTTTGCAGCCTTTCTTTAATCTACATATATACGTACATAGAGACATAGTTACTGAGTACTGTATCATCTGAGAGTTAATGTAAATCATGGAGATTAGAATACATTCTCTTTTTTTTGTCAATGACCAATTATCAAGGGAAATCTTAACTATTCCACAAATTGCAGCCAACTAAACTAGCACAGAGTATATGTTTATTGTATTTCAATAAACTGGAGTTAATGGAAAGACATGAATGTGTCTACCTATTTTCTGGCATGGGCTGTTCATAACAGTGTACCTTTTGATTCTGGAAGGGTTTTTAGTGTTCAAGCAAAGCCTTAGTCACTTTTCTACAGCTGTGGAGAAACATCATGACTAAGGCATTATTATAAAAGCAAGCATTTAGTTGGGACCTGCTCACAGTTCCGGAGGGCTAATCCATTATCATCATGGTAGGAAGCATGGTGGCCAGAAGCTGTTGTCCTGGAGAAGTCGGAGATACATCCGGATCTGAAAGAGGAAAAAGAGAGAGGCTCCACCTGGTGTGGACACTGACACATTTCCTCTAACAAGGCCACGCCTCAAAAACGCCTCAAAAAGTGCCCCTACCCGGTGACTAATCATTCAAGTATATGAGTCTATAGGGTCATTTTTATTTAAACCACCACAAACTATGACGGAGAAAATGCATACAAATATACTCCATACAATGCCTGTCTGGTTAACATTTCCTAGTACAATTCCTCCTGGGAATTGTATTTTTATTTTATTTATTTTATTTTACTTTAAGACAAAGTCCCAGGTAGCCCAGTCTGGTCTTGTAGTGGAGAATGACCTAGAACATTTGATCTTCTTGCCTTCATCTCCTGAGTACTGAGATTATAGGCACGTAATACCGTGCCCATTGTATGTAGGGCTGGGGACTGGGTCCAGGACCTCATGCATGCTAAGCAAGCACTCGACTGAGTCATAGACCCAGTCCCTATTTCATGCTTTCCCCCCCCCCTTTTTATCATCCAAACTTTATAGACTATATGGAACTTATTTCAAGGATGATATTTTTAATAGATAAATGTGATAATTACTCAATTCTGGGAAAACAGCAGAATCACTTTGTACACTTTTAAAAATTACTTATTTTTGAGATTACAGCATTTTCTTTCTCATTCTTCCTTCCAAACCTCCTTGCTCTATCTAAACTTCATGGCCTTTTTCTTCCATTAATTGTTGTTGTTGTATGTGTGTGTATGAGAGAGAGAGAGAGAGAGAGAGAGAGAGAGAGAGAGAGAGAGAGAATGCGTGTGTTCTTAAATACCAGAATACAATCTGTCCCATTTGTGTCATGTTACTTGTATGAATATGTGGGGGCCAACCATTTGTATTTGGACAACCAACTGATGTGCTCTTCCCTGGAGAAGCCTATTCTCCACTCTCAACATTCCTTAGTTGCCTGTACGTTTGTATAGGTTTGCAGCCTAGGCTTTCCCTCATCTACTTTAGCCTGTCTGTTATCCTTGTTCACAGCAAGGCAGCCATATTGGTGAGACTTAATGGGTGTAGCCTCTGACATTCCTAGGAGATACAATCCCACAGCAAACTCCTTGTTCCTCTGGCTCTTAAAATCTTTCTGACCCCTCTTTAAAACTAGGCCTTAGGTACAGGCGTTACGTTGTAGATTTATCAGCTGGGCTAGGCTCCGTCCGTAATTGCGCTATTTCATTGATTGTAGTTTTCTGTAGTGATATCCATTTGTTGCAAAGAGAAGTTCCCCTTGGTGAGGGTTGAGGACTACACTTACCTGTGGGTATAAGGATTAATATTCAGAAGTGTTGCATTAAGCGATTAAGGCACTCTAATCGCCCTGCATCAAGCGTTCCTCGCTACCCTCCCCAATGTTCTGAGTTCCCGAATGAAAGACACACACACTCAGCCTTCTAGTTTAATATGCCTTAAACAGCTCAATGGTTGGGCCACTCCCAAACTTCCACATTGTTAACACCTTCCCTCTGATACTCCTGAGTTATTACTCACCAAAATCTGTATTTTATGTTTGCTATCCTTGGCCCAATGGGGGTGGGGGGCGCCTGAAGCCACTCTTCCCTGGCTCTTAGATGATTGGTATGCTCTCTATTCTGCAGCTCTCAAGCCTGGATCTTATTCTTCTCTTGGCATGGCTATTCTTTTTTCTTCTTTTCTCTGTCCCTTTGCCCACAAATCCTAAAATCCCACCTCTGTCTCTCTGCCCAGCCATTAGCCACTGGCAACTTTATTTTACCAATCAGAACCAACTAGGGACAGGGACTCTCAGCATCTTACATGCAGATTTTCGTGCAATTTTGGGAACCCAATTAACCCAATACAAGTGTTAAACCTAATTCACAGCACAGAATGTAGTTAGAGATAATGCCGGTTCAGAACAGTGGCAACTGTAGGTTCTCCTCCAAGACCCATGACTTCACGAGCTTGGGGCAGTTGACCATGTTTCCAGTACCAGGACTGATTTCCCTTTTGCTGAGTGAGTCTTAGGTTCAATTAGAGAGCTGTTACATTGTTACTTTGTACATTTAAAAACATTTAATTTTTGAAATTATACCAACAAAATTATGTAGACCACTACTGTACCCCTAGGGTAATCCTGCCACACTGGTTATTGTTGTGGTTCATAGGCGTCTTAGGGTTTTACTGCTGTGAACAGACACCATGACCAAGGCAACTCTTATAAAAAACAACATATAATTGGGGCTGGCTTACAGGTTCAGAGGTTTAATCCATTATCATCAAGGCAGGAGCATGGCAGCATCCAGGCAGGCATGGTTAAGGAGGACTTTAAGAGGTCTACATCTTTATCTGAAGGTTGTTAGCAAAATACTGGCTTCCAGGCAGCTAGGAAGGGAGGGTCTTAAAGCCCACACCCACTGTGACACACCTACTCCAACAAGGTTACACCTACTCCAACCCCTTCTAATGGTGCCACTCCCTGAGCTGAGCGTATACAAACCATCACATCCCACTCCCTGGCTTGTTCAAAAAACAGTCTATGGGGGCCATACCTAGACATAGCATAATGGAAAAATACTTTTATTCTAACTTCCAAAGTCCCCATAGTCTATAGTAGTCTCAACAGTGTTAAAAGTCCAAAGTTCAAGGTCTCTTCTGAGATTCATCCAATCATTCAACTGTAATCCCCAAAGCAAGACAGGAAACCAGCTGGGCAAACTCCAAACTCTGCATCTCCATGTCTTATGTCAAAGCAGTCTTTAGATCTCCAACTCCTTTTTCATCTTTGTAGACTGCAACAAACTTCTTTCTCCTGGGCTGGTCCACTTCCTGTTAAGAGCTTTCCTCAGATGGGCAGTGGTGGCGCCTTTAATCCCAGCACTTGGGAGGCAGAGGCAGGCGGATTTCTGAGTTCGAGGCCAGCCTGGTCTACAGAGTGAGTTCCAGGACAGCCAGGACTACACAGAGAAACCCTGTCTCGAAAAACAAAACAAAACAAAACAAAACAAAACAACAACAACAACCCCCCCCAAAAAAACCAAACAAACAAAAAGAACTTTCCTCAGTAGGTATCCTATGGCTCTGGCATCTCAAAAATCTTGGGGCAACTTTAATGTTACAGCTTCTTGTTTCAATGTCTGGAATCTACACATGATCTTCTAGGCTCCACCAAAGAGCTGGCTTACTTCTCCAGCTCTGCCCTCTGTAGCACTCTAAGCTCAAGTTGATCCACTCCACAGCTGGGTAGAATCTTGCCCCAAAGTCCCACTCCCCTTTTTTTTAATTGGTTATTTTATTTATTAACATTTCAAATGTTGCCCCTTCCAGATTTTCCCTTCACAAAACTTTTATTTCCCCCCCCCCACCTTTAGGAGGGTGCTTCCCCCACCCACCCACTCCCACCTCACTGCCCTAGCATCCCCCTACACTGGAGCATTAAGCCTTCATAGGACCTAGGGCCTCCCCACTGGTGCCAGATAAGGCAAGTCTGTCATCTAAATATTCAGGAGGTAGAGGCAGGAGAATTATGAGTTTGAAGTCATCAAGGTCACCAAGATACTGTCTTTAAAAAAAAAAAACAAGAAAGAAAAAGAAAATATTGGATATTGAGTCAGAGCTTTTTAAAGAGAATAAAGCACTTAAAGAAAACAAATAAAGATTTGTTTTCTAATATAGAAAAAAATAGCCAGAGTATAAATAAGGTCAAAGAACAAATCACTAAACTAGCTTAGAAACAAAACACACACAAAGGGTCTGAACTTCACTCGCTAATAAAACAATGTCAAGAATCAACTAGGAAAGCAATTTAATAAAAAATCACAAATAGAGAATTATTCTCCATTATTCTGCAAATAATGCTGAAATTCTGGGACAATTTCTATCCTCAGATAAACAAGAGATTTAAAAACCACAACCTCATGCAGTTTTGGCCAGACCTTGGGTGGCGGTGGGGTAGGATGGGGAAGCCACAGTGCTGAGTGGGAAGGGACAGAACACATTTTCTTATCAAACTCCAAACTAATTTTTCTTTGCCACAGCAATTCAACTTCTACAGAAAAGTCTTCAGACATATATGCGGAAAAAGTTCTGTTCCCAGGTGGAAAGTTCTCGAAACAAATCACTAAGTTGGCAAAGTGAACTATGGCAACTTTGATGTATCACTAGTATTCTGTTATGGGAGAACTGAGACAGATTCAGAATCTATATTTGTTGCATGTGGAATCAATACATGTTGGGTATAAGATTGGTGGATAGTCATGATCAATATTTACTCCATTTTCAAAATCACCTCGACAGTAGTTTCAAGCAAAGGTCTCTGAGTTTTAGAGGACCTCACATGGTTACCCTACTTACTGGATCAAAGTATCCACATGGCCAGTGGGATTTTCAGGATGATTTAACTCCTTGGCTGTGGGAAGTCCATAGAGCAGAGTCTAATGTTGAATTTCTCTCCTGTTCCCTTGGAGAGCCGCTTTGCTTAGTGATCCCAGCTGCACGGGATTCTCCACTGTGTCAGCAGGTGGCTCCAGAGGCAGCTGTTTGGTAAAACTGCAACAAAATGATAGCTATGTTGCAGAGCAAGCTGACTGCTTAATCTCGTGGTCTGCAAATACTAGGGGGGGGGGGGAAGCAATATTGTGTACATTCTATGTAACTCAGACAAACCTGGATTTAATAGAGGATTATGACACAGATACTTTCTGATGTGAGTCACATTACATAAATACAATTATGTAATTATGTGATGTATTATATGTATTGTTTGAGAGAGAAACATGTGCAAGAACAAGGGAGAGAGGGAGGAAGAGAGAGAGAAAGAGAGAGAGGGGGAGAGAGGGGGAGAGAGAGAGAGAGAGAGAGAGGAGAGATTGGTTAATTTTTCTAGGAGCTCCTTGCCTAAGCTTGGCTGTCCTGGATCTTGCTCTGTAGATTGACCTTGAACTCAGAGATCTGCTTGACTTTGTCTCCTGGGATTAAAGGTGTGTACCACCACGCCTGACAGTTTCTCAGTCTCAGATGTTCTCAACCTAACACCTGTCATACTACATGCCAATATCCTGCCAGACATCAAAAGAACAAGACTGGGCAGTCCTGCTCATGTGCAGGAAAATTCTAACTCTTGGCATCATACAGGTCTCTACACAGAGATCTGGGAGAGGTGGGCACTGTGACCGTCCTTTCCCTTATTATCTCACAATCAACCACTCACAAAATTGACCCCGCACCTCCTAGGGGTCATTCTTAGGTATGTTCCCTACTTGGAATCCCATGGCCTCTTGCCTCAGTCAGCCCCAACCTCACTTCACACCCAGGTTATGGGGGAGGATGTGGGAGGGGCAAGAATATCTTTATATCTTAATTGCCCTTCCTCAATATTAAACAGATGGCAGTGCACGTGGAAAGCTCATACCACTGTGCTGGGCATAATAATAGGGGAGTTTGTATTCATGTAGACATGGCTTGCAAAAAACATCCCTGCTAGTGTGTAAGATACAACTGCGACCCAGCTGCAACAGCCTTCTTTGTAGGCTACTTGTTAGATAGAAATCATCTTTAATTCCCCTACAGGAGTTCTTCATTAAATGCCTTTCCTTTAGATCCAAGAAGACAAAGTTGTAGATTCAATGGCATTCATTTGTCTAAAAAGGTATTTACCCCAGGGAGGCAGGGCATAACCAATAAGATAAGTCTATCTCTAGTGCCCAGTAACTATCTCTAGCGCCTTGCTCTCAGGCTCTGAAATTAAAGGTGATCTCAGCTTTGTCTAACAATGTGATGTGTTGGATTTCTAAGAGTCAATTTTTTCAGTAATTTTCAAAGATTTATTTTTATTTATATGAGGATACAGATGGTTGTGAGCTACCATGTGGTTGCTGGGAATTGAACTCAGGACCTCTGGAAGAGCAGTCAGTGCTCTTAACTGCTGAGCCAGCTCTCCAGCCTAAGAGTCAATTTTAAAAAGCATTTTTCTCCAAAACTAAACAAAACAAAAGAAAAACAAAACCAAAACAAACAAACAAAAAACCCTGTCTTACCTAGTACCTGAAAAAAAAAAAAAAAAAAAGGACCAAAAATGGCAAGTGAACGAATGTTTCTAGCTAATTAGACAAAGAATTTCCCCAGGACTGTAGACTGGGAGGCTCCACAGAAAGTGCAGGAGTGTTTGGCTTAGTTTCTCAACAGTTAGGGATCAGCTGTTATAGACTCAACCTGGTAAAAATCATATGTTGAATCTTTTTTCCAGGAATGTCCAGAACTGTGACATGAGGACATACAGGCAAAATAGACACAGGGGACACACATGCTCAGAGCAGAGACCATGTCAGTACACAGTCAGAAAGTGGCCACCTGTGGGCCAGAGACAGGCCTCAGGAGAAATTAGCCTTGCCACACCTTGATCCTGGACTTCTGCCCTTCAGACCACAGAAACAAAGCTCTGTTGCTTAAGTCGTCAGGGATGCACTTTGTTAGCTCTTTGTTGTTGTTTGTTTTGAGACACCTGTCTCTGTGTAGCCTTGGCTGTCCTGGAACTTTCACTATAGACCAGGCTGGCCTTTTCAAACTCAGAGATCTGCCTGCTTCTGCTCTCTGAATGCTGGGATTAAAGGCATGCACCACGATCCACCCCCTCCCCTGCCAGTGTGGTGTTTTTTAACAGTAGCATTAAGCGTGTTCCTAAGAAAGGAACAGAAATAGGAGCGCCCCCCAGAGGTACAGTACAGTAGCTTTTGCACCATTCAGAAATGATCCTGTTCCAGCATCAATGGCACTGAGAGTCTCTAATCTGGCCCAGATGCCTCACTGTGCAATCTCCATGTGTCTTGAGAAAAGGACACCCATCCTATTCCACCAGTCTTTACCAGACACACAGCCCAGGCCTATGAACAGCCAGGCTCTGATGCCAGTGCAATTAATTATCCATTGTTTATAAAGCTCACATTTGATCCCATCTCACCTGAGGTATACCATGCCTAACGTATCACAGAGAGGTGACCACAAAGAGACAGACCTGGGTGATATTTAGTTTCTGATTTGGCTACAAGACATCAACAGCATCCTTGGAAAATGTACTGTCTAGAGTTCTCTAGCATTTTGAGGGCTTAAAACTCAGTCAAACCTCCTTTGACTGTGGGGAACAGTACAGGGAGTGGGCTGGGGTGGACAATGCTTTGGCTGAAGATGAAGAACTTTATACATTTTTAAACACAGCACTGGGAGGGAGGAGCCGTCGACACCATTTTCCTTTTGTTATCATCTTGCCTAAAAATTACATTCCAGCAGCCTACTATCTGACATTTCATCTTAGATTAGTTGCGTGTGTGTGTGTGTGTGTGTGTGTGTGTGTGTGTGTGTGTGTCTGTCTGTCTGAGTACATGTGTGTTATGCATGTGTGTGAGGATATATTTGCCTGTGAATGTTGGTCTGTGTGAAGATCAGAAGTCGATATCTAGACCCCCAGTGTTTTCCTGGGTCACTCTCTCTGTTACGTTTTGTCTCTCCCTGAAGCTGGAGCTCATGGACTGGCAAGATGAGCTGGCCAATTGCCTTCACTCACCCATATCAGTCAGGGTCACAGGCCTGAAAACATGAGGCCATGCTGTTTTCCTGTTGTCCCTATGGATCTGAACTCAGGCCTCAAGCTTGCATGGCCAGTACCTAACTCTCTGACCACTTCCCTAGTCCTAGAATGTCAACTCTATGAAGGAGTTCTCGGCCCCGTCCTCCTCTTTAGATGTGGAAGACTGAGTTCAGTTGCACATGCCAGGCAAGCACCCTACTCCCTTCCCAGTTTTTTGCTTCTTAGGTATTATTGTATTCACAGAGTCTGAGACAATGCCTCTCCACTCAGTGCTGAATGCATGCATGCGGTACCCTCTCTCTTTGTGGCCCTTCCACTTAGGGAGAAAGAAGAAATCAGTTTAATCTGAGAGGACATCAAAGCTGTTTGAAGCCATTCACTGAATTTCCTCTCCTTGCAGAAGAAATCCCAGGTCTGGCTTTGTAAAGGAGCATCATGAAGGTTCTAGGAGCAGTTTCTGACTTACTACTCATTGTTCTGCCCGCCATGTGCATGCCCAGAGAGTTCCTCTGTAAGTCTTAGAATGTGACAAATGATAACCGCCCTGGCATCGGTCCCCAGGTGTTCAGGAAATGCTCAGGTGAAACACAGTGAGCGTGCCTGTTCCCCGCAGGTTTACTTGGGAATGCCTCCCCAACTGTCCTTGTCTTTGAAGGGGAGCCTCACAGGTGCTGTCACTGAAGGAATATATCATGTCACTGAAGGAAGCAGTATTTCTGTCAGTATTTCTGTCATATCAGTCATTTCTTGGGACTTGGGAAATTCATGGATATGAAAAGAAAAAGACATGAGTCTCTACCAGAAAACCTGTGTACTCAGGTCACTTTTGTTTAGACAGTATTGAAACTTTTATAACACACACACATGTAAACATGTGAATCTGAACACACAAATGTGCACACACAAAATAATCACAGACAGGACTAGAGAAATGAAATGGCTCAGCAGTCAAGAGCACTGACTGCTCTTCTAGAGGTCCTGAGTTCAATTCCCAGCAACCACATGGTGGCTCACAACCATCTGTAGTGTATTAGGATATAATGCTCTCCTCTGGTGTGTGTGAAGACACCTATAGTGTACTTATACACATGAAATAAATAAATTATCTTTTAAAAAAATATGATTTGCCAGACAGTGGTGGCACACGCCTTTAATCCCAGCATTGGGAGGCAGTGGCAGGTGGATTTCTAAGTTCGAGGCCAGCCTGCTCTACAGAGTGAGTTCCATGACAGCCAGGCTTACACAGAAAAACCCTGTCTCAAAAAACAAAACGAAAAAAGATTCATATTTTTAAAAATACAATAAAAAATAGACGCTTTGCTTGTAAATCCAAACACATCCAAACTTACATTGCACATATTCACACACATACACACACACACACATACATGTGAACATAAAGACACATAGTGAACTCAAGCACATGCATGCACACAATAAACAGCTACAAACACAGACAATGCACACAGAGACACATATATGCATATGCATATATACAAATACATACATGTATACAGACACATGCATGTGCACACACAGTCACATATACATGCACACACAGACATGCTTGTACAGACACACATTCACACATATGCAGACATTGCATATTTATGCTGTACACACAAAGTACACAGGCATGAACATGTATACTTGTGTAAAATGCATACATATTTATAAACATACGTGTACTCACACATATATACTGTCATAACAAGTATCAAGTGATCCATTTCTCCTAGGATTGGGACCATCTGGCTCTTTCTTTGTATTAGCAGAACATGGTCCAGCGTGTTCCTTGGAGGTGAAGTACGTGATGACTATTGAGGTAGGGAGAGAAAACAGGAAGGAGAAGCTCACAGTTTACAAGGACATCTGTAGAGAGCCAAGTTCACATGCAGGGCAAGTTGTTACCTAGGATCAAGGCAATTCTGTGATGGATATCTTCTCCTGAATAAAAAAGAAATTTCTAAGTTTTGAGCAGGGTGAAGGAACAATCTCTTGATCATGTGTCTCTGAAGCGGTTATCCGCAACTATGTCAGCAGATGTACTCCACGGGGCGTCTGTGTTATGTGATCCTCTGCCACAAGCAAACTGGGGCCTGCTCCTAGGTCTGACTCTAAAAGGCACATCCCAGTAGGGATGATACCTACATACACAGTTGCCTTAGCCACTGGTGGAAGCAGAGAGACAGGTGCCCTGTGCACGCATATACACACACACACACACACACACACACATACACACACACACACACCCCACACATCAGCTATGTTGGAAAGGGCTTTCAAGGACTCAGAGCAGATGGTTTTTCCCCCCCTTTGGTATTAGACACCTCTCTCTCTCTCTCTCTCTCTCTCTCTCTCTCTCTCTCTCTCTCTC
>JANHMN010000012.1:41348258-41488024 GCA_030674055.1 Rhabdomys pumilio
TCTCTCTCTCTCTCTCTCTCTCTCTCTCTCTCTCTCTCTCTCTCTCTGTCTCTCTCTCTCCCTCTCTCTCTGGCTACATCTCTCTCTAACTGGCTATATCTCTGCTTCTTGCTCTTGTGTCTGACAGTGACAGCTCTCCAAAGCTCAGGCAATAAATCTGTGCTTGGAAGGTATAGCCCAAAACACAAAGAGGTGATTTGTCTGCTGTGAAACAGGGAGGCTGAAGAGTCAGAGGGGCCAGCCTGGTGACTTGGGTCTGCCCACTGGAGAGCAGATGGTTTGAGTGGTGTCGACTACCAGTGTCTGGGGCTTCTGCTGGGACATGAAGATAGTGTCAGCTAACAAGGCCATGACGTTTCCAGAGTGGGGCATTGATTGTTCCTTGCTGACTGACTGGATCAGTTGTTTCCTAGGCACTGTTGCAATCTCAGGGGTGACGGCATTTGTCATGCCAAGAACTTGCTCCTGCCCACTATGTGGATGCCGAGGTGCCAGGTGGCACAGCTGGTGATTCTAGGTCTAGCACCTTTTCTTTGCCAGGTGTTTGGTTTTTTAAAATTTTTTAAATTTACTGTTGTTATAGTAATATAACAGTACATAACGATATTCTATTGTTATAGACTTTAAAAGGTTACCTGACTGGGACAGTGGGCACTGTGGGTCTCCTCTCACTACTTCATTCGATTCTCAAACTCACACACTTCAGAAGTAGTTTGTTCAAACAGGAGTGGCCACAGAGAAAAGTTTATTCTCCAGAATTGGTCAGTCTTCTTCAGCAGCATGGTTCTGGTCCAAATTTTACTGGTTTCTGCTGAAAACAATGACTTCAATCCCATGATTCCCTCATTTCAACAGTGAACACAGACTCTCTCCTGGTCTGTATCACAAGGTGAGAGGCTCTCTGGGAACTCGGATTCTGAGAACTCTGAGGTGTTTCTTATACCTCAAAGCTTATCAGGTGACAAAGTCACTGCGTAGAGTCCTGGCCTGAACAGCTTGTCACCAGCTTAGTTTTTACAAATGCAGTAAAGTGACACCCATCATAGGCTCCCACCTTCTTGTGTGTGTGTGTGTGTGTGTGTGTGTGTGTGTGTGTGTGTGTGTTCTGTCTGTCTGTCTGTCTGTCTGTCTGTCTGTCTGCGAATCTGTTCACATATGGAGGTCAAAGATCAATGCCAAGTGTTGGGTTACTTTTCTAGTGCTGAGATAAAACACCAGGACCAAGACCACTAAGAGGAATGTTTATTTGAGCTTACAGTTTCAAAAGAATAAGAATCCATCATGGCTGGGAGTCACGGCAGCAGGCAGGCATGGCGGCAGAACAGGAAGCTCACGCCTTGAGCAGCCAGAGGGAAGCAGAGAGAGCAAACTCTGAAATGGCTTGAGTCTTTGAACTCCCAAAGCCACCATTCATGACATACTTCCTCTGACAGGACCACACTTCCTAAACCCGAGCGAGCGGCACCATTAATTTGGTACCATTTATTCAAATGTGGAAGACAATGGGACATTTCTCATTTAAACCGTCACAGGTGTCCATCCCCCTCCATCACCCAAACGTGAGACAGGTCTTTTCCTGGACCTGGAGCTCACTATTTCAGCAAGACTAACTGGGTAGTGACTCTCCTGTCACTACCAGTGCTAGGATCACAGATCTTCTCAGTGCTAGGATCACAGATACACACTACTATGCCTTGACTTTCACTGGTACCGGGGGTTCCAAACCCAGGTCCTCATTCTTTCATGGAAAGCACTTTATGGACTGAACCATCTCCCTAGCCCCAAAGGCTCTCAATCTGTAACTGTCCTTGCAGAGGTACCAAGGGACCCAAAAACATCTGTCAGAATGTATTTTGGGGTGGGGAAGGGATTTCAAAACTACTCATGTGTTGGTGGGCTACAAAGGGAATGTCCTTTCCCAGCCGTACAGAGTGTTGTCCACCAGCCCGTCAGCTTTCAGCATTAAAAACGAAGAGGTCAGACTAGTCTGAAAGCAGGTTCAGGTTGTCTCCCAGGTACATGTAGACAGCTGGCCAAAGTCAACAAAGGCTCACTGTGGGTTCTGCTGTGGAGAATCCACCATCAAAGCTGTTTAAGCCTCAGATATTTGTCTTAGGATTTCAATTGCAGTGACCAAACACCATGACCAAAAGTCAAGTTGGGAACAAAAGGGTTTATATTAAGCCTACAGTTCCAGATCATAGTCCATCATTGGAGGAAGTCAGGACAGGAACTCAAACAGGGGTGGAACCTGGAGCCTGGAGCTGATACAGAGGCCGTGGAGGGATGCTGCTTACTGGCTTGCTTCCTATGGCTTGCTCAGCCTGCTTTCTTGTAGAACCCAGGACCACCACCAGCCCTGGGATGGCACCACCCACAATGGGCTGGGCTCTCTTCCCACAATGATCACTAGTTAAGAAAATGTCTTACAGCAGGATCTCACGGAGGTATTTCCTCAACTGAGACTTCCTCTCCTTTCTCTCTCTAGCATGTGTCAAATTGACACACAGAACCATCCAGTACAGTTATGGTGTGTGCTAGTGTTTGCCTCTCTCGGCGGCCCAGACAGGCTGCTGGCCTCCTGCTGTGGGCTTTTCTACAAAGGTCTGGATTCCAGGCCTGAGCTCAACCTTTGCTGGTGTTACAGGAATATCAGAAGTGGCAGAGAGTCCTGGGAGGCATGTTGTACTTGGAGTTGGTGATTTTGATACACCATGTAGGGACACACAGTGAGCCAGGATTTCCTGGTGGAGTGTCAGAAATCACGAGGGACCAAGGAAATTATGACTATCAGTCTGTCCAGCAGAGCCAGCCAGCACTGTCGGTGTCTCTAGAATAATAAACTGCTCTGACTCAAAAAAAAGCACATTTTTACTTTGAGCTTAGGAGAAAGCCCACTTCCAAGAGTCATTCTCAATCTTCCATGTGAATGGGTTCATCTGGTGAGCCCCATGCTATGCTCTAACACGGCAGGTGGCATGGCTTGGTAGACAAGCAATAGCAGTGAGTGGGTGCACATAACAAGAGAAGGCAAAGGAGCCACATGCTTTCTGCTTATTCACTCATTCATTCATTCATTCATTCATTCATTCATTCATTCATTCATTCAAAGGGAGCCATGCCTGCACATTTTTTATGTATTTATGTATTTTATTTATTTGGTTATTTGGTTAGTTGAGGCAGGGTTTCTTTGTGTACTCCTGGTTTTCCTGGAATTTGCTCTCTAGACCAAACTGGCCACAAACTCAGAGATCTACCTGCCAATGAATGCTGGGATTAAAGGTGTGTGCAACCATGGCAGAGCCTGAGCTTTAGCAGTCCAGTTTCAGGATAATTGGCTCCTGGGAGAATTTACCCAGTCTCCCAACACGGTTAACAGTAGCAACTGAATTTTAGCCGAGTTTTGGCAGGGACAAGCCACCATGACAAGTGTGTAATGCTGCATGGAGTCGATTGTAAATGATTTGTGTAACATCGTCTCTATTGCTAGGCATTAAAGGTAAGATATTTTGTTACTGAAAATAGCACTGCAATGATCATTATGCAAATTTCTTAATCTGAGCAGTTTCCTTGGAATTCATTCCCGCTTGTGATGTTCTACCGCATTTGGCTACATTTTAGCGTCCAGAGCTGTGACTGGCTAAACTTGCAGTATGTTAAGATTCCACAAATGCTTATGTAGCATAAGTCTAGGTTATTATTTTAGGAATGTATATTCATTGGGATCTTGTTTACAGTGACTTTTAAATACCAAGATGAATATGTGTGTGTGTTTTCTGTTTTGTATATATATATATTTTTTATATATATATATATATATATATATATATATATATATATATATACCTAATGATTCTCATTTCCTCAAAATTAATCTTACTCATGGCTATTGTTTTTCCATAAACTGGGTTTTAATATATTTTAACCATGTTTTAGTCATGAAAGAGGTTGTTTTATAGTTTCGTTTTGACAAATATATGCGTATGTCTCGCTGTGTGTATATGAATGCTGGTAACACCAAATCCCGGGAGCTAGAATTACAGAGTGGCTGAGAACCAAACTTGGGCCCTCTGCAAAAGCTATATACTTTCTTAAGGACGGATACATCTCCAGTTCCTATAATTTCATGTTTAAAAACTCTCTTTCTCTGTGTGTGTCTGTGTGTGTGTCTGTGTGTGTGTGTGTGTGTGTGTGTGTGTGTACGTCCATGTGCCCACACTCTTTGGTTCTCTCCTCCCACTTTACTCTGATCATCAGACCTGAACATCTGTACCTGCTGTGCCATCTTTACTCAGACACGCAGAGGCAGAGGACAGTAGCCAGATGCATACATGAGGACAGTTATGGAAGGCAACTCAGGAGACAACGCTGTGCAGCCATGACCCACTTGAGCTTTGTTCGGATGACTCTTCCTGGTAGACTTCCTGCTTTGGGTTTGCCTCTGTCTCCCAGGAAGTATTAAACTCCTCCTAGCTGTCTCCCCACACCCTCTGTCCCCAAACCTCCAAGGTTTCTGAGAGGCCTTCAGAGTGCCACTTCCTGCATCAACCTCAGATAAGTCAATTCTAGGACCCTCTATTTGATAGACTAATTCTGACTCAATGAACCATGTCTGCTGAATGGATTCAGAGTTGTGTCAGGGAAATAACCCACAGCTGTCACTCCTGATTCAGGAACAGAATTAGGGAGATGCCCTTTCAGTTCTCAGCATCTTACCTGCCTTGGTGTAGAACCTAGGGTCTTTATCAGCCAGGTGAGGGCACATGCTCTCAGCATGCTACACCCAGGCTATGCTTTTTTCCTTGTGAGCAGGTAAAAGCAAGAAGTTACAGACCTCTTAGTCTCACTCATCTCTTGTTAAACCTCTACACCAGGTATGGGGTGGGGTGGTGAATGTTATAAATACTGGCAGCTTTGCCCATCCAAAGAGTCTGCGTTTTCCATACCCGGGTTGACCAGTGTCCTCATCAAGTCCCAATCCTACCTCACACCTGAGCCATGGTAGTAGCCATGGTTCTGCTGATTCCTCACCAACTGTCCAGTTAGGTCATTTTTTTGAAAAGATTCACTCAGAGCTCCTCCAGAACTGTGTCCACTAAGGAGCCTTCATGTAGCATGCATGTGCACACACCTGTGTATGCATGTGTGTTTATGAGACATATATGTTTGGGTGGGTGGGTGCACATGTGGATGTGTACAAGTATGGGTGTGTTTGTATGTATGTTTATATGTGCGTTCATGTGTCTGTGTGTATGCGTGTTTGAGATGTGTATATTTATGAATCTGTGCACACATAGGAGTGTGCATGTGGAGGTCAGAGGTATCAGGTGGTGTCTTTCTTTTTTTTTTTTTGTTGTTGTTGTTGTTGTTGTTTTGGTTTTTTTGAGGTCAGGTGTCTTTCTCAATTGGCTCTCCACTTTGTTTTTTGAGACAGGGTCTCTCCCTGACTCTGGGGCCCATTGATTGGCCGGCCAGTGAGTTCCAGGGATCCTGACTCCACTTCCCACATGTACACTGCTGGGCCTGGATTTTGGTCCTGGAATCTGTAAGTGCTGAGCATCCAGACTCAGGTCCTCACACGTGTGTGGCAAGCACTTTATTGATTCAGAATCTCTCCAGCCCCTCATGTGAGCACTCTTAAACTTGCTTAGGCCTCATCTCTCTTATGATGTATCCCTCTGTCAGTTGGCATGGATACAGTAACTATAGAAGGTATCTGCGTATCAGGCCATAGGCAGGATGCTTGCTATACTGTAGATCAGAAGGTCTCAACCTGTGGGTTGAGACTCCTGGGGTCAAAAGACCCTTCCACAGGGGTCACCGAAGACTGTTGGAAAACACAGATGTTATGATTCACACAGCCTGCAATTGTGGTTCATAACAGTAGCAAAATTAGTTATGAAGTAGCAATGAAAGTAATTTTATGGTTGAGGACGTCACACCATGAGGAACTGATTTGAAGGGTCACAATCTTAGGAAGGCTGAAAACCACTCTGCAGACGGATGGATGTCTTACAATTAGAAAGTGGTAGAAACCGGCAGGAAAAAAAATAGAAGAGTCTCCAGCCTTAAGGTGACATCCCCTTGGGGTGCGCAGTCTGACAGAGGCATGATGATTAGTAATGTAAGACACAGTGCTCACCTGTGTTTTCCTATTTATAGTCTCAGATCCTCCCTTTCAAAGTTATGACCATATCAGAGCAAAGAGCACGTTTTCCACTAATTGTATTTTTTTTTCTTTTCAGAATACTTGCTTTGCCAGGAAAAATGTGACTATCCAGTATATTGGTACTAGGGGGACAGTGGGTGGAGGGGTTGGGTGCTCATGGGAAAAGTACCAAGTATGGAGAGTGTGGATTTAGTTAAGTGCCAGCTAGCCAGAGCATGAGAAACAAGGTCATATAGCTCCTTAGAGGCAGATGAAGCAGGGACTTAGTTCCCATGGATGCATCCCTGAAATGCCTGCCTCCCCTAACCCTGACCCACAAGCTGTACCTCGGTGCAAATGGCACTCATGCCATAGCTCTCTGGCTCCTGGATCTAAACGACCTCATCCATCCTAGACTCCCCTCAGATGCCTCTTATCTTTTGGGGAACTCCTGAAGACAGTTGTTTGAGAGTCACTTATTGGAAGCCAGAACCTTCAGTGGTGTGCAGATGCCTAACCTTTCCAAAAATATACTCTCCACCCTCGCCCTCTCCGCCCTAGCCTGTCTTCTCCATCCCAACCCTCTCCATCCCCACCCTCTCTTTCCCTACATACCATGCTTACCTTCTTTATCCCTACCCTGGCCACCCCCACTTTCTCAATTCCTCCACTGTTCACCCCCACCCTAACCACCCTCACCCTCTCCACTGGTCCTGTCCACCTGCATCCTCTGCATCCCTATCCTCTCTACCCTCTCCTCCCCATTCCTAAACTAGTCATCCCTACGTTTTCAAACCCTACAGTCTCCATTCCTATCCCCTACACCCATACCCTCTCCATCCTTAAACTCTCCATTCCCCACTTTTTCCATCCCTCCTTTCTCCTCCATATCCTCTCCATCCCTCCCTCCTCCACCCTACCCGCTCCACCTCTACCCCCTCCGTTCCTTGGGGGTATATAGTAGTTCCCTACTGCACTATCCCGTCAGGGACCACCTTACTGAGTTGTTTGCCTGCTTTCTCATTAAGTTAGAAACATGCTGGACTTGGTGAAAGTGTCGCTTCTGAGATGGTCTTCTGGACTCCTCATAGATGTTAGTAAGTGAATGACTGAAGTTCGTGTGTGTGTGTGTGTGTGTGTGTGTGTGTGTGTGTGTGTGTTTGTCAACTTGACACAGAATCGAGAGTCATCTGGAAAGAAGTAACCTCACTCAGACGAGGATTTACCTCCATCAGACTGCCCTGTAGGCAGGTCTATGGAGTATTTTTACTGACGATTGATGTAGAGGGCACATTCCACTGTGAGTGGTGCCATCCTGTGGTCCTAGTCCTGGATGGCATAAGAAAGCAGGCGGAGTAGACCACAGGGAGCAAACCAGTAAGCAACACCCCTCCACAGTCTCTGCTTCAGTTCCCACCTCCAGACTTTTGCTTGAGCTCCTGCCATGGATTCCTTTCGTGATGGCCCTTTAAGGTGATATAAACTCTTTCCTCCCCGAGTCTCTTTCAGTCACAATGTTTACTTGTGATAAGAAAGCACAGTACCAAGCAACCCAGGAAAGTAATGTGAAGGCCTGGGTCGGAAGTGATTACTGAAACTGGGGGCAAACTGGCAGGGCTTAAAAAGTGAACGTAGCTGCCCAAGATAAGTACAGGAGAAATAGTAATGTGTTGTTGTTGTTGCTGCTGTGGTATCAGCTCACCACTGTTTGAAAGGACTCCAAATACTTCCCTTTAACAACGAAAAAGGACGTTTACTCTCAAGAGGAGCCTGCAGCCTGGCGGTGAGGCAGAGAACAACAAGAGACAAATGATAACTAGTTTCCTGTTGTGGTTTAGTGAGCTTTAGAAAACAAAAGCACTAAGGAGACTGAGAGCAGCTGGCCCAAAGGTGAAGGATGAAGACTTCCTTGGGAGGTGACATTTCAGCTGAGACCCACACGACATGATGGGAGAACGACTGGCCAGTGCAAATGTCCCGACTTCGGAGACAAGGAAAAGCAGGAAATATACAGGGGAGTCAGACCAAGCAGGGGTACAGCGTCGTGGGGTGGAGAGGAAGAACGAGTCGGCACCTTTACAGAGGTCAGATCACAGAGGACAAAGTCGCCAGGGAAAGGAGCCTAGAGGCTACTGTGTGTACACTGGGAAGCCCGGGAGGGCTTTGGGCAAAAGAAATGATGCGTTCCAATTTGTGTGTTGAAAGATCATCTGGGGCAGGAGTCAAAGCCCACAGTGGGTGGAACCCCATTTCCAGAGCTAATGGAGCATCCAATCAATTTCCGAGGAGAGTCGTGAACTAAAAACAAGAGCAGAAGTGTACAAGCTTTTTGACTAACCGGCTGGCTGATTTTGTAACCGTATGCTCTGAAAATCCCTAAGAGCTTGCACTTCTGTTTTGGGAGAGTGTGGCAATAAGGTAGAGAAAAAGACAAGGAACTCTGAGGTGCAGATTAGGGGGAGGTTGCTAGCTGAGGGACAGAACCCCAGGTCTCTGGGGCTGCAGGAGGAAAAAATATGAGGACCAGCAGGTTTGGACTTGAGAATCAGAAAAGCCTGAGAAGCAGAAAGGGAGAATGGGAGCTTTTGTATCTAATTACACCCATTTAGTTGTCTAGGCAGCCCCTTTATCACGCTGCACTTTGCAGCTCAGCTCTTTCAACAGGGTCTAATTACCTTGCCTAATTACCACCTTAACATCACTTACCCACATTCTCACTCCTCTCCTGAATCCCGCAACAGGGCCCTCTGTGGACAGTGGGGTTTTATTAGCAACTTAAGATGCTACTATGCAAAGCAAGCTCGGGAAAGACTGTATTCTAATAGGTAGTCTTGGAAAGCACTTGGTATAGCAACCCACAGCCTCCAAAACACACACACATACACACACACATACACACACACACACACACACACACACACACACACACACACCTCACACACACGATTTGGGGCAGTCGTAGAAAAAGAAACTGGTGTGAATGCAAGCAGAGAGCCATCTGAGACGCTGATCTTAATTTTTTCCTGGCTCCAGAATACTGTTCTGCGAGTTTAAAGGGGTTTTTCTTTCTTCCCATCCAAGTGCATAAATGCTGTACTCAGCGTGCCATACCCAGTCAGTATTAGGAAATAATTCTGCAGGAAAGAAATAGGCCATACGGCTAACTGGCTGAACGAAAAGTAGGTCATGGCCATAGCACAGGGCTGCTGGCCAGAGCCCTGGAGCCAGAAGGCAGCCATCTGTGAGGAGACAGGACAGTGTCTGTCCTCACTGTGCAGGTCCATTCTATTCTTCTCCCTGCTATGAGCCTGCAACGGGACACTTATCACCCTTAACATTTTGTCTATAGGATCCATTTGAGTCTTTTTGTCGGTTGCCTGGGCCAAGAGCTGTTCCCCAAGGCTTCTTTCTTCTACACACAGGGTGGCTAGGTCATATAGGTGGCTAGGAGGGTTGACATATCCTGGTATCCAAACAGGGATCTACTCTTCTTTCCAATACCATGACTCTGCAGGTGGACAGAAGTCTCACTGCAGAGCCACCCTGATTTAATAACATTTGCTAAGTCACTTATTTAAAAGTCCCACTGTCCCTATCTCTGAGATAGGGCACAACTCTTCCCTAGGTTTTGTTTTTGAGCTCAGTTTGAGAATCATGGGTCTGCAGAATTCTTTTTTTTTTTTTTTCTCCAGACAGGGTTTCTCTGTGTAGCCCTGGCTGTCCTAGAACTCACTCTTGTAGACCAGGCTGGCCTCGAACTCAGAAATCCCGCCTGCCTCTGCCTCCCAAGTGCTGGGATTAAAGGTGTGCGCCACCACCGCCCAGCCAGAATTCTTTTATTGAACACAATGTTCATCTTGCAACTGCCTGGCAAGCTTGCCACTCAGACAAACCATGTGACACCTGTATGTCTCCATTTCCTCATCGCCAGTCTAGGGGTGACTTTGAAGGAGCTGTATCGGGGGCTTATTGGGGGTGGGGTTGTAAAAATTGACTAATGCATTTGAACTGCTGAGGTCAAAGCTGGCCCACAGGGAACTTGTACTTTCAAATTTTCTTCCTGTCTCCAGAAAGCTGGACACATGTAACATACATGTTTAGGTACATTATACATGACACACCTAACATACATGTTCAGGTATGAAATATGTCCATGTTTCTGAGAATAGTATCTCTTGTGAATGTCCAGGAAGAAACAAACCACATGTATTCCTTTGTTAGTATTGCCTGTTTGTACTTGTTTCCTCAGGGGGTGGGGGAGAAGTCCCACAAATTAACATTTCCAATGAAGTCACTGGAAATTTAGGTTGAACAAGCTTTACAAGAACAGGCTTGAGTCAGTTTACTTGTTGCTCCACTCTGCTGTCTCTCATGACATTCGTGACGTCCTACCCCTCAGCTGCCCAGTCTGCTGCTGGAGGGAAGATGCTTCCCCCAAGGATACCTAACTCATCCATTGACCAGTGGAGAGCATCTAAATGTGCCCCGAGGGAGTGAGTCTGGTCTGTTCAAAACGGAGGCTCAGGAGGAGCCAGTGAGAGGGGTTCGAGAAGACATTCCTCGTATGTGACAACTAATGAAACCACCTCAAAAAACAATCTGAAGGTTTTTTTTTTTTAATTATTACAAGTATTTGGCGTGTGTGTGTGTGGTGTGTGTGTGTGTGTGTGTGTGTGTGTGTGTGTGTGTGTGTGTGTAACAGCATACATGTGGAGGTCAAAGGATAACTTGTGGAAACTGGTTCTCTCCTTCCACCAGGTGGATCCTGAGAATCCATCCAACTCAGGTTGTCAAGCTTGGCAGCAACCGCCCTTCCCCACTGAGCAATCTCACCAGCCCAAGTCTGAGGATCATAATGTGAATTTTAAGCCACAGTGTCTACCTACGGAGCACAGTTAACATTAACATGCATAGTCATATTGCTTTCTACCTCCAAGGTGAAGGCAATGGTTGAAGCCTGCGACTTGGAACAAGGATCTGGAGAAGGAAACTTTTGGAAATTGGTCGTTTGGGGCCGGATGAAGGGTGATGGGATGGAATACCTACTTCCATATTAACAAAGAGCAGCAGAGACCTCTCAATGTGATTCAGGATATACCAGTCACGGGTGGGAGGTTGACAGTAATTCTGGAGTCCTTTGGGGGGTATTAACAAGTGACATCTCATGACAGCTTCAGGTAGCATTTTCCACAGCACATCTGGAGACATTGAAATCTATTGCCAGAGCTGAAGAAGAGTCTCAGTGAGTTGCATCTCAGCTGCAGACTGCTACTGTGCTGGGGCCCAGCAGTTCCCCAGAGCCGCTCACTGATATGTGCATTCTTAGTGAGGGAAACATTTCCTGAAATGGGTCCTTCTGCACCAGCCTGTATTTTCTGACTGTCACAGGGATGAGACCACCTCCTTACATCAGCTGAATGTGGGACCATCATGAAGGGCGTTTTATCTTCTGAGTTCATGCTGGTGTCAATGCCATGTGGGCAGCGTAAGGGGGACATGGTCAAGGTCTTTTTCAACTTTCCTGCACTTGTGGCCACTCTGCTCTACTTCTGATCCCAAGACCGTGTGCATACACCACAGGCCGTGACAGAAGAAACATCCGAGGCTTCCTGGTGATTTCCTGGGTCAAGAGTCCTTCCTCTGAGGCTTTTTCCTTCCACTCACAGGGCATGGTGCCTGGGGGTGGGGGGGTTGACATTTAAGGCATCCATATGGTCAGACAGGGCTCTTCACCCTATGTCCCTCCTTCTCTTCCTCTTGCTTTCTCTGTCTCCTTCCTTTCCATCTCCCCGTGTTTCCCTTCCCTCTTGTACTGTGCTCCTTTGATTTTTATCATGGGCACTTGTGTCTGTGAGCATATGTCATGTGAGCTGAAACAGAACAGAGAGTCAGATCCCCTGGAACTAGAGTTACAGGCAGCTATGAGCCCCTGACATGGATGCTGGGAACTGAATATGAGTCTTCTGGAAGAGCAGCGCGTGCTTTTATAAGCCCCCGAGCCGTCTCCTCATCCAAACAAAATGTGTTTCTTTTTGAAAATGTTTTAAATTACATTGACTTGTTTTGTGCATCCCAAGGCACAGAACACACGTGCAAGTCAGAGGACAACTCGCAGGGTCTATCCTCTCTATCACGTGGGTCCCAAGATCAAACTCAGGTTGTCAGGCTTGGCAGTGAGCACTTTTAAACAAGCAAACAAACAAATAAGCGAAAACCCTGCCGAACCGTGTCACTGTTCCTCACTATTGTCAGGGTAAGTTGTTGAGTCAAAGACACAAACAGCAAGATTCAGAGATGATGTTTTAGGAAGTACTGGTTAGATGTTAGGGCACAAAAGATTTAAGATACTATCATTGTCCCCCAGAACCACTCCAGGCCCAAAAGCATGACCGCCATCACCAGAAATGCCAAATGCAGCATGTTATGCACTGTTTCTTGGATAGCAGTGAGGGTGAATAGGGTACTGAGTGACACCCCTCCAACTTGTATTAACGTGTGGCTCCACCTGACCAATCTGGTTTCCATTTGGTTTCTATAGTATCCTTCTAAAATCCTTCATCTTTGTCTGCCTGGACCTCTGGTCTAGCTTTGGAAGATACAGGATCTGTTCCCATAGAGCCCTGATAGAGCTGAAAAAAAAATTTTTTTTTTTAATATAAAGAAATGAGTGTTAGACCGTGTTGTCACAGGCTAAATTCTTCTGTGACAACAAATGATGAGCTTGTAAGGTCAGAGGCTCACAACACACCTTGGTTTATTGACATGTCCCTTGAAGTTGGCCTCAAGTCAGCTTGCCCTCTTTTTAGCTGTGGGACCTGTCGTGGTTATCAGCAGCTAGTCTAGATTGTCTCATGGCATAGAGGAGAAAAAAATAAATAAATAAATAAAAAACAGTGGAAAGAAGGAAGAACCAGCTGCTGGCTCACACCCCATTGGCCCAAACAAGTCACATGATCAGACCTGACATCATGCTCAGCAGCCCTGGGCAGTTAACAGTTAACAGTTGGCAGTTAGTGGTTGGCAGTCTGTCACAGAGCAGCAGACCTAAGGACTTGACATTGGGCACAGGCAGAAGGACAGAAAGTCAGGAGCACCCTGGAGCTTCTCTTGGCTTATTTTACTAAGACATTTGAATTGAACCCACTTTTTTTTTTTTCCTTCTGGTCTCCTTGTGACTGTAAAGATGATGCTACAGGGGCTCTTTGTCTTGAAAAGCAGCTGGGTTTGAAGTCGGGTAACTCGGGTTTGAGTCTCAGGTTCATGAAGGACCAGCTATATAATTTTGAGTCATTTGGCTTCTCTGAATTTTAGTTCCTTCAGTTGTAAAACAAGGGCGGTTGTGAGAAAAGGAAGTCACTCTGTGAGTGGGATTGGGGACTTCACACATTCACCCTTTATGATCATTTGATAGAAAATGTCTTTTCCCACCAATTAGGAAACCGTAAGGTTCTTCCATTGGCATGGAAAATATAAATACAGAAAATTTATTGGCAGCAGCCAGTGAGCTAAAGCTGACAATGATTTAAAAGACTTTTAATTTTTTTTGAAAATTCTTTGAAAATTTCATGCATGTATACAATGTATCTCAATCATTTCCACCCCTCACTCTCCTCCCCTCAACCCCTCCAGAACCACCCCCATCACATCTACCACCCAACTTCATGTCCTTTAAAACTATTTGGTTTATTTTTCTTAACTTATTGCATCAAATTTGTGCTGTCCACATGCACCTGGCATGCTCAGGCATGTTGAATTTACCTACTGGTGGCCTTAACCTCCGAAAGAAAAGTGTCTCTGCTTTCCCTGGCAGCCATTAGCTGCCAAAAATCTCCTTGGATGTAGCATCTCCAGAGGCCTTCCCTTCTCCATCCTGGAATTTTTCGTTGGTTTGATCTTATGTAAGTCCTGTGCACAGGGTAACCAGAGCTGCTGCAAGTTCAAGTATGGAATAGCCCCGCTGTCAGCAGTATAGAAGGTCACAGTTCTCCTGCGTTTCACACATTCATTCCTCCCATGCCTGCTTCTGAGACATTTCCTGAGTCTGGGAATGGGACGTTAACATAGACAACCCCATCTACAGCAGAGCTCTCACAGTTGCCGATTCTTAGCACTTTGAACAGTAATAGGTTTGGAGTAAGTCAGGAATAAGGGATTAACCCCCAAAGCACTAACTCCTACCCAGTCTAATAAGATGCTTCTCTGACCAAGGTTGGGAGCAGCACAGATCTGGTAGAGGGGTTCCCAAATGAAGTAGTCTGGCCTAAGCAGGCAGGGGAAGACATACTTGGTGCAGGAGGCTATGAAGGCTGGGATCCTGGAGGGAAAAAAAATTCCCAGGACCCGTGGGGGATGGGCTGGTGCAAGAGGCTGTGGAGTTGGCTCTTGAATTGAGGCTCTCTGGAAATGAATGTGGGAAGCTAGCTAGGTTCCTCTACTTAGTTCTAAAGGGTATGCAGGCTAGGATCCTGACACAAAATTTCAGCAAGGCTGAGTTTTGATTGTAAGTGGAAGACTTACCAATCAGACAGGCGCCTTGAACTAAAGGTGGCAAGTCTGTTTACACAGAGGCAGCTGCCATCCTGTAAAAGAATGAGAGGCAATGCTGGAGGGCTGAGCGGTTCTGGAAGGTATGACTTCCTTTTATCTGGGTGACTTATAGGAGAGTGCTAAAGATGGGATGGAAATGTAAGCAAAGGTTTCCTGAAATTTCAGGTTAATCCATATCTTAAAGATGGATGACAAGGCAGCCAGGATCCACGGGAGACAATCAGCAGCTGTCTTTATACCAGTTTTCTAGGAGAGGCATTAGTGTCTTAAGTTGTTCAGGCTGAAGACTTCACTTTCACCCACTTTTCATTTGATGACCTGTGTCCATTAATCCCTTAAAAATCAAAATTGCATTTACTAGTCATCACTGAACATTTCTGATGATTTCCGATTTAGCCACAATCCACCAAAACATAAAACAGCCACATTCAATTTTCCCAGACATTTAAACGTTCAGTACAGATTTGTAATCAAGCTCTCAGATAAACGAGATAATTAACATTGCACCACTAATAAACCAGTCTTTCAAAGGCTCTGAACACCTCAAAGTGGCAGACGACACATACACAGATTGCCATGTTGATTCCAAAAGGTCTGTGAACAAATGACTCTATAAACCAGAGGGAAAGGTCAGACTCCTGAATGCAAGGACTTCAATTTTTTCCCCCTCCTCTTCCTGTGCCGTGAAGGATTTGTTGATGTTGCTCTGCGGTTTGCCCAAGGGGGTCAGTCTACGAGCCATAGTTTAAATCCAAGTACACAGGTCCTTGGCATGCATTGTTTCTGAAATAGCGAGAGAGTGCCAAAGCCAGACGAGGTGACGGCACAATAGAAATGAGTTTCATGCCCGTGACCGCCTTAGCCCCGCTGAAATAGCATTTTCAGAGGGGGCATGTATTTTAGAAGAAATAGGGTGGGGTTGAAGGGTCCCACTGTGGATGCGTTTAGCTGTAGCCTGGTGTTTCTGATAACATCCTTTGTCACTGACTAATCCTATCAGGAACTTTACAGAGACTGAGAAGACAAAACAAACGTTGTCTAGGCCTCTGCCTGTTTTGCAGACAGCCTGGGAAGCCGTGTGACACTTCATTCGCTAACAGTATTTTAAAATAAGAGACTTTAAAAAATTCTTTGTGCTTTTCAAATTTTTGCTCTTTTATTTAATGGGTTTTTGCTTTCCTGAATTGCTGTCATTTTTTTTTTTATAGGCGATGCTTTCTATATGATCTCCCAAAGTAGAATTACTGAATTAGCAAAAGTCTCCCAGAGAAGCAAATATATGTGCATATTCACTCAAGGCTGCTGGGTTTATAGGTTCAGAAGTTTTGACAGTGGCCAAATGACTGAGTTTGTTTAGGATGACCTCAGATTGTGCTATCCAACATGGTGGGCATGCACACCCCCAACCCCACAGGAGGGCACAGAAATAGATGCTGCCCCTTGTGAAAGCCACCTTGGGGTCACTTTGATCACATCTCATTTTCAAAGGAGAACCTGGCCACCTCTAGCAGAAAAGGAGGCTGGTAAAAGGCTGCCTCATGCCTAGACCAAAATCAGGTGTCTTCTTATTCTAAAAGGGAGCAGGCAACATTGAAGGCATCCAACAGTGTCTGCCACTGTTCACTCCTTGGGGTGCCATGTATCTGTGGGCCCACCTAATGCCACAGAGAACACTTGTTCTCTCTGCAGGGTAGTCAGGTCCCAAATCTGAATCAGTCAGGCGGGTTTCCAAGCCATCAGGTCAGGGCCAGGGCAAGGGCAGACGTGAAAAAGCTCACACTCCTAACACACAGCCACCCCCAAGCTCTCTCACACCCAGTACATGCTAGCAGTAGAGGAACTGGGGAGCAAGAATCAGAGAACAAAGGAAATGTCATGCCTACAAACCACAGTCCTCTTAATGACCTGCAAGTTCTGCTAGGCAAGAACCGAAACTTTTTTTTCTCTGTCAGCAGGCGAGTCTCTTGGTCAACTCAGGCGGCAGTTTTGACTATGTTTTTTAGGGAAGCCTCCCTTGGCTGTCTTTTAAGATGCAAGGATGCAACGAAGCTGATGTTCTTCTTGGTGGCCTTTTAAATCCTCTTTCTTCCAGGGAGCACAAGCCCTCTCTAAAGGTCAAGCGCTTTGTCAGGTCAGACTTACGGTTAGTCTCCGCCACAATAGGAACCCTAGGAGACTTTAAACATTTGCTTCCAGTCCATTTCATGTGCCAATACCTATGGACAAGATCTGGTTTAGCATGGTTTGTGCCTAAGCCACCTCCCTGATCTTCTTGGTCCCCATATCTCAGTTGAAAGCACAACTGTCGAGGACTTTAGTCCTTTTAAGGTTTGGGGGTGGGAAGGGAATACCCTTGACATGGTCTTTTTATTACCGATAGTTTTGCAGAGGATTCTGGGTAACAGCACCCAGGCGAGACCGGAGGATGAGTGGAGGTTTTGCTATTACTATTTAGAGTCTCCTGGAAGGACTCAAACCACGGTATCAAGACTCCTTCGCTCTTGGCTATGCTGCCTCATGAGTTCAAGCCTCAGAATTCAGGCAGTTGCCGCCAATATCCCTCCATGTAGGGAACCCTTTCCTGACTCTTGTGGAAGACAAAGCAGCTTCATCTGCAGCCATACATAAAGTCTTTGGGAAGTTTCTGATTGGCCCAGTTCACAATACCAGCTCTCCTCTGAGTCAGCAATTCTGCCCAGGATAAGGTGCTCTTTGACCAGCCTGGGTATAGGTCTGCTGTCTCTTAGAGACTCATGAAGGACAGTTAATCAGGACCACATGAACATGAAGTGCTGTGGGAGTGGGTGGGAAGGATGCTCCCCCCCCTTTTTTTTAATTCCCCAAAGAAATTGAGGCATGTGCTATCTGACAAGAAAGGGAGCAACGTGATCCTACGGGCCTGAGGCCACTGAGGTGACAGAAATACTTGCTGGGGCCTAGAAGGCCTAGGACCTGGGGGTGGAAATACCAAGGAAAACGTTTTGTTTTAACAATAGGATTTACTCAGCCCCAGGCCATTGCTTGCCAAGTGCCCTGAGACAAGAGTTCACTCAGACCAGAGGGGCTTGACTGAGGTCTACCTTCTCTCCCTTCTCTCCGGCTCAGATTTGATGCTAGTCACCAGGACTCCAGCAAAGAGAATGAATTCTCTTGCTCCTACTCTATGCCAAACAAGTTCTCCTCCTGCTGGCCTCCTCCCTCAGATCTGGATAGTGAGCCTCCTCCTGCTGGCCTCCTCCCTCAGATCTGGATAGTGAGCCTCCCCACCACCACACCCTGAGTGTAGAACAACACTCATGAGCTAGAGGCACTGGGTCTGGCCGAAAGGATAAAAGTCACCGTGAAAATACTCGCCATCCTGGTGGGAAACCAGAGAGGGTGGAGGCCAGCAACCTCCACATGACCAGATAGGCAAATTAGTACGGAGGAGGGGATGTTAGCCAGCTTTCCCTCACTTCCTCTCCTTAGGGTGCCTGGCCCAAGGAGGCTTCCAGAAACAGCACCAGAGAAATCTCCCCTGAGAACTGGACTGCTATGCATGCTCAGGCAAGCAAGTCCACCACAGATATCGTGAAATTTCACTTTCAAAATCCCAATACACCGTCCCTAGAACTTTGGGAACATGAACTACCCCCTTTTACACAACTGCTTGTCTCCCCAGGTTTGAAAAGCTGTCTGGTGAGGTCGCTCGGGGGACATTTAAATTTCTTTAAAAGCACTCCTCTGCATCCCACTGTTTTCTTGAGACCTCATTTTGCTCCGGTTTTCCAGAGTGTTAACTCATGGTTTTTCGGCTCTTGTTGCCAGGATGATGGAAAGGCTGAGGAAAGTGGTTCTAAGAGAAGGGCTTCTTGGCCCTGCCATTGCTTCCTCTACAACAACCGGCACACAAGCCCCCTCCTTAGGGCAGGGTCTCCCAAGCTCTGGCTCCTGGGGTGGGGGAGGCTGCACCAGTTGCTGGAATTACTTCCTGTGGCCCAGTCAACGTTCCCTCTCAAACAGACATGGTAATGAGTCTGGAAATAAGCAGTGGCTTAGGGTTCTGTAAGAATAGGTGGATCTAGACGTGCAGGGTAAGCTAAGGTTACAGGGCAAAAGGAATAGATTTTTGTATCTCCGGACTCAGAAGCCCTGTTTATAGCCACTGGTATGGAGGCTGTGTCCGGCAGCGTCATCCGAGCACCTCACTGTGATTAACTAGGACCACCACAAGATCTTCCCTTGCTCATAGTTGTCCTGTTCTGTCACCTTGCCATTCCTACATCAAGATGTAGTCTCTTCCACCACTGTCTTGATGCAGAGCATGCCCAGGCTTTGCTTGGTTGGAATCTAGTAGGAGTGCCATTATGTCACAGGAAGATTTGGCTCTCCATGTTCTGCCTCTTGGAATCAAGCCACTATGAAAGACGCTTGTCTGTATGTGAGACCGGCATGCTCTGAGGGGCCCATGAAGTCCATTGGAAGACGGAGCATTGGAGAGTAGCATGGAGAGTAGAGCGCCGAGTCAGGGTGGGCAGCCTCAGGTACCAGGCTCAAGAATTGTTGCACTTTATTGTTTTTCTAGCAAAAGGTACAGATATATGCATCAAACACTAATAATAAGCCTGGAATAATCAATGATACTAAGTTATTGCTAGAAGCAATACTGATACCTGGTCTTGGAAAAAAAAATAACTTTAGCCCTCTTCATCTTTATAATAAATATACTCCTGCAGGACAAAATTTCTCAGCCGCACATGTTGGGGCTGGATTAATTATTGCAGGGATGGTACTGTGCAGTGCAGTCTCTATAACATCCCCTCAGATGCCGCAAACGATCTTCCCACTGTGGAAAAGAAAATGTCCCCAGTTGTCCCCAGGCATCATCTGTGTGTGGCAAATGTGTCTCAGGTTGTGAAGTGCTTTATGGCTGCTCCATGAGCACACTGGGTCTTGGGGTGTTTTTGAAATTCCTTAATTTTGTACCACCAACCTGATGGGTTGATACTTTGATTTGTTTGCACGGTTTTCCAGCTTTCAGAGTTGGCATTTTCTGACTTAGTGTCATTTATGTTGTCATTAGAACAGTTACATTGCTCTCATGTTACAATATGCCACTAAGGCTGTTGGTGTATTTTTTTTTTCTTATTTTAATCTTGTTTCCCTATCACACGTAACATATATTCGACAATCTTATCTCTCTACCCTGCTTGGCCACTCTCAGAGGAGCCATTTTTTATCAGCCTTGGCGGTTGGTTTTGGAAATAAAACCCAATGTTTTCATGTGTCCATGTGTACCTTTTTACTACTGGCCCACTCACACGCACACGCTCATGCAAGTTTGTATGCTGGAAACCTTGTGTACGTCTTAAGAATTTCTGTGTTGGTTGATGTATCAGAGTGGCTGTTACGTGTGCTAAACTCAGAGAAAAGCAACGAGAGTCTATCTTCAGTTGTGAGGAGAAGGACTGACACACACATTAAGGCCAAATTACCTAGGCCAGATTTTCAAGTTTTCAAATTTTATAGCTTGGGACTAGAGAGATGGCTCAGGGGCTAGGAACACTCTCCCAGGAGTCTTGAGTTTGATTCGAGCACACACATGGGATATGTAACTCTAGTTCCAGGAGATTCAGTACTGTTTTTTAGTTTCTGTGTACTCCCCCACACATGCCACCCCTATCCCCACTCCCATCCCCACCTCCCACATACACACAAAATAAAACCTTATAGCTAATTCTACCCCCATGCAACCAGTTGGCAGCCACCCTAAATCTTCCCTCTGATGAATCTCTCAAATGTAAGGATAAGTGTAGCTGGGCCCCTTCCTGTAACACTGAACAAGGATGCTACTGGCTTAGGCAGTTTGCCTGGGATAAAAGAAGGCTCCTTTAGAGGGCTCCTTGGCATGGTTGGTGTGTGCTCGAAGGAAGCCCCACATGCCATTGCACAGTAGAGTGTGGTGGGACTTGAAATGCTTTTACCATAGAGAAATGGTCAGGGAGGAGGAAGCAGACAGACTCCTCTTGATTTGATCATTCCGTGATGTATGAACCATCATATGGTATCCCCAAAAACATGTGTGGTTTCATGCTTTTACATTTTGATTTTTTAAAAAGTATACAGAGTAGAGAAAAGGGAGATGCTTCAAGGGAGCTCAGTGTAAGAACCAAGGTAAAGCCTAGAGCTGGACCCTGACTCTGCATCCGTAAGAGTTGCTGGATTCTATCAACAGGCTGTCAGAAAATTCAAAGCCAAATTTAGCCATGCATTAATTGCTGAACTATGAGTTAAAAAAAATCTATTAATATAATTTCTGTTATAAAAATTTCCAAACACAAAAGAAAGCAGGAAACTACAGTCAGTACCTGAATCCAAAAACCATCAATGTTTTGCCATGACTGTCTTATCCTTTCTTAAAACATTTTAACACAAATCTTGTACAAAGTCAATTTACTCTTAAGTTTTTTCTTTTTACTTTTTGAAATTAAAATATATCATTTTCTCCTCTAGCCCCTCCTTGCTTTCTCTCTCAAATGCATGGCCTCTCATTCCTAAATGCGTATATACAACCTGATCAATCTTTATAATATACTTGTGTGTATATGATTTCAGGGCTGACCACGTGGTATTGCATCATCAATTAGGGGCCCTTCCCAGGGAAGACTTTCTCCTCCTTTCGGCATTCCTTAGTCATCTGTAGTTTTTTGTCTAAGGTTGAAGATTTTTGAGATTTGCCCCTTTCGTGTTAGCATGTCACTTGCGTTGTCTTTGTTCAGATCTCGGTTAGGCAGCCATGTTGAAGAGGCTTCCTGGGTGGAGCTTCTTTGTAAGTTAGTTTACTCTTAAATGCATCTTTAGGTGAGTGGATACAAGGAACATTTTCATAATTCCCGTGTCAGTATAATTCTTATAAAATGACACTAATTTGCTACTATTTTACAGTATGTTGTCCAGATTTAGAGTTCTATGATTATCTGAAAAGGAATAATAATAAAAGCTTCTATTGGCTTAAATTGGGGTCTATAGAAAGTCCTTCACTGCATAGGGGGACATGAACCTAGTGAAAGGGAGACCCATCCATTCACAGAGGCTGTGTCCAACTGCCAAGTGCAAGAAGTATCACGTGATATGAACCTCTCCCTGGTCCAGCCCTCAGAATCCCAGGGTTACTAAAGACATCTGTCTGTACGACGCCATGCACATTACTAGGCTGAACACTCTTCAGTTTGTTCCTGTAATTTCCTGAAAACAATTTTCTCTTTTTCTCCTCCTCCTTTTCCTCTGATCAAGCTCTGCCTGGTGAACCTGAAGACACCTTACACAGAGTGGCTAGCCTCAGTCATCAGTCCTTGTCTGAGCAATTGTGTCTCTCTTGTATAGAGAGCTAATGACCTTACAGATGGGGAAGCTGGTCTTAGTCTGTGTTTGATGCAGATGCAAAGGGGAGTCAACAGCTCACAGCATTGTAAAGAAGCCATTCTAGTTCTACTCCCTCCACGTTCCACCCAAATCCTCTTTTGACTACTAATGTGTAGCTACCATGTGACTCACGTAGGAGAGCACGGAGAACACAGTGGGTCCTGGAGTCTCAAAAGCTTGGTTTACCGACTAGATGACACAGACTTTGTTTGTTTGAAAGTTTGGAAAGCCAAACTTTCCGAGTTCAAAGTCCAAACCTGTCAACAAGGAGCTGGTGATACTTGGGTGAACTCATCTTTGATTTTCTATCTGTAGAATTGGCTTGGTAATAGTACCTCCTTCAATAGGTTGTTGTGAGAATTAAATAAATCAGTGCCTGCAAAGTATCAAACAGTGCTTGGCTCCGAGTGGATGCTACGTGCTTCTTACTGTCTTGCATCTACCACCTTGAGAATTCGTCTTCAGTTCCTTATTTTTAACTCAAGAGATTATAATCAATGGGATCTACTCATGGGAACCTTGTGAAGATCAAAGGCAAAAATTCATCAAAAACTGAAAGAACAGTGTCTGGTACATAATAAGCACTCAATAAATATTAGCTACTATTAATTTAGCACTTTGTACTTGCTATGGTACCAATCCCAAGTCAGAAGTCAGATATGCCAGAAATCAACAAAGCAACTTGATCTAATCTCCAAGCTTTAACAGTGTCCCAGTCAATCTTGAAGATTCTGTTTCCCCCACAACTTTCAGTCTGCACCGAGGACCTGAGAACTTAGACAATGTCCCAGTTACTAGAGTCTTGCTGGCTGTGAGTCCTCCATCCACTTAGATGTCTGTTATCTCAGCCTGGCAAGTTTCTGCTATTTCCACAACACCCAAGACCTTGCCCAATGGACCCCCTGCCATGGTTGAGCTTCTGCTTCCACTCCTTACCCCGCAAACATCCCCTAAGACCAATTAATACTTCCCTTACCTTTTACTCAAGCCTCTGGAGATAATTTCTTAATCGAAAGAAAAATCTTTTTGCTCTCAAATCCGTTGACCTCCACGGAATTTGAGATAGAAGGGGCTGAGTCACAAAGTCCCCCACCCAGAGGCAGAGAAGCAGCAGAGCTTTCTCTACAACTTGAATGTGACCTGGAAGAAAAGATTATAGAGGAAGTTCCCACACAGTGACCATCCAATGCCCACTACCCACAGAGGGTGATTCACATTCTTGTCCCTCACTGAACACCTGGGCCTATACCAAGAACTCTGCAAAACATAAGAAGAGAATAAAGAGCTGAACTAGACAGCTATCTCACCCTGAGAGTCCCCTGTCCACACAAACATGCACATCTGGCAGTCCTTAAGAGACATTTGGGATGGTCACAACTAGATGGGAGGAGGGTGCTTCTGACATTATGCAGGTACAGACGCAAGGGGCAACCACACATCCTACAATGCATTCGACAGCCAGCCTCCCTCTCCCCTGCCCACAGAAAGAATTAATCTGCCCCCAAATGTTAGTAGCATAGAGGAGGGGACATGAGAACTGTCATGCAAGGCAAGAGAGAGTGACAAGGCAATTGTGCCAGAGGCTCGTGCAACCTAGATCACTGTGGGACCATTCACTTTAGTCAGGAGGGTCATTCCTAGGAACTTATCTTATAGAAAAGGGTCGTTAACAGACCATAGTTTATTTAGCCCATAGCCTTCCCGCACAATTTCAGATAGCAATGCCTCCAAAGACAGCATGGAAGCAAACCAAACAGTGAGCCACTGCTGCTCACCCAGCCCAAAGCAGACTGCTGTCCTTAAGAACCTACGAAGAACTTCCTCCACTGGGTGGAGACTCGGGGTATCCAAAAGCAGGCAAGAGCCTCTCCATTCAGGGTCCTGCTTCTGTTGTATTCCAAGCATAGCAATCTGTTGCCTGGACAGGAAAAACTGGCTCCTTAATTATGGGGATGCTTTCTTCTCCACAGCCGTCCAGAAAGTGCCCACAATGCTCAGATTAAGGGTGGGAAGCATCCTCAATCTTTTTTTTTTTTAAGCCCCTCAAAGGTCAGAAATGAGACAAGAATCACATCTCATCACTCTTGGTTCTGGAACATACTGAGAAAGACTTGCAAGTTCCAGGACGATCTGGTGCTGGTGAGGAAGAGAAGATAGAAGAGGGTTTGATGTTCCAGCTGGAGGTCAGGTAGAAGAGCAGAAGGAGGTCGTATTGTACTGAGGGTGTTGAGCTGTCCATGGTGAGGGGTTAAAGACCATGGTATATGGTATGCAGGCAACAACATAGTTTTCCATTTCAGATATGGAAGAGGTCTTGTTCAGAACAATGAGGATGGTTAGAAAATTGTCTTCAGTAATGGGTCTTACTATTCTTTTGACTTTTCAACTGCTTTGAGAGTGTGGGGGGCTGGAAAGGAGCTTAATTTCTAAGAGAGACCCCCTGTTGTTAATGGCAGCTACAGCCAAGAATTTGAGAGAAGAGATTTCTGCCCAACTCTACATTTTGACAAGATCTTCTCAGGGACTGCAATGGCTAGGCTGTCCTCTCTCCTCTGGACTCAGTTGCCAGCTGACCTCTTAGCCTGTGTCTGTTCCCTGGTGCATTTCCCTGGCTGTGTAAACCCTACTTCTGTATAGCTGACTTTCTGGGACTCCTATGTCATCTCTCGATGCTCTCAGATCCCTCCTCCTTCCTCACTGCTCCCACTTGCTAATCTGAAGGCTCTTTGGCCTCTCCATTCAGATCCTGTTTAATGCTTTCCCAATGCTTCCCATGGAGCCACTATCACCTGGCACCTGGTCCCCGGCAGTCATCTCCTATTGTGGTGCATCTGGTCCATCCTTCTTTTCTTGCCTTGCCCTAGAAACTAGATGGTTCCTTCTAAAATGTGCTTGTGATGCCAGCTTCTTGTTAACACAGTCCTGGCTTACACAGCAGTCAGCCCTTCTGAGTAAAGAAGATGCTCTTATTATCCTTATGACAGATTTGGAAGCAGAGGCACAGAGAGGTTAAGTATCTTGCCTGGGACCCCACTGCCATTATGAGGATGTGTCAACATCTGGCTTAGGCTTCTCTCAATGACTGTCTTAAATCTTGATTTGCAGGGCAAGCTCCATACTTCGCCATGCTTTTTTTTTTTTTCCTGGCCCAGGCTTTCCCTCTCTGCCCAGATTTATCAATCTCCTCTTCCACATCACTCTGTAAAGGACTTGATCCTTGATCCTTGTGTGGCTGCCTGCGGGTCCTCACAGAAGCCTTTCGGGGAGGGCCGCACTGCTCTGTCTTTTGCAAGTTGTTTCTTTCCCTAAGATGTCTTTCTCCACCCATTCCACTGGACAGACACAATTCAAGGCTCACTTCAAAGAATGTCTTCTTACCAAGTCTTTGGGGGCCACCTCTCACCTACCTCTTGAAGAACTGGCCTCTACCTCCCTTGGGCTTTACTCAAGTGGGACCCTCTTCTGTTCCCTTACTTTGTCAAACATGATGAGGACGTGGACCGGATCTCACTCTCTTTTACATGTACTCAATGGCCCTCTTGAGATGCTTGTAAGCTGATTTATTGATGCTGCCTTCCTATGGGGTGCTCTCCCTGTCTCAGTGGTATAGGTGATGATGGTTGGGTGTTATGTTAACCTACGTCATTGGAATGGGGAAGTATGCTGGTGCCTGGCTAATGCCTTTGGATGTGACTATGGAGCAGCAAAGCTTTGGAACCTCGGACAACAGACAGAACACAGGAGAGGTTGGGAGAGGAGCAAATGACTGCTCTTTGGACTCTGTCAACTGACTAGGGTGGGGATATAATACAGTCCTGGTTGGCTCCAATTCTAGAGGCTGTCCATAGAGGCTCTGCATCTTTAGCTTTACCTCTGGTGGTTGAATAAGATTCCATCCCTCAAGTTCCTGCTTGGACTCCAGGCCATCCTGAAACCTTTCTCTGTCTCACCTTTAGTGGGAGGAAGGCTTGAATTCATTGCTTTGGGGAAGTGTACTGCTGCTTCTGACTTATGAGTTCTTCCTGATAAAATGAGGCAATTCCTGGCTGCTTCACGAAGCTCGCTGGGCAACAGGTACCAGAGAAGAATATGAGAGACATGTGTTCATTCCCTCAGAAATAAGGTTACAAAGGGGATGCCCTGGGAAAAGCACTCTACTGAGTAACAATGTCAACCCTGGCTGTCTCCAGCCACCTGTGGCACACACTTCATGACCTGTATTTTCCCTCTTCTATATGATTAGCCTGTGGCTCAGAAATGTCCTAAGGCCTGAAATTTCTTCAGGGGATGAGCTGGAGGGGCCTCTAGGTCCCAGACAGGGACTCCTACTACAGTCTCCATCCACCCCGATGTGGGTCACCTCATTCTAGCTGGACAGAGTGGCATTGGCCTCTCTGAGTTCCGTAAGAGATGCAGAAAGGGAGTTGAGAAAAGACCCAGAGTCGGTGTTTACAAATATGTGCTTCTTTGTAAACAATGGATCATACCATCCTCACCTGTTTTCTTAAGCTTAATTATGTTTAGATGTGCTAACACTGAACAGCAGTGACAGGGTTCTCCTTTGGCCTCCAGAGCCCTTGCTCTGTACCCTGCTCAACATTCCTACTTCACTCTTGTTTGCATCTTAGTAGTTTGGTGCATGCCTGGGTCATGACCCCGGTATCCATGGCAGCTTAGATGCTGGTCCTCAGTCCTCGGCACCGAGCAAGAAGCTACTTTTGTCCCTAACATAGGGACACCAGACATGTTGACTGGAACTAACTGGGAGATTACAAAACTCAGCCACACGTTGCATGCTTTTACCCTTTAAACCTCAGTTATTTTTCCCATGGTACAGACACTCATGGGGGTCTGACATACATAAAACGGAAGTGACACCTTACTGATGACCACTCCCCACTTTGCATCCTGCCTTGGCTCACATCTCCATCTTCCTCTGGAATTGTCCACACTCCTTTTTCCTAGACCTCCTTTCCCGCATCTCTCATATGGTTTTCTGTCGAGTCATCCTTGGAAACTAATCTCCCAAGTCACAGACTCCAGGAACTCTTACCTCTTTTTTGTTTGGGTTTGATTTTGGTTTGTTTCATTTTTGACCAGCTTTTACAGGACACCCTCAATGGCTCTGTGTGACTTACCTTTTCCAGGGGGAATGCCACCTTCTGGAAAGCAGAGCCCAATACATGCATTCATGATTCAACCTGTGTCTGGTGTTTGCAGGCTGGCCACACTCCTGTTGTCACACAGGTAGACAAACTAGCCCTTTGGTCTCTGAAACATGGTTCCCAATGATCATCACTTACCTCTATTCAAGACCTTATATGGTTTATTTTTTCCTGAGTTGAAATTGGTCTTTGAGACCAATAGAATACAGATGTGATGCCAGGAAACTGTTATGTGGCAAAAGACTAGACCCTAAAGACATTGTGAGATTTGTTCATGACCTGACTTACCTGGTCCAAGGGAAGCCAGATGCCGTATCAGAAAGAGTCAAGGCAGTCTCACCAAATGGTCTACATAGCAAAAACCTACCTTGGCAGCAACACAGTCTTGTGAATGAAACGCCTTGGAAACAGATCCTAGAGGATCAGCCAAGTCTTGACAAACTAGAATAAGAGATTCAACCTCATGAACAGCCCTAGCCAGAACTTCCCTACTGAACCATGCCCCAAACTCCTGGTATAGTAGCCTTGGAAGTCGCTGCTGCAAAGCACTAAGTGTTGGGGTAATTTGTTACGCAGCAAGAGATAATCCACTTGTCAACATTTTCTATATTGTAACGAAAAAATGTAATGAAATTTATTTTTTATAATTTATAAAAGAATATGAGTATTTTATATTCTAGTACCAGCAAGTACTGTGTGCTTAGATTATAGTGCCCAGCAAGATGTTGGACAAAGTCTCTGCTTTTGTGAGATTCATTTTTTTGATGAATAAATGAATTTTATAATGTTAGACCATAAGTACTAAGAATAGAAGAAAATCGAGCACGTTGGATAAAAGAGAAGCTGGAGCTCAGATGGTTTATTTGTATGTTATACTTGTTTTTATTTTATTACTGCACTGAAGTTTCTTTGAAGTTGGTAGTTTATCTCCATTTTACAGATGAGAAAATTGAAGGCCAGAAAAGTTCAATGAAGCAGCCAACACTATCCAATTAGTCCAACCAGGCCACTTGGAGCCCAGAGCCACAGCTCTTTGCAATATACAGATCAACATGTTTAGGTTTCAATTGGGCCTTCTCCCCCAGGCTCAGCCTTCATCACAGACTGTAGTCAGCATTGGCTGAGTGCTTATAATGCAATGCTATAGGAAAAGGGCAAAAAAGACCTTCAAACAGGAACTTCTCAGGATAGCCTAGCTCTTCACTTAAGTCTGGGAAGTAATTGGCTGTCTGTAGATCCACCTGTGGGCTGGATTTATCTATCAGGACCTGGAGGCCTTAACTATCCTGCTTGGTTAAAGCAGCGGACTCCAGCCAACCATCTCAACCACTGCCCGATTCTCTCCCTAACTCTGTGCCTACTCCGTGCTCTGTCCCCATCCATCTTGACTTGCCTGGGACTTCTTAGTCCATGCTTTTCATTTCTTTCCTAGTTTCCTTTCTGCCTTGCATCCAAATCACCAGATGGAAGATAGACAAATACTTAGTGGATGCTTACCACATGCCAGGTCCCATTCTAAGTTTGTTTTTTTCTGCATGAATTTATGGAATCCTCACAACAACCCTTTGTGGAGGTCCCATTACTTCCCTCATTAAAATCAAACCTCAAGGCCATTGAACAACTAGGTGTGTAGCAGATCCAGGATTGAAACAGGCCTCTGCATTTAGACTCCATTCCTCATCCAAGATCACACATTGAGCTGGAAGAACTTTGAAGATGGGTGATTTCTAAGCCCTTGGAAGGACTGGCACCAGATTATCTCCAGAAGATAACAAAACATCTTAAGTTAGAGCTAGAGAGAAGACAAATGAAATACTACCATCACTTCCACAACCAGTCACAGTTTCCCGAGGGATGTGTAGGCTTGACACGCTTATTAATGCCCAACCCAAGTCACTCCTTTGCTAAATACAGAGGTGCCTACTATGTTCTACTTCCAGATCATTTCTAAACTTGACATGAATGATTGTGGAAACCCAAAGAGGAGGCACCAAACAGACTGTGAGCCAGGGATGGTAATGATGCCAAGCTGAACCTTGAAAGATGCCAGGCAGCAGAGAAGGACATCCAGACAGATAGCACAGTATGTGCAAAGTCTTGGGGTGTGGCTGAGAATGGCTTACTCTAGCATATGGCCAGAGTTTCTGAGATGTTCTAGAGACAGGCAGACAATGGTTTAAGAGATATGCAAGGGCCAGGTGGAGGAATTTGGTCTCCATCTGCAAAATATGGTGGGATTATTTAAAGATTTTAGGAAAGGAACTGATGGAGAGAATCAGATTTGTGTAGCAGAAATACTACACTAGGCATATGGATGATGTGTGGCAAAAGCCAATTAAAAGGAATTTTGATAGTTGGGCAGAACACAAAACGTGGGGAAGAGGACTAGCAGTTAAGATCCATGGGGGAACTTATTAGTTGGTTAGTTCAGACTTGGCAACCACTTGGGTATGAAGAGAACTAAAGAGAAAGGTGCTGGGGCTGATTCATCCAGGTTCCTGACTTGAGGGTGTGAGCTGGATGGCAGTAGCATGCACTGAGATAAGAATCAGATTTAACAGCGATATTGATATATTAAGCTGTCCAGGATCCTTCGGGCAAGTTATTTTGGATAAGTAACTGGAGACTTAACGATGTCATGTTGCTTACTCAAATGATAGGGGCCACAATGGTGTGAGGAAGAGAAGTGAAGCCCAAATCTTTCCTTCACAGATTTGATCTGTGAGGAACACAAGGAAGACTAGAAAGGACAAGGATGGGAAAGGCCACATCAGGGAGAGTTCAAATCCCTATGGAAAGGCCCCAGTGGAAGGGAAAGGCTGGGATATTCAAAGAACATCAAAGAAAGTTCTAAGAAAGAAGTTGAAAATGGTAAAACAGCATATTCAAAACAAGGGTCTAATGTGGGATTGAGAAGATACAAGCAGTAGTTTGGATTTATTCTTGGTGTAAAGGAAATACCTTGGAAGTTAGAGCCAGGGTTATGATGTTGTCAACACACTGACGTATTTAGGATGTACTTTTAACTTCCAGATGTAGACTCACACGCAATATGAGAAACAATACAGTTGCATCCTATGTTCCTCATGCCTTTGCTAGCTTTCTGTTTTGTATTTCCTATGACTTTTCATAGATCACTTATAAGGATTCTTCACGTTTTCTGGATGAGAATCCTCAGTCAAGTATGTGAGCTTCAAATCTATTTTCTCCTGGTCTACAGGATTCTCACAGGACCCTTTTCACTGAGCGAAAGCTTCAATTTGCTGAGGTTCAATTCATCACCTTTTTCTTTTGTAAAATCAGGCATCTGTGTCAGATGCCCTTCACCTAGCCATGGAATAGTGTCTGCTCTGTGGCTGGCTTGGAAAGCGGAGGAGGATTGATTGCACATGGCAAAAGCTAAACGCACAGCCAGGCAGAACAGAGGCTTTTTGGAGCTCTGTGAGGTGACGAAGCAAAGAAAGGAGAAGGCAGCTTGGCGGGGCTGGGGTAGTAGGTACAGGCATTGTGGGGGTAAAATCCTTTCTAGATTGAGTTTTGTGTGCAAAGTAGTTGGTCATTTAGGCAATATGACTCAACACTTAAGTGAAAAGACTTGTCAAAGTCCTTTAATTTACCCTGAGATCTATACACAAAAGCAACATGTTTTTGTCTCCAACAGTTCTGTATGGAAGACATTATTATCATTTCTTTTTAACAGAAAACATAACTGAGGTCTAGAGAAGGGCTAGGGTGGGAAAACAAATCTGTCCTGTTGACCTTAATTGGTCTTTTCTATTAGTTCACTCAGAATTTCCATCACTGATGACAACTGTGGTTAGTAGTTGTGAGACCATTCCAGGGGACATCCAAGGACTGCGTTCTTTCTCAGATGTTAAAACCTTCTTAACCCTCTGGTTGTGCTGAAATTTTAACTCATGGCCCAAAAGTTTAGATGAATAAGACTGCTTTAGCATGACTCCAGGTGGCAGTGCTAACCCGTGCTAGGTGCACTGCTTGGTCACAGTTCCCACATACCCACAGGGGGGAAACAGTCACACTAGTGTGTGACTAAGTGGAAAGTATACAAAAGGCCATGTCTATGGCTTCTGGAAACAAGGTGGCTGTATTGAAGAAAGAAAAGGCTTCTGGGACATTTGAGTTACAAGCTGAACTATTCTTCTTTCCCACCGTGTAATGGGAGTTTTTCTGAGAACTTTATAGCTGACAAATTATAGTTATTCACAATGGAGACTTGGAAGACATTTAAGAAATGAACAAAGTGAGCCTATTATATCCAGGACAGAAAATGATATAGTTTGTTGCCAATGACAACATCTGAGTTGTCAACCGAAAATTAGAATTTTGAGGAAAAAAAAATTCATTTGCTACTATGTGCGTGGCAACTTTCCAGTGCTTAAAGATGTTTCTGCCTCTTATCGGAGGCATAATAAGTGTGGCTTTTAAAGAAACTTTTACTGCATGAAGATATGGGATTTTGCTTAGTGAAGCTCAGTAAACTAAGTTCCTAGAACTCTCCCTGGTAGCTCAGTCAACATAGATTAAGGTGTATGATGGTGTAATGTATGACTGAACACGAACATTACAATAATAAGCTTTCAAATTTCACATTGCAATTTTTTTGTAATTAATCTTTAGGTAAATTCCACTGGCTTTTTTTCTTTTCTTTTTTTTAATATCATAGGACTTTTTAGGTTTCTTGAAAAGGTTATTTATTAAAGTACCTCTCTGGATCCCTTGCAGCTACATGGCTGTGTGAAGATAGACAATCTACATATATTTGAGGTCAAGGCCTTTCTTTGGGTAAAAGAAATACAGAGGCAGACTGAAGACTCTGTCTTCTGTGTTTAAAAAGTCAAGAGGCAAAAAAGCAATGCTGGTCTCACACATCTTCAGTTTTAAAGAATGTTAAATTTTAAAATTATTTTTTAAAGTGTGGGCGTGTGTGTGCACTCACACACATGTGTATGTGTGTGTACATGTTGATGTGCATACAGGTGTCTGGAAGCCAAAGGAAGTTGTCAAGGTTGTCAGATCTCTAACTGGAATCCCAGACAATTGTGAGCTGTCTGTCATGAGCGCTGGGAAACAAATTTGGGCCCTCTATCAGAGCAGAAAACTCCACCAACCTCTAAGTCACCTCTCCAGACACCCAACCCTTAATTTTTATTTTAAAATTTAAAATTTATTTTGCAAAAATTGATAAGGCACAACCCATTTAAACAAAAACTCTTTTAGGTCCACAATAATGTCAAGAGACTAAAACTCTGGGGAATTCTTTGCAAAATATCAAAGTCTCCTCTTAGCCACCGTGACCCTGAAGCAGCAGCATGCAGCATTAAATTCCTTCCTTGATTATTCTCCTCCTCCCAGCCTTCCAGATGTCTCTGAGGAAGGGATTTATTTAGTACAATGGCTGGGCAAGCCAATAGGGCCAAAGTTCTGATAATAGCACAAACCCTTAAAAATTCTTTTCTCCCTGTCCCCCCCCAAGTGGAGGTACCATGGGTCTTAAAGTATGCAAGACTTGGATTAAGTATCAGCTATATTTTTAGATACAGTAAGTCTCTTAATTCTCTGGGCTTCATGAAGTACAAAATTGAGAGTGAGAGAGCTTGTCCTCTGACTAGAGACCAGGTCTACATCGGACCCCAGGAGGGACTGCAGCTGCCAAATCAGCCTTCAGAGGCAGAGCAATGGCGGCCAGCCAGATGGAGACCTGTCGGGCCGTGGAAGGGTATCCTGGTTCTTGGGTTGTGGGTTCGGCCATGCCCCCAGAACCCAGGTTCCTGACACGAGGTCTAATCTCCATTCAACCTTTATCCTTCAGTCATGTAGGACACAGGTGGAGGGCGTGATAAACAGGCCTCAGGCCCTAGAGAGATTTACATACTAATAAGGTACCTGAAGGCCAGAGGGTGGAGTCAATTAAACATTCCTCCCCAGCTCCCCCTCTTTCCTTCCCTATTTAACTCAGGACTGCCCTGGGTTTTAGAGGGGGGCGGTGCATCCAGATCCATCCACCATCCGTCATGCCAATAAACCCGTTTTGGAAACCCAAGAACTTTCTCGTGTTTGGGCCGCTCCGTGAGGAGCCGTGGAGAGGCCTTTAGTGAGCAGCCAGGCCTAACTTCCAGCTGGAGGAACCTCCCAGAGTGTACCCAGCCAACTGCACACAGCCTGGCGTGAGAAACTCTCTGCGATTCTCCAGCCAGAGACCCACAAAACAGCAAAGTAATTAGATGAAGAAATGATTTCCCTAACAGGAATGACATCATCGGTGCATTTGTACACCAGACTGCCATGAAGAAGAATGGCTCTGGGCACTTGAGCGCATGGGGTGGGAGACACAGTGGAGTTTTTGATAGTTTTGGTGTTGGGCAGAGGCAGCAGATGGGGCAGGTGCTCGTAGAGGTCACAGTCAAGGCACTAAGCACGCTGTGGACTCACCGTAGCCATTGCTTAAGTAAGGCATCCACATCGTTTGGGTCCATCATGCAATTACTAGTGCATTTACCATAACAGTGAAGGTAGGGGGGAAAATGAGGGACTCAAGAATACACCCCAAGGTCTGGCTGGCCCCAAAATAACTGACTGCAGGCAAACATTTTCCCCTTGCTGCATGTGGAGACTGTCTGGGTGTTAACTACAGCATTCCAATTCTCCTGGGCTAGACAGACGGGGGAGAGGGACTAACAGCAAGGACACGAGAGATTACAGGCGCAAAGAGACAGGATATATAAGAAGGTGTAGACTATGATTTTGTACAGGTCTTCCGGTTTAGAGAGGAGGCCAGCTGAGTGGATAATGAAATCAAAAGGAGATTCAAGGTCCGCTGCCGACTCACAGTCGGCCTCATTTCAATTACAGCCCAGATGCCCAGAGCAGCCCAACCCAAAAGATGCCCAAGAGACACAAGGTGCCCCACCAGTTGAGAATTTGAAAACTGGTCTGATAAACTAGAACCATCTACACTATCTCCATAGCTTGGGGGGGCTTTCATTAGTTTTTCCTAGACTTACCTCTTTTTGGATACAACAAACATATTTGTGTATTTAATACCTAATTTTTCAATACACCTTTTAAAGATTTTTTTTACATTATTTTTACATATGGTCAAGTTGAGATCTTTAAGGAATTTTATTTCTAAAAAGTCAAGAGGTGCAAACACATGTGAATAGAAGTTTTAAATGTCTCTGTGTTATAAAAAAAAAAAAAGTATTCATGGAGATAATTGTGAGGTTCTTACACATGTAGCTAAGCAGCTTATCTATGTTTGGGTCCATTCACTGAAGAAGCATCTCCCCAGACTGTGGTGTTGAAAGTGATGGTAGTTACGCAGTTTGAGCCTGTGTAGGAACGCCTCAGTCTACGGAGGGGAAAGGCAAACATGAAGAAGGGACTGCAGGATAGTGGGATGTGACTGGTTTTCATCCAAGCACCCACACAGCCCTCTTGCTGGTTTGTGGCCCCTTCCTCCTCCATAACTGGGTCTTGTCACCTCTGTGTCTCAGTGAAAGGGCAACAATGCAGACGAATTGGAGGAAAAGGTTTTCAGTATCTTGTCAAAATCCTCTCCTTGAAGAGGTGTGGGGTGTAGAAATCACAAGCTAGAGTAAACCTTCACTCTCCTCTTCTGAAAACAGAAGAGTCTTTAGGGATAAGATACCCTGAAGGGGAAATGCCAATAGGATATGTGAGACCCAATGTGGAGTTACTAACTTAGAGATAAAATATAGAGAAGCCGTGTATAGTCAGCATCCAAAGACCTGGCTGGCCTCATAATGACACCTTAACTCCTCATAATTTTGTTTTTCCCGGAAAACCTGCATGGCACTTCCCGGGGCTTAGGGGCTGGGCTGGGTGGCCTCCCTCTAGCTGCCTGACATGCTGCAGCAGAAGCAGGAGCAGGAAGCACCGGGATGGGAGAGGAAGAAGCTCTTTCTTCCAGCCTTCGAGGGTGGAGGCTCAGAAATGTCTCAGAGAAGAGAAGACATTTGCACTGGGCTTCCGAAGATAAGCCGTGACTACATAGCCTGTCTAATCCAGGAAGAAGAGCATACTTCCTGGGGGAAAAGATAGTATAGGGAGAGTGCCACCAAGAACAGTGGAATTAATGGGTAGAAGGTTGGCAGGTGCCGGCTGTCTGTCTCTTAGAAACTATGATTCTTTTCCAGATAATCTGATTAGAACACTCCTCTCCTACCAAACAGTGATGGATAACAGGTCTGTCTGGCAAAGGAAAGGAGCCAGCAGGGGAAGAGCTACAGTTTATGACTCCTTGATAAGTCTCAGGAACTGTGCGTTCTCCGCCCACCCCCAGCTCACAGAGAAGAGTGCCACTCAGGTATCCTCGGCTGGTTCAATGGTTCGAAACAGACAAATCCGATTTGCCTACATTGGTTTCCAACCTGAGTGGGTTAAGACTTACTTAGCTGGGTAGTTAAGAGATCAATGCCTAGGAAGGTAAATAAGATAGGATGAAAGCTCTCGCTGGTGTGCCTGTTCCATCACTGGTGCCTGGGTGGTTATCTGTTGATAGGTCCTGTTACCTCCAACTCACACCTCACACCTGGACACTTCTCTAAAGCTTTAGCCAACCATCTAACCTAAGCCATCACCACCACATCTCCACAGACCAGACTCATGCTAGTGCTTGAATGCTTGAAGGCTCAACAATGTTACTTACAATCAAAGGGAGTCTGTTAGTTGTTCCTCAAAATCCACAATGATCCATCATGGTGAAAGCTCTCGTTTTTTGTAGTTGGCTGCATAAATGCCCAGAAGAAAAGAGCACAATTTCCAGAGTACCATATAGCTAGTGGCATTTAGTCATGTGACTGAGATCGTGACATGACTTTTTTTTGTTGTTTTTTTCTTTAATGAAGCAATGTGTTTAACTAGGGTTACATACAGGAATGTTAATTTGGGGTTATTTACAGAAACACGCCCAACTTATTAATGACTACACCACTGAAGAAAATGCCTCTCCCTACATGAGCAACTTTTGACTACAGCCCTAAAATGAAAGGGATACAGAACCCACCCCCTCCCTCGTCACTTTTTTTTGAACTTGTATACAGCCTAATAAAAATAAGGGAAGAAAAACAGCAAATGAACCATTTAACACATAAGTAAAAATGATAATAAATGTAATATTTCCTGAGATAAAGGGGGAGGGGTACCTTAGCTTATACTCTGAATCTATATGACTTCTTTGAGAAGGGAATATATGTGCTGAGCCTGGTCAGATGGAACTTAGGGGGAAATTACAGGTTTTTTTTTCTTAAAAGAGCATCTAAGAATATTTGGCCTCTGATTAGACTTCATCAAGGCCCCCGGGGGCATAGTCCCCACCTCTCCCAAGATTCTAGTGGGCTTTATGTTGACAGTGCTCTTCTCCACTGAAGGGTGCAACACCCTAAGCCCACTGGGAATCCAGGTATGGGGTAGTAAGTGAAGTCTAAATGCCTCTTGAGAGAGGTGAGTCAAGTGCTCTAAAGAGGCCTGCAGGACAACTGAAAATCTTTGTCTAAGCCAGAGAAGCTGGATCTGTAAGTCCCACGAGCCAATATGGGGTTCAGAACTGGGGTAGCTGCTGGGCTTTGAGATGAGAGAATCCTAGGAGTGGGCTAGGAAAAGAGGAACCTGCATGTGCAAACCAATGCCCAGGCCTTTCTGATATGACTTGGTTACTGTGGCCTTGATCACACAAGTGGCTTAGGGGTTTGCTCCTGTTTCTTCATGTGTGCCAGAGAGAGAAGCAAATGCCCATGATACTGAATCTCACCTAAGCCTCACATACTGAGTTCCTTGTGTGGACATTACCTCCATTTTACAAATGGCTTCTGAGGCTCAGAGAGGGCAAAATAATTGTCCGAAGTCACAGGTAGGCAAAGCTGGCCTTGGGGGATAGATCCAAGCATCATCTAAAGTATCATGGAGGAAAAAGGACACAATGGGTCTGTTCAGAGAGCCACTTAGACAGGGTATTGCAAACCTTTGGCCTAGCAGCCAAAGACAGCACACAGCAGGTTTGGGTTTGGCTACCTGACAACAGGAACTATGGTGCCTTGAGGCAGGGACCATACTTTATACCATTTATCATGAGGCCCCTGTTTATTTGTTCAATTATGTCCTGCAGTGTATTAGCACCTGAGTATTAACGGTGACTTCATTCTAGAAAAGCCTTTCTTTAGTACCAGAAGCTAGCTGAGGACACTTTCCCAACCCCACTGCTCACTTTGTCACTGGTCCCAAGTACTGTGACAACAGGTCCCAATAATTCAGGGAAATGGAGCCCAGGTACTTGTGTGGCGTAGTAGACTTCCAAGAAGCTTAAAATACACAAGCCTTTCTCCTCTCGAAGGGAATAGCACATGAAGGCAAGGGCTTTGTTCAGGAAACAGGGACTGCATGTCCAGTCTAAGCTTAGCATGAAAAATTTAACTGGCCATCTCTCTCCCTGGGAGGTCATTAAGAGCAGGAAGCAGTTGGTGTTTTCCAGATGGGAACATACGGCAAAGCAGTTGGAACACATTGAGGTACCTGGCAGCTGCACAAAGTTGGGGAAATTGTACAGTTGAGGCCAGACTGAGTTAAATGAGACCCTATGTCAAAAAATAAATAAATAAATAAATAAATAAATAAATAAGAACAGTATGAACACATCCTGATGTTGGAGAATCCCTTTCAATCTCCCTGTGTTTTATCTTCTTGGGAGTGGTGTGGCTGCCAGGCTCCAGGCTCCAGGCTTTGCCCTTCAGTCATATATCCTGTCTCTCTGGTCTGAAGTTACAGAGCCACTGCTGGGAAATCCCAGGAAAATTTGGTAAATTCTCCTTTATAAAATGCTAGCGAGTCCCAGAATCCTTGGAGTTTTTTGAAGCACAGCTTGCAGACCTGCCTTGCCTCCTAGATCAGTTAAAGGGACTTTAAGGTGCATGACTACGCGTTGCCATGGGCAAAGGAAGTCACTTTCCTGAACTCAAAATAACCACCTCTGTGTTTGTCTTTAAGATGAAAGCCATACCTTTTTGGTCAATTTACATGGCCCATGGCAGTCCCAGAGAAAAGGAAGAATCAGAAAATTTGTTTCTTAAATGTCTTGAAAATTTTTTAGCAAAAACAAAAACAAAAAAAAAAATGTGACATTGGAGTGGAGATGGATTCACTTAGAAGGTGACTCCCCTCAAAAGCTTGAATGACAAATAGTGAAAGAAGGCACCCTAACCCTAAACATCACCCCTCAAATTGTGCTGCCAAGAATGGGTGGGATCTGTGAGCTTATAACAGCTCACAGCATTCAAACTGTTAGTATTCTGTCTAAACTCCACCTCCACAGTTACCTGGCAATGGCCAGGTAGGCCTGGCCCACTATAAAAGGGGCTGCTTGCCCCCTCCTCTCTCTCTTACTCTCTTAATCTCTTACTCTCTTACCCTCTCTCTCTTACCCTCTTGCCTCTCTGTCCCCTCCTCCCTCTTCCTCTCTCTCCACGTGGTCATGGCCGGCCTCTACTTCTCTTCTTCCACCTTCTTCTCCCCACTTTTGCCCTATCTCCTGAATAAACCTCCTCCCCCTTGGAACCCTGTGGTCTGGAGTGGTCTGTTCTGAACTGCAGTCGGACTTCTAACAACTAACACTGGTGCATTGGCCGAGTTCAAATACTTCGGGAACCGCTGTGTTGCCGGCTGCCGCAGCTGCTAGCTGCTGTGGCCAGGCAGGACTGATGCCACGTGGCCTGCCTCTACCGCCGCCACCATCGCCTCTACTCCACGTGGACTCCGTCTACTCCATCGCTGCTACCTGCCATCACAGACCTCACGGTTCCACTTTCCTGATACCAGACTGCATAAGCCTCCAAACACACACCGGCATATTGATTGGTAAGGAGATTCCAATTGGCGGGAAGGACCCTAGACGCCCAGATAAGGCCTGGCCAGCCTTCCCTGGGCTGAGAAGTGTTGGCATTTGTCTGCCCAAGTCCCTATGACTGGCCTCCTAGCTGAACTACTACTTAGGACATTGGCCGCTGGGTGACCCCTCCCCTCCCCAAAGCAGTTTACAGTCTCCCTCCCCGCTCTGAGTTCTTGCACCTGCCGGAAATCCTGGTACCAGATTAAACTGCTTTCGGGGAACTCCAGGAGTTCTTCGAGGGCCCTAGGTAATTTCATGACGACCTGGTTATCTAGGCAGTTGCCGGACTTCTTACCATCTTCCTATCGGGACGCCCATACGATAGCTTGGTAAGCCCTCCCCTGTCACCCAATGGGCAGCTTGGTAAGCCCTCCCCTGTCACCCAATGGGCGCTACATTGTCTTTGGCTGCACCCCCAGACACCTCACTGGGTTGTCTCCTTAAAAACCTCAGATCTCTAAAATTAACGCCTGATTTTGTGAGAATAAAATTTGAAAACAACTTGAAACAGACATTCCCCCTCCAGGGGCAAGGTGACCAAAAGAAAAATAAAAAGACATGCCCCAGACAAGTCCAAACTAGCCCAAGTGAGTAATGGGCCATCCAGTGTTTACTTCTCTCTCCCTCCCTTTCTGGGAGGCCCGGGGTTTCACGGTCAAAATAACTAGTCATCCTGCCAGCTCACACGTAGCCGCCTCTGCAAGTTGCTGATATTTGAAATAACCAATCGTGTGTAACCGCGCCAAACTTTCCCGCCTTTCCCTACCCCTACCCATAAATAGCCCAAGCCTCTGGGGTTGGGGGTCGAAATCCCTTGTCTCCTGCGTGGGACAGGTTTCGACCCAAGGGCCCTTGCCATTAAACTACCTTATGCAATTGCATCAAGGTCTCTCCTGTGTCCTTGGGTGAGCGCAGGTCCGGACTTGAGGGAGGGTCCCCTGGGGGGTGTCTTTCAATTTGAGGCCTTCCAAATTGATACATCTCTGCAATAAAGTCTGGATTCGGTATCCTCTAGATAATGGTTTAAAATGGCCACCTAATGGCACGCTAGACCCAGTCATTTTAAAGGGTCTTCATACATACATACAACAGTCTGGTAAATGGAAAGAGGTTTCCTATATCTAAGCATTCATCTACTTTCGCTCTAATCCCTCCATGTGTTCTGCCTGTTCCCCAGTGATCAGAGTAACCACCCACATGGTCCCAAGAAAGATTTCTTGAGCTCAGAGCTAACCCTTCCCTGACCCTTTTTCTAGAACTCCTTGGGTAAGACACTTTCCCTCTCCTCTTGAGACAGTTTCTAGCAGCTGAGTACCCCAGGCTGGGCCTGGACAGACTGTTCTCTCTCTCAGGAGCACTGGCTCCAAGCTCTAGTCCCTAGCGTGTCTCCCCCAGGGGTCAGTCCTCCACCTGCTGATGTAGGCCTCTTCTCCCCCCTCCGTCATTTGCAGCTGGCTGTGACCATTTGGCTCAGCCGGTTTGCCTGAAAAGCAGCGGGTCCGGGACCCTGCTTGCTCCCTTCCCCTCTGTTTCTTAGCTCTGCTCTGGGTCTACTTCTTACATTCTGCCAGGGACCATCTTTGAGACTTGTTTCCCTCGTGCATAGCCACCTGAGCAAAGGGCTTGGCTGCCCGCACACTCGAGGGAGGCTCTTTCTCTCCCTCTCTGCCTGGGACCTGTAAAGGGTGCCTTCTGCCACAGGACTATAGCCGCCAAAGGCACTGGGCAGTGACTTCCAGCTGCTAATAGGAAGTCCTGCTCTACCGCCACATCGGACCGACCTGCAGCAACTATGCCCTCAGCTGCGGGGCCCATAGCCCCAACCTGCCAGCCATTTGATTGTATACTATTGCCAGCTTTCTTATTCTGGTCCTAGCCAAATGTTTCCTTACTAATACTGAATGAATGTGCTTTTCTCTACCTACAGAACCTGTCAAAGCTACTTAAGACTCTTTCCTATCCTGTCTTAATAGATTCTTACTACTGCTATTAAATTCTATTCAGTTACAACCAATTTTTTTTTTTTTTTTTTTTTTTTTTTGGTTTTTCAAGACAGGGTTTTTCTGTGTAGCCCTGACTGTCCTGGAACTCACATGGTAGAAACTCAGAAATCCGCCTGCCTCTGCCTCCCAAGTGCTGGGATTAAAGGCGTGTGCCACTATCGCCCGGCAGGTTACAACCAATTCTTATTGCTCTCAATCTTGTCAGAAGTCTGCTAATACTGTGTTTACATTTATGGCCGAAAGAATTTCCAAAGCCTCTAACAATTGACCCAAGATGGTTTCAGAAGACTTGGACACCTAGAAAATACAGCCTGGATTGTATTCGATGATATTGTCACTAATGTAGTGGGCAAAACTGGATGCCCTGAGTCAAATGATTTGGCTAAACCAAGGTAAGTCATTTCTCATGTTACGTGTATCGGTTCCTCAGATAAAAAGCCCTGCATCTTCTGTGCTTGGAAGCCAAACTGACTTCGCCCAAGAGACTATGGAGACCATGGGAACTGTTGGTTAGTGGACTCTGTCATTTTTTAAAATAATATATAACTGGTAGATTATTGTTTACTCTTTCAGACTTCTGACTACATTGACAGCTAAGCTTTCACAGATGTAATCTGTTACCTCATTACCTAAACTCAGTTGACATCAATTAAATGCTTCATATTTCCTCTTCTTGCTATGCCACTGTCCTAATATTATCTGAGTTCCTATAAACTTGCCTACCTCTAATAAAACATTCCACTATACCATCCAACAAAGGTTCATCTTAAAGACTGCTTGTGTTATTAACTCATGCTGTTATCTCTTTTGTAAACTTACAAGCTACAGGAAACTCACTCAGATTTACCTCTCACGGACCAAAGAGATGCCATCCAGATAAGTACATCTGCCTAAAGTTCACACTTACTACCTATTCCAAAGGGTGGGATCCCTCTGGGTTTCAAATGTACATCTTAGAAAAATTTTCTTTCCCCCAAATGTACTTAACCTTATTCCCTACATCTTGTCGAGTCCAGGCACATCCAGAACAGCTCCAGAGAAGCAACCTCCAGATGCTCCATCTCCTGTCACATACACAGCTGCTTCTACTGGACCTGTTCCTTCTGACCTATCCTCAGATGGCTCCATAGACACTGGACAGCAGGAAGCAGCCAACTCTCCTAAGACCGGACAAACATCCCCCATACCCATTCTTCTAGGTTCCCCCCAGAGACACGTAGTCCCTAATGACAGCAGGAAGTAGCCAGATATCACAACGTCCCTATTCTTGCTTCACCATCACCTCTTTCTAATTTTTCTTTTTTAAATTAAACTAAAACGGGAGAATGTTAGTATTCTGTCTAAACTCCACCTCCACAGTTACCTGGAAACAACCAGGTATGCTCCTCCCCCACAGTTACCTGGCAACCACCAGATAGGCCTGGCCCACTATAAAAGGGGCTGCTTGCCCCCCCCCTCTCTCTCTTAATCTCTTTCTCTCTCTCTCTTACCCTCTTGCCTCTCTGTCCCCTCCCTCCCTTCCTCTCTCTTCACGTGGTCATGGCCGGCCTCTACTTCTCTCTTATCCTTCCACCTTCTTCTCCCCACCTTTGCCCTATCTCCTGAATAAACCTCCTCCCCCTTGGAACCCTGTGGTCTGGAGTGGTCTGTTCTGAACTGCGGTTGGACTTCTTATAACAACTAACACAATAACAGCCAATGAAACCTGATTCATCACAGCTTGAGGGCCTCCAAGTGGCAAGTTCTGAGTTTACTGTTTTTTAACACCTCAGACCTGCTTTCTTTCCCTGGTCTGTTTTGAATTTCCTCTCCCCTAATGTGTATTTATGTCTCCAGTTACAAGCTGACAAGGACAGCCCCTAGCATATCTGCTTCCGCTCAGGCCCTGACGTCATTTACTTAATTTCCTCAAGTTTTCTTTTCCTTTCCATTAAACCAGATGTTCTTATGAAGGTGAAGGGGGTGGGGTGGGGGAGAGGTGGCAGCTTTGGACTTTTAACTAACAAAACAGTGAATCGACCAACCAGCTGACTGGTCAAAAAAATTGTTACATAAAGAAAATCTATTTAATTCTGAGTATGTGGAAGAAGTCAAGCTAAGTTGAATGAATGCCTTTTCATTTTTTTCCATTTACCTGTCTCATTAAGAGGCTGCTATGAATAGAGCTGTATGCTAGGCAATAAGAATCAAACTGAGAATAAGCTACTGATCTCTCCCTTTAGGAACTCAGTCTAGTAGGCTATGCATGTGTGAGCCACAGTGTGTGCTCGCACACATACACAGAGACCATCCACCCATTGGCCAGGAATTTACAGAAGTTGGCTTCATCAAGTTTCACTTCTCACAGTGAACAGTGTCTCACAGGTTTACAAAGGGGACATTGCTGTTGACTTGTTCGAGCCTGAGGTTCTAATTTAAAGGCCCACTAAAGGTATAGTATGGTTTTTATGGGATGATGGGATGCGTCCAGCTCAAGTCCTAGGGGTAGTTTTGCTGCTTGATTATTCTACTAATGCTGGAGGATGGGGCCGGTGGTAAAGGGCCCAGAAAAGTTGGAAAAACTTCTTTGTTCAAGAGATCCCACCATTGTGTGTCCTGTATAAACTCTAGTGAAAGGACTTGATGCATATTGTTCAAGAAGTGAGTTGGTCTTTGGTGGTGGTGTTCCAAAGCCTGAAGGCTGGGGACCAGGAATAATGAGTGGGTGACACCCAAACTATTATCCTGGCTGACACAAGTAACCAATCAGACTGCCTGATCTGCGCATGCTAAATCAAAGACCATGAAGAACTCTTGTCAGTTCACTTACATGTACTGCACCATGAATCTCACTCTGGATACCTGAGAGAAAGCCATCTGCTGTGTCTTAACAGCTTAGGATGCTCGAGCTGTCTTCTCCAAGGGTTTCTCAGCCCAACCCAGTGAATAACACTTTACACAATAGCTATCTGCCATAACAAATTTGTAGGGCAAGGGGTTGGGGGGGACAGGTGATATCTCCAGAGAAATGGCTACAAAAGGAATGATAAGTATGTTTTCCACTTGGGCCATCTAGATGCAGCCCTCAGATCAAGTAGGAGGCCAGGGAAGGAAACAAGACACCACCATAAATTCAGAATTCTAAAATGATTTCCTCATGTATGGGGCAAAGCTGAAGGAATTATATACAAAGCCCAACCAAAAAGACTGTGAGGTCATGCAAAAGGGGCATTATCCTGGAAGAAGGGAGACCAGTGAGGGGAGCCAATCAAAGGTAAGACAGGAAAAGTTTAGAGCAGGTGACACGCCCTGTTGTTGACCTTGGGGAAATCAACTGTCCTACAGTATAGAAGGTCCCATGTCAGGGAACAGGTGACCTCTGGGTGCTGAGGCCCTCAGTTCTGTGACTGCAAGAAACTGAATTCTGCTAAACAACTTGAAAGAGGTATGCAGTCCTCAGGTGCAAGCCATCCTGGCTTGACATCATGGTTATCAGGTTTCTAAGTCTCTGGGCCAAGACACTTAGACCAGCTTCAGGCACACCTAAGTCTTGGGGTGATGAGTGGCAAGCATCTTAAGATGTTGGTATCTAGGTTGGTCTTGTTGCAGTCCATAGCAAGAGAGAGAGAGAGAGAGAGAGAGAGAGAGAGAGAGAAGACTGGATGTTGTATAAGCATATGTGATCATAACAGGAGCTATACCAACTTAATAACATTTAAAAAAAAAAACTAAGAAAACAGAACAGGAAATAATTTCTTCCAATATGTAGGGAGTGTTTCTGATGCTTTGAATTTGCATGTGAGCACTGAAGGTCCTGTTCCCCAATTGGTTCTTGATTTAGCAATAAAGATGCTAGCAGCTAGTGACTGGGCAGAGTAGGCGGGACTTCCAGGTTCCCGAAGGCAGGCTTGCAGACACAGGAGAGAGGAAAGGATTCACCATACTTTAGAGGGAGAAAGAGCCACCAACCATGTGAGACCTAGGGTGGAGTGGCCATTGGCCACTTTTCCGACTGGGCCTGGGGTATCAGGGGGAAGATTAGAAACACAACTAAGCTGAGGGCATCTTTAGGGTGCTGAGCTAGGTCTAAAGGTAACTGAACAACCAAAACTGAGGGAAGACTTAGAGGTGCTGAGCTGGGAATAAAGAGTGTGACCCAGCCACTGAGCTAAAGCATATCAAAGATAAGCTAATGTATGTGTGTCTTTCATCCGTGGATATGAGGGAAACTGGGCTAGGCTAGTAGCATGGTCCACCTGAAGCTTAAAGTGGGGTAGGTAGTAGGAACTGCAAGCTACACCAGTATGAAACATTTCGATTTTTTAAAGTACAACAAAAATATTTTCTTGGCATTAAAGAAATAGGCCTAAACATTTTTACAAGTCCTTTCAAGTGTGATTATGTGGTGCTCTCAGCCACTCTGTCTCATTAAAGAGTTAAAAGGGGGGAGGTGTGGAGGTGATGGAGCTAAATGGCTTACTCTCAGTTATAACCCAAGATAGTGTGGACTCAGACTCTAGGTTTCTGTTTCTGACTCTTTTGCAGCCTGCATTTGAGATACTCTAGATGGCTCTTGGTTGCTGGTACTGTTATCATGTGTATAGTCACAAGCTGTGCACTTCAGGTCTGCACTGGATCTTAACCTCAAGACTGAGAAGCGATAGTGTTGAGCTCTGAGGGAGATAAATATCCTAGCATGAAATACCATTGGTGCAAAGTTATGGGCAAAGTCACCCAGACTTGTCAACTACTTCACTGCCTCACTGGCACCCACCGAGCATTAGTGTGTTCATTTTACAGGTGAGAAAACAAAGCCCTGGGAACAACTTGGCCAAAATCACTTAGCTATTAAGTGATTAAGGGCAGGAACTTGAATCTGGGTTCTTGTGACCCTGAACCTGAGCCTCCTTAATGTATTGGTGGTTAGGGTCTTGTTGGGAGCCGACTTTTAGCAGAAAGTGGCTAGAAAGCAGCTATCAACTTTGCAGCCATCTAGAACCATATACCCTGATGAGAGACTTGCTTTTCAATAGCCTACAACAGCTGAAGCAAGCACACTCTGATAAATATCTTGTTTATCCACATAGCTTGTTTTGTTTAGTGCCCCCAGCTGCAAGGAGCACATGGTATCCACGCCTGCAAGACATGCTGTGCACGTGCTATTTACGCCATACATGCCTGTAAGGTGCACATGCTATCCACGCCTGTAAGGCTTATGTCATATCCACACCTGCAAGGCACGTGGTATCCACACGCCTACAAGGCACGTGGCAAAAGCCTATAAATACCCCAGACTTCCCTTCAAAGAGGGACAAATAAGAGAGAAAAATAAGAGAGGAGCCCTTCAATGAGATAGACAATAAAAGAGAGACTGACAGAGTACGGGTCTCAGCAGGGTTTGAAGGTCTCTGCGTTTTAGACTTCACCAATGAACAACCTGTAAGTACTACAGTCAACCTGGCCGAGGTTGCCAAACTGGCCCTGTAACTTAGGAAAGCTGGACATTATTGTCCAGTTTTCTGATTCCTGTTGTCCAGTGACTGACCTGTGCGAACTATGAACTTAGCCAGTGCTAGTCAATGTCTTCCATACCTTTCGTTTTTCTACCGATTCCTCCCTTGTCTTGGTCCAGGCCAGAGGTCCTGCTCTTTGGCCTTTATACCATTTCAGCTCTTTCCCCGTCTTCTGAAATGGGCCCAATTCTCAGTATCATTTACTTACCCACAGAGAAACACTAATTAGGGTTTGAACACACTCCACAGGTGACTTTAGGCATAGCTCGCTGGTTCAGCTCTGGTCCTTGAGGCTCTTTGCCTGGGACCCACCTCTGCCTGAGTCTTCTTAATAGTGTGTATTACAGTCTTGGTTGCCTGGCCTTGGCCTGCCAAGCTCTGACCTTGGATGTCCCTTCAACTCTTGTTTGAAAAAGCATTTCCTGCTGTTGACAAGATCCCTGCATTTAGCCTACTCCCAACCGCTGAGACAGAGGAAGCCAGCTGGGCTCCCACACTCTCTGCAGAGAACCAACCCATCTTGGCTCTTCAAAGGTAACATGAGGCATTGTTAAGGAAAAGCTTGGAAACCTGAGTATTTTTTTCTTAATGTTTGTTTTTTGACATGGCATGCTTGTTATCTGCTTGTCAACCTCAGCACTCAGAAGGCTGAGAGGCAAGGGGACTGTGATTTCAAGTCCAGCTTCAGTGACATAACAAAGCCCTGTCTCAAAAAGTAAAACCAAATGCCGTTATTTAACTTAAGTATAACATCCTCACAGCAAGTGCAAAAATCATAACTATTCAGCAGCCATTAGCCACCACAGGGGCATAGCATAGACTTCTGACCACACAGCCACTCAGTGTAAGTTTGCTCACAGTCTTCCCCAAAGGCAACTACCATCTTGCTTTCTAGCACAGTTGGTTTTCACCTTAAATACAAATGTAAGCACTTAATATATATGACTTAATTTTTTAAATTATTATTGTGACAAATATATTTGACACAAAATTTGCCATTTCTCCATTTTGAGCACATGATTGAATGGTATTCATGTACTCACAACGAAAGTGAAACTGTTCCTGTCACGTAACACTCCTCCATTCTCTCTCCTTTAGCCTCTGATGACTCCCATTTTTCTTCTATGAATTTGGATCCTTTTAACTTCCCTGTATAAAGAAAAGCTTACATTTATGGTTTGGTGACTGCTTTGTTTCACTTAGTGTAATGTCCTCAAGGGTGTAGCATATATAAAAATTTTCTTTGCAAGACTAATATCCCTTTTGTTGATCTCTCAAATTTCACCGATCCATCTGTTAGCTCATACTTGGAGCGTCTCTAGTGCATACTGGGGCAACGCCACGCTTTAACTGTTCTGGTAATGGCACAATGTAAATGTGCTAGTATCTTCAAGACCCTGCTTTCAATTTTTTTTTCTTTTGGTAAAATACCCTTAAATAGAATTGCTACATCATATAGCAGTTCTGTTCTTAAATTTTAAAAACCAGACCCTTCCATATGGTCAAGTGATTTTGAATAGTGGTATCAAGACTGGTCAGCAGGGAGAGGATATGTCTTTCGAACTGATGGTGATGGGAAATAAGGTTTCCATCCACAAACATGGGGGAGTAGAAGCCTCATCTTACCAAAAGAACATTGACTCAAAAGAATCAGGGACTTGATAATATGAGACCTGAAAGCGGCCGAGAAGTATGGAAAACTCACGTTGTTGGATTCCACAGGGACAAAAACATAAAGCAACTCAAGAAAGACAAAGTGGACTTTATGAAAATTAAAAAGCCCTGTGCATGCATCGAAGATGCTGTCATCAGAGCCAATGCTCGGAACATGAGAACACACTGACAAACCACATATCTGACACTGGAATAGAGAGAAGGTCCGCAAGCAAGTAAAACAGCCCAGTTAAAAAAAAATGGGCATGAAAAGTTGGTTCTCCAAAGAAGACAGATGAGCAACGCAGGCAAAGATGCTCAACATTTCTGATTAGAGGTGCAGAAGAGAACCAAGGAGATGCCACAGCTCACCCGTTAGGAAGCCTCCAGTTAAAAAGTAAAAGTTAATAGCATGGAGTGGAGACGCTGGATCCTGTGCTCCCTGCAGTGGGAACGTAAGCTGCTTCAGCCTCTGTGGACATAGTACGTATTCTTGGGTCAGGATGATGCTGTCCCAATTGTGTTTGAGATTCATGAGTGTGATGTTATTTAACTTATATAGTTGCTGTATTGGATCATATGTGAAGCTGTTGAAAACTATTTACTGTGGGTTGCTCACAGTTCGGGGTCTGGAAAGATACTGACTACACACATGCATGTGGTAGTGCATGTGTGCACACGCGAGCATGCACACATTTTATTACAAACACGTAAGTGTAAGCCGGAATGTACTCATCTGCCAGCCTCGGCAATTATCAACACATAGGCCAATCTTACTTAATTTCTTTTCTGTACTCCATCTGCCTCTGATTGTTTTGAAGCAAATACATCACAAGCATTTATCATGAACTATTTCAATACATATCTCCAAGTGATAAGTGTTCCTTTTTTAAAAATCCACAAAATGATTTCACCAGGACAATAATGTAGCATTAGAATCAGATATACAGTCTCACGCTTAGGCTGGTGTGCACAAGTTCATCTTTTGCAGTTGTTTTCTTTAACTTGCAGCTTCACCCTCCTTCCGAGTCTTTGCAGGTTTTGTGTGAGAGAGTGGATCCTTTGTGTTAGAGTTTCCTGCATTGTTGGTTTTCTGCTTGGCCCCCAGGGTGTTATTGAAGTTGTCTCCTTGCTCTATCTTATATGTGTTGGTTAAATTTATTATTTTTAAATGTTTTTCGTGTGTGTGTGTGTGTGTGTGTGTGTGTGTGTGTGTGTGTGTGTCACAGTAGACATTCAGAAGTCAGAGGACAACTTACCAGAGTCATTTTCTTCCTTCCACTAGGCAGGTCCCAGATATCAAACTCGGACTGTGAGACTTGGAGGCAGGTGCTCTTTCTTAGCTGTGGAGCCATCTTACCGGCCTGAACTGGTAGATGTAAAGGCTTGCCATGAGTCAGGTTTCTTTCAAGGACGGTATTAATGTGCATCTAGCCTCTGTGTGATGTAAGCATTGCTACATGTAACTGCTGCATATGCCCCCTAACAATCACCATTCCCTCTCCTTTAATAGCTGGGGATACTTCTATGAGGAGATGCTCCCCTGAATCCACAGTGCAGTCACCCCAAGGCACAGGCAGTGCTGGAACGTGTCCTGTGGGTTTTCAAGATGTCAGTACAAGTCTCCTGTCTCCTCCGATGGTGAGCAGTGGAGGCTATTTTTATTGACACCACCATTTATGAACCATTATTTAAATCTTTGGCATATTCAAATTCATAGTCACAAGCACCAAACATGGCTTATTGATTTCAAGCTGAAGTTCTACACCCGTTGGTGGCTCGGTGCCTTCCTTCCCCCATCACTGTGGTCAAAGGCATTGTTTCTGTTGGTCCCTTACATGCCTTTCTAACAAGTGGGAGAGGTGTGTGAAGGAAACACCGCTTTCTCCTGCATCCTCTTCTGTTCCAAGATCCTCTTCTGATCCCCGAGAGAATATTCCAGAGAGAAGCACTGTCAGGAGCCCGGCATGGCGCCTTCCTGTCTTCTCCCTTGTCTGTCTGAAAGCCTATGCACATACAGACTTTCCCCTTCCCTATCTAAAACTAAGTTCATTTGTTTTTCCATTTTAAGATTAAATGTATATGTGAGTTTCTATTTTAAATCAAGAGAAATGCAAATAAAGAAGTAGACATGTTTTTGTACTTATGCGTTGCTCTGCTAAAGTAATTTTAGTATCATAGTCACTTCCACTCCTACCCCTAAGTCCTTCCCACCACTCATCCCACCCACCCCCAACTCATATCTTTTTTTCCTTTTCCTTTTTTTTTTTTTTTTTTAAATATTCTTCTACAGTTTGTGCTGCTCATTGACGCATGGGTGCTGTACTACTCATGATCTTGAATGACATGTCAGAGACCACAACCCTAAAGAAAATAGACTCTTGCTCTCCCAAAAGCTATTCCCCCATCAGTAGTGACTCCATTAGGGGAAGGGACTCTCAGACCCTCTAAATCCTGCTGTAATGCTAACTGACTTGATCTTGTGCAGGCAAGCATGGCTGTTGGGAGTTCTTGAGTGCAGGGTCTGTATTGTCCAGAAGACATCATTTGTGCCTCATCCCTTCTTCAACATCTGCAGACAGACAAATTAATCTGTGTGTGTGTGTGTGTGTGTGTGTGTGTGTGTGTGTGTGTATACGCGTGCACGCGCATGTATTTGCACGTGTGCATAGAGGTCTGAAATTAGTCTCTAGTGTCATTCTTCTGGTCACATCTACCCCAATTTCCATTTTTTTAAATTTTTTTTTGAGACAAAGACTCTTAACTGGTCTAAACTCCATCGATGAGGCTAGACTGGCTAGCCAGCATGCCTCAGGGAGCCACTGGGACAGTCTGCCTAGTTCACACATTTGTTCTCGATGAAATGACACATTGCCATGGTTTTTTTGAATTATACAATGTTAAACCTGTCTAAAAAGTAAGCTCCCTCCTTATTTCTTCCTGTGGTCCACAGAATGTGTGTAGACTATTGGACAGTTGAGATAAAGTCAGAGACTATTGTTTGCCTGGGTTTTACTGTTTCTTCCTGTGGGGGCTTCTATTTTCCCTTAGAGCCCACTACCACCACCCCGTCTTGGCACTCAAGCCCCAAGTTAATAATTTGTACTTTCTCCTCCACTTTCCCCGCATCCCGAGAAGTTCCAGAAAAACATGAAGACCTGCTCGCCTCTGTTTTTCACATCCATTTTACAGAGGTAAGATGTATCAGGCTCCTCACAGCTAGCTTTTCTCAAGGATACCTCACAGAAAACCTGTCAGTCACCATGGCTCCTGCTTAAGCCTTTAAGTACTGCACAGCACAGCACAGTCATGCCAAATTTGAGCCACCTACTGTCATAGCATGTGGCCACTACCGTTTTTTGTCACTACAGCCGCTCGTGGCAGAAGATCGCAACACTGAATATATATGCATTAGCTGGTATGTTTATGCTTCTTCAATTTGAAATTAATTTCCCTTCCAGAGATCTAAAAATATTTGTGATTTGATAAAAGTTATGTGACTTACTGTCAACTGAACATAAATTGTGTGGAAAAGCTGATTACCACAACCCCTGAACAGTGTTTTTGATGAAGTGGAGCCAATACAAAGAATTGATATGGACTAATAACTAACTCATGAATTATGCATGTGTTATTGTTGATGACAGCGTCAGAGGCCTGTCAGCAGAATAACCAAACATTTGCTGTATCGATTAGACCGGGACACCTTACTTTGCCTACATAAGAATCCATGCGTTACTGTGGATTAGCCATTGTTACGTTGAAGCCTGTCAAGGCACAGCAAAAGGACCATTTGCTAGGGACTTGTTTAATAGCTTCCGTTGTCAGATGCATGGTAAATGGACAAATGTCTCGGAGGAGTGTCCCAGATACAATCGTCTTCTGCTTGAATTTCATGCATTACAATTTCCGCAAGCCAGACAGTGTTCTGATTCCATTTACTCTGCAAACATTCCTCGTCACGAGAGCACTAAGATGACACAGGCTTCTACAGAGGTTCTGGTTAATATGACCAGTATATTGAAGAAGTGTTTGGTTCGGTGGAGAGCACAGACAGACGAATGGGGAAATAATTCAAACAATGTAAGCATTGGGTACAAATACAGTGGATGAGCGCTGCAGTCTGGGGAGGCTCAGCCACCTTCATGGAAGGGAAGATGACACGCTGGCAGGAGAGTTGACACTTGATCCCAATCTAACAATATACATGTGTACAATGCATAATTATACAGAGCATATTAATACCATAGTTCATAAAATATAATCAATAGAACATGCAGTTGTACGACTATACTTAAATGTGCAATGCCTTCGATGTAATGTATATATGTAAAATATGTAAAATCAGAATAAAGCATAATTTGAAACATGTAAAACAAAAGCATCTACTCCCAGATTCTCTTACTAAAATGATTTATCTGTATTTTTTATCTTGTGTGCATTGGTCTTATGCTTGCACATTTATCTGTGTGATGCCCAATCCCCTGGAACTGGACTCACACTTGTGAGCTGCCACGTGGTTGCTGGGAATTGAATTCAGGTTCTCTGGAAGAGCAGCCAGTGCTCTTAACCGTTTAAGCCATCTCTCTAGCCCCCATCCTCAGATTCTTATCTGTCCATGGGACCTTTGCAAAAGCGTAGGAAAGGTTGCAGGAGGGGAGGGGGAGAGATTAGCTATGTTTTCAGTCATGTTGGCTGAGAAAGGGAGCAAACCAAGCATCATGGAAGAGAAACAAAGGCCCAGTAGCTTAAGGCTCCTCGGAAGTGGACATGTTGGTTTCTGTAAAGCCCAGGCATGTCAAGAGGGGAGCCCAGTGTCTAAGCTAACAACATACAAATAATGATGGAGCAACCAGCTTGGGTATTTGCTTTAGTTTGTTAGCTTAGTTGAGAGATGAGTCACTCAGGACCACAGCATTAGGCTGTGGTGACCTGTTATCACATCAGCTCTCTCCTTTGCCAGGGAAAACTCAACCTGACCACCCCAATGCAAGATTCCAGGATGCTGCCAGCTCACGTAGGGAAGCAAGTTTGCCTAAGGGTGTTTTCCTGACCCTGCTATGTCAGTCTAGAAAATTCCCTGAAGTTGTCGTTTTTTGCCCACAGTGCTCTCACACCCCCGCTGTCCATGACCTCACCTGCAAGATGGTATCTATGATTGCCAGGAAGGAACCTACTGCTGGCAATGCCAGCTAGCCACAGGGAAGCCAAGAGGTTTCTGACCAGTTCTTCTGAGGCAATGCCTTCTTCCAGCCACTATCTTAGAACGAATCATACTCCTCTAAGCGTCCAAAAGGAACCAGCTTTGAAAGTCAACAGGCCTATCTCCTCTATCTACAGGCCACTGGGATTGTCCAGCTCTGAGGAAAATGATGGAACATAACCTCATGGAGCTGGGGAGATGTCTCAGGAAAAGTGCTTACTCTGCAAGCATGAGGCCCTGCATTTGGATCCATAGCATTCAAGCGTAAGGCCCAGCATAACAATGTGTGCCTGTAATCCCAGCACTAGGGATGTGGAGACAGGAAGAACCCTGAGGTTTGCTGTACAACCAGTCTGGCAAGCTCCAGCTTTGGAGAGAGACCCTGCCTAAAAAATTAAGACAGAGAACAATAGATGAGACCCCCATGTTGACTCCGGCCTCCATGCATGAACATACACAGACATACATTTCACAACACGCACAAAATACACACACACACACACACACACACACACACACACACAGGTTTAATAGAGGATCAAAATTGAACAAATGATAATGGAAACTCTAGGCTTGCCGGGCAGTGGTGGCGCATGCCTTTACTCCCAGTTCTTGGGAGGCAGAGGCAGGCGGATTTTTGAGTTTGAGGCCAGCCTGGTCTACAGAGTGAGTTCCAGGATAGCCAGAACTACACAGAGAAACCCTGTTTCGAACAAACAAACAAACAAACAAACAAACAAACAAACAGAAACTCTAGGCTTTCCCTCAGCTGTGATGAAGAATCTTCTACATTCTGGCTTGAATTACTTTCCTCTGCTTTTAGGAGCAAACGACATTGAACAACTTGAAAGCAAATGAACAGGAGCCACATGGGGTAGAGATGAAAGTGACTCCCAAGGGCTAGGAATGGTGGGCATCCAAGTTCACGCCAGTCATGAACTCATACCATGTTCTATCTCAAGTCATGATGCGTCCTTGAGTCTGTCTCCTTGAGGTTGGTGACACAGTCTCACACTAAATGGCCACTTTATGGCGAGTCTCACACATTGGACCAGAAGTACCTCTAGAGCTCAGGTGTAAGTTGTTCACTTTTATAGCCACAGGACCAAGTGTGCATTGATTCACACGAATAAACCTGGAGGCTCCTTCCACAGCTGAGTGACAGGGATTTCTCACTATCACAGTCCCGAGTCAGTACATGCCATAAACAACGTGGTGAAAGGCATATCTCCCTATAGAGACTGAGACCCTGGCGCTAGATATGCTAGGATTGTTGCATGCCACTTCCATCCTGGAACTGGATGAAGCCTCTATGTGACAATGTAGGCTTACCTTTCCCTCACACCATCCTACTTTCTCTCCCCTCTAAACTTGTTTGTTGGGAGCTGACTCCTAGTTGAAAGCGGCTATTATCTTTGCAGCCATCTTGGACCATATATTTGCAGGTTGATACTTTTCCACCCTGACAAGAGACTTGTTTTTCTAGCATGGTAATTTTGCAAGCAGCCCACAACAGCTGAGCACATTCTGATAAACATCTTGGTTTTCTCAGACATATCCTGGACTGACGGTTTAATGCCCCCAGCTGCAAGGCACTCATGGTAAAGTGTCTCCAGCTGCACTCCCCTGCTTGTGCTTATATACACACAATTGCATTTCAATAAATGAGACTTGATCAGACACCCTGTCTTGTCTCCATTCTTTGTATCTCTTGCCCCTCCATCCCCACTCTCTCCCTTGCAGACCCCATTGACTGACCCAAGGGCCGGGTTACTTGTTAATCTGGAGAGTCCGTTCTCAGTGAGTTCCCATCTTAAATTATTCTTATTGGAGACCATCTCGTGGCAATTGCTGCCCGGAGCAATACACAGAAGGGTGTTGTCATTCAAACAACTACAACCACTGGAACATGTATGCCATAAAACTGTCTGCAGAGGTAAATTAGGATGGTACCTCAAGGGAGCCACAGATAAGGCTGAGAGTTGCGTCCAAAAAAAGTAATGAAGAGACCATGGATTTGGCTGTTGTTGGAGAGAAACGGCTGCTTTAGAAAAGGAAAAATGTTTAGTAGCAAAATATAGTTAAAATTTAGTTTAGAGGCTAAATATAAAAGTCAGATGGTCTCTTGCCAACAGGTCAGAACTTCTTACTCTACAAATATAATTATTACATATCAATAAAGTTTTAAGAAAGAAATGAGAAGGGGGAGAGAGAAAGAAAGGGAAAGAGGAAAAGGGAAGAAGGAAGAAAAGGAAAGAAAAAAGAAAAATGGAAGGAAGGAAGGAAGGAAGGAAAGAAAGAAAGAAAAAAGAAAGAAAGAAAGGGAGAAAGAAAGAAAAAAAGGAAGAGAGAAAGAAAGAATTCGTTTTGTAACCAGAGCTGACAATAAGGATCAAGACTTAGCTCCAAGGAGTAGATGTCTTCGAAGAAGTGTAAACTCCTTTCTCAGGGACACATGAGGCTAGTAAATCAAGTGAATAATGTTTGAGAAGCTGATGCGGTGCCTAAGCTGTCATTGCTATCTATAACACAGTCTTCCAGTAGGTTGGAGCTCATGAGAACAGGCAATAAACTGTCTGGCTCACTGCGGGGCTACTGAGTGCACAAGCAAATCTAGTAACTGTCATAGCATCCACATGTGCTATCTGAACAGCATATATATATATATATATATATGTATATATATATATATATATATATACACACATACATACATATATGGTGTGTGTGTGTGTGTGTGTGTGTGTGTGTGCGCGCGTGCGTGCGTGTGCACGCGCACACACACACACACGCACATGCTCACATAGCATCTACATGCTCACATAGAATCTACACCGGTTCCTGATTTGGGTATGGTGCAGTAAGAAATGTAAGTAGGATCTTCAGAAAAGTCTGCTCTTCACAGCCAACAAGAATTGTCAAAAAGGGGGGGCACAGGAACCACCAGGAGAACCGGATCCTCTAAATCAACTGAGCAAAGCCCTTATGAACTCAGAGATGGAAGCAGCATGCACAGGGCGTGCATGGGTTTGCATCATGTCCTCTGTGTATATGTTATGGCTTTCAGGTGAGTGTTTTTATGGAACTCCCGAGTGTGTGAACGAGTGGATTTGGGTTCTTGTGCCTGCTCTCGGGCTCTTCTTCCTTCTGTTGGGTTGTCCTGTCCAATTTTGATGTGATGGATTATTTTTGTTTTATATTTTATTTTGCTATGTCTTGTTATCCTTAGAAGCCTGTTCTCTAATAAAAGAAAGGGACTGGAGCTGGATGGGAGGAGAAGGGGAGAGGGACTGGGAGGAGTAGAAGGGAGAGAAACGGTGATCAAGATACATTCTATGATAAAAGAGTCTATTTTCAATAAAAGGAGGTGAGGAGAAGAATGTTCAAAAATTATCTCACCTCTGCTGGTCCACAGAGACAAGTCAGCTTTGAAGACCATCTGGGTCATCTCCATTTAAGACCCTTGCCTGAACCCCACAAGATGGGTCAGTAATTAGGAACATATACTGCTCTTATAGAGGACCTCGGTTAAGCTTGTCACAGCACAGAACACACTTCAAAAGGGAGTCACAGTGACACAAGCTGTGTGTAGACATGGCCATCTACTAGCTGCTTGGCCCTGGGCATATTCAATCTTACATCTTCATCCTTTTAAAAAGAAGAGTCCTTTTTAATTATATGCATGTGAGAAGGGTATGTGCACATGAATACAGGAACCCTCAGAGGCCAGAGGAATCAGATCCCCTGGAGCTGGAGTTACAGGTGGTTGTGGGCTGCCCAGAGTGGGTGCTGAGAGATGAACTCAGGTCCTCTGTGGAAGTACTATATCTTTCTAATCACTGACCCATCTTCTGGGGCAGTGGACCATGCCACCAGACAGAAGAACTGGCAAGACTGTAGCACGTTCAGACCACCCCCCACCCCCACACAATGAATCTCATAATTGAGATTGGCAGGAGTTTGGACCAGCTTCTGACTAGGTTCCTGTCCTGGAGCATGTGACCACGACACCCTACCAGGAGAACCATGACAATTAGTCACGTAGGGACAACACCTGAAGTCCTTCCCCATGTAAATAAAGCATCCCTAACATCTCAGACTGAGCCAATGGAACACATCTCCCACCCCCCAAATGTTTATAAGGTCCTTGTCCACAAGGAAAAAAGTATACAAATTTTTTTTTTTTTTTTACCAAAGACCATCTGAGGGTGCCTGTCTCATTGGGTTGAAACACTCGGGGAAGAGTTATCTCTCCTGAAGCTTTCATGGCTGAATCTCAACCCCACTAACAAAGCCAAATAAAACCCCTTGATCACAGTCACTTCCTGCTCCATGGCTCCAGCTCCGAGCTGCCCACTGTTTCTTGTCGACTGCCACCAACTCTGGGGCAGCAGTAGCCGTGGAAGAGGTCCAGCAGCCTGCCCTGCTCTGGCTTCTCCTCAGAGAACTGTAATACTTTGGTCGCTCTGACCTGCCATACCTTTCGTTTCAGACAGCCAGGCTAAGGATCTCTCGCTGGCTGTGCCCTGCATGCACACTGGCCCCATCTAATCAGCTTCTTATATTTTCTTAATTTTAAATATAAATTTATATATACATTCTTACATTAATTTATGTATTCTGCCTCCAAAAACAGCTTCTAAAGAACCATAGTTAATTTATATATATTCAATAATATATGTTGATAAATATAGAAATTTATTATATATAAAATATAAATATGTACTTATATATAAATTGCAGATATAAAATTACAAATTTTACATATTAAAATATATTAAAATGTGTAAATGTAAAAAATATATAAATTTATGTGTAAAAATTTGTAAGAATGTAAAATAATAATAAATGAAAATGTAAAATATATATTTATATTATATATAAAATGTAAAAATAATTAAGGATTGAGGTAAGGAGCTGATTAGATAGGCCTGTAGTATATGCATGTACATGTGCACATGTGTGGGGGTGGTATGTACATGTTTGAGTAGGGGTACACATGCATGTATATATATATGCATGTATGTATGGAGTTCAGTCAAGTGTCTTATTCAGTTGCTCCCTGCATTATTCATTTGAGGTCAGGTCTCTTATTGATCCTGGGGCTCACGGATTCAGTTAGGGTGTCTGACTAGAGAGCTCCAGGAACCTGTCCATCTTTGCCTATGTTCTGATTTTATGTGGGTTCTAGGGATCCAAGCTTAGGTCCTCGGGCTTACACAGCCAACAACTGCTTGGTCCAAGGGAACTGCCAGGTCCGGCATAGTTTCCATTCCTAGAGCAGCGCCAGCAGCTGAAGCAGAGCCAGCAGGACGTGGGACTGCTCCATTGCTGAAGGTGGCTGTAGATGTAAGGCTTGTTTTTATAATAATGTATATACTTTATGTTCCTCCTTCATGGACCGTTCTCCTGGTCAAGGTTAATGATTCCACGATAATAGGAAACAGCATAATTCCAGGAAGCAAGAATGTGTCTGGTGGTCCTCAGGAAAATGGAAGCACTGTGACCTTCAAAACAGCCCTCAAGGCTATCGGAAAGAACTCTGAAAATGGGAATTCAAGAATATGTAAATTAATGTAAGGACTGTTCTTTATAGGAATTTTCAACTACACAAAATATTAGGATGCAGTATGAATTGCATGAGGGGCTTCACAGACCTGAAAGAACAGAAGCCCCTGAACTAATGAGCCAGCTTTGTCAGAAAGATATCAAGAAAGGAGATAAAGAGATTTAGAAAGTGGTGATCTCAGAGCAAGATCCTACTCAGCTAAACTTATTGTTTGTGTTTGCAATTGAACAACGACTAGTTTGGACTTTTAGTTTGGAATGAACTATAATCCAGAAATGATGGGCACACCCGTGATTCAGATCTTGAGGCTGAAAGACATAAACTTTTGATCCAGATCTTGTTGGAATAGTGGCCATGATAAGCTTAGGTCCAGGCATAGTGGTATACCTCTAATCCCAGGAGACAAAGGCAAACATATTTCTGAGCTCAAGTCCAGCCTGGGACAGAGCAAGTTCTAGGCACAGAAAAGCTTAGGTCCCAGGCATGGTGGTACACACCTTTAATCCCAGCATTCAGAAAACAGAGCCATGCAGATCTCTGAGCTCAAGGTCTGTCTACAGAGCAAGTTCCAGGACAGCCAAACTTATTCAGTGAAGGTGTTGGAAAACAGAAAGCTGGTGATAATGTCATAGAACAAGGGGCCCATGTTCCAGCTCCAGCAAGAAGCGGAACTCAGCAGCTGTAGCCATGTGTCTCTGTCTTCAGAACCAAGAGCCTAAGGTCATAAAATGCTGATTCGTGGGATAATCAAAAGGGACCCTGGAGTAAATGATTGAATTGATGTGCAATTTCTACGGAAGTAGCTTACGCAAAATAAAACACAGGCTTTGGTCTGCAAGAGAGGGCTATCTCAAGCAGAGAGCTATCTCGAGCAGAACATAGAGCTGTCAGCTTGCATCCATCACTGACAAATTGCAAGCCAAGACATTCACTTAGGGCAGTGGTTCTCAACCTTCTTAATGCCGAGAAACACTAATATAGTTCCTCATGTTATGATGACCCCTGTTGAGGTCTGCTCCACCCCTACTCCCCCACTCTCACCCCACTCCCACTCTCCTACTCCCACAGCATAGCTGTGGCCATTTTGTTCCATACCTACCAGTTATTTCATAGTGTTGCTGTAATATACCCGTCAGTCATTGACACAGAAAAAGAACTTGACTCAGAGCAGGGTCATGCTGGCCACATACCCTTTGTGTTCTGTATGAGATTTGTTAATCTTAAGAAATGCCACAAATTTTTACATCAGACCCATCAAGTTAAAGGTCGATATGAACTGTTATGTCTAAAAATGGCTCGAGACAGACCTGACCACTGGGCGACACTTCCTGCACCTGCATATGAGCTCGTTGTGTTTTTGTTTTTCCCCTTTATAAGCCTGCCCTGAGAAATGTTTGTGGTTGTAGCTCAGATAATTCTGAGCTACATTCCTGATTCGCTCAGCATTAGGGTGTACGTTCAATAAACCATCCCTGTCTGACTGAGATTGGTGTGCCTGTGGTCTGGGCAGCGACTCTCAGACCCCAACAACCCCCAACCATAAAATTCCTTTTTTTTGCTACTTCATAATTGTAACTTTGCCGCTGCTATAAATCATAATGTAAATATCTGATAGGTGACTCCCAGAGGGTTGTGACCCACAGATTAAGAACCATTGGGTTGGTCCATTGTTTTAAAACGCTCATAGCTTTATGCTTTCACCAGGAAGTTGTGTTTGTGGGAACCATGATTAGTAAAGAGAAACACAGGTACAGAGCCCAGAGGTACCAGGACCTCGTGAAGTCTGTCTCCGTCTAACTGCTTCCTAGGCAAATGGTTTTTGGCTAATTATTTACCCTCTAGGGATAGATTCTTCAGTTTTTGTATGAAAACTTGCTTAAAACTAGGTTTTGTTTTATGGGAATGTACTTTGTACAAGCACATGGAATATCCAAATATTGTAATACACACAGTTTAACATTTATTGAATGCTTAGTGTATTCTAGATATGATTTTAAGTGTGTTAATTCTTTACATCTCACAATAACCCTACAAGGCAAGAATTTACTGATAGTTTTAATTTTAATTTCAATAATTCTTTATACAGATGGGGAAACCGAGGAACTTGTAAGTCCGTGAACTTGACAGAGAGTATATACACAGTGAATGTCAGAGGTAGGTTTCAAACCCAGATATTCTGGTAACAGGAGTCTGTATTGTATTTGGTGTAGTTTTGTCTGCTAAAGTTAGGCAGGACCCAAAGTCTGGTTCCTCCTCCTACGCCTTTGATTCCCTCCCTGCCATCATGAGCTTCAGGGCTTTGAGTTATCTATTCATATCCCCAGGAGACTGTTTTATTCAGAATAGTATATAACCCTCAACAGGTGTTCAGCCAACTCTGCCTGGGGGAATTAAAAATGTTTCCAGTGAGTCATAAGCTAAATGAAATAAATAGAACCATACAGAAACTGGAGCAAACTGGGGTACTTGGACCTATTCAAGTGCAACAGTCAGTCCCCAACTCTACGAGAATTGCTAGTAAGAAGCAGGACCCTGTAGTGTGAACAGACTTTGCTCTATTACTCAAGACGACTCAAGTGACATATCTTAAGTTTTAAACAGCAACTTAAAGCATAACAGTACTCCTCAAGCCAAAGGACACATCATGTCAGCTATAGTTCATGGGCCACCATTTTATAGCCTCTGACCTGAGCCACAATTAAAAAGGTGGTCCTCCCAAGCATAGAGAATTGAAGATCATTGGGAAAGTGACCTCATTCTCCTAAATATTGTCCCAGCGTGGCCTCAGTTTCTACTATTTTAAATTTATTCTCCAAGGTAAGATTGAATTCTCTGTGTTCATTAAGATGGAAAGGTCCACAAACCTTGGGAATAAACATTTTTCAATTCCCCCCCTATTTCCCGCCACGGAAGCAATCTGGGGTCCTCAGAGGAAGCCACCGACAATGGGCCGTTGATCAGTGATGACCCTGACTTAGAGGGGAAAGTCTGGAGTTGAATCTGATCCTGGGACACCTGGCCAGAGGAAATAACAAGGCCAGAACTGAGCTGGTCTCTGAGATTCTTTAAGGTCTCACCAAATATAACAAAACTACCAATCATATTAGAGGTTACTTAGCCCTTCTGGAAATTTTCCCTATTCCTGCATAAAAGGGGGCCTGTCAGTCCCATAGGTTGTTGCCATTTTGATGAATGTTGACCCTTGCATGCTCTTTCTGCAAAATAAGTGCTTTTTGCCTTTGCATACTATTTGAGTCTTCTTTTATTGATTCTTCAACCCTAACAAAGACAATATGACAGAGAAAACTAACCTCCTAAAATCCACCCCCATGCTATGAAGAAAAAAAAAAAAAAAGAGAGATCAGACATTCAAAACCTCCAGCTAAGAGGCACAGTGAGAGTGTCTGAGTAGGTGGGAGTAAGGCATAGGATCATTCCGCCATTGGCTCTGGTGCCCCAGACTGGCCTCAGCAACCTTTTCTCCCAGGCCTAATAGGGAGGAAGCAATGCTGGGAGCTGACAGCAGAAAACTGGAGGTCTCTCAGCCTCTTGATATGTCAACCATGGGAGGGAGAGATATGTGCGTGGTAGAACAGAGCCTGCAGAAGTGAAGAAGAAGGTCAGGACTGAGGAGGGAGTGAGAGCAGTGGTCTGCCATTAGACTCGAAGACTTGTAGGGCGGGACAGGATGCCATAATACAGGCCTAGCCCTTTGTCAAAGGCACAGACCTACAGTCTACTAGATGAGGGGGCTTCAAAATAACACCAAGAGGTTGTTACCATAGAAGAAATGGACACTGAGCATTAAAATACTGTCCCAGATTTGATCTCAGGGAGATGTAACTAGCCAATCAGGCTCCCTGAATTTTAGCTAAGAGAGTGTCTTATTTAGGGTTTTTACTGCTGTGAACAGACACCATGATGAAGGCAAGTCTTATAAGGACAACACTTAATTGGGGCTGGCTTACAGGTTCAGAGGTTTGGTCCATTATTCTCAAGGCAGTAGTGTGCCCTTCCCCAAGCCTGCCAGCCTGCCAGCCTGAGCAGGCCCGAATGCTGTTTACCACAGGAGACCAAACAATAGGACATGGGATGCACTGCATTGTGGGTCTTGGTGCCCTGCAGTCTACTACAGGAGCTAAGAAGAATGGACCGCCTGTTGAGCTTGACTTGACACCTTGACACCTGCTATCTCCTTGCTCAGCCCCTGGGCTGAACCGAGAAGAGACTCTGGTGGTGGGGCTTACCCTTTATATGTGAAAGCAAAATATTAAACTTTGGTCCTTGACCAGAGAACTTTGTCTTGGCCTCATCTCCTCTCACCCTCCATTCCCCTTTCATTCCCAGTCTTCCTCTCAGGTGAACCTGGTACCCGTAGCCGCTGGCAGCTACACAGTAGTATGGCAGCATCCAGGCAGGCATGGTGCAGGAGGAGCTGAGAGTTCTACATCTTCATCTGAAGGCTGCTAGCAGAATACTAGCTTCCACACAGCTAGGACAAGGATCTTGAAGCCCACCCCCACAGTGACACACTTCCTCTGATAAGGCTACACCTCCAAATAGTGCCACTCCCAGGGCCAAGCATATTCAAACTACCACGAAGACCCTTAATCCAATGACAAACAAAACAATTTAGATTTTTTTCTGCCTGCAATGCCTGTCTCATTAGTTCTATCCCTGCTCTGAGATCCAGACCCTGCCAGTGGCTCCTGCAGGGCCATCCAACTCTAGTTCCACGCTAACCCCAATCTCTCAGGCATGACTATGGAATGTCTGCCACTGACTGCACTCCCTCATTCCCACAAAGTGCATCTCCCAAAGCTGTTACTGCTGTCAATCCCATGCAACGAGCATTATGCAGGCCATGGACAAATTAGGAGGGGAAAAAAAAAGATAAGAAAAGGTCCTGACAGTGCTTGGTCCAAGACTATTGCTTAGATATTTCACTGTGGCATTTATAAGACCCTCAGTGATTTGGGACCAAGCTCTCTGTTTTCACTTTTACTAGAATCTGTCTTTTCACCATAGTCTGACTATGGTAAGCAGGGGAGGAAAGAGTTTGTTTGGCTCATAGGTCATAGTCTGTCATCAAGGGAAGGCAAGGCAGGAACTCAAGGCAGGAACTGGAGGCAGAAACTAGAGTATAGAGGAATGTTGTTTACTGGCTTTTCTGGTTGGCCAGGCCTGCTTTCTTTCTTTCTTTTCTTTCTTTCTTTTTTTTTTTTTTAATACCAACCAGGCCCACCTTCTGAGGAGTGGCACCACCTACAGGGGGCTGGGCCCTCCCACTTCAATCCGTAATCAAAAAAATATCTCACAGACATGTCCACAGCCCAGTCTAATGAAGGCTATTTCTCAATCAATGTTCCTTCTTCCTTGGTGACTCTAGTTTGTATCAAGTTGAGAAAAACAAATCAGCTCACTTTCCTTCCTTCTTCCCTGTGGTTGAAATACCACTTATCTCAGAGCCCTTTGTCTTCTCTTGCTGTTGGTTTTCAGCATCACCTCCCTCTTGTCAATCATCCAGGAAGGAGCCTTTGGTCTTAGGAGCCTTTGGTCTTAGCGCATCTCTTTGGTCTTAATGGAAAACCCCAGTGCTGGCTGAATGCTTGCATTCCACACCCTGAAATTCACCGCCTGAAATCTCCACCCTCAAGAAGAAGGCCATAGGAGATTGTGCCCTGAGAGCTGGTTCAGCCACAGAGGCACTGAGAAGACACCCATCCCAACTGCCCTGTTGATGACACAGTGAAAAGGTATTAATTATGAACCAGAAAGCAGATCCTCCTCAGATACTGGATCTATTGGCGTCTGGATCTTCAACTTCCCGGACTCCAGATGGTGAACAGAAGTTTCTGCTGTGTCCGACTAAGCTTCTTGATTGCCAGTATTGTGTCAGAGCAGCACTGCTATACTAAGGGGGTGACTCTGAGTCCCCAAGAGAAGCCACACTCTCTAAGTACTTCCACTTAGCCACCTTCTGATAGGGAACTCTGCTTATCTGTTCCACACTGTGTCCTGTGATTTTGGCTTCTTACAGAGTGCTATAAGACATTGTGGAACCAAAAAGAAAGGTCAACCTTGATTCTGGCTGCTTGTGTTGGGTGTGTTTTCGTCCTCCATGTTTCGTCCCTTATTCTGTCCCTTCTTCCAAATCTACCCCGTTTTGCTTCTGGGTAGTTCAATGAACCCCAGACCTCCTTCCCATGCTTCTTGTTTCATGATTTAAGTCTAGGAGGGAAGTTCTGCAGCCACTGGGCTTTGCAGGTCAATTTAATTCTCCTGACTAGCGTCCATTTTTCTGACTATGAAGATTCAGAAGTGCAGACAACTTTCTCAGAGCAGAAATTCTCTGAGCCCTACACTTCCATCAGCTCTTGTCCTTCACCGTGATTATACTAAGCTATACAATGTCTAAGAGATCTGGAGACAGGGAAAGCAAGTCAAACAGCTGAATACTCTTCAGAAGGAGCTAATCATGCCAAAGACCATCTTTGACACCACAGGGTAAATGGAGACAGGCAGCCAATGCCCCCTCCCAGATGACAGGGGCAGGCAATTTACAGGGTCAGCACTAATGATGAAATAAAACTTAATTGTCTGGGGCTGGCAAGAATGTCCAGCAAGAATCTCAGAACTCTTTTAACTCTTACGTAGCCAGCAATAAAGAAAAGGACAGAGAGAAGGTCATGCATGCATACACACACACACACACACACACACACAAACACACACACACAAACACACAGAGGTTAGGCTTGACTACCCATTTCACCAATTTCACAAGTGCACATGCATACTCATATCCATATACCTACATATGTATGTATGTACATACATATAGACAGATGGACATATTTGGTTGATGGAGCAGAGCCCCAGTAGTCATTCTTTTTCTCTCAGCCTTTTTGATATCTTCTTAGACAAAAGTTCTTTATAAAATTATCTCACAGATAAAATGTTATACGAAAAGGGAGTTACAGAAGGATGTCGATAGTAAGTTCAATGTTTCATTCTATAAGCTCATTATAAGTTCACAGCAACAGTTTCACATGTCTTTGTTTTATCATAATGCACACCTGTGGCTACATACATCCTTGGAACTGACCTAGAATGAATGTTTTTCTTTAATTACAAGTCTATCCCAAGCCTATTTCTTTTTCTTTAATTTATGAAAGCTCATTGTTTTCTTTATCATGCAACATTTACATACTATTTTATGAGGAGTGGGCATATTCTATTCTTGATTTTAACTTTATTACATGTTTCTAGCAAAACAAGTGAAACCATCTCCTTAAACTTTATTCCTAAAATTATTTGAATCAAATCAGGGTTTCTACAAAGTCATTGATTCATCTAAACAGCATTAATTCATGGAAGTTTATGTTGATCTGTAGGAAATTTGCATGATATGGTGGGCTATCACCCAGGAAGTAATCACACCAGTCTATAGGCAGTGAGGGTCCCCTGGTGCCCACTCACACCAAGACAAATAAATGAGGAGAATAGCAATGACATCATGAGAAAGCACATCAGTAGCAAGAAGCTATCCTGGGATGAAGTCTCTGGGGCCAAGCCTCACACCAGAATGCATCTGCAGCTGAAGAAGATGGTGGGCCATCTCCAGGGAGCACTTGCCCACTGTAGTTCTTCCTGCATGGCACCTGCCATGATCAGCTTTTGGGTAGATGAGAAATACCTGCAATTTATAGTAATTCTTCTCCCTGAGACATCTCATCAAGATGACCATTGAGATTTGCTCACTATGGAACCTTCTAATTCATCAGATCCACGTTCATTACACCCACATATGCTTTATATCTCTTCATATCAGTGTTTAACACTAAGGGTGAAAACTGGTGGATACAGGTTTAGATGTACAGTTAAGTAGCAGAACACTTACCTAGCCTGCATGAGATGCTAGACTTGATCCTTAAAACTCCAAAATAAGCAAGCAATCCAGCAAACAAACAATAGTAATAAAAAGAGAATCCATGAGCTTACAGAAGAATGCATCAAATTTCCATCTTCATAGACCTCCTAGCTAGCATGGAACCTGAGCGAGTTTAAATCTCACTCAGAAGCAAGGGCCTATTAGAGGGGGAGCAAAGTTGCCCTGGAAGCACAAGCAGAAGACAGAAAGTTCTCAAAATTCATATCAAGGATGACATCACAAGACAGGAGGCTGAAAGGACAGTAGGAAAGGGATAGAGCAAAGAGAGGATGAGGTGCAAGAGACAAGACTTTGGAGCCAGCTGCCTGGATTATTTAATTAATGTCCTCTTCCACTACCCAGGACCTTCATTCATTTCCCCCGCTGTTTCTCCATCTGAGAAAGGAAATGAGTTATTCTGTGTAAAGTTCTAGATTGGCAACCTGACAACAGAATAAGCATTCAGTAGGTGACTGATAAACTACAGTGCACAAGTATAGGCTGCACAGGTAGAGAAAGAAGGCAGTGTACCCACGAGGCTGTGGCTCAGAACTAGAGATGGACATGACAACTAGAGACCAGTGCAAAGGCTACATGGCTAGAGAGTATCATGTACACACAGGAAGGGACCAGAGGCAGAAATGGGCAGAGGCAGGACTGAATGGAGGTAAATCAAGGCTACTGTGGAGAAGCCACTACATCACCTATTGTGTAACTATTTCCTTCCAATTGCAACACACTCTCGAGGAGAGAGGCTCCTTCTGACTCAGGAGATAAACAAAATTCACAAGTCTCAGAAAGTTACTAAAACTTAGAAGATTCACAGAGCCCCTCTCCACCGTTCTGCAAGCAGTAATAACTGCTGAAGAGAAGTGACTCAGCCTACAGAGTCACCAGCATGTTGTTCAGAAAGCTCCCAGGATGCAGCTATTAGAAGTCTTCACTAATGCTGGGGTGGGCTTTAAAGTGATGCAGCTGCCTTTGACTCAACCATGCATCTGGAAATAACTCCTCAGCTATAGCCTAATCCCAATAAACTCACTGGTTCACCAAGCCAGAATTGGGAGAAATTGTCTATTTAGTCTGCTGTTCAGATCCTGCCTGGGGTGTATATAACTATTTGTGCCTCATTAGGAAAAGTCACGTCACCTGAAGGTACAACGCTACATAAGAAAAGAAACTGTACTGTGGTTCTCCTCAGGCTCTAACCTCAACTTGGAGCCAGCTCAGCAGTGACAGGACATAGTGGATTTTTGTCCCTGCATGAGGTCACAGGCAGGGATGGACCACAGGAGCCAATGCTGAGTGTTTCTGGAGAGAAAAGCTCAGAGAAAAATATTTTAACTTGAGTTTTTCCAGTATGTTCAGAGGGATGATGGTCTTGTGCTATGGTGTAGCCTGCACACTCTATAGCAGCATAGAAAAGGTTGGGCATCTGGACAGGTCTTCCAAGTCAAGCATTCTAAGTATAGGTTGGCCCTTTCTGGATATCCCTGGATGAGTGACTTAAGATTTCTGAACCCCCAACTTCTCCTTGCTAACAATGTGGACAGCTGCAACTGCCTTTTCTGGGAGATTAATAAGACAAAACCCTATCAGTACAGAAGTGGCTGTGACTAGGATAAGTAATAATATCACAGGTAAATATTACCACAGATCCTCCCACCATCCGCCATTCCCCCAGGCATGATTAATCATCTCTGAAAACATCTGTACATACTCTGCTCGGCTTGCCTCTCTCCCAAAAGACCACAATGAATTTTCTCTGAACTTCTGAGTGTTCTCATTTGTAAACCATTCTGTGGTTTTAACTAACTCCAGGTTGTAAGGCCAGGAGCACCCCAGAGCCACAAACTCACAGAGCAGGTAAGAAACAGGTTCACCTAGCCCCAGACACCTAACAGGATGCTGAGGGCCTCTGGGACAGGCCAGCTTTCATGCCATAATTGTAGGTGTGGAAGTTCCTTTTTAATATTTGGAAAACATCCTTTAAATTTTGCATAAACGGGAAAGTGAGATGGCTCAGCAGGAAAGAGCCCTGCCAAGCAAGTCTGACAGCCTGAGGCTGTTTCTGTTTCATGGAACGACAAAGGTGGAAGGAGGCAACCAACTTCAAGCTGTCCTCTGATACACACACACACATACACACACATACACACACACACATACACACACACACATACACACATGGGCACACACACAGAGACACACATATACACACATATACACACATACACACACACACACACATACACACACACACACACACACACACACACATACACACACTCATGCACTTGCCCCGACCTCATCCCATATCATGTACACACACAATAATAAGTAAAATATTTTAATTGAATAAACACTCTGTGTACATCATAAAAACATTAAAAAATACATCCAAATGTTGGAAAAATACAAGTCAAGTAGAAATCCGTGGTTAAGCTGTGCAATATTCTTAACAATTAATGTACATAAATTTTGCTAATCTGTCATATAGCCCTGAGGATTTCTTTTCTCTATATGAATCTCTACATTACTTACAAAAGTGGAATCTTACTGGTTCTTGTTTTATTTATTTATTTATTTATTTATGCTTAAAATTAACCAGAATGAGAACATGTAGGTCACAGGTGTTGACAAATGTTTTAAACGAGGGATTTTTTGATCCCCATTTTAATATATTTCTCAGTTTAAGAAGCAGAATAAGCATCTCTGTGTGTTTCATATCCCATCACCCTTCTGGGCAGTTGGCTGGTGCTTCACCGTATACCAAAGCAGCCAGAATTCTGAAGACGTGTGCTCACTTCTCAGTGGCTTCACCTCTGTTGAAGAAATGCCTGGACTCCTACCACTGAAGGGCTTGGAGAAAGACGTTAAACGAGGCTGGATTTTAGGACTAGGTGTGTCTAACGCATCGCCTGAGGGCTTCCTAGGACCAGGACTAGCTATGGATGTGACCCAACACAAACAGTAAGTTCACTTAAAATACTATGTTTTGTTGTCTTTGTAATGCTTTCATCAATTCCAAAAAGAAACTGCATGCCTGCTCCTTGACTTCTGAGCACCCAGAAACTGCTAAGTTACTTTCTGTCTCTCTGGATTTGCATGCTATGGCCTTTTAAAAATTGGAATAATATAGTATGTGGTCCATTGTGACCAGCATCTCTCACTGAGCTTGTCTTCGAGGTCCATCCACGCTATAGTATATATCACACCTCACTTGTATGGTTCAGTAAAATTCCTTGGATGGATACTCTGCATTTTGTTTAGCCACTCACCTACCAGAGAGCACTGAGTTATTTTACTTTGCTTCGAGTTCTGTGAACATTCAGGTGCAAGTTTTGAGTGACAGCATGTGTCAGTGTTTTGGGCATATACTTGTCCTTGAGAACCCAGTGCCTACCTGAGGAATAACGATTCTGAATAACTAAAAACTTGGGTTTCATAAATAATGTGAAATACTGCCTATGGTAGTTTGACTAAGACTGGCCCCCACAGGCTCATACATCAAGGAGTGGCCTACTTGAGAAGGATTAGGAGGAGGTGTGGCCTTGTTGGAGGAAGTATGTCACTAGGGGGTGCCTTTGAGCTTTCAATAACCCAAGCCATGCCCAGTGTTTGTCTCTTCCTTGTGCCTGACAGATCTGTGTGTAAAACTCTCAGCCACTTCTCCAGCACCACGTCTGCCCCCTGCTATGTTCTCAGCTGCCATCCTTCCTGACATGATGATAATGAACTAAACTTCTGAAATTGTAAGCAAGTCCCAGTTAAATGCTTTATGTTATAAAAGTTTCTGTGGTCATGGTGTTTCTCTTCACAGCAATAGAACACTGACTCAGAAAACTCTCAAAAAATATATTGCCAAAATAATGTCTGCCTGTTATTATGGGCAGTTTGCTGGCTGCCAGCCTGCCTCCACGTTGTGAGAGACTTTGCTGCAAGGTGACAAGCAAAGTATTAACAAAACATTACATTTACAAAAACAATAATAACAATAAAATGTAATATAAACAGAGACGTCCCCTCGCCTCCTCATGACATCCTCCCTGCCCCCAGATCAGTATATGAAAATGTATCATGTTGGGGTTGGAAGCATAGAACAGTCCAGTGGCTCAGTGTTTGTCTCATACAGATAAAGCCCTGGGTATAGTCGCAGCACAATACAAGCAAGCAAGCAAGCAAACAAACAAACAAGGCAGAGTTGGTTAGGTTTGATGTGAGACGAGAAGATGAGGATACTTTCTTCCATTTTGTTGGCTGATGAAGCTAGGATTAAAGGGTTGACAAAATTCCTACAAAGTTAGAGTTGAAAGGTGCACCCATCACTGGGCAATAGCAGCACTGGGCGGAGGCGGAGGCAGAGGCAGAGGCAGGTGGATCTCTAAGTTTGAGGCCAGCCTGGTCTACAGAGAGTGTTCCAGGATGGCCAGGGCTACACAGAGAAATCTTGTCTCATAAACTAATTATAAAAATAAAAAGGGAGCTCCTCAATGAAGGAAGAGCCTGACAGGGGAAACTGATGTGTAAGAGAACACATGGAATGACTCACACGACTAGATGCTAAGAACCAGAGTAAGGGAATCATACATATATGTGTGTGTAAATATATATAAATATTTAATATAAATATGTATTTCAATATTTATTTCAATATATTTAAATATGTATTTCAAATATATATATTTTAGTACACTTCAAATATATATTCTTACTATATATATTTCAAATGTATATGAATGGGTAAATATTTAAGTACAACCTCCTGAGTCAGTTTAGTGTCTGACCACTTGGGATTAGATCACCCGTGAGGAGCCTCATCCTTGGAACAGTAATTTGTCCTCTCTTAACTATCATTAATTACCTATAGCTCAGCATCTAAGGATAGGGTCCCATGAGATTTCCCACTTCTACACCAGCATGTCAGCTGGCGGTGTCATTGTTCAGGTCTTGTTTAGGCAGCCATATTGTTGAGATTTCATAGTGCAGGCTCCCTGTCATGTAGAAGACACGATCTCACAGCATCTGTACCCTTAGTAGATGTTGTTTCTAGCTGAAAGACTAGCACTTTCCGGCTGGATAACCTAGGGCAAAGGGAACCTTCAGTTCACTTATCTGTAAACTGGATAGATGACAATGTCCCTCATGTGAGATCTAGGAGGCAACTGTATCAGGTCCTCAGGGCATGTGTGTATGGGTCTGAGCCTTGAAGACCTGAAACTCACAGACATAACTTACACAGGAACTTTGGCTCGCTGAGGTGAGATCTAACTTGAGGGTGGAGTCACCTAACAGGTAGCCAGATGGGATATGACCATTCTCTCTGGGATCTCAATGTAATACTTAGGTCTTTTTTCTTTTGACCTTCTAAATTTTGGAATTCTGCCTTTCAGAACTCATTCTCTGCCTTCAAAACTACTTTTATTTTTCAAATTTAACTTAATTTAATTTTATTCTTGTGAATGAGTGTTTTGCCTCATGTATGTCTCTACACTGTCTTTTTGCCTGGTGCCGACCAATGCCAAAAGTGTGGTTAAGATCCCCTGGGACTGGAATTACAGATGATTGTGTTTGAAGGCTGTCATATGGGTGCTGGGAATTGAACCTGACTCCTCAGGAAGGGCAACCAGTGCTCTTAACTGCTGAGCCATTTCCAAGCCCTGGATGCCGTATTTTTTATGATTAGTAACCGCAGATTTCGCTTCCTAAGTTCAGAAGCCTGTGTGTTTTGACTTCCAATGGCCACGAGAGTATTCCTGGTCCGAAAGTTGATGGGGAATATCTTTAGCCCTACAACAGCTCATGAACTCTCGGGAATCACCCAAAGTGCCCTTCCCTTTGCCCTTTTCTATGTTGACCAGAGTTGTCTCAGGCATTTATCCCCTTGTCATTCTTTATAGAGACTCCTGGATCCAGCTGGTGTCTTCAAGGTCACTTAAGGTAATCCTCCCCTGACTGCCGCCCGTCGGCTGAGTAACATTCCAACTAGCTTCTATTTGCAAAGTACCAGCAATGGATAATTCATCAACCCCAAGATAGCACATTCCACTATTGCCTGTTAGGGAGTGCTTTCTTTATTAGCTTTGAAACTGAATTCCCTATAATTTCTCTTCACTGGCAGTGGAATAGCAAGAGATGGAGGTGTGGTGGGAAGTTCTCTCTCCAAGCAAGACAAAAGGTTTTATCACTGAGGTTGTTTGGAATTTCCAGTGCACAGCGCTAATTCGCATACATACATTCTGTGACTTTTGTCATCGTTTTTGGAATTCTCCACAGAGAACACATTTCCTTGTTGTCTGTGCCTGAGAGGGTCTGCTTCATCAGGCTTGCCTTCTGGGACTGAATAGGAAGCCTGATTTCTCTTCTCTTGAGACAGCCTTTTCTCTATGGAAGGGCAGGAGTGGGGGCAGACACTCCTGATTTACCTGGTTGTTCCTAAACCACCCTCATCATGCCGATTAGCCTTTCCTGAAGAGATGTGTATCCCCTGACATATGCATCATTGATAACGTTTTCAAGTTTGCCTGTCATGGAAAATCAACTCAAAGGGGCTTGAATGATGAAGAGGATTTACTGAGGCTGGCCAGCTCCAGGAAAAGCTTTCATCCTCACACTCCTGATAGTATTGGGGAGACTTCCCTCCTTGTCATTTGCTCTGCTTCTCTTCTTAGTTTTTCCTCAGAATGACTCCATTTTGGGAAGCAGGATGATGGCTGGCCTCCTGGTGCTCCTGGTCTTTTACTTCCCTCTGTGGAAAAGAGGATGTTTGCTCCTCCTCAGTGTCTTAGCCACTGCTCTATTACTGTGAAGAGACATCATGACCACGGCAACTCGTATAAAGGAAAAGCATTGAGTTGGGTTTTGTTTGCAATTTCTGAGTTTTAATCCATTATCCTCATGGCGGGAAGCATGGCGGCATGCAGGCAGACATGGTGCTGGAGAAGGAGCTGAGAGTTCTGCATCTGGATCCCCAGGCAGCAGGGAGAGACTGTGGCTTGGACAGGACTTTTTGAAACCTCAAAGTCCCCGCCCCACACACACCTTACTGTGACAGGCTTGCTCCAACAATACCACACCTCCTAATCCTTTCAAATAGTGCCACTCCCTGGTGACCAAGTATTCAAAACTATGAGCCTATGGGAGCTGTTGTCATCGATCCACCACACTCAGCCAAGAGCAACAACAACACAAAGTCCCACACCACTCCTTGGTTAGTATCTCTTAGATCACAAGCCCAAGCTGTACATCTTCCTTTGCTGGGAAGAAACAATGGAGACTAAAGCTATTTCTTTTTGCTACAGCTGCAAAGACAAGAAGGCTTGGTTAGCAAAGGGTTATGGTGTGTCGTATCTGGAGGCTAGAAATCTATGATCCTGTCAGTAGGGTTGTTCCTCCTGAAGGTTATGGGGACAGGAATTGTTCTAGGCCCTTCTTCTCACCATGTTGACAGCCAGACAGCTGTCTCTCCTTATAACACTTCACATGTTCTTTCCTCTGTGTGCGTCTCTTTTTCTTCACTGGGCTTTCTTTTATTAGGACACCGTGTTTGTATTGGATCAGAGACCAACACTACCCCATCATGACTTCATCTTAAGTAAGTACGTGCATATCCATCTTGTTTGTCATCTATGCATGTCATCTTATTTGAAAATAAGGTTACATCCTGCAGTGCCCATGTGCTGTGGGGTATCAGTGTTCTAATTGGTTGGTACATGGTGTTTATATAAGATGCTGGGGGTTAGGATTATCATTTATCCCTTTGTAGGAAGTCATGACACAGCCTTTGATAGAACACATTAGCCGTCACATAATTTATTATAAAATTTGGACCCTGCAACTGAGCACAGTCTATGGGTATGTTTGACTTTTATAGTGAAGAGTAGACTAGATTTGAATTCATTTCCAGACAATCTTATACCACCACGACGGGACAACCCTGAGCACTGTGACTTCAGCAGCCACTCAGTACAATGGCAGAAATGTCTCTATGGGCAAGTCATCATATTGGAAGCCTTAGAAAGTCAGCAAAGGGAAAACCAATCATTAACATCCTTAAAGTCCTATTTATGACCCAGACCTTGGCTGGAGAGATCAGTGGGTAAGATACTTCCTCTGAAAGTAAGAGGACCTGAGTTCAAATCCCCACCACCTACATTAGAAAAAAAAGTTTCATGGCCATGATGAGTTTTTGTGACTCACACACTGGGGAGCAGAAGCACGCAGAGCCAAGGAGCTCACTGGCCAGCCACCGTATGCTAAATTGTGAGCATGAGGTTCAGTGAGACACCGTGTCTCAAAAAATAAGATGAAAGGAGGCTGGTGAGACAGCTCAGAAAGTAAATGTGCCTGACCTGAATTTGAGCCCTCCTAGTCACACTGGGAAGGAAACAATTTCTGAAAATTGTTCTTTGACCTCCACTTGTGGCTTGGCAGACCACACCCACCCTCCTCCCACACCCACCCTCCTCCCATATTCACATAAAATAAATAAATAAAAATGCAATAGAAAAATAACATAATGAAGTGAAAAGCAATCAAGGAAGACACCTGACACCCTCCCCTGGTCTTTTCATGTGCCTACACCTGTACATACATATGCACACACACGCACAGACACACAAGATAGACAAGTAGTTAAAGTTTGACCTTTTAGAGTAAGACCAGTATCTGGAAAGTAGAGGTATGTTCTTCACCCATAGATGTGTTTACAAAGGTTTCCAAGAGCTCATGAAGTTCACGTGCTCTGTGAGACATAAGAGAATGGCTCTCACTACCATCCATCACTGTCTTTCACATTCCTGTGACTTCCAGACACTAACTCTGCTTCTAGAACATACACCCTCTATGCCTCTCATGGCCTAGACCAAATGTCTCTCCAGTGCTTGGTATGCCTCCTTGGGCCTTTCGATGAACTGAAATCATCTCAACCTCCTCCTACAGGCTAACCTGAGCCAGACAATTCCTCAGTCAGGGCTGTCTTCTCAGGTGGTTTTAGGAGGCAGCAAGTTGGCAATTAAGAACAGACCATCAAAAGTTCCATACAGCCACTAATGGAGACCAGAAGGGAATGGGTTCCATATAGGTACCTGTCAAGTAGTATACTGTAAGGCCGTGAAAGGGGTCTTGGTTTTGGTTGAAGCTCTGGCTGGAAAGCGCAGAGACCCAACAAGTGTCCATTGCCTGTAAGGGATGGGCTTCTATTCCACTGCTCCCAGAATCCAGGCTCCTAACATGTGGCGTGGAACTCCATTGACCTACACTGTTTCAGTCACGTTCAGGGCAATGCAGCCCCACCCAAAGAGCACAGGTAGAGGGCGTGACTACAGGCCTCAGGCCATAGAGAGATTTACATACTAATGAGATGTCTGAAGGCCAGAGGGCGGAGCCAATTAAGCATTCTTCCCCAGTCCCTCCACCCTCCCTCCCTAGTTAACTCAGGTCTGCTCTGAGTTTCACGGGGGGGTGGGGGGGGGTGGGAGGGTTAGGAGGGTGCACATCCAGATTCAACCATCACCCATCATACCAATAAAGCCATTTTGGAAACCCAGAGCTCCAATGATAACATGGCTACAGAGCCCAACATTCTGCCCTCTGTCACTCTCTTAGCAACACCTCCTGACAAGCAGTGAGGAACCATGGGAACCATGGAGAAGGCCTTTAATGAGCCACTGTAGCCACAACCCCCGTGCCTAACTTCCCACCTGGAGGAACTTTGAGCATTTCCAGCTACCCTACCCACAGTATACTATGACAGTGCCAGGTGCCACAGAAGATAGGGACCCACATCAGCCCTTACATATTGCTGGTAGGATGTAAACTGGTACGACCCATTTAAAAATAACCTGGAATTATCTTACAAAATTGAATATTCCTTAACTACCATTCCTCAGGGAGTTAGGCTACATCATTCAACAAACCAATCATCCATTCCTTACTTTCCTTATTGCTGTAATATAACACCTGTTACATGCATCTTGAGGAAGGAAGGGTTTATTGAGGCTCACAGTTTGAGGGTACAGTCCACCATGGTGGGAACGCATGGTGCTGAGAACACTGTATTGGCATGATTTCAATCAACCAGAGAAATATGGATGTTAGTGCATGGCTTATTTTCTCCTTTTCATTCAGTCAGAGACCCCAATCCATGTCATGATGTCACCCATGTTCAGAGTGGGTCTCCCTTCCTCCGTTAGTCTTCTCCAGAAGCACCATCAAAGGCATGCTCAAAGGTACATCTCCATGGCACTTCTAAGTCAAAGGAAGGTGACAATGAAGATTGGTCATCACATATACTTAACATCTGTTAAGTATGTTATGTATGTTACATATGTTAAGTATGCCCTGCTCCAGAACAGTATCTAGCAATAAAAACAGGGACAGAAACATACCCCTACCTTCAAGGCTGAAAACTAACTGGAAAGACTGATATACATTTCATTTCATCGATGAGATGCAAGTGAGTTTGTGGTAACAGCAGAGGTGGAAGGGAGATGATGTCAGTGGAATGTGAATCCTACCATGGTCACAGACCTGGTCTCTGGGAGAGGACAGTGCAGGAGCCCCAGTGATGGATGGGTGGTAATCCAGGTTTGGAGCTGCGTGAACTTGAGCAAGTTCTAATCTTTGAGGACTTCTCATTTTAAAAAAGTAGCATGGGGGCCTGGCCAGATGGCTCATCTAGTAAAAGTGTTTGTTGCCAAGCCTGATGACCTGGATTTGATTGCCAGATCCTATGTGGTGCTGGCTTCTAAAGGATACTCTCTCTGTCTTCCATACTATACACACACACACACACACACACACACACACACACACACACACACACGAACGATAGATAGATAGATAGATAGATAGATAGATAGATAGATAGATAGATAGAATGAAGTTTCACATGAAAATTAAGCACAGATTAAAACCTGGTATATGTATACAGGAAGCACCAGGGACTAAAGGTAGGCAAAGACACAAGACTACTGAGACAGTGATAAACCAGAGAATTGTAATTCAGAGCAGAGCTCCAAGGATAACATGGTTACAGAGCCCAATATTCTGCCCTCTGCCACTCACTTAGCAACACCTCCTGACACTCCAAGAGGCAGAATGGGTCTGCCACCATCACTTACTGTGTCAGTATCAGGGCATGAATTTGAACCCAGATCTTCCACTCCTGAGTCTGGATTCTAGAACAGTCTACTCTGAGATGCTTTGGGGGAACACATAGGAGGAGAGGGGTAACTGGGCATCTGAGGAAGACAGAGTGTAAGGTCATCAGATTTGATGCTAATGACCAGTAAGGCTAGAGTCTGAAGCAGACAGACAGAAGAAACTTCCACACAGAGCCCAGGAGCAGAGTTCTGGCGTTCCAGTCTACCTTCGTTGGAGGCCCCACGGTTAAGTCCACCCAGGAGGAGGCAACCAGATAAAACATCATCAGTATTAATGAGTGGCACTCCCTATGCTCAACCTTTTGTTTGTATTTTCTTCTTTATCTTGCACAACACCTTGTGAAAGGGTGTGTCCCCACTTCACAGTTGGCCAGACACGTCCATAAGATGAAGTCACTGGACCTGGGTCACAAAGGCAGAAACAAAGCCGGGATGTGTCTTTGAGGCAACCCGCCTCCAGATTTTGTTGTCTTTCACTTTTTCTGATCACCTGTCTCTAGCTTCTGTTCTTTCCTGCCGCTAACGCCCTGCACTCAAGGCCATCTGGGATTTGCCTTTGGACCACTGAAGCTATTATTGCACCCACAGGGAATGTAGGTCTTGAGGAATCCTTAGTCTTGCCTGAGCGGCAGGGGTATGAGAGCCCTGCTCATAGTAGCAAGACAGACTCCAGAGGCATGGCTACATGCACGGTTACATACGGAGCCCCCTGTGGGAGCTAAGGCTTGGACTTGGTGGGAATCTCTCCATGGTGCCAAAGGATAGAGCCATTTTTATTCATTCAGGGTCAGTGCTCTTGGTTATTAGCTGCTTCTCCCTTCATGCCCTGCTTCTCCACTCCCATCCTGCTTCTCCACTCCTGTCCTCTTCTCCTGGAGCAACTATGTTCATGAGTTGTCTTCTCAGGATCTGTTTTCAGAACCCTAACTCAAGACATCCTTAGCCTCTTAACTGTCCCCTGACCCCCATCCAACTCTCCACTCTCGCTCCACCCCCCAACATCATCCTTTTCCTATTCATTCCTACTTGCTGCCTTATACTCTCTGGGGGCAGAAGCTAGTTGCTATCTCTAGTCCTCTCACATGGCCTAGGTCCCCCCGGGGTTTCCCTTTCATACACTCCTGGGGCTACACTCCAGATGAGGCCCCACCTTCACAGAGAGTATAGGCTGATTACTCAGGCTTTACCTTTCCCAAACTTGAGCAAGCAGGGACATGACCCACCTCCCAGGGCGTGGGACAATGGGGTTGTAGTCAGAGACAGTTTCCAGGCCCTGTTCAGACTTGTGCTGGTGCTGAGGCAGGTACTTGAGGGATCATCCCCGGGTGTCTGGAGGGGAGAACCAGACAGACTACCCCAGGGAAGGATGCCAAACCTGTAAGTAAAAGCCCTTTGTAAAAAGAACAGGTCTTGGACTAACAAGTTTCTTGAGGAATATGAAACACAAAGTTAGACGCATCCACCTAAGGTGCATTGAGTCAAATTTCTTCCACCATTTGGTGTCACCTCACAAGGGAAAGATGCTAGGTGGTCCAGGGAAAACTTTTGAAGAAGCTGACTCAGCGGTTCCCTTATCTGGGTCCATGTGACCTTGAGATTAAAAAACTCAACATTGGTTAAGTGGTTACCATTGTCTACCACTTAGATGTAGCTTCCTAATTGGCCTAAATTCGACTTAAGAGGGAAGGATATAAAAGGGATAACTCAGCCCAGGAAGGGCAGTGGCATTCAGGTCCCACTCTTTGAGTCTCCTCATTGGTAAAAGGGACATTCTCTCCATTTACCATTTTCCCTGTGGCCTCCTACCTCCATCCCAAACCCTCCTCTGAAACATGAAGAGTCTTCTTGGCTGTCTCTCTCAGCTCACTCCCTCATTGTGGCCTGGTTATATCTTTTTTATTCTTAAAGCTCAGCTCAGGCTTCAGTGTCCCAAGGTTGCTTTTCTGATCTTTTCCAGCTACTTGGAGATGCCAGGTGACCCATCTCTGGGTTCCCACATCACCTTATACTCTTGGTCATGTGTCATTTCATATATGTTCCGGTCTTTATGCCTAGGCCTTGAATAGCATAGACATATTTTATCCCAGAATTCTAGGACCTACCACAACCTCTTTGATAACAAGTACTCACTAAACGTTTGTTAAATACCCAAACAGAAGGAAAGTGTCACGAGTTAAAGGAGATAGCAGATATGAGAAAAAACTGCAAATTGCCATTACATTTAATTAATGGTTTTTCTATGAATATATTTCTGCATGCCTCTGGAGACGATCTTGAGGTGAGGAGACCTTCCCACTGTGGGCAGCATCTTTTTCTGGGATGGAATTCTGGACTATACAAAAAAGCATAATGTGAGCAGAGCACATGCTTTCATCCGTCTCTGCTTTTAGCCCGTGGATGTGACATGACCAGCTGCCTCAAGCTCCCACTGAGGTGACTTCCCTGTCAGGATGAACTATGACCTTAAACTATGAGCTGAACTAAACCCTTTCTACTGGGAAACTTTATTGGACCCACCAGCCGTATTAATAAGATTCTGGTCCGTCTGTTCCCTCTGTGTCTCCTGAATCTCCATCATCTGCTTGCTTCTCCCAGCATTTCTGCTTTTTACTCCCTGGCCAGCTATTGGCCGTCAACCCTTTATTACAACCAATCAGCATCAAGACAACCTCTGATACAATTCTAGATTGCCTCTAGGCATAGAGGACTGTCTGACCTTCAATTATCTAAGCGGGCCAGGAGGGATAAGTATTTACAAATATAAGGTCAGTGATGGGCAGAAGAAACGACAAGAGCAAGATCCTGCCAGCATTTAACTCTCTGCCTTATAGAATTAACAATTGAAAATACAGAGACACACCTTCAGACAATGTAAACATAAGTCACCCCAACATCTTTCTCCTTGAGCTGCTTTTATAGGAGTTTCATCCAACAACAGAAAAAGCATCTAAGACATTGACACATCACATGTTATCAATGGGATTATAATAGTAACATGTGCTAAGCCTTGGCAAAGAGATTTGCTGAGCATCAAATACTAATCAAACAACCAGAAATATCCATGTACACACACCCAGCTGAATTCTCTCTAAATTCACCCTGTATCCAGAACCTCACTCTGCTCTCCACTCAGTATCTCAGGCCAGACAAGATACACAGAGCACAGGGAAGAAGGCAGGGATAGCGTGACAAGATAGCGTGTCACAGAGGAAAGTAGGGTGGCCTCAGGAACTGGTGTTGACCATGGCAGGGTGACCACTGAAGAAGAAAACACTCTCTTGTTGAAAGTGGGCCGTGTCCAGAGAGACCATTGTCTTATTTTAGGAAGGCTTTATATTATGTCTTAAGGTGTTGTTGTTGTTGTTGTTGTTGTTTTGTTTGTTTGTTTTAAAGAAAACATAACTTCCTTGGGGGTGTTTCCTTGTCTAGGTGAAACTCATTTGGATTTACTCTTATGGAGGGAACAATGGAAGGTCTTTGTCCTTTACCAGAAAAACTTGAGCCATGTATGGTATCTTCTGATCTTTTGAGCAGTTAAGAGGTCATGTATCTACCCAGGGCCAGAGATGTGAATCATGCCCCATTCTTTTGACCAATAATCAAAGTCTTAGTTTTACAAGCTGATCATTATGAGGGAGGGGCCTTCGAGCCTGCTCATTTCTGACCAACCATCAAACCATAGCACAAATAACAGGAAATCATTAAAACCCCTGAGCCAGAGGTGATCGTTTAACAAATAACCTGTCCAGGAATCAGAGGGGGGCTGGCACAGAGAATGAGTATCACACCTCAGCCTGCCATGTGCCCCAGTTTCACCCATCTTCAGAAGACCGAGCCATTGGTCCTGATGTTCACACTGCTGTCCTGACATTCACAGTTGCACATTCATCTAAAAAAAAAACCTAGGCCCCACTTTTACTCTGTGCTCTTTTCTCAAGAGAGGGAGTGTCAAAAGCTAAACCTGTGTTCTCCCTTTGGGGGTGAGACGGCAGAAAAGGACTGGGAATTGAGAGTAGTGTGGAAGATAATGCTGGAGCCAAGCTCTCTGTCACCCCTGCCAGAAGACAGCCGACCAGGTAGGGCAGCCGCCTCTCCTTGTCTGATTCTATCTGCTAAGTCACTTCTTATCAACAAGGCCCCAGCACAAAGCTAGACAAATCTCCCCTGCACCTCACCTATCCCCCTCTCCTTCAGATGCATCTGACGGCCTATACATTGCCCATGACTGCAGGACAAGACCCTACCCTCCCTTTCTCTTTTCCTCTCTCCCTTCCATCCCTAACTCTTTTTTTTAACTTAGTAAGATTTTACTTTAATTTGTGAAAAGATAATATTGTCTTCTGAAGATTATAGATTATAATTATAAAAATGACAGATGAAACCCTCCCTTGAAATCTCTCAGGCCTTCAGACCTTCTGTGTGACCCCCATAGAAATGTTTTTTTTAAATGTGTGCATATATGTTTGATGGGGAGCCACAGGTGTAGATGACAAAGGTCAGTATCCAGTTCTTCAGTTGCCATTCACTTGATATGGTTTTGTTGCTGTTTTGGTTTGGTTGCTTTGTTTTGTTTTGTTTTGTTTTGTTTTGTTTTGTTTTGTTTTGTTTTGTTTTTATGGAGTCTCTCACAGACTGGAACTTGCTGAGTAGGTCAAGCTGCATGGCCAGAGAACTCCAGGAATCTGCCTGACTCAAACACATCACTAAGTATTTATGTCTTTTTATTGAGTTTATGTATTTAGTATGTTTTGGGGGGAGTACCACAATGCTCACGTGGAAGAGGTCAGAGGACAACCTGAAAGAGTCAGTTTTCTCTACCACATGGATCCCAGGCATGAAACTCAGGTGATCTGGCTTGATGGCAGTTACTTTTACCTGCTGAGCCATCTCCATAGCCCACATCCAGCCTTTATGTAAGTTCCGAGGGGTCAGACTCAGGTCTCATGCTTGTACAGGAAGCACTTTACTGACTGAGTATCCTAGTTTGCTTCCTGTGGCTGTGATCAAACACCCCAGCCAAAAGCAACGTGAGGAGAAAGGGGTTGATACAGCCTAAATTTCCACTTCACAGTCCATCATTGAGGGGATGCAGGAACCCAAGTGGGAACAGAGCCGAGAACTAGAGGAACGCTGCTTAACTGGCTTGTTTCCATGGCTTAATCTACTTGCCTTCTTGTACACTTCAGGAGGAGGGGCCCAGGGATAGCACCTCCCACCGTGGGCTGGACCCTCCCACGTCAATCATCCATCACACGAATACCCTCATAGACTTGTCCACAGGCCAATCTGATAAAGGCAATCCCTCAATTGAGGTTCCAGCCTCTTCCCAGATGACTCTAGTTGTGTTAAAATGACAAAAACTAACCAGCTTACTGAGCTATCTTTCCAACCCTCTCGCAGAGATATTTTTAATATATACATGTCATATTTACATACTAATCTGCTTACATATTCCCACCTTCTACATTCTCTGGGAACTTTATACCACAAGGAGCAGCATACAGTAGTCTGCTCCACAGTTCTCTCAGTGAACAATACTTCTCAGAGATCTTTCTACATCCAACAATGAAGAATTTCCTTTATAATTTATTTTTTAGTTATATAGTCTTCTAGTCTACAGAACTTGCTGTCAGTCTGACACATGTGGCTGTTCATAACATGTACTATATAAATAATGAATAACTGTAGATAGAGGAGATTTCCCAAGTATAAACTATAATTGCACGGAGTTCCTGGGTTAAAGGTCAACGGACTTGTAGTTTTTATAACAACTGCCAAGTTGTACATTACAAAAATTACATTAACTTACACTCTGGCCAAACATATAAAAAGTATGTTTCAGAATTTTAAAAACTGGAACCATACTTAGGCATATATCCTTTTGTTGACCTACTATGTGCCAGGCACATGCTACTTATTATCTTGTTCAATGCAGCCTTTTCAGTTAAGTTGTAATTGGTCCCATCCTCAAAGTGGAAATCCAAGAGTCATTGTTGATGGCAGAAAATAAAAGAAAAGAGAACATTTGCTCCTTCTATAGTCCCTGTTGGTCTTTGCCTTTCATCCAGAAGTCAAGAAACAAATGTGGGACTGGTTGTAGCTTGGTCATAGAACACTCTCGGGGATGTGCACAACCCCGGATGTGATCCTCGACACCATGTAAAAAGAGGCAGCTTGTTCTGGTGAGTCCTTGTCCTGAGCACTTCATTCTGCCAGGCACATCACCCTGACAAATCCTCACATGTCGCCCGACACAGGCTCTGTTATCGCCTTCCATTTTCAGGAATGAGAAAATCTAAGGCTGGTGTGCTAAGTGCCTCTGGGTCAAGGTTATTATCCAAAGCATAGTCAACCATCCCAGGCTTGAGCCCAGGCTCACTGAATCCCCCACCCTTTTCCTACCCTACATGGAGGCCACAGCCTAGAAGTTTCCAGAACACAGAGACCTTGGCAATCATCTGTAAAACATTAAATTTACAACTGAGGAAAATGGAGAGCCAGAAGAGAAGGGAAAGATCTGTTTATTAGCTGCCCTGGACAGATTCCCTTCTCCTGATCCCCAGACAAGTACTCTTTTATTCAAACGTTACTGTCCTTTACATTTATGTGCCTGGGATAGCCTCTGCCCTGACTGTGACAGAAGCATGACATCTGTCCTGTCCCAGACAGGACAACAAAGGTGTCAGGTGTAACGCACAAATCAGCTAGAACACCATCTGCCCAGGGGTCCTGTTGTCTACCTGGTCGATTCTAGTCAAGGCTCAGAGAGCCTGGGTTCTTGAGTTACCTTTCCTATGCACTTCCTGCCACTTGTACAGTGACAACTGAAGCTAGCATGACACCCACACATGCTGGGCCCACACCTGCTGGGTGCCAATCATTCTGATTAAGTTCATTGCTCCACATACTCCTAACCACAGCTAGCAGCTTGGGGAGATTAAGTGACTTGTCGGCTGGGACAGTCAGTGGATGGCAGAGCTAAGTTCCTAACCTAAATATTTTTATGAGTAGGTTGATCCCTGACTTTTTAGGAGCAGGATGGCTCAGTGGTTAGGAGGTTGTCTTTGAAGTCACAAGAACTGACTCTGTCACTTACTTGATGAACATGGAACAATTCCATCCTTCAAAAGCTTAAAGCTATCCCTTAACCAAGGGTGTATTTACACTGTGTTTATGACACCATTACTTACAAGAGCCCAAAGATGAAGCTCCCCCGTGGCTATCTACAGAGGCACAGAGGGACAAAGTATCCTTTACCCCCATTTGTTAAAGTTTGGATGCTTGTTCCTTAACAGGGACAGTGTGCTGAAAGTCAGTCGCCAGCTGGTGGCACTGTTTTCGAAGGTTCTAGGAGGTGCCTGGCTGAGAGAAATAGGTCCTTAAGGAGCTGAGTTGGGGGGCTATATCTTGTCCCAGATTAATATCTATCTCTACCTCTATCCCTATTCACTCCCATGTCCTCCTGTTTGCCATGTGCTGAGAAGCCTCTGCCACATGCCACGTTGCATTCTGCCATTTTCCAAATCTAGAATCAATGGAGCTGAGAGCTACTGTCTGAAATCCCCCCCCCTCGTGTTGTTAATGTGGGATAGTTTATCACACTGAAGCAAAAACACACGACAGACATTACTAACTAACCCCATCTACATAAGGTCCCTAGATCAGTCAACCTCACTGAGACAGAGAGCAGGATGGGGGCTGTGAGGAGTGAGAAGGGACATGGGAGTTATCGCATGGGTATGGTGGCCCGGGTTGGACAAAAGGACCCATGTAAATGTTATAGCAGTGGCCATCAATAGTGGGAGAGGCTTTAACACCGCAGACACCTGAAAGTGCTTAAAGAGGCAAGTCAAAATTGGTTTTAGAAAGAAAAAATTATGACTGTTTTGAAGAGTTGGGAAAAATTAAGAGACCGTGTTCATCGGGGCTTAACCCTCAGACAGCACACCCACAGGCTGAAGCCATACTCCTGCCTGCCAGCAGTAACTGCTGGATCTGTGGGGAGATCCTGAAGTCATCCGTCTCCCAGGTGGCCAGGGGGAGTGCCTGTCTTCTTGCCTCCTTCACTGGGTGTTCGTGAGCCACCTGTATGTGTGAAATCAGATCCTGTGTGTGAGAAAATGCTCACAAACTGTTAAAAAGGAAAAGGAAACAGGGAAGCTACGGATGGAGGTGTGACCACCACAGTTCTTCACCACCCGGGCCTTCCCTCCTCTTCTCCTTTTACACCTTGTATTTACCTCAGCAATGTGTCTGTCCTCACTTTTCGCTCCTTCGGGTCTCTCTCCTCTCCACCTGTCTGTGGAGTCGCCAGTGAGAACTTTACTTTTTTTTTAGGATTCTAGAATCGGACACAGCACCCGCACCTTCCAGGGAGAGGGCCATTCATTTCTGCTGACATCAGCATAGTCTAAGAGACTTGAACATCCCTTTAGATAGTTTTAGCCAGAAGACCTGCTTTGTGGAGTCCCCTTCCAGGCCTGTTCAGCCATAAGTGTGTAACTGTCCAATCCCAGACAAGCAGAACTCTGTAGGTTAGTGGGCATCTCCCTCTGGGGGAATCAAAGGAAGGGGAGAAAGGAACAATTCTGGGCCTCCCTGGAAGAGGAAGAAGAAGAGAAGGAAAAGGAGGAGGAGGAGGAGAAGGAGGAAGAAGAAGAGGAGGAGGAAGAAGAGGAGGAAACTTTGGGACACAGGCAGCCTCATTGTATCCGATGGTTTTCATTACTCGTTTGACTACTATGGACTTTCTCAGGCTTATTTGAGACTCTAATTCTGCAGTCTGAACTGGGGGTGCAGGGAGGAATAAAGCACCTGCCCCGTGGGAGTAGAACTGGTTGCTGGGTTGGCTGTGGAAGCTGTTTGTCCACACAACAGACAGGGGGCCCAAGGAGATGGACTGGCTGGCCTGAGGTCTCTGAGGGAGTTTCCAACCTGGAACCCCGGCTCCAGAGGCCCCCAGCTGAAGGAAAGTCTGGGTTCTGGGGTGACTGAAGGAGGAGCAAGCACAGGTTCTCCTGGATAGCAGGGCGGCTACCTCTTGAACCAAGCTTGCCCTTCCGACTCCAGGTCAGAAATTCCACCTCCTTGTCATCTTTCCGTTTGATTTACAGTAAGTGTGCAGCATGTCCTACAGAAGGGAGTGCTGATAAAGCCACGGAAAAGAGGAAGAGAATGTGATGAGGCGGCATGAGGCATTCTCTTACTCACCAACTATGAAGGAACACGCTTAGTCAGATTGTCACGGACTGACAAAGGACTTTCTCCTCAGGGAAGGAAAAGAAAATGGCGGCCACAGCACTTCCCACTTCTGTGCAGTTTGTCAGGGAGCTCAGTGCACCTCCATAGCTGCAGAGTAGTTCTGGTAGGGTGTGGTGGTGGTCGTGGTAAATCTTATAGGATGGATCTTGTAGGATGGATGTTTTGAGGTAAGGCCGGAAGAAGTTAGATGATTGGTTAGAGCTCATTCAGCTTCTCCACAAAGTCAGACTCGTGGCCTCAGGCGGGGCTCCGACACCTTCCTGCCTGTAGCAGATGTCCTAAGTCCAGGAAGCCAGGAAGCCAGCAGGCCCAGGCTCAAGTAAAGAGGAGGCAACTTTTGGCCACACCCAAGAGCAGTTTTTGGTCTGGCGTTCCTGGCAACTTGCAGTACCTCAGTATGCCCACACCTCTTAAAGATGAAAGCTGATGAGGAGATGGCAGGTCCTCTAGGGCTGGCCTCAAGTGTGGTTTGGGGGCACACAGAGGACTTCTTTCTTAAAATAACTCACCCCCATTTCCTGCTGCAGAAGGTTTACTCCGTTGGATTGGGGCTTTATAGTCCAGATAGTTCTGATTTTAAAATTCAGTGCCACTATGTGTGGAATATTCCCAGGCTCTACCCATTCTGGTATCCTGTCTTGGCATTTATTTATAGCCTTCTCCAAATCCAAAAAAGGATTTGACATTATCTCATATTTATTTCTCACATAACGGAAAACAATCATTCTGGCAAATTCTGAGAGTTGCTAGAAAGAACTTGGACTCTGCCTTGGACATGTCACTTTTCTATACAGATACTCCAGTAGCAATCCCGCCCCGCTGCACTTGAAAAGGAATCCAAACCTGGCATCTTTCCAGGCCCTGCCTGCTTAGATTCTAGTCCGGCTCATCTCTCTCACCGAGCACATCTTGTTCTCTGCCTCCTTCAACCACCTAACAGTGACTATTAGTTCATTTTGTTGCTGTGACAAAATGCCCTAACCAAACTTACAGAAGAATTTATTTCAGCTTATATTTTCAGAGCGGTCAGAGTCCACCGTGGCAGGAACAGGAAGCTGAGAGATCTCAGTCTTACTGAGGAAGCAAAGAGAGCAAACTGGTAACCTGAGGCTATGAGCTTTCAAAGCCTGACCCCATTTGACATAATTCTTCCAGCAAAATCACACACCCTAAATGTTCTACAACTCCCTCAAAACAGCAGCACCAATTTGGAACCAATCTTCAAATACATGAGCCTATGGGGGACATTGCTCACTCAAACCACCACACGACACCAATGTACCAAGCGCTTTGCTTCTGCAGAGACCTCCCACAAGTTGCCCTTTCTGTGGGTAGAAATGCCCCTCCTCTCCTGGGTCATTTCTATCCTTTAGGGTTTGGTTTGAAATGCCACCATTTGCCACTCCAACCAAATTCTTTCTTGTATTTCACAAAACTCTCTTTTTTTCCTTCTTATAGATTGAATGCGTGTGTGTACATGTGTGTGCATGCATGAATGTTTTGATTCTCATTATTTGCAAATTCTATATTTATGGCTTTATCTCCTCCCTAAAAATTTGTCACTCTGAATCAATACATCAAGCACTTTTAAGGTCCTTTAAGAGTTGGCCCTTGTGAGTTGGAGAAACACTTGCGTCACCCTACATATGTATTCCTGACTAAACCCAGCAGGTAGCACTCTGCCTTCTTGGTCCTGCTTTTGCTTTGTCACACTTAACCCAGCAACCTTTCACAGTCAACTTGGTGTCCTATTTCCCTTTGTCTTGCCTTTTGTTGTGGGTTTCGTTGCATGCTTCAAATGGCCCCCACATTCAGTGCCAACATGTTTCTATGTCCAGGAAGGCTATGCTTACACCTGGCAGGAAAAATGAGGATATTAGGTATAATTTATTTAAGCACGAGTTGTACTGCTGTTGGCCATGAGTTCAATGTCAGAGAATAATTAGAATGTATAAAATAAGGTCTCTTCAAACATAAACACATATGAAATAAGCTCATGTGTTGGTTGGCCAGTGAAACTAGAGGCTCATGGGAGCCCAACCTGCTGCTTTTCCTAGAAGCGATGGCTTGTTAGTTGCTAATTCAGTTCTGTGATAATGTCACAGACTATAACAGCTGCAAATAACGTGAATAATCTGTGTTTTTATTCATCTTCTTCGGGCTAAGATAGCACATACCACAACTTAATGGCCTTCAGTTTGTCCCCTGGTCATCCTGGGGGCGAGATATCTGAAATTATAAGGTACCACTAGGGACAGGCTTCCTCCATAGGTTTAAAGGAAAATTCCTCCTTGATTCTGGCCAGTTTACTGACAATACATGTGCATTGTGTTTTAAATGAAAATGACCCCCATAGGCTTAGAGGAAGTGGCACTATTAGGAGGTGTGGTCTTGTTGGAGGAAGTATGTCACTGGGGGGTGACACACTTTAAGCTTTGAGGTTTCAAATGCTCAAGCCAGTTCCAGTGTCACTCTCTCTTCTGCTGCCTGTCAATCCAGATGTGCCACACAGATGTATGTCTGTGCACTTCCATAGTGATAACAGACTGAACAGCTGAACCTGTAAGCCAGTTCCAATTAAATGTTGTCCTCTATAAGCGTTGACATGGTCATGGTTTCTGTTAACAGCGATAAAACCCTAAGACACTGTGATACTTGCTAGCTGGCAGCCATGTCTTTGTCTTGGTTATCACTTGCCATCTGGCCCATGTTGACTTTGTGGTCTCCTCTCCCCTCACGTCTTAGTTTGTTTTTCTGTTGCCATGGTAAGTACTCTGACAAAAGCAATTTAAAGGCAAAAGAGATTATTTTAGCTCACAGTTTAAGGTTCAGTCCATCATGAGAAAGTAGTCAAGGCAGCAGGAGCTCGGAGCAATTGATTGTGTTACTTCTTGAGTCAGAATAGAGCAACGGAATGCAAGAACATGAGTGTTCAGTTTGCTGTCTCCAGTCTTACACAGCCCAAGAGCATAGGGCATGGTGCCACCCACAGTTACCAGGTCTTCCCACAACATTTAACTTGATAATGCTTCATAGATAAGCCCAGAGGCCCACTTCACAGGTAATTCTAGTGCCTGTCAAGTTGACAATTACCACTAGCCATTACATTTATAAGGACACAAGTCACATTGGATTCAGAGCCCAGTCTATTCTTTGCAATATAGCTTATCTTAACTAAATACATCTGAAAAGACTTTACTTTCAAATATGTTTACCTTCTGAATTTCTCTAAAAGACTTGAATGGCAGGAGGTAGGGTGTAGGGGAAGAAGCCATCAGTGAATTCAGTAAAATTCAAGCACATGTATATATTGTTTATTCATTAACTTTTTTTTTCTGTCTGCTTAAATTGTAAGACCCATGAGGCAAGGAACTGGCTTTCATACTCATCTTTTAATGTCCAGTGCCCAGGCCAGTCTGATCTATGATACAGGCTCACCCGATATTTATGTGAAGAATGAATGAATTTCAAAGCTTAGAATGGCCAAGGCCAGTGAGTCTCCAGGATTAAGCTCTCAGAAATCCTAGGTTCCTGGTCATCACTCACCTAGTAGGTCAAGCAAGATGCTAAACGGGTAGGCTTACTGCCTCAACCCTTCCCAACTCTACTTTAACCATTACTAGGCATATATCCATAAGATATGCTCTGTTTCTATGGGGAGATGGCTCAGTGGTTAAGAGCACTTGCTGCTCTTCCAGAAGTCTGGAGTTTCATTCTTAGCATGCATGTCAAATGACTCACAGCTGCCTCTAACTCCAGGTCCAGGATACTCTAACAGCCTCTTCTGCCCTCCCTTGGCATACACACAAGTGTGTTCACATCTACACACACACACACACACACACACACACACACACACATAAATAAAAGATTTAAGAGTGAGGAAACACCATGAGTCTAGACCCTTATTCTATACATAAAGAAGTGGGTTCAGAGCCATGAAGGAGTCTGACTAAGGAGTCTGCCTGTGGTCACCACCTTTTGGGGTAGAGGCAAGGTTGAGGCTTGTGTATTTGGAGCCTCACATGAGAACCTTTGCCTCTGCTCCTCTCCTGCCAAGACATCCAATGGGAGGAGGCTTTGGAATTTGCCCTTTCTAGGACCCTGTTCTTCTATCCAGAGCAACTTCTGAGAGAAGCAATGGAGTCTGTGGCATGTGCCCCTTCCCCATAGCTCTTAAGGGCCCTTTGTGCCAAATTATGTGGACATTCCACAGGCCTGTTTTAGACAGATCTGTCTGCCAACAGGTCACAAGTCTTTGCATTCCCCTCTGAGCTGAGATACGCTGGCCTTTCTGCTTATAAGCACACCCTTTACTTTCTTGGAAGCTGAAGCCAAGCATGGGAGGGTAGGCTCAGAGGCTCTGGTTGAAAGGGGTGGGGTGAACTGTCAGAGGAAGGGGTCTGTTTTGCAGACCTGGCTAGAGAAAAAACTATGCTGATTATCTCCCAGGCCAGCTGCAGAAACAAAGGCCTCAGCTCAGCAGCAGATTATAAATAGCCCAGAGTCCACTCCCAGCCACTTGAAAACAGGGAGATTTTTCCTGTGTTAGAGGAACAAGGCTTTAAGCTATGCTAGCTCTTTCCACAACCCCCACCCCCAAAGGGCTGTGATTTATGTCTTAGCACCATTGCTGGGATCAAGGATCACACTGGCCCGATAAACAATGATTAATTCATTGCCAAGTTCAAAAAAGAAAAAAGAAAAGAAAAAGGCATTCCTTTGGAAGCCTCTCTTTCATTTGGCATAGACACTGACCCATGAGACCAACAGGGCAATTTCTCTGCAAGCTCATGGTCCTGACTTTTACTGGGCCCTCTCTGGGACTGGATACACAGGGATGGGGAGAGGCAGGAGCAGGGTGTATGGAGGTGAGAGTTGCTAACGTGGGAGGAAGTAAGGGAGCCCAGAGAGATGGGAAAGAGCAGGCATGAACTTGACTGTGAGCCGGGGGTGCTCTGCCAGGAACAGATCCAGTTTTCAGGATGGTAGTTTTACCTTCACTCTAGAGGGCAGTCACCCCATAACTGAAGAAAAAAAAGTGTCAGGTTTCAGTGGGAACATCCTTGACCCCCTCCCCTGGACCCATGAGCTCACTCACAGGGACCCAAAGCACGTTTTACATCCCTCTCTTATCTGACCTTCTGAGTAACTGTTGTGGTTTTCTACAAAGATGTGCCCATTTGTTACTTTAAAAGCTTAAAAATTTCAGAAAAAAAAAAAAAAGACATAAAATCCCAAGGCTCTGAGACAGTCATGTTTGCACAAACATCTTTTCTTATTGTACATACAGATGGATTTAATTATACGTAAAATTATGGCCTTGGGGAGAGGTAGATGGAACGGGCCCTGGAGAGGTATCTCAGGTGGTTGAGTGCTTCCCTAGTATGTATGAAGCCCTGACATTGTACAAGCTGCCTGTGGTGGTGCATATTTACATTCTATCACTCAGGAGCATCAGAAGTTCAAGGTCACCTTTGTCTACAAAGCAAATTTGCTCTATCATCAAAGCAAAATGTATGTCAGCCTGAGATACATGAGTCCCCATCTAAAAGAGGAGCGGGGGATGGGTATGTGGAGCTTTCATCGAGGGACAGGAGTGAGGAAGGTTTCAATCAGGGACTAGTTCCAGGAATATGGACAGAGTTGGGAAAGTCAGCAAGGACTCCCGAAGAGCATTGCCCAAGAGCAACGGACAAAAGCTGTGACTATTTGTGGGGCTGAAGGGTGAGCTATGGAAGCAGTGCTTGCTGGGAACTGTAGCCTTAGAGGAGACATAGCCAGCCCTGGTGAACCAGCAGAGACAGTACCAGAAGAATAACCACCGCCCTCACCTCACGCTCTTCCCACACCCCAACTACTGGTGCCTCCTACTGGCCAAACCAGTGGGCAGAGACTTAGAGTGTGGCAGCCAACATCTCAGTAGGGTGGGCAGGAGAGGCAAGCATAATGCATCTATCGTGCCCACTGTGATCTTGCATTTATTTTCCAGTGGCAAATCAATTTGTCATTTATTTTCCAGTGGCCCATGTCTAACGCACGAATAAGTATCAACAGTGTCTCTCAGTCTATATGCAGCCAACTCCACATCGGGGCCTAGGCAAAGCTATGCTACAGATCTGTACATTAAAAAACTCCTTGTGCACAGAAGATACGTTTATTTCCACTTCTCTTTGACACAGTCTAGAAACTGAGGCTAGGAGCTAGAGATTTGCCTCACTCACATAGAAGTAATATGACTTCTCGAATCTCTCTTCTTTTTTTCTTGCCAAACTCAAAAAGTGTTTTTTGAATCGAAATAGGAGAGAATAATGAACTCTTTAGTTTTGAAAACAAAAACAAAGCTTTTCTTCTCCTGAAAGTCCCCTCACCCACATGGCTCTGAAAGGAGAGAACAAGTGAGGGATGGCACTAGGGACAAGAGTACCTCAGGTCAGGGGACAGAGTCTGGGAAAAGCCAGGATCATAGTGTAAGGGACTGTCCTACGAAGGGAAGAAGCCATCAAGGACACTGGGAGAGAAGGATGTGGAGATCAGAAGTGGGGGCAGGGGGAGAAGCGAGGCCAGGGAACATCATCCCACCACTACACAGTGGCTTCACAGTCGCTGTCTCAAAAGTTGTGAACTTCTCTAGAGGCCCTCTGTGGAGAAAGGGAGAAGAAAGGCTCGGATGGTCTCAGAGCTGGGAAAGACTCAGACGGAAGGTGGCGGGAGACAAAAGGTGCCTGTGCTTCTCAGACAGGTAGGACCAGATAGGTCCAACCAATGCATGCTTCTTTCTTGCTGGAAAATCTGGGAGCCCAGGACAAAAATGCTTTGTTCGATTTTTGATATTCAACAAATATTTACTGAGGTGTGGGCACACACAAACTTCAACAAGATAGTTTTCCCGTTTTCTAAGAACTCAGAAACTGCCAGGTGCTGGAAGTCACGTGATGGGTGGGTGAAGGCTTCCGGGAATTGCTTGGAATTTTGTCTCTTTGGCTGGGACAAGCTTGTGTCCTCTGCACTCCTGTAATACTGAAGCTAATGTGTTCCTCCCTCGTCTGTGTCCCACAGCGCCCTTCCCACGCCTCTCCCAGACACGATCCCACGGCATAAAGGAAGAGTTTTGGAGTCTGATGGGCTTTGTTCCCATCGCCCCTCTGCTCCTTTCTAACCAGGTGTCTTTCCACCTCCTTGCATGAAGAATGAGAGCACACTGCCTCCCTGGGGGCACTGTGACAATGGAGTCTATATGTGCGTTGCCACTTGGTAAAGAGCAGGGACTGTTGGACCATTTCACAAAAGAATGAATGATGTGTGTCTCTTACCACTTACAGAGTAGTCTGGAATCATCAACATCCAAAAGGCCTGCAGTGGAACACACTGGATGAGGAGGAAGGGTTGGATCTGCCTGAGGAAAGAGTACAGCATAGATACACACCCTGGAGGATACACACCCTTGACCCAGGAGTGCGACATGTGCTGGACTAGAGGCTGGAGGAGAGAAGGAGCTGTTGGAATACACTTCTGGAACATTCTAATGGTGGGGCTACAGACAAGTTGCTGGCCTCTCTAGACTTCAGTTGACATGGTAAAGATAAGGAAACACAGGCCTCTTTTCACAGAGATACTGGGGAGGCTCTCCAGGGTGAGATCAGCCTACCCAGAAGCCAGTGGCTGCTGATTTTACCATTCTTGCTGCTGCCTGCAGCAGTCGATTTGGTCAATTTTACTTTCCACAAGGTGAGCTATCTTGGAGCTTCACAATCTAGGATTTCCTGGATCTGGAGCCTGGGCCACACAGGGGGTTGTCCTCCAGTGCATGCAGAGCCGGCTGTGCTGATCCCAGAGCCCTGCAGAGTACCCATCTGCTGGGTCTGCCAAGGCTAGAGCAATGAGGTAGAAGCCAGGGAAAGTGTCCTGGTGTCTGAGCTGGATGCCAGCCTGGGCACTCATTCGCTGCTTGCCATGCTGCCTCCACGGGCGCCGCCAGGCTGGCCTTTTCCCTAGAATAGCCATGGCCTTTGGCCTAGGTTGTCATGGAGACAGTCTTCCTCAGAGGCCTTGCGGACAGTCTCTGGCGTCAGCATGTTCTTGACAGGGAGTCCTTCCCACTTAATACAGAGTCCTCTCCACTTGACAGGGAGGCCTCCCCACTTCCCCAGCTGACTTACTCCTCCTAAAAGACAGCCTCTCACTTTCATTCATTCATTCATTCATTCATTCATTCATTCATTCTGAAGATAAACAAATAAGGGGTGCCTCCTATAAGTCACATCCCCTGTCAGGTGACCAGATACAAAAGTCCCTGCACTGCGGAGACAATATTCTAGTGGGGAAGATAGACAACAGAATATATATATAACACAAGGACAATAATATAGAAGTGACATTTGAGCAGAGGCCTGATTACCAGGTGAACAGCCATGTGGGTGTCTGGGAAAAGAATCTTCCGATGTGGAAACCTCACATCTGAAGGGACTGCAAGGTCTGAGAAGCATAAGGCAGCTGGTAGGGTCGAGTGCAGGGAATAAGGCAGTGTTGGGATGAGGCTTTGACACCCAGAGTTCTGAACAAAGCCAAAGAGGCTGCATGTTCAAGATTCATTCAAAGATGTCAAGCCTGGGAAGAGGGTGGCACATTCCACTGGAGAGTTTTAAGGGGTGCTACGTAGAAGAGTGAGGGAACAGGCGTGGGAAGCAGGGTGCTTAAACAGAGCTTGTTACTGTCATCCAGGACAGATGAGAACGGCTTGAAGGAGGGAGTAAAACAGGCAATAGGCTTGACAGACACGGGCAAGAACCTCTCACCACTAGGCCAGAAGTGTGTGTAAGAAAATGCAGTTTCTTGCAGGGCAGTGGTGGCGCACGCCTTTAATCCCAGCACTTGGGAGGCAGAGGCAGGCGGATTTCTGAGTTCAAGGGCAGCCTGGTCTACAGAGTGAGTTCCAGGACAGCCAGGGCTACACAGAGAAACCCTGTCTCGAGCCCCCCCTCCCACCCCCCCCAAAAAAATAGAAAATGCAGCTTCTCAAGGATAACTCTAAGACTTTTGAAGGCCAATCAAGTGGGGACGATTCCTCCTGGGGTGAAGAGGAAAAGGGAGGGGAAGGCATTTGGATAAGATTGAGAACTAGGGGCTGGCAAGTGGGTTCAGCAGTAAAGGTGCCACCATCAAGCTTACGGCCTAAGTTTGATTCCCAGGACCCACATGTTCTGTGGAGAGCAGAAGACTTCTTTTGGCTCTTCCCTTCAATTTGTGCTGTGATGTGTGCAAACTCCCAACATAACAACCAATACAGTAAATTCTTTTAAAACAACAACAAAACCTCAGTTTTGACCATGGTAAAGGAGCTAAGTGAGAAAATGCCACACTGTACACAGTAAGTATCCACAATTCTGCATTCATTAAAAAAAAATTAAAAGGTTAAAGAAGATAGAAATGCCCACATATGAATAAAATACTCTGCTTTTAGATTTATTTTATTTTATGTGCACGTGTGTTTTACCTGGATATATGTATGTGTACCACGTGTGTACCTAGTACCTGTGGAGGCCAAAAGATCCACAGTGTCAAATCCTATGGGAAAAAAACTGGAGTTACAGACAGCTGTGAATAATACTGGGAACTGAGCCTGAATCCTCTGGAAGAGCAACAAGTGTTCTTAACCGCTGAGCCATCTCACCAGCCTCCCTGTATTGTTCTGTTTGACCCTAAGAATTCTCATAATGGAAATCCAAAATGCCACATACAATCCTTTTACCCTTGAAGACATTCCCTTACCTGGCAAAGAGCTGCTGCAGGTGCTTAGACCTGAGGATCCAATGCTGGAGAGACGAGGAACCAGCTGAGTGGAGCTTAAAACCAGAGGACTTGTGTGGCCGACCAAAGGGAGAAACAACTACAGAGTATCCAGAGAAACCAGATGCTGCTTCTCTGCTACCCAGATGCTCTCTCTCTCTCTCTCTCTCTCTCTCTCTCTCTCTCTCTCTCTCCTTCTCTCTCTCTTTCTTCCCCCTCTCTCCCTCCTTCCCTCCATCTCTGTCTTTCTCTCTCTCCTCCCTCTTTCATTTTTATTGATTTTTGTGAGTTTTACATCATGCACCCCAGTCCTACTCATCTCTCCATCCTGTCATACTCAGCCTTTGCCCTTGCAACCTCCGCCACAAAATAAAACACACACACACACACACACACACACACACACACACACACCACCACCACCACCACCAACAACAACAAAGCCTAGACAACATCTCATTGTGGAAGCTGTAGCATGTCACAGTGTGCCCCACAGTCTATCCCTCTGTCCACACATCTTCACTTGCAAATGTTCATTGCAATGAGTCATGGTCTTGTTCAGGATCTCTGGCTTCTGTGACACCATCTGTACCTGGACTTTGTTACTTTGTGGGTTCTTCTTTTTCCCATACTTTATCCCCCACCCCAGATTCACTCCCTATCACTAGATAGGAAAGGAAGAATGGTAGATGGCAAGGGAGGGAGGGAGGGAGGGAGGGAGGGAGGGAGGGAGGGAGGGAGGGAGAGAGAGAAAGAGAGAGAGAGAGAGAGAGAGAGAGAGAGAGAGAGAGAGACCTGAATCTAATTTACTTCTTCTTTGACCATGGCTACTAACAAACCACAATCTCCCTGAACAACCAACTACCAACCCCACTATCAGGGATCTAGCATTTATATACCATCTGAAAAGTTCCCAGAATTCCAAACATCACACAATTGCAGAAACTATCTGCAGCTGGCAAAAGTACATCTCTGCTAGAGCGCAAGGCAAATCACAATCAGCTGTTGTGGACAGGCTCAAGCAGCTCCATATCCTATACCTGGGATTAAAACAAAAACACATCTTCATAATATTTCTGTGTTTTTTTTTAAAGAAACCAAAATTTCAAAATTGTTACTACACTATAGTCCAAGACCAGATGTGAGTATTGGGTCCTCATTCAGACTCCTCCCAGTTCTCCTGTTGTTGCCCTGTGTCATGGAGATCCCGCAGCTTTGGAACAGCAGGAATGGCCATTTCTTGCATCCCAATCACTCACCGATAGATGATACAGATTTGAGAGTGGACCGATTCAGAGCACTGGATCTGAGCCTGCATGGTAGTTGAGCAGGTCAACCCGACAGGTCTTGTTTATACCACCAGAGCGAGCTGCTCTGCCCAGCTAGACCACCCAATGCCACCCACACCCATTCCTCTAGAGTCAGCTCCACTGTGCTACCCACTCAAGGTGTGGGCTGCACTGGCCTTTCCTTTGTAAAAGTATCATTGTAAAATGGTGAAGTACCATTTTATAAGTCTACCTCGCCTACAATGTGCAGTGACTAAATTGAGTAGTGAGTATTTCTATCGCTTTTTACCTTTTCTTAAATTTTCAATTTTTATGAATGCAGAATGGTGCGTATTTATGGGGGTACAGTGTAACATTTTCTCATTTAGTACAGTGCAACAAGAAAGACAGCCGCTGGCCAGGCACTTTCCGGGCCTGTGTAAGACAGGTGAAAACTCCCCAGTGGTTTGCACAAGGCTGAGGCCAGTGGACGACACTTGGATCGCTTTAGGTTAGTAGGGGAGGGAAACGCATTGGAAGGTATGGGGGAGAATGTGGCAAGAAGGAGGTGTGGGGTTGGGACTGAGCCAATCTCTGGAGAGGATGTGTTAGGAAAAAGAAGTAGAGCAGAGGTGGACGTGGGCTTAAGTGGACGTTTCCGACTTTTGCTCAAGATAGGAGATATTCCTGCATGCTTGTGTGCTGAGAGAAATGAGCCCGGAGAGAGTAAAACTGAGATGAAACTAGAGAAAGTCTACACCTGTATTCTCCCTGCAAGCTATGCTCTCCACCCGGCTGCCTCTGGGACCAGATGTGGGGGACCCACCAAAACCCCATACCTTAACTCAATCTTTTGTAGAATGCAGGGCTCTCTCTCTTTGCCTAACAATAAGGATTCAGGAACCTCACCAGGACTTTCTCCTCTCTGGGTTTGAGCTCAGGAATCTATTCTCCCCAGAGCCTGCATTGCAGCGGCTTCAAGGACTGGTAGGCATGTTTACACACACACACACACACACACACACACACACACACATACACGGTCACTGAATCTGTCTTGTTCTTTGTGCTTCCCAGCTTAGTGGAGATGACAAGACAGGGAGTTCATTTGATAAATATTTTATGAATGACGGGAACCACCATCTCCACAGTGGGGTCACCGGTTTTACCTCAAGCAGTTTACTTACCTTGAGTGTGATTTCACATTGTCCCTGTGTCCCAATTACTCCCGTTTTTTGAGGCAAAAATAGTGAAGCCTAAGGAGGTTAGACAACTTGTCCATGCTTGTGTGTCTTAAGGCTGGAACCCAGGCAGCCTGTTTCTTGGTTTTTTGGTTTGGTTTGGTTTGGTTTGGTTTGGTTTGGTTTGGTTTGGTTTTTTTCAAGATAGGGTTTCTCTGTGTAGCCCTGGCTATCCTGGAACTCACTCTGTAGACCAGGCTGGCCTCAAACTCAGAAATCTACCTGCTTCTGCCTCCCAAGTGCTGGGATTAAAGGCGTGCGCCACCACCGCCCGGCAGGCAGCCTGTTTCTTACCAAACACATCGCCAGTGGTATGTGACAGCTGAAGAAACAGTCCACTCCGGGTACCAACAGAGCCAGTGGAGGGTAACCAGTGCTTTGGCAGCGGAGACCCACTTTGGAGCATGTGATGTTTTACTTTGATCATTACTTAGAATTGCCCAGGACGTGGGCTTCTAGGTGTGTCATGAAGGGCTTTTCCAGAGAGGATAAGCTGAGAGCTTTAAGGCCCGCCATCACCTTGTGGGCTGGGGTCTAAAGGGAGTAAGATGAATAATGAGAGGCAAGCACCAGCTGTCAGTGTGCCGGAGTTTCTCTGCTGCTCTCAGGGACCTAGCAATTACTTGCTGAGTCACCATCTGCCATCACCTGCCCCGCTGCCAGGTGCACCAGGTGTGTGAGGAGAACAGCCACTGCCACCTCGGGTCTCCCTATGCCCTCCATGTTCCTCCTCTCTGTTCCCTCTGCTCCCTTCTCTCTGTGTACGCTATCACTATGCCCTCATGCTCCCTGTCTGTCAGTCTCCATGTCCACTTGTCTTTGTCTATTCTTTCTCCAGGTTCTCACTTCTTTCCCCTCTCCCAGTAAACCTCTGTGACACCAGATCTGTTGTGTGGCATGATTTTTGAGGAGAGCATAGCATTCACCTCCTCTGCTTCCTGATGGCAGACACAGTGTGGCCAGCTGCCTCACTCTCTCCTGACACCACAGCCGGAGCTGCCCCCCCACACACACACACACCGCTGCCATGCTTTTTCTTAACACAGAACTGAAACAAACCCTTCTCTCTTTTACTTTGGTAGGTTGGATTTGGTTTTGTTTGTTCATTTATGTTTATGTATTTGTTGCCACAGTGTGCAGTGTTGGGGGCGGTGGGTGGAAACAGCAAGCAATGCAGACTTGAAGTTTGAGTGGGACACAGACATTGAAAAAGGTGGCAAGATGAAACCATGGGCGAACATACCAGGGTGGGTACCACCATCAGGACACACCCAGGACTGGTTCCCTTTCACTGTCCAATAGAAGTGTAATGCTTGCAGAAGGAAGACCCAGCTGAGAATGCACTGTTTTGTAGGCAACAGAATGGCCTGCCGGAGCACAGTGGTGACTGCTCAGTTAGTCAGGCTCCAGTCGTTAGGGCTACAGTCTGGATCTGGTTACGGAGCTAGAGTGTCAAACCAGAGACAGCAGCATTCCAGAGCCCAACACAGTCCATCACCCTGCAGCTGGCTGGGGTCTGTCCAAGGTCTACCAGGATTCAAGTTCACTTCAGAACAGCAGTGGCCAGGGACCAAAGCCCAGAGGGGGTTGGATGGTGTCAGGGAAGGGAGCAGAGGCCAAGTTCTGTGTTTCTACAGACAAAGAAAGAAAGCAGGCTGAGAGATGGGGGCAGCATGTGACACCTGGGCCACAGGCCTGGGCAGCAGCCGCTGTAATGACAAGGATAATGGCTCTCTTTGTCTTGCTTGTAAATTCTCCGGAAAAAGAAAGGATTCCAGGGCCTGCTTGTCTTGTTTGCACAATGCTGGCTGCCTGAGGCCCCACTGTGAGGGCCAACCATGGATGGCATTTGGGGAGCACTGAGGCCCCTTCACTGTCTTGTTCCTCCTAGACAGGCAGAAGCTGAAAGTCAGCATCATGAGCCAGAGGGTCTGCAGGGGGCTAAGAGATGAGTCTGAGGCTGCACAGAGAGGGGACTGTGTGTGTGCTCTGAAAGAAATCAAAGACCTTGAAGCTCTGAATTAGGGTCTCCAGCTTCTCCTAGCGTTTGCCTGACTCCATTCTTGCCTTCTGTATGCCTTTGCCTTGCATGCAGAACCAGCTTTGGAATCCAAAGGCTGGCACTACCACTTAGAATTACTAGTCATCCAGTGTTGCTAGGCCTCAGTTTCCCCATCTCCAAATGGGTGTCATAGCCCTTGCTTCTTAAGATTGCCAAGGGGAACAAATGAAGAAAAATGTCAGAAAAAGACAGGACGTCCTGTCTTTTAGTAAAGGCTTATATGTTAAGAGCTTGCTTGCCCTCAGATGGGCTTTGGGAGAATGGCTGACTCGGGAGGACTCTAACACCATCGATAGATCACAGTTGGATGACATTACTGGAAAGTGGTGAAAGCTTGTGGAAGTGGGACCTGATGGGAGGAAATAAACCACTGGAGATGTGACCTTTAACATGCCTTGTGCCTTCATCCGCCTCTCTCCTCTCCTCTCCTCTCCTCTCCTCTCCTCTCCTCTCCTCTCCTCTCCTCTCCTCTCCTCTCCTGTGACAAAATCCAGCTTCCATACAGGAGGTTGTCTCACTACAGACCTCAAAGCAATGGAGCCAGTCTGCTATGGACATCATGAGCAAAAGGCAGTCTTCCACCTTGAAGCTGTTTGCCTCGAGAGTTTTGTCACTGAGATAGAGTGACTAACGTACGGTTTCATGGTTAAGTTGGAAAGCCCTAAGATGCTGGGGTACCGGGGATCCACTGACATTCCACTGGTACTCCTTACACTCAGTCTATTCGGCCCCTGAGAATGAGGTGCAGCCTATGCTCCGGGAAGCACAGAAGAGTCATTGCAGATCAGCACTGCAGATAACCGAACCCTTCCCAACTAGTTTAAGCAAGTCAAGCCTACTGCACACTTGTTGTTTCACAGAATCATCCACAGTCAGGTCTAGAAACAACACAGCCATGAATAATTCTCAGACTACCCCCCATCAGGTTCCCATCCTAGAGACACCACTGCCATGTTACTGATGGCTGGTATGGAACTCTGTTTCTGTGACCTGTTGCCATGGGAATGTGAGCCTCTCATACTGGGTACTTTCTTCTCTACCCAAGCCTCTTTCAACTAGACCTCCACGATGCATTCAGGAGTCAAGGGAGTTAACACACAAGGAACCAGCCATCAAAGTTCCACCGGTCTCCTGGAATCCTGTCCTTGCACAGGTGCCCTCTACACCCACCCATGTAGCCAGTTGGATGTTGTGGAATTGACATCATGTCACTTCCAAAACTCCGTCATGAAAGACATTGCAGCTTCCACCTTTGCTTCTTTCTTTAGGGGAAACCAGCTACTCCAGAAAAAAATATTTTAAAAAAAGGAAATACCAGTTTTGAGTTTTTTCCCTCAGTTGTATTAACTTGGGTTCTTATGTTATCTCTGTTTCAAAGGGCAGCAATGTCATCCAAAGCATAAATAGCCAGGGCTGGAGAGATGGCTCACTGGTTAAGAGCACTGACTGTTCTTCTGAGTTCTTCCAGAGGACTCAGGTTCAATTCCCAGCACCCACATGATAGCCCATGATCATCTATGAATTCAGCTCCAGGGGATCTAATGCCCTCTTCTTGCTTCTATAGGCACTGCACGTATTTAGTACACAGACATACATGCAAGCAAAATGCCCACACACATAAAATAATAAATAAGTAGATAGATGATAGATAAATATTTTTTAAAAAGCATAAATGGCTTTTGGGTGCCACTGGATCTGTTACAGTGTCTCACTTCCATCCCTTGATGTCATTTATCAAAATCCTGCTATCCAGTGTAGAATGGGCCAGCATAAGAGCATCCATGTGGGCTATCCTGAAGGCTGGTCACCCGTGCACTTTTCTTGCTCACTTGCTCTATGGGAAACCAGTTGCCATGTCATAAAGATATTTAAACCAAACTTTGAAGAGAGCTACACAGCACAGAGCTAAGGCCTTCTGCCAACCACCAAACAAACAAATCAGGCCAGTGATGGTGCCATCTTGAATATGGATTCTGAAGCTCCAAACCAAGCCTTCAAATGGTAAAACCATAGCCACCTCCTGGCTGGGACTTACTGAGTCAGAGTCACCTAGGGATGCTGTCCTAGGATGCTTTATCCATGAAACCTACGTGAGCTAACAAAATTAAGTAATGCTTAATATTTCTTCCTTAAGTTTTAAGAGAATTTGTTACAGGATGTGCCGGTTGGGTTCTTGTTATTATTGTTGCTGTTGTTTGGGTTTTGTTTTGCTTTGTTTCGTTTGTCAATTTGACACAGCTAGAGCTAACCAGCAAGAATATCAATTGAGCAATTGCCTCCGTGACATTGGCCTGCAGGCAGGTCTATGAGGCATTTTCTTGATTAATAGATGGTACAAGTCCTGAGCAGGTGATCCGAGATGACCTAAGAAAGCAGGCCTGAGCAACAACGCACCGGAAGCCAGTGAGCAGCCTCCTCTGTGGCCTCTGCTTCAGTTCCTGCCTTGAGGTCCTGCCCTGACTTCCCTCAATGATCAACTGTGGCTGGGAGTTGCAAGATGAAATGAACCCTCTCATCTCCAGGTTGCTTTTGGTTAACGTGTTTTATGCCAGCTATAGAAAGCAAACTAGGACACAGCACTCGCTAGCTAACACAGCAGCCATCAAGACCTTGAAAAAGAAGTCTGGTCTATATTTACCTGGTCTTCAGTCGGGGGGTGGGGGGGACTTTGAACTCTGTCTAGCTCCTGGTTAGCATTCTTTAAATGCGTCATTATTTTTATCCTCCCTCCCTCTGTGCCAGATGTCAGAAGCTGTCACCTCAGCAATCTGGGGAGTCTGGGAAATGGGGGGAAAAAAAGAGATGATTTCATTTAATCCTCCAGCACCCCTGTGACTGCCTGCATTAACACCCTCGCTTCACATATGATGAGAAGTTGAGTCACATTTTCCCATTTCCCAGGCTATCAGACTCCAGGCCACCACCCAGTACACCCAGGTATTGCTGAGGGAGGCTCCTTGATTCATGAGTTATCATGTCCAGACTACGTGAGGTTGGCATGTATGGACTGGAAGGATGAACAGAGGCAGGAAGGGAGAGCAGCCGGGAGCTGTGCAGAGTCCTGTGAGGCCAAGAAACAGAGCTTTTGACGGCAGCTTTCCTCTTTCTTCACCAACACCCCTTTGGGGCAGAGATGTTGCAATAAGCCAGGCTAGCTGAGTTTGATGGGAAGAATTCCAAGTCCATAATTTCTCGTCAAGGCTTTTGAATGTTGTTTTTGTTTTATTTGGGGGGTTGTTTTTTTGGGGGGGGGTTCTTGGATGAAGTTGCAACTGTCTGGATCTTACCAGTCTTCCTCCAAGGAAGTCCCTAGGGCTCCCTCGTAGCCGGGCTGTAGACTTGACCTCTTTCTTTACCCCTTTAAGCTATCATTGCCAGCTCTAGTTTGGGGAATTTGACATGTCTTCAACTAGAGCTACAACAGAACGCTACAGTAGAATATAGTATATCCTCACACACTTCACTGTGTGTGTGTGTGTGTGTGTGTGTGTGTGTGTGTGCGTGTGTGTGCATATGCATGTGTGTGCGCACATGTGTGTAAAAGCCAGAGTTGGATATCAATTGCTTCTACTTTATTTTTTGAGGTGGGGTCTCTTCTTGAACCTGGAACTCACCAATTTGACCAGGTTAGCTGGTCAGAGGGCTTCAGGGATGTGCCCGTTTCCACTTCCAAAATTGCTGCGGTTATGGGTACACACTGCCACGAACTTTGCCAATTGAGATATTTCCCCAGCCCTTTTATGAATCAGTACTGAAGAACCTTTTGTTGAAAGGTGTTCCTAACATGGCCAGAGACAAGTCTTCCCTGCATCTCAGCTTAGTCATTATTAGTCATCTGAATACTAAAACCATATCTGGGGAGAGCTATTTGGTTAAAGTCACCAAAATCTAAAATGCAGGCACCTTTCCACTACCGAGACACTCCCCTGGAGAAACATAGTCAGGGATGCTCAGACTTCAAAGCACCAGGAGGTGGGTCCCTGATAACATTGTTTTATGTCGACAGTGTGTGAGTGTTCACCCACCAGGAGGCATGGCACGCATGAGCCAGACCTGCTCACAGCTGCCAAAAGGAGCGAAGTTGAATTGAGCGAACCTTCCAACAGCTGCCCACCACACCTGCCGTGTCACCTTCTCCCCAGTCACCTATCTCCTTTGCTGTCTGTGAGCAGCTTTTCTCATTGAGGTTCCTACACCAACCTGGAAACCAGATTCTGGGAGGAGCCATGGGATCACAGAGGGTTCCTATGCTATAGGAGAGATGGTTTTCTGCACTTTCTAACACCCACTCCCTTTATAGAAAAGAGCCTAGCCCAGGCCTCTCCTCTCTACCATCCTGTATCTTTTCTCCCGGGGATGCCCTGACTCCAACTCTCCTCAGCACTCTCTTTCACCACTGTAACAGACTTCACTAAGATTCCTCCCTCTGTCTGTTTTCTTGCAATCTGTTCTCCTGACTGAGGCCGGAACAATCTCCCAAGGCCTGACCTTAACTCCTGGTAGCGGCAGAGGAGAATGGGGCTAACGAAGCCTCTCACATTGCAGTCCAGCCCTTATCTGCTGTTGATCCTTGCTGAGAAGAGACTCTGCTCCAGCTGCCTCTGCTTAGGCTGTTCTGTATCTACCTGTGAGGTTCTCCCTTCCCCACACTGTGTCTGCTCTGGGACTTCCTCTCCAGCCCTACCTGTCTTCTCAGGAGCAACCTTTAGGGAAACCTTCCCTGTCACACAGCCTTTCCTGCAATCTTCCCAACTAGCCACCTCAAAATCTCACCATTCCCAGGACAGATCTCTACCACTAGGGGAGGGACAGTTGATCTCCCTCCACCAACCCCAAGTCCCCTTGAGACCTGGCATTTCAGAGACAGCAGATGCTCAATAAGGACTTGAAAAATGATGAATGAGTTCGGCACAGCGATGGATTATTACAGGATTAATTTCTGAGTAAGTGAATGAACCGCCCGGATTCATGAAGGAATGACCTTGGAGTCTGTGGTCACTGGAAACCTCATGGCAAGCAGATAATCACAAGGCCCAGAAGCTCTTCCAAATACAAGCTAAAAATACAAATGTCTCAAATTTTCACGAAGGTGTTCCAGCAGAGAAACACAGGGCTGAGAGACTCGGAAGATGGAATAGAGATCACCAAAGCCACAAAATATATTCAACTTCCCTCATTAAAAATAACAACCCACAAGGCATGGTGATGCACGCCTTTGATCCCAGCACTTGGGAGGCAGAGGGGGGTGGATCTCTGTGAGTTCAAGGCTAGCCTGGTCTACATAGTGAGTTCCAGGATAGCCAGGCAGTGTGACAAGAGCCTGTCTCAAAAAAACAAACAAAAAAAAAAATAAAACTTTAAGTAAAAAAAAAAAAAAAAAAAACACAATCTAAAGAAATGAGACAGAACTCTGTTCCCTTGGCAAATGTATATTGATTGGAAAGAGAGGGGAAAAAGAGAGGCTTCAGTATTTGGGGTGGGGCTGTGGCCGTATCTAATATTAAGAGAGTTTATCTAAAAATGCATGCTGACATTGTTAATTTTCATAAGTGTGTACCCTTTGAATGAACAATCTCGCCTTTAGTCCTAAAGAAATATTTGAAGAAAATTTAGGTGCAAGAGTTTTTTCTTTTACTTCAACATTGTTTGTAAAAATGAAAAATGGTAAATAATACGAAAGTCTATCTGTAAGAGACTAGTAAAAGAAACTGTGCTTCGTCCACACAGTCAAACAATCGAATTCTGCACAGCTGTTTAGAGAGAAGAAGACCAGGCCTTCTGTGTAGACAGGATATAATACTCCCTTATTATTAGGTAGGAAAAGTGGATGAAGATATTTAATTTAATAGGTGTGCTTAAATGCTTGCCTACAAATACAATAATCATGGGAGCCCACAAGCTAAGCCTCAACAACTGTTGGAAGAATTGCTGTTTAAAATTATATACATTTAAAGAAATAAGCCAGTGAGATAGAAGGTGCTTGTCAGACACTCTAACAGCCTGAGTTCCAACCTTTGGGCCCACTTGGCAAAATGAGAGCTGAATCCCAAAGGTTCACCTCTGACTTCTACACCTGCACCACGGCACACACATGTATATGCATATTCACACACATGATGAACAAACAAATCTAATTAATTTAAAACCAAACAATTTTTCTTTCAAACAGGGTTTCTCTGTGCAGCTCTGGCTGTCCTAGAATGCTCTCTGTAGACCAGGCTGACCTAGAACTCAGAGATCCACCTGCCTCTGCCTTCCAAGTGCTGAGACTAAAGGTGTGTGCCACCGCTACCTGAGTTAATTCTGTAATTAAATATTAGTAATTATGTTTATGACCAGCAATATACTAGTTTAAGCAAAAACCATTTGGCAGGAATGGGAGTAGGGGGCTGTGGTGGGGACTGTCACCCATGGTGGAACTCAGAAGGCATCTGGAGGGTCCTGACTTAGGTCCCACCTCCCCTGACCTGTTTCCTCTGCTCCAGTTCAGATTCCACCCAAAGACCCAGTCCCTGGGAAAGACTGCCTCATTCCACTTTCTAAAACAATAGAAACAATGGTGTGTTTCTGTAGCCACGTCAAGCATGACCTCCAGAATAAAGCTCAGGGTCACATGAGACCCAGTTCAAGGAAGGTAGTGTATGAAGGTCCCATAGATCAGGGACAACTGCCCAGAGCAGACCTTGAAGACTGAGTCTCCACTTTTGGGTTTGGCCAGCTCCATTCCAAGGTCCCATGCCTGTGACTTCTGTCCCAGCCACTCATGGGCTTCCTCTACAGTAAGAAAGGATAAGGCTTAGACAGAGTACAGAATCAATGAGAACAGAAGAGGAGGAATAAGGACCCCATGGGACAGTAGACAGCATGGGAAAATAATTTTTGCTGGTGATTTGCCTTGTCCTGTGTCAGATATGGAATTCGGAAGCCCTGGCGTCAGTGGCTCTGGGCAAGAACCAATGCTCCATGAGCATTGGGTTGTTCCTCTGTGAACTGCAGTGGAAATCTGCCTTCTTCTTAGGGATGCTGAGTGAAGGATGAATAACACTGGTCGAATGCTTGACTTAGTTCCTGGCCAGATACTCAGTCCTACACAACAAATAGCCATTGCTGTGTTATCCTGTGCTCAATTACAGTGAGATTTGTAGATGACAGTCCTCCAGCGTGACTGGTACCTCCAGGATTTACCTCAACAGGCAGAGAACCGCTGACAACAGCTAATTAGAATGTCTAGAACAGTGGCTCTCGATCTGAAGGTTGATATCAGATAGCCTGCTTATCAAACATCACGATTTATAGCAGTAGCAACATTACAGTTATGAAGTAGCAACAAAATAATTTTATGGTTGGAGGTCACCACAGCATGAAGAATTGTATTCAAGGGTCGCATCATTAGGGAAGGAGAGCACATAAGAAAAGTAACTAATGTCTTACCTAATGGGATACATATAAAATTAGACTGTGTTACAGAAAGTGAAATAGTGAGATTCTGATATCTTTGTATTCTTAACCGTTGCCATGGTGCCCACCACACCCCACTACACCTAAGTCATTCAACAAGCACTGATCAGCCGTAATGGATAAGTAAATGAACTCTGTGAGGTATATGATTTTATGGGGCAGTTTAATCTAGAAGAAGGAGAGGTGTTATTTAAAAAAAAATGAAGTTAGCTCAAACACATGGCTACCTTGCATCAAAAACTCCAGCAGGGAAAAGAGAGCCAGGCTTTGAACTGAGCAAGCTCGGTCCCAGTATCTAGTCACTTACCCTTGATAGCTTGCTCTTACTGTTTACCAAGTAAGCAGAACCCCATCTAGTCTTGCATCTCACTTCCTCTGTTGTCAAGTATTAGGCCAGTCAGGACCTTGAAACGCATCGAATGAAACCAAAACCAGGGAAGGCAGGGGCCAAGTTGACAGTGATGAAGTTCCCCAACTGGGACTTGAACCTGGATCTTCTTTCTGATCTCCAGGTTGGTGGGTATCCATGGGAGTGGGGACTTGGGCTGTAGGTGGTCGGTCATTCACCCAGGTTCCGTCTCTCCATCTCACAGGTGGGCAGTGAAAGGGGGTGAACGGTAAGACATTGACCACCAACCTTCTACTCTGTCCTCCAAGAAGAACTGGGCCAAGACTCCAAAATTCATCTTGCTCTCATAGGGACTCCCTGCCCAATGAGCCTGAGTCTTGCCAACCTCGGCTAGATATCAGAGGGATCTCACAAGCAAAGGCCTAGACTTTGAGTGACATGGGCTCTTGTGACAACAAACGCATGTGGAACACCTAGCTCAGATCCTATCATAGCCAAAATATTTATCATGCCAATTGCAGCTAAGGGAGACTGCTCTACACAAATCCAGAGAGTGCTTTTCTGAGCAGGGGAGGGATGCTGATAGACCACCCTGTCATCCTTGTATTTCACAACACAGTGTGTGGCATCAACAGCTTCCCTGCTAGCCTTTCTTTCCTAATTCTGCTCAAACACTATTGAATTGTGACTCTGGATCACAGACCAGAGCTAGAGAGGTCTGGGTACAGTAAGCCACATCCCTCCACAAACTCCCTAGAAACAACACGGCCTTAATGATCAGGGAAACACTTTCCAGGGCAATTGTCACACTTGAGCTGTTGTGGGTCACTTACAATCACCTAGCTATTTTCCATTCAGCTGAGAGACCGTGCAGCTACCGTGGGTGGATCTGAGCTCACGGTTTTCAACTCAATTCAGAAGATGTAAAGGCTAAAATGGATCCAGGGCACAAACGGTTTGTTGACACACTTTCTGCTGTTTGAAGTATTTGGCCTCTACACACAAAAATGCATTTGCAGAGAGGTAAGATGCTTGAATATTACTGACAGAAAGTGCTTGTGGACAGTTACAGTACGAGTTGCTGAGGCCCAGAGAGAGGAAGCAATGCATAGCATTGTGCAGCTGACGTCAGTGCTGACCAAAGAGTCAGCAGCACCCAAGTACCTGGGTCCAGAGGAAATGGACACAGCTTATTTACTGGTGGCTGAAATCTCACCATCAGACATTGATTTTGCCTTTTTTCCACACTATTTCATAGTCTTGCAGAGGTATGAGTAGCCAGCAAGCATATTACCATAATAAAAAAATTGGAACACCAAATAACATTTATAAAAATTTTTAATTTTTCTTTGGAATCTCCTTAGCTATCCAATGCCACCCCCTTTCTCTGTCAACAAACTCCTATTCACTGTTAACAAAGGCAGTAAATAACTCTGAAGTTTTGTCTGTGTGCAATTAGGAATATGTTATATGATTAAGGTATTAAATATTAAGTATTGTGATATCCAAGGTAAATGTATTCTTCTATCCGTAAACTGTATTTCTTCACTTGTAAGTATATGATTGACTTACATGGCCTTGGATTTTTTCCGATCATCCAGCTTTGTATCTTGGTCTTGCCTCCGCACTGACCCATTGGGAACCTTGGTACCGTCCATGGCTGCACACTTTCACTGTATGAGTGTGCTGATGCATATTTAGATGCCTGTCCATCGTTGAGACTTCAGATTCTTTCTCTTATTCTCCTATTGAAGTGACAGCTTCAGGGAAGTTACTTGAGTATAAAACTCTAGGGCAGGAGCCAGTGTTTCTGTAGAAAGGCATCTAGAAGTGAAAGTGTGAGGCTATTTGTCTAGGGAATGTTTCACTTCAGGTCAAAACAATCTACCTTGATTTCCAAAGTTCCTCTCCTGAACTTTCTTTGAGAGCCAGCAGGAGCCAAGCATTTGTTCTTACATAATACTTGGAATCATCACACCAGCCTTGTAAGAACAAAGTGTTCCTCATTTAATAATTTAAAACTACCAAACTAAGTATATATATATATACATAACATACGTCAAACATCATAGTTAATGGTGACAGACTGAAGACTTTCCATTTGATATTGGGAATAAAACAAAGGGGTCTGGCTTTAACATCTTATTCAACCTCGTACCAGAAGTTACTGGTTCTAGCTAGACAATAAGGTAAGAAAAAAAAATCAGGCATGTGTATTAAAAGAAATAAGACTGCTTCTAGCTGTACATGACATGTTTATCTGTGAATGCAATATCAAAGGATCTCTAAAGCATTATCAAAAACAAAAATCTTTAGAACTAGGAAGTAAGCTAAATAAGTTTGCATAATACATAACACAAAATAACTGAGTGCAATTTCTCTGTCACTCTAATGATGTACATGGGGAAACAAAGTCAAGGGGAAAATACCATTTACAATTGCTCCAAAGAAAATGAAACGCTTTACATGTATCTACATACATATATAACAAAATAAACACAGAGCCTGGAGAGATGCTCAGAAGAGCACCGGCTGCTCTTCAGGAGGACCTGGGTTGGGTTCCCAGCACCCACCCCAGTGGCTCACAACCATCTGTAACTCTAGTTCCAGGGCATCTGCCATCCTCTTCTGGCCTCTGTGGCCACTGGGCATGCAAGTGGTACATAGACGTACCTGCAGAAAAAAACCACACACATAAAATAACAATAAATGCTTGTTTTGGAGACAGAGTTTCTCTGTGTAGCTCTGACTGTCTTGAAACTTGCTTCGTAGACCAGACTGGCCTTGAACCCAAAAATCCACCTGCTTCCACCTCCCGAGTGCCAAGGCTAAAGGTGTGCACCACCACTGCCAGGCTTATAAAAATAAATCTTTAAAAAATTAAGAAATACATGAGCAGTACTCTATGCTGAAAATAATAAATGGATCCAACTTTTTGTTATTGATTTGCCTTCCACACATATGAGTGAAAACCACAGATATTATATTGTTTTTGAAAAAAACTGAAACTGCATACAATGTGCTATACATGACTATTACACAGCATTACACAGACTTGTTCAGATCACCCTCCTGTATGTCGATACTATATGTCCACGTGAGCATCTGTGGATTTTGCAGTCTCTGCAGAGTTTGTGAAACTAGGTCCCGAAGACACAAAGTATGTAACGTGACAAGAACAACTGTGTGTGACATGACATTTAAAGAAGGTTTGAGATTTATTTGTTTTTATGCGTGTTTTGTGTGCATGTGTGTATGTGTACCACATGCACAGAGTGCCCAAGGATGACACAAGAGGGTGTCTGATCTCATTGGATGAGGAGTTACAGACAGTTGTCAGCCACCATGTAGGTGCTGAGAATCAAATCCTGGTCCTCTAGAAGAGCAGCCAGTGTTCTTAACTGGTGAGCCATTTCTCCAGTCCTTATAACTTGATGTTTATGTCTCCTGTGCATACTCCACCTGTCCCTACTAGAATACATATATATATGTGTATATATATATATATATATATATATATATATATATATATACACATATATATATGTAGGCAGTTCATTTTCCTTGAGTCACCAATGTATTTCCAACACCTAGAACAGTACACACTGTGCAGTGTTTGCATTCCTCCTAGGCTCTGCCCACACCCAGGTATGCCTGACTCTCTACAAAAGGGGCTGCTTGCCCCCTCCTCACTCCCTTACTCTCTTCCCTATCTGTCCCTTTCTTCTCCCCTTCTCTCTCCATGTGTTCATGGCCAGCCTCTGTACTCCTCCTCTCCCTCTCCCTCCTCCCCCCCCCTCTCTGCTTTTCTCTGTCTCTACTCTCTTCCTCATGTCCTAAATATATTCTATTCCATACTATGGTTGGTACCTCAGTGAGAAGTAATGTCTCAGCGTGGGCCCGCAGAGGCACCCCCTACCACCCCACCATACCTCACTCTATCAAACGTATTCCCGGCTTCCTTTTCTTGTTTATAAAACACAACAGTAAGTGTTTGGTAACCACTGTGTGAATTAACTGTTGAGTAAAGTCTGGGGTCACTAACTACCCCAAGTAGTATCTCATCTTTCTTAATCTTCACAGAAAGTTCTGCGAAGCCTGTCAGTGATAGCAAGCTATCCGTTTTAAAGGTAAGTGGCTAGAACACACGGGGCTCCGAGTCTTATTTGTTTAAAACATGTTCATGTATTTAGTAAACATTTATTAAGTAGGTACCATGGGGGAGCTGGGCTTAGATAAAGCTGTTTGTATCTGTGCCTGGTTGTTTCTGCTTTCAAACACATTTCCTCCCTTCTGAGATGCATCAAAAGCCCACGTAGCCTGGTGACAAATGTGAGATCCTGCATTGCCTAAGAGCAGAGGCTCTGGAGCCTGGCCCAGCCTCTGCCAACAGTTTCCACCCTCGGTTCTAACACTTGTAAGGTAGCAGTGGCAAAAAATATCCTCTTCAAGGCATTGACACAGACTCTGAAGCAACACACGGGAATCATTGTTTGCTGTCGATGCGTGTTCTGCCGTCCCTACCCAGCCAAGGGTTTTTTATCCAATCCGCGCCCTATAATTTGCATGACAATGCCAATGGGCTTATTCTTTTCATTTCCAAATATAAAGATGTATTGGGTAAGCTTTTTCAAGCCTAAGATTATGAGGAGCCCTCTCACCACGATACCTCTCAGCAAGCGGAGGGCCGAGTATGACCCCAAGTCAAGAGGGGCTCTGCTCCTGCCTTTTTCCCTTAGCATCTGTCCTCAACAAGCAAGAACGGATGTCCAGCTGCAAGGCTGAAACGGAACCTAGCAGAGGCGCAAGCAAAGGGCTCCGGTTCCAATAGCTGCAGCTGTCTAGCGCCCTGAGCTATTTTTAAACCCCTTTTCAGAAACCCCGGGCCTTCGAAATGGATCTATTTTCTCAACAGCCGAGAGATAATGCTTAAAAATGGATAGCTTGAAAATATTCCACGTCGCTCATAAAAATGACTGAAATAGATAGCGAATCTAAGACAGCCTTTGTGTGGAGCAGCAGAGAACAGCTTGGTGAAGTCTCTCAGACCCTGGGGCAGCGCAGTGGCTGGATCTGTCCCTGACAACCACCGCTTTGTGTCTTGAATGTGTTTTGTGCCCAGAAAAGGCAAGAAAACCAGTCATTGTGGGGAACATCAGAGACCTGCCATTTAAAGTGGCCATCCATCCCAGGCAAACAGGAGACCCCAAAATAACTCCCAAAGAACAGCCCTTGACTTGGGCACTGCCTTATCTAGAAAGCCTGTCCAAACTAACTTGAACATGTCTCTGTCCCTTCCCTGAACTCTCTGATTTTTTTTTTCTGCCCCACTGTGTAGAACCGATGCTCAAGTAGTCATGTGCTACAAAGGTAGGAACACCTCACCTCACCACCACCAAGAAAGTCCCACTAATAGCCTCTAAATCGAAATGTTTCTCAAGTCTTAGGCCCCTTACAGCACCCCCAACCACTGCCCTGATTCGGTGCTTCACCTGCCTCTGAGATTTTGCAAGAGCATTCAATCCCATCTGTTCTTGAGTTCTCATAGGGTGGGATAGAAGGTGGAGACCGTGCGTCTCTGTTTATATGCAGTGCACATGTACATGGGGTGAATGTACCGATTTGCATGTGGAGATCAGAGGCAGCCTCAGATGTCATTCCTCAGGTGCTGTACACCTTATTTATTTATTTATTTATTTATTTATTTATTTATTTATTTGGACAGACTGCATCACCGCCCTGGGACTCACAATGTAAGCTAGATTGTCTGTCCAATTTTTTTTTTTTTGGTTGGTTGTTTGGTTGGTTGTTTGGTTTGGGTTTGTTTGTTTGTTTGTTTGTGTATTCTGGGACTTGAACTTAGGTCCTGTGCTTTTCAGGCGAGCATTTACCTGACACCTCTCTCTCCCACCCCTAACTCTCCAGTCTCATCTTCCCACACCCCAGTTTTTGTTTTGTTTACCTCCTTCACCATTTGCTGTAGGAATTCTTCAAAAATTAAATGTTATTATGTCACCTCCTGCTTGGACTTCGTTTTTTGTTGATGTCACTCAGCTTCCCTCGGAAGATGGGGCTGGGCCGGGAGCGGGGCATCCTCTCACCTGATTCTGTATCTTCTTCAACTTCTGCTCCCTATAATCCGTGAAAATTCCCAAACTCCAGCAGCATCAGGCTAATTTTAATCATCATAATTTTCCTCAGATGGTTTTACTTCTCCCAGGTGTTACTCATGCTAGGAGCCCTGATAGGAATTCCCATCGCCGACATTTTTTGTTCCTATTTTTTATTGCCTGGACTCATTTATTTGGGGGGTGGGGGAGCACAGTATACACATGGTGATCAGAAGACAATTTACCAGAATTGGTTCTCTCTCTCTCTCCATCACGTGGGTCCTGGGGATTGAGCTCAGGCCATCATGCTTGGCGACAAGTGCCTTTCTTTCCTGGATGAGCCAACTCACTAGTCTCGTAGCCTCTGTTTTCAAAAGGAAATATTTTAATGGCATATGGAACAGAAGAGGAAAATGAATGGGTCCTTCATAGATGGCCTGACCCATGTTTACCCAATTGATAGCCTCAAGTAGCCTCCATATAAATCAAGAGAATATTACTCACACTCCTTCACAGATCCCACCCAGAAACCGCCAATATTTTAGTGTTTTTATAATTTGGTAACTTTGCCAAGTTTTGAAGTTTAAGTTGAGTCAAGACAGCGCATACCTTTTTCTGTAGCTTCTTTTATCTCATGTTATTTTGTGACACTCATCCATATTGATACCTATGGAGCCAATTTCCTTGACTTTCTTATAGCACAGTTCACTGTACAGATAGAGCATAGTTCGTTTAACCAATCCAGTGTTAACTTGTAGGTTGACTCTTTTCTTTAAAATGTAGCTCATTTTAAACAATTTGTCATTCTAAACATGCAGTTTTACTATTCTCCAGCTTGCTCTAGTTCTAGGAGAAGACATCATGTCTTTAAATTTAGGGATTTTAGAGCTCTTTAAAATCCTCGTGCGCCGGGCAGTGGTAGCGCATGCCTTTAATCCCAGCACTTGGGAGGCAGAGGCAGGCGGATTTCTGAGTTCGAGGCCAGCCTGGTCTACAGAGTGAGTTCCAGGACAGCCAGAACTACACAGAGAAAGCCTGTCTCGAAAAACCAAAAAATAATAAAATAAAATAAAATAAAATAAAATAAAATAAAATAAAATAAAATAAAATCCTTGTGCAAAGAACTTGAATTTGTCCTTAACCTGAAAAGTCTTAGACGTACACATGCCCTGAGTCAGCAGACACAGTCCAGAAGCTTCCCACGAAACCACACATCCCTGTTCTGAGTGTCCCCGGATTTCTTTCCTGCCTTTGTCAAAGTTTTTTTTTTCTCTAAGTCAGGATATTTCCTCCTGAGCTTCCTCAAGCTAATCCATCTTTGGATGTCATCGCTGCATGGGAAGGTCTCAATTCAGCCACCAGATTTTCAGTGAGAGATTTTCTATTCAGGTTTTTAGCTGTTGTCTTCTTGGAGAGTCAGTTCTCTGGTAAAATTCTTCTTCACTGGGCCAATACTCTCTTGAGAACTTACTCACTTATTTGGAAGATGGTTAACCTTAGAGACCAGATCCCTGGCGAATCTATTCCTAGAATCTGACTCTTTCGAACTTTGCTCCTCTTTCCTGGGAACCCCTGCTGATGCTTTATTAAAGCCTGTCATTTTCTTTAAAAGTTACTGGGAATCTCCATGATACTGTCTGGAGAGAGCGGTTCCTTTTCTCTGTTAATCTGCTCAACACTGACTCCATCCACCTCAGGCTAGTCAAAGGCAGAGGGAACTGTTTTTCTGTGAGGCCTGCTCTCTGGCCAGCTGCCCTTTCTTCTCCTGCACCGATGTTCTCCTCATTGAAAGCCTGCTGTCCTTTCCAAGGCCTTTCCTTTTCTGCAGAACTTGAATTCCCCCAGTGCGTGGGGACTGTCAGATTTTGGATTAGATTCTTAGACTCTCTGTGACCACCTTCTTGAGGACTTTTCTGACAGTTCCTGATACATGACAAATGCCTTGAGGGAAATGTGCCATAAAATTCCAGATTCACTTCTCTGTTTTTCCCTTGTGTTTACTGCTGGCTTCATAAGTCCTGGTTACTTTATTTTCTCTCTAATCCCTTCAAAGAGCTAGCTTTCCTTTCAGCTAGGTAGCTAAGCTAGTCATTTAATTAGTGGCCTAGCTTTTTGGGTTATTCTTGATAGGGAAGTCAGTATGTAACAGACATTCAGCTCCTTCCACACATTTTTGACTAGCAAGTTTCTATTTCGACATTTAGATGTAGATGCCTCTTCTGCAGAAGACCTGCCTTTAATACAGTTGGACTCCCTCCTCTCTTGGTTTCCCTACAATCCCATAACTTTCTTGTGTACTTCTGACACAGCAGATAAACCACTGTTCACAATCACACACACACACACACACACACACACACACACACACACACACACAAATATACATACAGTCCCTAAATGTATACATATGTGCACAAACACACAAGCTAAGATCTGGAAGCTGGAGACTAGGGTTGCTCATTTCAGGAATTTCCGAGTCAGCACAACACTGGCTAAATAAACACATGCATTAGAGAGAACTCAATTGCTCTACACGGCTGCTCAGCAAAGGACAAAATATCTAACAAATCCTTAAGACTTTTTTTTATTCTGATCCTAGAAAATGACCAGCAAGATATGCAGCCCCACTCTTAAGTCTCCACCTCAGTCTCTTAGGAGTTCTCCCAAAGAACAAGGCCACTAAACCTGTACCTCCTGAGCAGCCAGCATGTCCTCTTTCATCTTCTGTCTCTCACATGGAGCTCAGGGACCTAAGATATGCCTTCCTGGATTGGCCTGAGTCTACCCTCTTTCATGATGAGGCATAAACTCTGATGATAGACACCACAGGTTGGGATTCTTGCTCTGTGACTCTGGGTTAGTTTAGCCACTAAACCTCCTTGTCTTGGTAAGTAATACCATTTGTAAAGTCATAAGACAGGCCAGGGGAGCTGGCTCAGTCAGGAAAGTGCTGCCACACACTGATCCCCAGGACCCACAAGGAAAAAAGCAGAGGTTGGCATGGTAGAAGGCACCCGTAATCCCAATGTGAAGGAAGCAGAGACAGACAGACAGCTTCCTTGTGACTCACTGACCACCCAGCCTGCACAGCTAAGTCCAGACAGCAAGAGAACCTGCCTCAAAGAAACACAAAGGGTGACTTTTGAGGAATAAGACCTAGATCCCATACACATGCACACACACATGTACCTATATAAACCCATGCATGTACACAAACATGAACCCAAATGTGCACACACACACACACACACACACACACACACACACACACACTGTCTCACACACATGTTAAGTATGCAGAGTCATAAGGTGGTGGTTAGTAGCCCTTATTGTTTTAAGAGGACCAAGTGAGACACAATATACACAACCAAAGAGCTGTGTGGGACCCTGGTGATGTTCTACCCCCGTGATTCATTCTTATCCTCTAGGGAGAAGCGACTGCAGCCTAAAGCTTCTCAAGAGCTATCAAATGGCACTCAGAGCGCTTCCAAGATGAACATCCAACCTTTTGCTGTCAGTTTCTTGTGAAGAGACACTTCCAGCTGGAACAGTGAGAATGTCTCACTGAAGTGTTCAGTAAGAACCGAGCCTTTCCCTTGGCTCCTGAAACCTACAAACCATGCTTCCTCCACCACAGACATGGGCCAGACACAGCAGAGGAAGAAAGAAAGGTCCAGGCTGTGCTGATAATCTCTGCTCTGGGTCAGGAGTCTCCATTCTGGGGACTAAGACAGGCTCTGGGTGGATCGTAGAGGATAAATGCTGTGAGACTGTACACTCTTGTAACCATGGTCTTCAGCGGGACCCGAGGAGACATACAAGTGACATTCTAAAGGGGTTCTCACACTCCACAAACTAAGCAGCCAATAACAAGGATGGGGTGGCAAATGGGTGTCACCCCAGAACTAGGGACCCTAGCCTGGGTGCATGCTACAGAAAAACAGAGGTACCAGCTGCATACATTGTTGAAGAAGACCAGACGCTGACAAGGTCCAGCACCCAGCAAGTATGAATGGGACAGGACATATTGAAGTTCTATCCAGAAGCCAAGAGCTGATTTGAGACCCAGTGACAGGGTCAGAGCTAGAATTGAGTGGCCAGCAGGGAACACTGAAATGACTTGCCGAAAGGTCAGTGGACTAGATATCTCCAAGCGCTTGTCAAGACGCAGATGACCAGGCCCCACTGCCCATCCCCCAACCCCCGCCTCCCAGAGTCTGAGTATGGTGACTTAGATGGGCTGTAAAATTCTGTGTTGTTAGTCACAGCCCAACAATTCGCCCAATGCTTGATGGTAATCAGTGGAAAGAAAAACAGAAGAACAAAACCAAACAATCTTTATGTATTCTTAGAGCTCTTTGTTCGTTGGGTGCCTTTGTATGAGTTTTTAAAAGGAACCCCCTAGGGAGCAGATGAATTTGATTAAAAAAAAAATCCATTCCTCCAGTAAGTCTGAGTCCTGGGGCCGAGTAGGGTGGGTTTCAGTCACTTCTGTACTCTTGGTTTGAAGGCCTTGAGGAAACTAACAGAGGGACTGATTGCCTCTTAGTTCCTGACTGTGGCCAGCACTTGCAATGTGGATTTGGAAGGAGGAGCCCAGCGGTGAGAGCTCATGTTCTAGAGCCTATTAGTATGGATCAGTGGCCGTGTCTTGTCACATGACCAGTTATAAACGTCTTAAGTCTTCCCCATGCACAGCAGCTCCACCCAGGAAACAGAACTGTGCTATTAAATGCCAGTGAGTCACCATCAGAGCCAGGGCAGCACCTTACCACTTGTCAAGGACCTTGGTAATTAGTAGTGGTCTCTAGTGACCACAGAAAGGTGGCCACTCTGGGTCCACCCCACCCTCATGGCCTTAGTACTGGGAGGAATGTTCTAACAAAAGCAAACACAAGATGACATTCTTCCATGCACAAACATAATTAGCAGATAGGCACAAACCACAGCTGTTCCTAGTGGCTTAGAAATGTCCCTGCTGTCTATCTTTTGGCATTTTACTTTGAGTCTTGCCAGAATGATCTGTCCAGACACATAGGGCTTGATTCAGATGTCCCAGAAACGGTAAAAGACCAGCCAGCATCCATGAAGCTTAGATGGACAAACTATTTCCACCCAGCTAGGTGAAAGCAAGTGCTAGCTACTGATATGGCTGTAGCTCTTCATTCTCTTTACCGAGAGGTCAGTGAACAAGATATCCCCATATTGGAATTAAGTTGCTCAGGAATACGTAACTCAATCCATTTGTGCTGCTGTCAGGAGCACCAAGGCTACACACTTATAAATGGCAAATTTGTACTGTTCTTGACTCTAGAGGCTAGAAATCTAACCTAAGATCTTAAGTCTTAGTAGGCGAGGACAGATACCTTCTGGCCCACAGATCTTTGTCCTGCTCTATCCTCACAGGGCAAAGCCGGGCTCTCCGGAGGGTCTTTTGTTTGTTTGATAACGGCATGTAATCATTATTTTAGTTACCATCATTGCAAGAGGCAACCTAAGGGGCTAGAGAGATGGCTCCGAGGTTAAGGGAACTTCCTGATCTTTCAGAGAACTGGAGTTTGGTTCCCTGGACCCATGTTCACAGTCACTTGTAACTCCAGCTCCAGGGGGCCTGATACTCTCTTCTGGTCTCTATGGGTACACACACACACACACACACACAGTGTGTGTGTGTGTGTGTGTATGTGCGTGCGCACAAATCCATAAAAAGACAATGAACTAATTTTTAAATGAAGCAACTTTTTTAAAGGTAGGATTTGTTTCAGCTAAGAGATGGCGGGAGCAGAGCTCACCATGGCAGGAGGTGTGGTGGGCAACATCTGGTGGCAGACTGTGTGGCAGCTGGTTCATGTCTTGGTTGACCACGAAGCAGAGAGAACTTGATCAGGAATCATATCTGAGCTGTAATCCATGGGGTGCACGCTCAGTGACCCACTTCCTCCAGCATGGTCCTACCTGCCTGAGGCTCTGCAACCTCCCAAAACAGCGCCACCTGCTGGTGGCTAACTGTTCAAACACACGGGCTGATGGACATTTTATAGTCACACTGGAGCAGACACTAACTCCTGCGTGAACCTAATTTCTTCTCACCACCCAAAGGCATTACTTCCTAGCACCCGATGATGAAAGCTGACATTTTATCATGTGGATTTGGGGAAAACACAAATACCCAGAGGTCTCTAGCAATATGTTAGATGTGTTTGGTGTTGGAGCATTGCCAAGAAAGTGTGGTGATTCCCTGCTGGAGAAGGCACTGGGACCTTCTGGTAGGAAGGTTTAAATATAGAGCAGTTGGGCTGGTAAGATGGCTCAGCGGGTAAAAGAACTTTCCATACCAAGCCAACAATCTGGTCCCCGGAATGCATGAAGAAGAAGCCAAATGTACTTATCTGTAATCCTGGCTCTCCTACAGGGGTTGGGGGTTAGGGGGAGGGATCATTCCAAAGCTTGTGGGCCAGTTTTCTTCTGCTGTGATAGAACATTACCAAAAATGACTAATAGAAGACAGTTTGTTTTGGCTTAAAGGTTCTATGGAGATAAGAGTTCATCATGGCAGGGTTGGCATGGCTGTAGGTAGCAAGAACAGGAAGTTGAGAAATCACCTCTTCAAGAAGGCATAGAAAGCAGAGGGAGAACTAGAAGTGAGGTAAAGCTATAAGCTCTCAAAGCCCACGCCCAGTGAAGTACTTCCTAAGGGGAAGTAAGGCTGTACCTCCTAAAGGGTCCATAACCTCCCCAAAACAGCACTGTCAACTGGGGACTGTTGTGGCCCGAGCTGCCCCACACTTGGGGGCCAAAATGTCGAGGACTGCTCTGTCAATGTTGGAACCCGCACTACCAAAAGCCTTGGGGGTTAAATTGTTAGAGACTGCCCCAAACAGCTCCGGTCCACGGGTCAGGGTTCAGCAAGAGAGAGAGTGAGGATAGACTCAAGGAATGGAGACCAGACAGAATGTGATTCAATCCCATTTATTCTTCAGTCTCTCTTCCTAGTCCAAGTCCCAAGTCTTGAGTTCCTAGTCCCTAGTTCCTAGTCCCCAGTGCCTCCAAGTTCCAAGTTTCTTCTTCTAAGTGCTAAGTGTCCAATGTCTAATTTCAAGTTCTTCTTCCAAGTGCCAAGTGCCTAATACCTAATTCTCTGTTTCAAATTGTACTGCCTAATGTCTAATAACTAACTCCAAGTTGTACTCAACTCTTCTGTCTGCCTCTCCCTTTTAAATGTCTCACTTCTAAGTCACACCCTTAAGTCATGCCCTTAGGTCTTATCTCTAAATCTGATCTCTAAGTCATGCCCTTAAGTCTCAGCTCTAAATCACACCTTTAAGTCTCACACACCCAAGGGAAGATCCTTGGTATCTAAAGCAAGATGTTATCAGAGTGTGCTCAGCTGTTGTAGGCTATTGTAATCAAGTCTCTTGTCAGAGTATATGGCTCAAGATGGCTGCAAGGATGATAGCCGCCTTCTGTCGGCTCCCCACAGGGGACCAAATATGCAAATACATAAGCCTCTGGGGGACAGTCTTCATTCAAACCGTCAGAACCAGCTGGCTCAGAGTGACAGTGGGGCCAGAACAAGAGAGCCCCTTCCTCAAGCAAGGTGGAAGGAGATGACCAATTCCCAAAAATTGTCCTCTGACCTTCACATAAATGCTGTGGCACACACATATTCTCTCTTCCTCCCTCTCCCTCTTCCTCTCCCTCTCCCTCTCCTCTCCTCTCCTTCCTCCCTATAACCCCTTCTCCCTCCTCTCTCTCTCTCTCTCTCTCTCTCTCTCTCTCTCTCATTTTTGTTTGTTTTAGTATTTAATGTTCTACTGTAGGCATGAAGAGTACAGCCCCTCACCTCCTCAAAGGTCCCAAGACCTGCCTTTCTTAACAGCTCCCAGTTCACTTTCTCTTAACTGCTCTTGGTCTCTGCCAGGAGTAAAGGGCAGCAGTGGGCCATGAGTAGGGGTAGAATCGTGGAGAGTCAGGAACTCCTTCAGGCCAGGCAGGAGTCAGGGAACTGCACATAGATTTCACTGTCCCATTGAATCTTAGTGTGAAACACACAGTCAAAAATACAATTACTAAGACTTTCAAGTCACCACAGAGCCCAGAGCCTCCTCATGAGTGGGGAGTCCTGGGTGACTGAACTGTCACTGGCATTGGTGTTAGAACTCAAAATGCTTGGGTTAACAGTCTGGTTCTGAAACATCCTCATACCTATCCTTGCAGGGGCAGAGTCCAGATTCAACACCATGAGTCAGACGTCTAAGCCCACATTTTAACCATGACTCTTGTGATGGTTTGAATGAGAATGATTTCCATAGGCCCGTATGCTTGAGTGCTTGGTTTCCAGTTGGTGGAACTGTTTAGGAAGGAGGTGTGAGCTTGTTGAAGGAGGTGTGTCACTGAGTGTAGGCTTTGAGGTTTCAAAAGTCCATGTCATTCCCAGCTAGCATGCAGCATGCTAGCATGCTCTCTCTCTCTCTCTCTCTCTCTCTCTCTCTCTCTCTCTCTCTTTTTCTCTCTCTCTCTCCCTCTCTGCTTCCTGTGTTTGAATCTCAGCTATTGCTGACTCCATACCTGTCTGCCTGCTGTCATACTCCCTGCCACAGTGGTCATGGACTCACCCTCTGAAACTGTAAGCTCCCAATAAGCTCTTTCTTCTATGACATGCCTTAGTCATGGTATCTCTCCATTGCAATATAATAGTAACTAATGTAACCCCATACTTTACTTATTATCTTACAAAAGACTACTGGATTGTATTTCCCATCTCTTTTGATCTTCACCTATCATATGCCAGTAGCAACCAAAAATATCTCTAGGTAGCCTCAAATATCCTCTGAAAGTAGGGGGTGAAAGGCAAAGTTGGCTCCAGTTAAGAACTATTGTTATAAAATCAAGTGCTCTCTGTAGAGTTCTTTGTTTCTAGTTGATGAACCAAAGCATTACAGATTCTACTTGTCCTACCTCTGTAGACATTGCTGCTAACTAGATACACCTCTTGCTTTATTCACCACAATATGAGGAACAGGGGTACAGTCCCTTTAATACGTCTAACGGTCTAGCTTGGGCTAGCTCACCTTCAAAACGCTCCAGACACTTGCAATTACCTGCAGTCAAGCGATACTCTCCAACACAGAGCCCATTTTATCAGAAAGTGTTGAGTATCTCATTCAATTTACTTCATACCATAGGGAAAAAGAGTCGAAAGGGGAATGGCTCCAAAGCACATTTTCATATGAGTTTAAAATTTAAGAGATGTGAAGATGAGCCATCATGAGTTTAGGGAACACTTGCACCCAGAGTTTCCAGGGAGTCAGTGTAAGCTGGGGCTTTGGATGATGTCACCTCATTGCCTGCCATCTTCTCTTCCCATCTTGTTCTCTCAGCTTCCTGATTCATCTCTTCCTAAATGAATCACACCAAAAGCCTGCACTCACAGTTAACTTGGAGGAGACACAGACTGAAGAAGACGTTTCTTTTTACCCGTAAGTCTACAAGGGAAATGTGACCAGAGTGTGATCATACTCATGGGACTGGACCACAAAACCAACCCAAGAAGATGTGGCTTAATGTTAGTCAGTGGGAGCGTCTGTATGACCTAACGGTTTTAAACCACCTTTCCATTTGTTTTGTCAGGCACTCTCTAAGTCAGGCCAGAGACAGAGAGACAGGGAAATTGGCAGCTCAGAAACAGCTGTCCAGAGGAAGATTCTGGAGTCAGACTAAAGAACATAATTATTTGAAGTATAAACTGAAACCCACACTGAGAGAAGAAAATCACACTTGGGAACGGGGCCTAAGAGGTGCAAGCAATGGGCATCGAGGACACCTCAACACCTGAGCCCAGACTAAGAAGCTTGATGAACATCCAGCAGACCCAAAAGCCCTCTCTCCTCACCCAAGGCCAATGCTCTCTCTGATAGCCCATTTGTTCCCTCTCCTGTGTGACTTTCTGTAGCAGTATTAGCATTCTTCCATCTGATTTCCCTCAACACATTAAATTCAAGACACTGAGAGCCAAGACCAAGGGGTCTTTATAGGGCCTGGCTCAGGCTCCCAAGTCACACATTTTGGTAATGGATGATTGACTAAGCATTGCTCTTCCTGTTTCATTTCTGAGGTGTGCCTGAGGCTTCAGCCAGAGCCTCACAAATGCTGCCTAGGCATCTGGAAAGTGGACAGTCCATGTCAGAGCCGCACCACGAACAAGTTCTGTATCCTGTATGGAAGCCTTGGGCATGGTGATTTCTCTTATATGGAACCTGGACCTTACCCTTGGTAACCGAATCCACTTGATCCTTCAGGAAATTAAGGCAAAGAATATGCACCCTTGCTCGCATCATGGAATACCTCTAACACAGTGGCTGCTTCAGAAAGCTCATGTGATCAAATGAGTCCATCCACAGGATACAGGCAGGGCGTGGTGGAGTGTAGAAAAGAGGTAGGTAGGCTTTAGATTCTATGTACTGGGCTGAGTCTCTGGGCTGAAACTCAACTCCTTCCCACTGTCTACAGGTCAGGCTGCTAACCGCACAGGCTGTTCACTTCATCCCCCTCAAACACCTGCAAGCATTCCTAGTGGGAAGGAAGGCTCAGTGGGGAATTACTACATAGTAGAGTTATCCACCGGAGGATGGTAACAGTGTGCCATCCTGAAACACTGATTTGGAAGTCAGAGCCATGTTTTCAATCTCAGCTACACTCATGAAAAAAAACAGGTAAGAAGTTTACATTATCAATGTATGGGAATTATTCTGCTACATTGTATCTGCAGTGCAGCTCAGTGATTAGGCAGTAGAAGAGGAGGTGGAGCTAGGAGAGAAAGAGAGGAAGAGGAGGGGAAAAAAGAGGAAAAGGAGGGGAGAGAGGAAAGGGAGGGGAAAAAGGGAGAAAGGGGAGGGGAGGAAGAGAAGGGGAGAAAGAGAGGAAGGGGAGGAAAGGAAGAAGGTTATCAGCCGTGGAGAACCATGAATGGGTCAAAAGCTGTCCTGGGTAGCAACTTCTATCAAAAGGTTAGATATTGGGTAACAACTCTAATTGTGTGGGCATCTTGTTGACTGAGCACTTTTAAATATATAAATCCTTTAGATAATCATTAAGCTTTAGGAGTCTAATTTCTATCAGGTACTGTGAGGATGGCAGATATTGTCTGGGGTTCAGATGAGCTTTGTGGATGCAGTGTGGGGGACTGGCAGAGCCATCCCCAACGCTGGCGTCTTGTGGGTCTAGTTGTGGCATGCCTGGCCTCTGGCCACTTCTAGCTGTGGCGTGCATGGCTTCTGGCCACTTCTAGCGTGGAACATGGTGGCCAGAGCTAAGCAGAGCTGCCCCGCTGATTAGATAGCCAGCCAGAGCCGAGGTATTTTCTAAATGCCACCCCTACAAGTACTTACCTCATTATTGTTAGAGAGGATAAGTGTATGTCCAATGTGAGACTAGCACATAAGAGCTTGTGATGGGTAATTTTGGATGTAAAGTAGACTAACTCTGGAATTAAATAAGAGGCGAGCTGCTAGGCACACTTTTGGTGACTTTCTTGATCCAGTTAGCTGAAGTGGAAAGACCCACCCTAACTGTGGGCAGCACCTTACCTTGGCAGCCAGACACAAAGTAGTCAGAAAAAAAGGCTTTTTAATCTTTCTGCCTGCTTGACTTCATATCTTGCTGGCAAGTTCATCTACTCTGCTTATGAGTTCATCTACATCATTGCTGCTGCCACTGTATTCCTTTGCTGATGTCAGAACCCAGCTGTCCAGGTTCCAATGAAGACTGAAGACTCTCCAGTGACTCTCCAGGGATGCTCTAAGCCTTCAGTACTGCTGAGACATCCAGACCTGTGGACTGAGCAGCCATCTGAGTTCGCAGCCTCTCTGCACTAAGGAAGTCAGCCACTGTTAAACTAGCCAGCTTGTACTGTGTCATCCAATAGAATATCCAGCATCTCAAGAGATTTACATTACGATTTAAAACAGTAGCGAAATTAGTTATGAAGTAGCAACGAAATAATCTTGTGGCTGGGGGTCAGCGTTAGGAAGGTTAAGAGCCACCGTTCTAGAGAACCCCGACTAAATGCATAGTGCTGCATGATTAACAAAGGAGCAAATGTAAGCACGGCCTGGTCAGTAAAGATCAGGAGGCTGTGGACTGTACATCATAGAATGTGTACATCCAGTAAGTGATTGACAGCTAAGTCTTGCTCAGCCCAGCTGGGGACTGACAAGTGCGTTTTATTACCCAGCTCATTATTTTCTCCATGTGCGATGTGTGACTCTGGAGAAGGTGGGGAAGGAAGCACACTGGATCCATAATCACAGGACAGCAGGGAAGTTCATTCCTCATGTCCCTGTTGATGCTAACTCCTGCAAACGCAGGCTTTTCCCAGCCTGAAAAATACACAGAGCTTTCATCTAAGTGATTGTCGTGTCAAAACAGCCATCAACAAGACAAGATATTCACTAAATGTCTACGCTGGAAGGCTGTGGCGTCGGTATGACAATCCTAGGCAAACCCAGCTGGCAGGATTGATCATTAGTAGATCTAGGAGAAGGGCTCACAGGCTGGAACCTTGGGGTTCAGGGTGAAGATAACAGCTCAGGACTTGCCCCAGGTGGCTGACAGGAACATCCAAGAACCCCCCCACATACACACACACACCAAAAATAAATAAATAAATAAATAAATAAATATTTAAAAAATCAAAGAAAGTGAATGTAACTTGGCAGAAATGGAGTCACGTAGATTTGGTTAAGCTGTCAGGATCTCTGATGAAGTAGAGGTTACAAGACCACTCTGAAGTCAAAGTAACTATTAAACTAATAGTACATTTTAAGGGAGTATTGGGTACCAGGTATTGAGCTGGGTGTTGTACCAATCTGACCTAGTTTTAGAGAACGCAGAAGGCAATTATCAAACAAGGCAGCAAGGATCCAGAGAAGCTAGCTTGTGCTCTAGCTTATGTACACATAAGAAGCAGAGACAGCATTGGACTTCAACTTGACTTCAAAGACTGGCTGGGCCACGCCCAAGGTTATACCCTTGTTCAATGCACAAAGACTTCTTAACTCTTTGCAGGAGGAAGCAGAATGACTTCTTTATACAAAAATCTTTCCTTTAACTAAGTCATGCATGGGGTTACATGTACCCCAAAGGGGTACCTTTTCTGTTTCTTCTTCTCAGTGCTGGGCTTTGAACCTGTGACCTTTCACATGATAGTTAAGTGTTCGATCACTGAACTATATTCTCAGTCCCCTTTGACAAATCCTCTATATAAATTAACGGTGACTTTTGCTACATTGCTTTTGTGTTTCTGATAGAATTCCAGCGGTGACAGAAGATGAAAGTCCTTCAACACCAGAAGGAAGCACTGGAGGTGGAGAATGTCCTCTTGGCATCGTTATTGTAATCAGAGCCACTCTCCAGCATTCCTCAGTGGCTCCCTGACTTTTGCACGATGTGACTGTTACCTTCCTCCATTTGTCTAGGTGACCTAGGCCCACTCCGTCTGTTTCTGCTCCAGAGGCTACATTTCCTCTCTACTTTATTTCTTCCACATGCCCTCACCCAATGAGTCTTACTGATCCTTGAAGTCAGAGACCTAAATGTGTTTCTTTAGAGTTAGCTGTGCTGACCCACTAGTATGGTTGAATGTTCCACATCTGGTTTAGGTCCAGATGGAACTAGAAAAACCCAAGAGGTATTCTCTTCTGGGGGACTTTAATACAGGAGAGTAGTCCTAGGTGTTGCTGGATTGTACACAAAGACAGGTTGAAGTAACTGAGGGATTAGCAGGATGGAGTTGCCAATCCTAGAACTAGGAAACAAAAGTATATGAGGATGTTTCCAGGGCAGAGGAGCTCGTCGCTCCTGCTGGTACATCTGAAAAAGCAGGTCAGTCTGGGCATGGGAATGGGAGCCATATGCTGCCTTAGCCGGAGTGGGGTGCTCGGTATCTATTGGACACACATGGGTGCAGTGAAGTTGGCAAGAATGAGAGAAAACAGAAAGTGTTCTGTTCTCTGCCTTCCTCATGTCTCCTGTTAGCAGAACCTAGCGAAAAAGACAGCTGCTGTCTAGAAATGGGGTTTTCAGAGTTCCACCGGGGTGCTCCAAAACCAAGCGTAGGATAGATGCTGAGCTATGTCGCTGGTGCGGAACGCTCATCGCAACCATAACTGAATTTTTGTGATTATTTCATATTCCTCTCCTCCACTACCAGGCATGTCCAAGCTGCAGGCTCCACGTATCTCAGGATAGCTATGACTGTGGCCCAGCACATTTGAAGACGGCAATGTCACACGGGAATATCAAGTCTGGGTACCACTGAGCCTGGGATGTAAGTTCCCTGATGGAAAAGCGACAGTGATTTGCTTTATTGCTGTCTTCATTCACAGCAAATGTATCCAGGATACTGGGAATCCTCAATCATTGCTCACTGGGATGGATTCATGAGAGAAACAGTATTCGTGTGATAGTAGAACAAGTACTGAAATTCCTCTTTTTCTTTAAGATGTATTTATTTTTTTATTTATGTACAGACAGGCAGATATCTGTGTGTGTCTGAAGAGAGTACTGGATCCCGGGAAACTGGAGTTACAGGCAGTTGTGCGCCACCAGATGTGCCCAGTGGTATATGAACTCAGGTCTTCTGGAGAAGAAAAAGTATTAACCTTAGAGCCACTTCTCCAGCCCCAAGTATTGGGATTCTCACAAAAGAGGATTTGCTGACAAAGGATTTTCAGGACCAAGGGAGCCAGAGAGGCGATACTAGGTGCTGGGTAAGATTTGGAAAGATGGCTCTGTGGTAAAGTTTGCTATGCAGAAAGGAGGAGCTAAGTTCAGATACAAGCTGCCCATGGTACATCTGTGATCCTAGCACTAGGCAGAGTGGGAGACAAGAGAACTCCTCGGGGCATGATGACTAGCCAGTCTAGGCAAAAGAGCAAGTTCTGGGTCTCTTGAGAGAAACTGCCTCAAAAAATAAAGTGATGAGTGATAGAAAAAAAATCCAAACATTAACCTCTTAACCTCTATAGGAACACACACACACAAACACACACACATACTACACTCACTCATACACACTCACAAAGGAGGCAGGGAGAGGGAGAGCAAGAGAGCAGTACTAGCAAGGGATGAAGTAAAGTCATTGATGTTGGTTAAAGTCTTGACTCAGACTGGTCCTACAGGGCTCTCTGGACCATGAACTATTTTCCCTAGGCCTGCTGTCTCCTTGGGAGACTCTGTCAGGCACTAGCTACAGTGGAGGCCCCTCAAGATGCAAATAATTCATGCAACCTCCCTGGAGAGATGGTGCCAGAAGAGAAAGGGAAATTCCCCTGAGAAAAGGCAGTTGTGAGAATCAGCAGTCGGTACCCACAGCATGGGATAAGGTAGACCCACCTGTGCAGAGGGTTCAGGGTGAGACAAAGCACATCTTCACCCTAGGGCGGTACCCATTCTTCAAGGGGAGCTGTGGCAGAGGCTTTCAGGTCTTTCTGTGGTCTTAGGTTTCTTCTGCTGCACTTTGCAAGATAGAGTGGATTCCTTTCATCCTGTGGGGATTTTTATCAGACATGACAGAAGCTAAAATGTTAATTGCCCACATTCCTAGGTAGCCTGGGCCTTGGCATGTCTTCTGGAGCCAGGAGCAACCACAGACACAGCCTCAGCACCACAGGGGCCCTCAAATGGCAGATTCCATCCCCACATGCTCTCCTCTGTGGAAGAAAGACAGGCCCCTCACTCCTTCCCTAGCTGCCCCGCAGGTGCCCACTCAGTGGTGGCCTGGCAGCCTGCACCAAAGAATGTCACTCTGGCCTGAGGCCCAGCGTCAAACAAAAGCCCTTTTGGAGCTAAGCCTGCATCCTCTGGCTGACAGGACCCTCCCCCATCACCAACCAGGGAGGGCAGCTAAATTCCTCTCCCTCCAACTGATGCTCCTACAGGGCCAAGCCACCTCCCTACTCAGGAAGCAAAGGGCACTCTGAACTCTTGCTCGGCTGCCTTTGGCTCTCCGACAAATAGCTGACTGTCCTCACACCGAACAGGAGAGGATGATCAGACAACATTACCCCAGACCAGGCCAGAGAGGCCTCCAGACACACGTGTTCACTGGGAGCTGGGAGGAGGGGGGCTGAGCATCAAGAACAAAGGACAAAGCCCGAACCCCAGGCAAACCTTCACACCCAACCCTGCCTCTGGCTGGGAGCTCCAAGCCACACTGACTTGAGTTTAAATTTCTGCTTTGCTGGGAGTACCAGCCAGCCAGTGGGCAGGTCCTGCTCTGAATTCTTTGCCACTTTTCCATGAAGAGAATAATACCATGTGATTACCTGTTTTGAAGGTTAAGAGTGATATAAGATCCTAGTATAAGGACTGACATTGTCGCCACGAACCAGTCTTCTGCCTCTGCCGAACTCCCTCTTTGCTCACACAACTGGAGTCCTCAGCCCTTTAGACCTCCAATTTGCAAATGAATGGGTTTGATAAACTTAAACTCCTTCAGTTTTGTTTCACTAGAAAACATTCCTAGAATTCTACTTGCTAGGCCTTAAAAACTGGTGCCTAAGAGACCTCCTCTAAGGTTGCTCCTAAACCCAGCTTCTCCTGTTGATGTGGCCTTTGTTGTTTGAGATACTGACAATTATTGCAGCTCTTTGTTCGGTGTCTCTTGGCTGACTGTCAGCTCACGAGGAGGTGGCTGTACTGAAGCCAATTTGGATTGATTTTTGCAAGTGAAATTTCAAGGGACAATGTGCCAGGTGTCAGAGTCTGGTGGACTCTGTCATCTGCTCGGAAGAGTCCTAACTCAGTGTTTGGGTGGTGAGAGACTTATATGGTATTTCATTCCATCTTCACAGTGACGGTGCTGAGGTTGCTATTGATCCGCTCACGTTGCAGTTATCCCACTCACAAATAAGAAAACCAGTAAGACCTTAAGTGGCCTGGAGGGCGGTATATGTGGCACCTGCTGCTTTGGCGGTGCAATCTAGGCTTCTATTTAGGAAGCATTATTTCAGCAAGTTGCTGGCCATCTCTTCTGCTTCAGGTATGCTGTGATATATACGTGGATTAGAGAATAGTGAACACCTCATAGTTGGAGAGGCAAGTGTATAAACCACACAGTGGGATATGCTTTAAAGTACATACACCTCCACCAGCCTCACTACCCTCTCCTTGCTCCAAGTTTTTTTTTTTTCAATGTCCATGGAACTAAGCACTTATAAATTGGGGCTGTAATAATGAATTTGCTGTCCTGTTATACATTCAGATACTCTTAAGATATCCATGGTTCATATACACAAGGACAATCCCCGAGTATGAATTTTCCCTATTACTCAAAGATTACTGTTGTGAGTTGGCTCATGACTTCCAAAAAGAGGTTGTTGGCGTCCCAATCTCCATACTCATAACTATGACTTTATTTGGAAATACGGTCATCGTGGATGTAATCAAGGTAAGTAAAGCCGTAGTGAATAAATATGGAACCTAAACCCAATAACTAGAAGGCCTGGAGATGCTGACGTTTGAGAAAGAAGGCCATGGGACACAGAAGAGAGACCAGAAACACAACTGCAAGCCAAGGATGCCCTAGGTCACCCATAGAGACATGGAAAGGAGAGTCCCCCTTGGGGTCAGAAGGAACTAGTCCTGCTGATACCTTGATTCTGACTCGGGCCCCTCAACTACGAGATAATCAAGTTTGACTTTCAGCTACCCAGGTAGCTACCCAAGAAGGATCATGTTCGGATCCCCATGCAGTCTCTTGGTAGAAGATAGAGAATGTGCCCAAACATGATTCTAACTTGTTTGGTGGCCTTCTTACTTTCAGACTATCCAGGTCACCTTTCTACCTTTCTGGACCAAATGTCTTAGTTGGTGTCCCCTGAACAGAGAAGTCATGAGTAGATTCTGGAGACAGATGAAAAGGAAGAAATATGGATGTGTGTTGATGGAGGGGGGCGGGATTCAAATATGGCTGAGTGCCTATTTACATATCAAAGTGGACCTCTGGCCTGCTAGGCTCTCCCAGCATCCCTCAATCTCTACCTGTTAGTTAACAGGGCACTCTAGCCGGCAGTGGTGGCGCATGCCTTTAATCCCAGCACTTGGGAGGCAGAGGCAGGAGCATTTCTGAGTTCGAGGCCAGCCTGGTCTACGGAGAAAGTTCAAGGACAGCTGGGGCTACACAAAGAAACCCTGTCTCGAAAAACCAAAAATAAATAAATAAAATAAAATAAAAAATAAATAAAATAACTGAATTCTAACTGGCATACCCTCCTCCCTGCCCCCTAACCTGAACTCTCTAGCCCAGGTATTGAGCTGGATTTCCCTCCCCCCAGCTCTTTGGCACTTGTATAACTCAACCATTTTGGCTTGCCAGCCTCTTGGTCAATCTCACCCATTCCCCATCTCCTCACATGGCCCGACACAGTCTCTCCCAGGTGTCCCTGACTCTGACTACGCTCTCCCTTTTATCTACAATAATTGTTCTCCTCACCGTACCTAGAAACCGTCATGCCCTTTCTTTTTTATTTCTTTTTTTTCATTCAAATATTTTTCTGTATCCATTCTTCTCTGCTTTGTTTTTTTTTTAAAGCATTACTAACCTTTTTGCTGAAATCCCAATTCTCATTATGTAAATAACGTGGGTTCATTTTATAAAAATTAAGAAATACACAAAAACAAATGGCACAAACGAAAACAACCTCTCTTCCCCATCCAGGCAGCTGCCATTTTTGTTTTGGTGTGTTCTTTGAGTGTGTATATACTTTCTCAAAAACCAAAGCTCCACCATACTTATGGACATATTTTCCTTTCTCTTCTTTGATAAACACAGATTTTTCAGGAACACACCCGAGACCCATTCTGGTGTCTCCCCTTACTCCATGTTTATCCTCTGTGTTCCTTATCCCAGGCCTGTGGGCAGCCAAATCTCCAACCAAGAATCTGCTTTCTCTCTAGCTGGGTTCATCAGGAAGGCCAGGGTATAACACATACAGCATAAGGATAAACATTTTTTGCAGAAGGTTCTGGAGTGTGGTTGATGCTTTCCCAGCAAAGGTCAGACTCCCTGGGGCTAACTCTGGTGCTGATTTCAGGGGTTAAGAGTTGAGTTTATTACACCTCTCCCTTCTTGTGTCACAATTACTAGACATAAATGCAAAGACCTTGTTCCCATACATTCCTTTAAATAGAACCCACACTCCCTTTCTTCTCCCAGACTCACGTCCCTCCCGGTCTGCCCAATTTATGCCCTGGAGCACTGTGTTGAATGCTTCCTCCAGATCCCTCTCTGTTTCTCTTTACCCAGTTCTGGCTCCCAGGAAGCTTACCCATAGGATGTGTGTATATCAAAATGCTAGCTGGCCCTCTGTCTTCTGATTGGGTTTGGCATCATCAGGAGAGTCCGGGGTGGCAGAAAGAGAAGGAAGAGCACTGTCTCCTGTATGCCCTCACTGGTGGACAGTAAGCCCTCTGAAGGGCAAGTGACAGCTGCATTCCTCTGTCTTCATGAGGAAACTGTCACTAGGTGGCTCTCCATTGTATCTGACCCCACCAATCAGGGCACAGGTGGTCACATGGTTGTTGTAGCTCTTGGTCACCACCTTCCCCTCATCAATCGCTCTGCCTGGCCCTATTCACAACTTTGTAACTAGTCTTTTTGTTCATTTTTCAGGTACTCAATTTTATGCTTATTTTTCCCCTCTGGGTCCATGAGAGACAGTAGATATTACACGCAGGAATCCTTATAATATACTGAACATTCCTGTGTGGGTGTGCGTCTACTTAACAAATGGGTTAGCATTGTCCTCCAAATAAGATCCTATGCTGCCCGAGTTTGTCCTGACACCCTGTTTCTGTGGTCCCGTTTTCTGACATCACACTCAGTACCAGGGAGATCAGAGTTTTCTATGCTTTTTAATCCCATTTTTTAATTTCTTTTTGAGTCTGAGCTCTGAATTTATGTCCAGCATATTAATATCACAATCAAACCATGTTGCATGCACTGCACACACCCCATAGTCCGTAGTCTTCAGTTATGACCCTAACTTCAAAAGAGATGCTTTCAAGTTGTATGGCTTAAGTCTGAAATGTCCCGCCCCCAAAGGCTCTTATTGTGAACAACTGGTCCCCAGCCAGAGGTACTATTTATACAGAAGTGGTAAGACCTTGAGATGATGGGTTCCAGCATCAAGAAGTAGGCCACTCAGGAGAGATAAATATCGAAGGTTACAGCCTGCCCTGCTTCCAGTCCCGTGCCATCTCCCTGATCAGCAAGGTGGGAGGAGCCTCTGCCACATGTCCTTCTCTATCAGAGCCACAATGCTATCGTGCATTAATGTCTGAAGATGTGAGTCCAAAGAAATCTCTGCCCAAAATTGCTTCCCTTGGGTCCTTTGACACGGGAGTGGGAAAAAAAAGCAACTTCTGCAGGCTATGTTTTTTCATGGTGTTCTTTGCTACTAGAATCATAGATTGCATACTAAAATCCATAACAAGAATCAGATACTCTATCGGTGATTGAGTTCTGCGTACATGCTGCCTTCTCTCCTAGGCCTCATTGAGCTTTAGCACATTCAACAGTATGTTGAGCCAGCTTGGACCAGCTTGCAAGAGCTGATTATTAAATTTTCAAGGACTTTGCAAGCTGCTTATGAACAGCAGTTATTAAAAAACTATATTATGTAAGCTCACAATTAAATAAATTACATTAAAAAAAAACAAATGCAATAAAAGCTCATCAGTTGCTAATTACTTCGCTGCCCTTAACTTTTATCTAGGCTCGGATAACCTCCTGCATCTGTGCTGTGGGGACACTAGATAACGCTGCCTATTATGCACCAACTCGGCACTCGGAGACACTGCAGTGCTACCTTGAAATCAGCTGCAGCAGGAGCATCCGTACTGTGGAAAGGAGCACACGTTGCAGATTGAGTGCTGTCCTAAGAGGCAAGTGTTAAGACCGATCACATAATCCTTACACCAACCCTACAGACTGATACTTTTACAGATGAAAAGGACAAGGTTTGGAGGGGATAGATATTCCAAATCTCAAAGCTAATCCAAAAGCAAAAGGTAGAGAGAGAAAAGACTGCAACTCTTAACTCATTAAACTCCCGAAAGGATACAGGCTACATCCACGAGTGCTAGCGATGCCTCAAGAGACTGTTGGTATTAATGGCTGCTCTCCTGAGTGGCACCTTTTGGAGATAGGAGAACCTCCTAGAAGTAAGGCATTTTAGGAGGCTCCTAGATCATTGGTGGAGAGAGACACATGTGGTAGTCTTCATGTGACTCTTTGGTTGCTATCATGTGGACCCCCCCTCAGGAGAAGGCTATTGTTTTTTTGTTGTTGGTTTTTATTTTTTTTATTTGTTTATTTATTTATTTATTTATTTTGGTTTTTCAAGACAGGGTTTCTCTGTGTGTTCCTGGCTGTCCTGGAACTCACTCTGTAGACCAGGCTGGCCTTGAACTCAGAAATCCGCCTGCCTCTGCCTCTCAAGTGCTGGGATTAAAGGCGTGCTCCACCACCACCCGGCGGCTATTGTTAAATAAGTAAACCTGGCCTAACAAATGCCAGTTCTCTCTATTCCAGCTCCAGATATGCTGCTTGCTACTACCTGAGTTCCAGCCAGGATTCGACACCACTTGTGAGTCTTACCAGATGCCACACCCATGGCGCAGACACTTGGGTTTTGACTTTCTAAAATGTAAACTAAGGAAACACATTTCCTCTTTACATAGTTACCTGCCTTGTGATAGTGACCCACAAATCCACCTGCAGAAAGGCACCATAGAACAATCAATGCACAGACAGTAATCAGACAGCAGGGTGTGGTTGCTCTCATCTTTGTGCAGACAAGAAAACTAGGTACAGAGGGGTTGATGCTATTGGTCCAAATTACATAGTTAATAAGGAGAAAGACAGTGCATAAACACCAAGACTTCCATCCCCACAGCAAGCATACTTACCCACATTCAGAGCCTCTGAGGAAGTGGAATGGCCAAGACAGGCAACAATCGTCTCCACCATCTCTATTTCCACAGCTCAATCCCATCTCCCCTCTCTCTTGCCACATGATAGTTTGGCCCTCATTTTCCCAAGGCTTACTTTGTTTCTCTCTTTCTGCTTTGGTTTGTTCATTCCCAAATTTACATGTCCTCCATTTAAGGACTTGGCCAGGCTTACAATGACTGTGTTCCAGAAAACGCCAGCTTCCCAGGAGATAGCATCTTACTGGGACAGCTTGGGTTACTCAGCTGCCCTGGCTCAATCAACGAATCCAGTGAAGTTGCTAGGCACGTACCCATGGGGACAAGATGAGACACTAAGGGTGTGTGGCCTGCAACACCCTGAATGTACAAACACCCTTCCTATTGGGCACCCAGCCAGTGGGACCCTATGATGTGAGAACAAGTAGACAATTAACCGCTCTCTGGGTCTGGAATGAACACCACACATACTTAGTCATTTAACAGAGTAGCATCCAGAGTCCATCTCATTATCCTCACCCTCCTTTACTGAGAGAGATCCAAGGCACAGAGAGGTTTAGACACCTGCCCATTGATCAGCAGTCTTCCCTCAGCATCCGCGGAGGATGAGTTCCTGTTCACCCTGCAGATACACATCCCAGTACTCAGAGTCCTTGCATGAGACTGCATACTGCTTGCACGTGACTACACAATCCACTAACCATCTCTTGATTAGTTATCCTATTGGGTTGAAAGCTGTGCAAATGGCCATCACAACATATCGTTTAGGAGATAATGACAAGGGAAAACGTTTGTACAAGTTTAGCCCTCACATATTTTCCTCCAAGTATTTTTGACCCACTGTTAATTGAGTCTTTTGTTTGTTTGTTTGTTTGTTTTTGTTTTTCAAGACAGGGTTTCTCTGTGTAGCCCCGGCTGTCCTGGAACTCATTCTGTAGACGAGGCTGGCCTCAAACTCAGAAATCTGCCTGCCTCTGCCTCTCAAGTGCTGGGACTAAAGGTGTGTGCCACCACAGCCCGGCTATAAGTTCTTTTCTTTTCTTTTTTTGGTTTTTCGAGACAGGGTTTCTCTGTGTAACCCTGGCTGTCCTGGAACTCACTCAGTAGACCAAGCTGGCCTCAAACTCAGAAATCTTCCTGCCTCTGCCTCCCAAGTTCTGGGATTAAAGGCATGTGCCACCACTCAATTGAATCTTAGGATTCTGAGGCCACAGATAATAGTCAGCAGTGTGTATTTAGCAAGTGGCAGGCCTGAAGTCCAGCCTCAGCTGGCCATCCTCTAGTCCACTCTGTTCTTTGCCTATACCTGACCAAACAGATGATGAGCTGCCATGAGGACTGAACCAGAGTTCTATAAACTCCGCTTAAAAATGAATGTGTTCTCCAACACTTGAGAGGCAGAGGCAGGCGGATTTCTGAGTTCGAGGCCAGCCTTGTCTACACAGTGAGTTCCAGGACAGCCAGGGCTACACAGAGAAACCCTGTCTCGAAAAACCAAAAAAAAAAAAAAAAAACCAAACAAACAAACAAACAAAACCTTATCACTTTCAAAGTCAAGTCCAAGCATTTTTTGGTGGTAGACACCAGGCTCCAATAGACCTGACCTGTTCTTTCAGCCTTGGAATGCAACTCCCTGGGATGACCTGCTGGCTTGAGCTCCCTTTTTTAAAGCCAACAGTGGAGCTGAGCAGAGAAGTCCTCTTGTGTTCCCCAAATTAGTTCTCCTCCCCCATCCCCACGCTCTTGTTCACAGGAACACCGGCACAGAGCCTCACACATGCATCAGAGATCCTGCATTTAAGGACAAAGAGAAGCTGACAATCTTTAATAAGAGGCCTCCAGCAAAGGGTGTGTAGCTCCCTTCTTGGAAAAGGAAGTTTTCTTTTACTTTTTTTCTGGGGCAGGGTTTAAGGAAGTGCCCCAGCAGGGCATGTACTGATGACTGAGCTCTGCAGTGTTCAAGTAAGGGTGGAGCTGTGCCTAAGCAAGAACAGGGTGTGTGTGTGTGTGTGTGTGTGTGTGTGTGTGTGTGTGTGTGTGTG
>JANHMN010000012.1:41488034-41501437 GCA_030674055.1 Rhabdomys pumilio
GTGTGTGTGTGTGTGTGTGTGTGTGTGTGTGTGTGTGTGTGTGTGTGTGTTGAGAGAGAGCGCTCGCAGCCTTGTACAGAATATCCTCCCAGCCAAACAGTTGCCATCTTGGGAGTTCAGCTGAACCCACTTACAGCAGATCATCCCACTGGGCTTGTTTACTGTGAATGTCCCCTCATAGAGGGGTAGAGGGAATCACAAGGCCCTCACCTCGCCCCCATTGCAGGCGATTCTGCTCTAACGGCCTTTAGTAGGGGAGAACATGCACACTCCAGTGAGTAACCCCTCATATACTCTCTGAATGCAGATGGAATTGTTTCTCAGTTGGCGGTTGAGACCTTAGGAGGAGGGAGAGACAGAGGCCATCTACCTCTGGCAAGGAATTTTACCAACAGGCACAGTGGACACCCCAAATACAAGGAGTTTGGTTTAACTTGGTTTAGCAGCTCACATTTATTTATTTATTTATTTATTTATTTATTTATGAATGATTTATTTTATTTATATAAGTACACTGTAGCTGTCTTCAGACACACCAGAAGAGGGTATCAGATTCCATTACAGATGGTTGTGAACCACCATGTGGTTGCTGGGGATTGAACCCAGGACCTCCGGAGGAGCAGTCTCTTCACCACTGAGCCATCTCTCCAGTCCATATCTCCCATTTATTAACCGCAGAGGTTGAGCACATTCCAATTAGAACAGCTTTTTGAATGGTGCTGTTCAGATGATAGATAGACAGATTAGATAGATAGATAGATAGATAGATAGATAGATAGATAGATGTGTAAATAATAAAGGTTTCTTTCTACCATTGTACCCTGCTCTCTTTCTGTCTCTGTCTCTGTCTCTGTCTCTGTCTCTGTCTCTGTCACTGTCTCTCTCTCTCTCTCTCTCTCTCTCTCTCTCTCTCTGAGTGTGTGTGTGTGTTCATTACTCTAAAACTTGCCAACCAAATAATTCATTCCTCCTCCCTAGAGAAGCTTGAGTACAGAAACAGAAGGAAGCCAGAAGTGCTACATGCACTGATGTCCCCTCTTGTGAAAACACAAAGCAAGGGGAAAGGAGGTTCCATATTTGAGCTATTGTGCTAGGAATTTTAAGTGGTTTAATTACAAAAGTGTAAGTGTATTGGTCTGGACTGAGAGGAGTAAAGAATACAATGCCATTCAGACAGCTATGGTGGAACCAGGGTTTTAAAAATGCAGGTTTTTATCCCTCACACTTTGCACCATAGTACTGTGCCCCCCTACCTGCCTTATGAACCTGCCTTGTCTCAGACCCCTGCTAACCAAAGCATATAGCCAATTCATGATTACTTGACACAGGCATAGTAAAATACACACACACACACAGAGTTAAAAGAATAGGGAGAAGATAGCTCTCTTCAGCAATCAAGTAGGTACCAGGCTTTCTTTAAACTGGGCTTTGGAGCCTCAGTTTCCTCTTTGGTCTCATCCTTTGCAGCTTCCTAAATCCTATAGACCACTCTATCTTTCCTCTTGGGTCCTGTCTCTTGCTTCACTATTCTCAACTATCCCCTTATCCCTGGGATATCCTTTCCACTATGTCCCCAAATACCCATAGAAGTCCAGAACCTAACACAGACTGTGGTGGTTTGAATATGCTTGGACCAGGGAAGGGCACTATTTGGAGGTGTGACCTTGTTGGTGTAGGTGTGGCCTTGTCAGAGGATGGGCGTGGGCTTTAAGACCCTCATCCAAGCTGCCTGGAAGCCGGTCTTCTCCTAGCAGCCTTCAGATGAAGATGTAGAACTCTCAGCTCTACCTGCACCAATCCTGCCTGGATGCTGCCATGTTCCCGCCTTAATGATCATGGACTGAACCTCTGAACCTGTAAGCCTGCTGCAATTAAATGTTATCCTTTAGAAGACCTGCCTTGGTCACCGTGTCTGTTCACAGCAGCAAAACCCTAACTAAGACACAGCCTCAACTCATATTAGAAGATAAGTAGAAATTGGCTGGGTCTAAGTTTTGTTTGATTTAAGACCAAGATCTCTCCACCCCTCCCCCTCTTGCCACTCTCTTAGCTTGACCTCATAGCCCAGGCAGAAGAAAGATTTGTCTCTCCCATTAAATTGCAAGCGCTTTGTGTGGAGGCGTAGGGATGACACAGAGCATGAGCGGTTAGTAAACAGTAGTGAAAGTGAAAAGCAGGTTAGTCCAGGTAGGTATTGCTATCTTTGTTTTAATAATTTGTTTTAGGCTCTAAGAATTCCCGGAGGCCTTTGTGAGCCAGGCAGGAAGGTTGAGCAATCTGGGGCTCAGCTACCCTGAACCCAAGGCAGCCTCAGGTCCTGCACTGCAGCTGATCTGCCAAACCAGAGCTCTCCCAAGCATTTTCTAAAAGCATTTGTTTCATAGATTCTAAGTGTGTATTTTTGACATATCAGAAAGTGGAGTACATTTTTTCTTTCTTTAATGACACAAAAAACCATGATGCAATGCTTTTTGTTTGGTTGGGGTTTTGTTTTGTTTTTTGTGTGTTTTGTTTTGGTTTTTCAAGACAGAGTTTCTATGTACAGCCCTGGCTGTCCTGAAACTCACTCTGTAGACCACGATACCCTCAATTCACAGAGATCCAACTGCCTCTGCCTCCCAAGTGCTAGGCTTAAAGACGTGTACTACCGTACATGGTTTGTGGTGTATTTTATAGCCAATACATCCTTAGATTTGAGAGAATACATCATTAGCCATAACTAGAATAAAAGAAACACAAATGGTCAGTTCACTCTCACTAATAATCAAGAAAAGCAAATTAGAGCCTTAGGGGAGAACATGACCATCCTATTATGTGTGACAAAGATCCGATGACAGAAATGTCCTGTGATTAGAGGCAAAAGGAAAGAAATAGGTGACTCCTTACAAGATCAGTGAATCGCTGCACCATTGTAAACTAGGGGAGGAGGTATTTGAAAACTTTTGACACAACAAAAGGACCCAAAATATTCTTGTCATCTGACCTAATATTCTACTTCTAGGAATTTATCCAGGAACAAATTCCTGGTTGTACTTAGATATTCTTCTGCAAGCGTTTTCTCAGAAGCCTATTGATAGTAAGCGAACTGTGAGCCAACAGTATTTGGCAGCTATTGATTAAATAAGTGAAGGTGATTTCATGTCGTTGGATAATAAACGATACTGTTAATAATCACAAGTAATTGTAAACATGCATCTCTGTGTGCGCGCGAACGCACAAGATTGGCCATTTGCGAGACTCCACTTTAATAATAAAACTCCATTTTGTTCTGGTTCCATTTTCCTTTCAGAAACAATTCCAGATTGAAACGCACCGTGGTGCAGATGAGGTTAATGAAATTGCAGGTGCTCTGTTTTCACGGCTGAGTTAACGTCTACAAACAGGCAAGTCCCCTGTTATCACTCTGCTCTTTAAACCAGATTATTTTGAAATAATTTCTAACTATCACAACATCTAAGTTTCAAAATTTAATACAAACAACTCTGTGCTTTACCCAGATCTTCTGATTTCATTACATTTTTTATTTACTTGTGGGGAGTGTGCACATCCCAGCATGGTGTGGAGGTCAGAGGTCAAATCTGAGAGATGGTTCTCTCCTCACACACATGGGTCCGAGAGATCGAACTCGGGTCGTCCAGCTTGGCGGCAAGCACCTCCATCCGCTGAGCCATCACAGACCCTCATCTCCCAATCTCAACAGCTTTATTTGTGATTGCTGTCTCATAGGCACCTCTGCTCTCCCTCTTTGTCTGTGCTTTTGGGCCTTAGCTTCTTTTCCTGTTGCTGTGATAAAATGCTCTGGCAAACCAACTTAAAGGAGAAAGGGCTTATTTGGGCTCACAGATCAAGGGTGCAGTTCATCAGCATGAGGAAACCAGGCAACGGGAGCTTGAAGCAGCTGGTTTTACATGACATCTCCCATCGGGAAGAGAAGGAGGCATGTTTGTTAGGGCTCATCTCACTTTCTCCCTGTTAGGTAATACAGGACCCCCACCCCCCGCCCCACTAAGGAATCACTTCACATAATCGGGAAACCCAGAGGCTCACCTGCCAGGAAATTCTAAATTCTGACAAGTTGGAAATTAACAGTAACAATCACATAGTTATTTTTAAGAACCATTTGAGATTAACTGATAAGGAACATGTCCTTTTAGCCTTTAATGTTTCTCATAAGCATTTCTTTTTTAAAATTACATTTATGTGTGTAAGGGTCAAAGGACAGAGTATGTAGTAAAGTAAAAATTAAATTACATAGTAAAAATGAATTTAAATACCAGTAGAATTGGCCCTCTCCTACCATGTGTGACCCAGGGATTTAACTCATGTTAGCAGTCTTAGCAGCAAGCTCCTTTCTCTCCTCAACCATCTTAAGAGCCCAGTATCTTTCCTTCCTTCTTTCCTCCTTTCTTTCTCCCTTTCTTTTTCTTTCTTTCTTTCTCTCTTTCTTTCTTCCTTTTTTTTTTTTTTTTTAATTTGGTTGTTTTTGGTTTTTTGAGACAGGGTTTCTCTGTATAACAGCCCTAGCTATCCTAGAACTCGCTTTGTAGACCAGGCTGCCCTCGAACTCACAGCAATCTACTTGCCTCTGCCTCCCGAGTGCTGGGAATAAAGGCATGTGCCATCATGCCTGGCATGAAGAGTCCAGTATGGATTTCTTAAGAACTGGTCAGCTGCCTCAGAGTAGGGACCGTGGCTTAGATGAAAGTATTGTACCAGTGTTAAGTTTCTCAAATTTGCCAGTGGTTCTTAATCTGCCAGGACCCATCAGCCTTTGTGGATGTGAATGACTTCCAAGGGCAAGACCCTTTATTTCACAGGCCAGTTCATACATTTGGAGCTAATATCACCTAGGTAACATGGTACCCTTCTCAGGATACCCATCCAGAGACACACTGTGTCTGTCCCTCACTGCTCTTAACTTTTGTCACTGGTAATCCTTTGTGTTGTGCCTGCGTGTCTATTTGGGGACAGGAAAGAGTAATCTAAGACTCCATAAGTTTTCTGTTCCTTACTAGACCTTTCCTCTCCTACTAGGATTTAACAATAAATCTTGCTTATATCCAATTGTACTATGTAATAGCATGTCTATTTACCATGAAGTCGAATTTTTTCATTCCTTCTATGTGTATTAGTTATAAGAAAAGCTGTCCACGCATCTTGGTTTATTTCTGAAACAGACTCTGGAATCTTATTTTCACACAACAGGCTATAACTCATTATTATCTAAATTTGTCTCTGTGCTCAGAGTTGTCCTAGGTTTGGCCATGGGGTCCACTGCAGCTGACTTCTGTGTCTTTTTGAAAAGCTCCCTAAGCCCTTCCCCTTTTACTTGTCATGTTGCTTTGGCACAACCCAGACATTCCAGACTTATCGGCCATTTCTCCACGGGGACGGGTTGCCTGCGCTGGCTAATGGCATTCGGGAGCTAAGTTCTGGGCTGCGTAGGCGTCTCATTTTTCTTCTTGGTTATCTGTGTCTTCTTTTTCAAAATAATCAAACTCACATGCCTTCACAGTACACAAGAGTCATTTTTCGCCTTAGTCTCCAAGAGTAGAGAAACAACTCCAACTCGAGGAGAATGGGCTGTCACAGATCCCCAAGGAGCCAACATTCCTTGGCCTCAGAAGAAAAAAAAATCATTTGCCAACTTTTCAAATGCCGGAGGAAGTGGCTCCCAAACAGAGGGTGGCCCAGGAACTTCCTGGGGTGGGGGTGGGGGTCAGCAGGAGCTGTCCTTCATCCTCAAAGGGCAAGGAGGCCTGGACAGGGTTCATATGCTGGGTAGGAACAGCAGACCCAGTGTAAAGACCCAGAGAGATGCCTCACAGAGATTACAAGGCCCTAACCCACTGCCGACAGGAGAAGATAGGGCAGTGGCCCCTAGCCCAACCATTGACTTTCAACTGATACCCGACTAGCAGGCCGGCATCCTCTCCCATCTCCTCTTCCCCCAAAATGTCCATCTATCCTTGCCCTGGGAACCAAACTGACCTATAAGAAAGAAGGGCTTGCCCAGGGGCTGCAGATTCTCATGTCTCCTTAACTATTGTGATTGATTCTGATGAACCACATGACCAGCAGGGGTACCTCTCTTTTGCCCAGAGCAACTGCTGAGATCTTTGCCTCCACTCCTAAAGGAGCCTTGCCTAACCTCAGAAACCTCATGGTGGGCCTGAGTGACACCCCGCTTCAGAGCAATCTGAGGAGAAGTTTGGGCAGCAGCAGCAACTTTGGAGGAAACCCTCTCAGCTCCGGAAGAGGTTTCTGAGAAAGCCCGCCCTCACTGTACCTTGCAAGAGCCGCCTTAAGTTGAGTGTGAATTCCCCACACACACACCCCTTTTTTTTCTTGTATAAAACTTTTTCTTAAGGGTTGGGGATATAGCTGGGTGGTAGAGCACTTGCTTACCAAGCACAATGCCCTGGATTCGGTTCTAAACTCAGGAAAAAAAAAAAAAAACAAAACAACAACACCCTTTTCTTATTATAGAAGCTTTGTCTGATGTGGAATTCATATCACTTCTTATGAAGCTTGCACTGCATAACGCTCTCTAGACTCCCAATGGGGTCTGATCTCATAGCCCTGACCCCTATGTGAGCCATGGAGGAGAGTGTTGTGGTGGGTCATTCCTGTTGCCTCTCTGCTAAAACAGCCTTTCATGACAAAGTTCACTAGGCACCAGGAAGGGAAAGAGAGTAGAGGCAGGAGAAAGAAGGGGATGAGCTAGGCAGATAGCTCGGTCAGCAAGTGTACACAGCACAAGTCTAAGGACTTGAGTCTAATCCACGATTAACTGAACAGTTTTAGATAGTGAAAGACTCTGTCAGGGGCCTGGGGAGAGATAGACAGCCCCTGAGGAATGATACTTGAGGTTGATCTCTGGCCTCGACATGCATGTGTACACACACACACACACACACACACACACACACACACACACACACTCCTGTCAGAGGTGTAACTGAGGCTGACTAAGGCCACTGTTGGTAAAAGGATATTGGGACCCAGTGATTTGTTTTGAGACAGAACGTAGTGACAGGGATGTAACTCAGTGATACTCTGCTACCTTAGCCTGGTGTGAGGCTCTAAGCTCTATCCTAGACCCTGTGTGTAATTCCCACACAGCACAAGTGAGCACGCTCCATGCTGGCTCACTGCCCCCAGGCACTACCACCCCATTTACCTCTTCACAGTCTAGAATGGCATTTATTTGCATGCTTGCTCTCATTTTGTATCTTCAGTCCTGATCCTTTGTCTCAACTATTCCATAATAGCACAGAGAAGCCTGTCTCCCTGATTACTGCTCTATACAAGGCCTGGTAGCATGAGACACATAGTAGGCACTTGTTGGGTCAGAGGAAGGGATGGAAGGGGAGGTAAAAGAACTTTTTTTTCCCCTTTTGAAAGCTCATATTCATCTTTAAGACTTTGCTTTCAACTACCTTATAGCTTAAATATTAGTATAAGGATACCGCCCCCTCCTTCCCTGGGAGTCCATTGGAGAGAGTGACAACTTTCAGGGCATTCTCTCTTCCTTTTCTCTTGTTGCTTGCATTGTCTTCCTTTGCCCATCCCATATGAAATGCTGAGTGCCCAGTAGATACCTCACACCATCCTGGGCACTAGGATGCAGAACTTGGGTGCAGGGTCCTGATGACCCCCAAAGAGAATCATGATCCATCAAAGTGCATCCTTTCCATCTAAGCCTGTTCTGCCTTGACCTGGCACTAAGCAATATGTTCACAAAAGCCCTTAGGAGATGGTTCCATGTTGAGCACAGTGTGTATGGTGTAAAAGTAACTTTTATTCTCCTGATGTAATTGATGTCTAGGAGGTTTACTGCTGAATAAGCTCACCTTTCTAGTTCTTTCTGAACTCTGGCTGGCTGGTTCAACTCAGCTGTTCTGGACCAAAATGCCTCTCCAAGCTGACTGATTCAATCTGACTTCTCTCAGCTTCTCACTGAATTGCTCTGTTTGGTCTCTAACTCTGGCAATCTGTTCTAATCTTCTGGCTCCTCATTCTCTGGCTTGTTCTCTTGGCAACCTGTCTCTATACGCTGACCCTGTGAAAACTGCCTCTGAATTCCACTCCACTGCACTGCCTCTTAACTTACTGACTCAACAGAACTGAATGACTACAACTCAAAGTTCTGCATGCCCCTGCCTCCTGAGTGCTGGGGTTAAAGGTGTGTGCCACCATATCTGGACTTAAGCTTTTCTTTTCTTTCCTTTTCTTTTCTTTTCTTTTTTTTTTTCTTTTGGTTTTTCAAGACAGGGTTTCTCTGAGTAACCCTGGCTATCCTGGAACTCACTCTATAGACCAGGCTGGCCTTGAACTCAGAAATCTGCCTGCCTCTGCCTCCCAAGTGCTGAGATTAAAGGCGTGTGCCACCACTGCCAGCTAAGCTTTTCTTTACTTAAAACTTGTTCTATGCCAGGCTGTCCTTGAGCTCAGAGATCTACTTGCCTCTGTCTCCTGGGATTAAAGACATTCCTGTATTCCAGCTGGATCACACAGGCCCAGAAGGACTTTGGATGGGATCTCTTCCCAGAGCAGTCATTTTGCTGGATTAAAATTCCTCTACAGTGTGATAGAGTTGTGTGATGGTTTCTAACCTAGAATGCTCTACTTGATATAGAAGACAGCCATCTGAAATTATTGTGGCAAAGACACTAACACTGTTCTGGGTAAAAGGATGACATCTGTCACTGCCTATGAAATAGATGGAAACAGAGGGAGGATCCCTGCTCTTCTGCAACATGACATGTAAAAATACTTCTCTAGGAGCAGAGGAGAGGGGAGGGTGAAGACCAGTAGAGACTGGTATTTCTCAGTTGGTGCTCCACAAGTTATTTTCCTCATAACTAAAAATGTTTCATAAGTGATGAATTAATATTTCAGAATTATACGTAAAGTCTGGTTTAAGGGAAAAAACCACCACCGAAGCAATAATGTGAGCTTTCTATGCACACATGGGAAACATCTTTGTGAGGCCCTGCATAGACACATTACAAACAATAGCAGGGAACTGGGCTAGGGATCTAACTGGGTATTAGAGTCCTTGCCCAGCATTGTCAGGGACCTGGGTTTCATTACCAGATTTGCACATAAAAAATAATGGGACATCTCTGGAAAAATGGAAAAGAACACTACTAATATACAAAAACAATAAAAATATTAGCTTTAGCTGCAATGCTCAGAGAGACTTAGGTTCTCAAATATGACGTTGATGGTTGAACTTGCCTTTTAAGATTTAAATTTTACTAAATTATAATTATATATTGTTTAATATACCATATGACCAAGTACCATTTTCTTCAACCTTTCCTCTAAAGGGCAACATCAGTTTTTCTCCAAACATGTAACTATTCTAAATAATTCTGTAGCAACCTTGTCTGCTACAAATCTCTGTGCTAGCCTTCAGTGATTTCCTCTAGTGGATTCCGACAGTTCCTGGTCATTAATCATCAACTAACACCCTTTTCTGAGCACTACCTGCTGGTGTCTGGGCTACCTGATCCACACAGCAACCAGAGCCATCAGCTTTGTAAACCATCACTAACTTGGTACAGAATCATTTAGTTTCAATGAGTATTTCTCTGTTATTAGCAGAGTTAAATTTATTTATTTATTTATTTGTGTGTGTGTGTGTGTGTGTGTGTGAGCATGCATGTATACATGAATTGGTGGGCATGTAGCGGTCAGAGGACAACTTCCTGGAATTGGTTCTCTCCTTCCACCGTGTGGGGCTCAAAGATTGAACTTAGACCATCAGACTTGGTGACACGTGCCTTTGTCCACTGAGTCACCTCTTTGAAACTTTTAAAAAGGATTCATCAACTACTTTCCTGAGGAAAGCTGTTTCCTTGTCATTGAAAGGAAGACTTACTCATGGGAGGAAAGTAATAGAAAGACATGTTAAATGTGAATATTCCCCCCACCCTCACCCCAGCCCCACACCCTAGCAGTTTTATTTTTTCCACTGCTCAGGACAGAAGGAAGCTTAGAAAAAGCATTTGGGGCCCAGCAGGAAGCAGGATATCAGATGTGACACTGCCCATGAGTCAGCTGGAAGCTCATAAAGTTTATCTTCTGCCCAAGCAGCGCTTGCTCCGCCACATACTGGCCTCCCCAACCCCACATCCGCACTGTCTCCCATCAGCCATGGAAGCCCACCCCATCTTCTCAAGCCTGCTCCATCTTCTGCATTCCTCTCCTCTTCTACTCAACAGATTCATTGTCACTCTGAAAATACAACCGAATCCTGGCTCAATCCAGGTTTAGACTGAAGCTACATCGATAGCTTTCAAGTGCTTCTAGCTGAAGGTGACAGAGCATGGGGCTTCTCCTACTCCATAATCATGTGAGCCACTCTCAGAAGTCTCTAATTACATGTAACCCATTGGTTCTGTTTCTCTGGGAACCGTCAGTATTACAGCAGCCTCCTCTCCTTCTCACATGTACAGAGTGGACATGAAATTAAGGCAACAGACCCTCTACACAACCTACCCAATGCTGCGACCTTTTACTACAGTTCTCTGTATTGTAGTGACCCCCAACCAGAAAATTATTTTGTTGCTACTTCATAAAGTAAGTAATTTCGTTACTGTTAAAAATCATAACATAAATATCTGATATGCGGGATATCTGATATGCAATCCCCAAAGGGGTCATGACCTACAGGTTAAGAACTGCTCTTCTACAACATCTTCTAACACACACACACACAGAGAGAGAGAGAGAGAGAGAGAGAGAGAGAGAGAGAGAGAGACATGCACACACGCACATGACATTAAACTAAATAAATCATATAATGTGTCCACAGTTCCTGACACAGTAGAATGTCAAAAACTGTTTCTTCGTCATCTTATTTTGTCTTATAGTGTGTGTCCGATGCTCTATGTCTATAACTATTACTATATTCTATACTATTTCTAGAGTAAAAAGTCCTGACTAGCTTAGTTGGCAAAGCATTTGCCTTAGAAGCATGAAACCTTGAGTTAAAGTTCTAGAACATAAAAATGCCAGACACAGTGGAACATGCTTATAATCCCAGCACTACAGGTAAATCACTGGTCCCAGTCTAGCCTATATGGCGAGTTCTAGACCAGTGAGTACTGACTTTATCTTTAAAAACCAGCTGGATCTCTGGATGCCACTCACATGCACTCCTGTATATACCTGCACCCCTACACACACACACACACACACACACACACACACACACACACACTCCACATAGGAAGGACTCTAGTCTCTGCATACTTACGTCTTATACACTGTTATATCTTACACACTGCTTCACACACAGTCAATAGTTAATAAATATGCATTGGGTTTGGATGAGGTCAATATGTAATAAATATGCATTGGGTCTAAATGAGGTCAATATGTGATAAATATGCATTGAGTTTGGATGAGATCAAAGGCAATTCATTGAGAATTCACTCTTGACCTAAATTCAGTAGGTATGCAGAGCTGGACAGATAGCATAATGGTTAGGAGCACTTGTTGTTCTTGCCAAGGACCCAAGTTCAGACCCCATCACTCACAGAGTGGCTCACAAACCCCTGTAACTATGTTCTTGGAGATCAATACCCTCTTCTGACCTCAGTAGGTAACAGGCACATATGTGTCACACATACATACATGGCAGGCAAAACACTTGTACACGTGAATAAATCTAGAAAGAAAGATGCACAGTTTCTGTAATAAACTAATTAAAGATGTATAGAGAATCGAGGAAGTGAGGGTTGGGACTTTGAGACTAGATTTTTTCCATTCCCTGACTGCAGGATTCTGGAAAGACCATTTGCTGCCTGTCAAAACCTTGGATCCTGTGTCTTTGAAGGAAGCTATTTATAGAACTTACCTCAGAGTCTCTGGGGGAAGAACAAATGAGCTTGTACAAGGCGTGGACAGCTCCTCATCATAACGATGTATGGTTTTTGTGGTTGTAAGAGAAGACAACGATGATAGAGAGTGAGAATTAAGGTTACCGACGAAAGACCTGATGTGTATCTAACTCGATCATAGTCTTTAAATTCCTTAAGAGTGTTCTTTCATCATAACACTTGTTGAAAATGCGACTGTTTAATTCAAAGAGAAATACTTTAATATAATAAATAAGGAGAGAGATGCTGGGCTTGCTTTGAACGTCAATATCACCATCCTACGTTTTATAGACAGTAATATCCTGCAGTTGGGATGCCAAGACTGGCCAGATCCTGTGTCACCCTTCAATTACCGAGTGTCTCATTTGTGTCACTGCACATGGAATCTGCAAAATACAAGAGCCATTTCTGAGGACCTCATGGCTATGATTTTGTGCCCTCAGAGTACAAGCGTAAGAGATTTTTAAAAAGATTCTAAATGATTCCTTTTTGTATTAAAACTATAAAGTCAGGGAAAGAGATACACAGCAGGTTTTTCAATTAGTCTGGTGATAGAAAACAAAGCACCAATTCCGGTGTAGCCTGGCTGAGAGCTGCAAAAGGAAAATCTGGGTAGAGACAGTTCAAAAGCATTAGAGAGATGCGAAGCTGCGTTCTGACTTAATCTGACTAGCAGAGAATAGAGTTTGCATAAATGAGGTTCCAGGCCGCGGGAATTTAATGGGTCTGGACTCAGGAATCACAGGCATGCAGAGAAGGTCTGCCGCTTTAAGCTTGACCCACCCATGACTTGAACAAAGACTGGGAACAATAAGCCACCATGGACCTGTGCCTAAGACTCTTATGTGTGTCTGGCCTCGCTGGCAGCACTTGGTGAGTCTGAGGAGGGAGGATTCTGGATTAAGCAGCCATTACAGATCATTACAGGTTCTGAGCTGCAGATCACCCTGGGCAGTGTAGTCCATCACAATGAGCTCTGGAGGAGGAAGGGCCAGTAAGCCATCCTCAGCTGGACTCCCGACCCGCCTAAGCAATGCCTGTGCATCCTTCCCTGATCTGTGGGGTTTCCCAGTTCACATTCTTATTCATCCAAAGCTGTCCCATGGGGAGATGAGAATCCATCTCTGCCAAGCAGCTGAGCATAAAGGAAGGTCAGCACAGCACATGTCCTTTCTCTCCTTTGGTCTTTAATTATTTTGGCATATGTTGATATGCCTTTTATTGGAAAATCAAAATATGCAGATAAGTTATACTATACCCCTCCTCTGTCTTTAGCACCTAGATGTAATAGCTGTGTGCTTTATTCCTCCTTTGAGGTGTAGATGGTATGTTGTGAACAGGAGAGAAAGGAAAGGGGAGTGGAGTTTAAGAATGCAAGGGCCTTGTGTTTTCTGAGAAATGATGAAGCTGTTTTATATGAGTGTATTCTATTATACTTTAAAAATTTTGTGTGCATAAATGTGTGTGTGTGTGTGTGTGTGTGTGTGTGTGTGTGTGTGTGTGTGT
>JANHMN010000012.1:41513837-41588950 GCA_030674055.1 Rhabdomys pumilio
CACACACACACACACACACACACACACACACACACACACACACACACACACACGATGCATACATTCATACAGACAACGCTCATACACATAAAAATAAAAATGAATCCCTTTAAAACTGATGTTTCTTATTGTGACCTGGTACCTGAGAATAAAGATTAGGCAAAGGGGATGTGGCATGACTTATGACTTATATGACTACACATAAGGTTGTCTGTTGACATCTACTTAGGGATTACCAAACTCCGATGGGGCACAGTGACAGAAACCACAAGTTAGGTTTCAGTGGCGTTTAAGAGAGAATTACCTAGTGGTCAGAGATCTTCATAAATGGGAAATAGAAGTTTCTCAAAGGATCTGAGAAGCATAGGACAGTGGCTGCCTCTGGGGAAGTGGGGCCAGGGAGATTTACCATGGAAATTTACCCTTGTGTGTCACTTGAAAATAATTTTTAAGCCACAAATATAAATTCCTTCTGGGATGAAGAAATAAAGCCAGCTGGAACTCATGGGGTAAGATTTGGTGACATCCCCGGTTGCTACACAGAACAAAAAAATCACAAAAGGATCATAAGGAAGCATGCGGTTTCTAAGACAGGGTTGAGCAAGGCCACAGGGGTCCCTGGGCTGCCCGGTGGCCTAATAGGCTTTTGCTACAACTTGGCTTTGCCTTTCCTATTCTGGGTCATTTGGCTCTCCATTTAGGTCCCCGAGAGACACAGACTAATTGGACAAACTTGGGATGGTATCTAAATTTTCTTGCTAAAACAAGGGCAGATGATTCCCCCAAGACACTTAGGATGTTACTACCTAAAGGAAGAGGGGACATGGATCGGGTGAGATCTAATTATCTCCATCTGTTTATAGTAAATGTCGTCAGGCATCTCAGAAGGTCCCGCCCTTACAGGTATGCCAGGACAGGTGAGCCCATGGTGATGAGACAGTAAAGGGATTCTCATCTTCGAAGCGGTTGTAGCACATCAGGGTCCCCTCCCAACACTGAGGGTCTGTGGCTCTGTGGGGAAATGCCATTCTTTTGAGAAGACAGTCCTACTCCAGCACAGACCACATGTTTATAAACAATATATGCTCAAATTCTCTATGTCCGGGGCCAACGAAGACAAAATGATATTCTCCCTTGGCTCTTGTTTCTCAACTTTTCTTCCTCCCTATCGGTTTATTTTCCTGCACTTCTGACCCTTCTTGTTGGATAGATTTAAAGATCCAAAGAGAATAAATGGGCCTCCTTCAAGGTCTTACTCCTGGCTAGCACTAGCCTTAGCCTGGACTAGCTGCTCGGCCTTAAGAAAAATTACTCAACTTCTCTGGATCCTTATTTTGCTTCATGAAGTGGAGAAGACGATACTCTGTGAGGTTGTGGAGGGATTAGATGATTCATCTAAAATACGCATTAGAGGACTGTGGTGGTGTGAATGAAGATAGCCCCTATACACTCATAGAGAATGGTACCACTGGAGGTGTAGCCTTGTTGAAGGAAGTGTGTCACTGGGAGCAGGCTTTGAGGTTTCAGAAGCTCAAGCCAGGCCCACTGTCACTCTATGCCTACTGCTTGTGAATTCAGATATAGAGCTCTCAGCTACCATGTTTGCCTGCATGCTGCCATGCTTCTTGCCACTATGACAATGGAATAAGCCTTTGAACTGTAAGCCAGCCTCAAGTAAATGTTTTCCTTTATATGAGTTGCTGTGGTCATGGTGTTTATTCTCAGCAATAGAAACCTTAACTAAGACAAGGACTTGCCATGGAAAAAGGGCTCAAAGTTCATCTCTTGAAACTCCTTTTCCATTCCAAAGCAAAGTTATCAGTACTAAAACAACAAACTTCAGAAATATTTGCCAAAAGCAACATGGAAAAGTACGTTCATGCTTCCCAAAGAGAAGACCCATAATTCCAACTCATTTTCCATGTTCTCTGGTCCCCACATTGTTCCAGGTTGACATGTGTGCCTAGCGGATGAGAGGATTGGTGAATCACTGAAGGAGGCTAAAGAGCAAGGAATGACTCTGTTCTGGGGTTCTACTCATGATTCAGAAAAGAAAAATGGCTGACAAGGAAAGAAAACCCACAAGAGTATGGATGGAAACAATAGTCAATAAGTGACTCCAGAATGTAACAGAGCCCCAGACCTTAGCACAACTGACTCCATGATAGAAGTGCCATTCAGGATGGAAAACCTGCCAAACCTAAAATAAAGGCCTAATCCATCTAAGTCCATACAGTTCTGGGAAAGTCTCTAAATTTATTAATTTTGCTTTTTAGCTTTTGAACCTCAGCTTCTGGCTAATTGTTCTTGTTAATTGAAGTATATCAACCAGGATGTGGTTTTTGTGCTTAAAAGCTCACCCTGAGAAAGGCTTAGTGCTACACTGGGATCCTCAACACCCAGTGTAGTCGCCAAAAGGCTAAAAAGACTCATGTGGTGGTTTGACTATGCTTGTCCCAGGAAGTGGCACTATTAGGAGATGTGGCCTTGCTAGAATGGGTGTGGCCTTGTTGGAGGAAATGTGTCACTGTAGAGGTGGACTTTAAGACCCTCTTCCTAGCTGCCTGGAAACTGTCTGCTCCTGCTTCCTTTGGATGAAGGTGTAGAACTCTCAGTTACTCCAGTATCATGCCTGCCTGAATGCTGCCATGCTTCCTGCCTTGATGATAATGGACTGAACCTCTGAACCTGTAAACTAGCCCCAATTAAATGTTGTCTTTATAAGAGATGCCTTGGTCATGGTGTTCACAACATGTAAAACCTTAACTAAGACAATTCTATTGGCTTAACCCCGTGTCCAAGCAATCTTCTCTGGTGTATGTATACTCCACAACACTGAAGAAGAAACTGGCTGACAGAACCAGATGTGCCTTAGTGGGGGAAAACAGGCACTAGCTTGTAGGGTGGCCCCCAAGGATTATTTAGCCTTGATTTGGGCTTCTGGGCTGAAAGGACATGATGGAAGTTTTTAGAGTGAGACACTTAGGTGATCTATTTTGAAGAATTCTCTGGAGAAATCGAAATGAGAACTCCTAGGCACCCTTGAGTGTTCATGTTATTTGGGGGATAGGTGATTCCGGGACAGCCTCATAGCCTAGTTCTACAGGCCTGGTGCACCACAGGATTGGTGCAAACGAGTGTTGCAAGGTTAACAGTGTGAAGTACCCTGAGATAGACCAGCAGCAGGTAGGAGGCATTGCTAGCAAACATAGTTGTTGAAATGGACTTCTCAAATGAACTCAAGATATAATAAATGTGTACTCAGTCAAAACTGAAGCAGATTACTGTAAGTTTAAAGCCAGTCTGGGATGCATCGTGAGTTCAAGCCTCACCTGGACTATATAATGAGACCCTATTCCACACAAACAAGTAATGGTACATAGAAAAAAGAAATAGATGACTGGATTTTGAAAAGGCAAATATACTCACCTTAGCACCTAGACAGGAAAATGAGTTTGGTCTTTTTGAGACAGGATCTCCCTACATAGAGCTCAGGCTAGCCTCAACTAGTCATTCTCCTGCCTCAGTCTCCTCAGTGCTGGGATTATAGGAGTGCTCCACCATGCCCAGCTCAAAAGTGGATTTTACATGTGAGTCTATAGAACTGGGAGATGGCTCAGTGGTTAAGAGCATTTGCTGCTCTTACAGAGGATCCAACTGGAGTTTCCAGTACCGACATGGTGGCTTATAACTGTTTGTAACTTTAGTTCCAAGTGACCTGATACCTTCTTCTGGCCTCCACAGGCAGCAGGAATATATGTGGCACACATACTTACATGCATGTGAACACTCATATACAGAGCATAAATAAGTAAATCTTACTTTTAAAAATTATTGATTATATCTTAAAAACCCCATGGGAGGCACTGAGCATAAAAGCACATTTCTGATCTCAAAGCCAGAAACTCTATCTAACATGTCTACTGTATGGCCCTTGAACATAAACTCTGCCTGCAGTCCCCTAGTTCCAATGAGAGGCTCTCATGGACCACATTTGAGGTGAGAATAAGCATTAATGTTGTGTAGACATGAACTTGGATTCCTCCTCCTCTTCCTCCTCCTCCTCCTCTTTCTCTTCCTCTTCTCCCTCCTTCTCTCTCTCTTTCTCTTTCTCTCTCTCTCTCTCCATATATATCCAGGAAAGCTGCAGAGCAAGGTGACCATACAAAGCTTTGTGAGAGAACTGTGCTGGAGATGTTCAGTAACAGTAGAAAAGCGAATACACACTCACAGAGACTCTCCTACCCTGAATATGACGAGCTGTAGTTCCATGGCCTTACTTGGCAAGCATATCCCAGGAGCTGGGTCTGTGGCTGAGCATTCATCCTGACGACATGATGTTTATCTTTCTGAACCACCTTCAAAGGTGGGCATTGCATACATTGTTCTGGGGAGACAAGAACAAGTCATCTGTTGCCTCTGCCCTAAAAGGACACTGGAGATAGACCAACGTAACTATTCAACCCAAGTCTAGCTTGGGGAAACCAATGAATTTATTTGTCTTACACATAGCAGCATGCATGACTTTAAAAAAAACTGCTTCCTCTAAAAGTCTCAGCCCAATATGAACGACAACCCTCTCCCCCAGAGCTGCATGGATTGAGTTAGCCCCCATCCCGCTTGAGCTAATCTTATATTCTCTGTCAGTGGCTTTCAACCTTCCTAACACTGCGACCCTTTAATAGAGTTCCTCGCATTGTGGTGGCACCAACCATAACATTACTTTGTTGCTACTTCCTAACTGTAATTTGCTGCTGTTATGAACCGTAATGTAAATATCTGATATGCAGAATATCTGATGTCCAACCACACAGGATGAGAAACACTGCTCAGTGTGCTTTAGTGCCATCAAGACTGTATGCAGCTTGGGCAGAATTACATGCAGCTGAGAGGGAGACCTAGGAAAGAGCTACAGAAGCCTCAGGTGAGGCTCTAATGGCCCTCCACAGCCCTCCTTCTACGAAGGAACAGCAACCCCAGAAGGTCTTTGGCATGGAATCACAGATGTTCTGATTAAGGTAATGGCTTGCCGTGCCTGGCGGACAGTGTTCCCCATTAGTGGGTAATCCTGTGACCTGTGTCCTACAGGGGAGGAATCAGAGGCTTGGAGAGGTAAATCATTTGTCCAGGACAGATCTAGTAGGGAAATTACAATTCAGACACTTGAAACCCTTCCCTTTGTCCTTTGTGATGAAACAAATGGAATCGGACTGAAGCAATAGGACTGGGCTTAATGAAGTACACTGTAACCCTAGCACTTGACACTCCAGGCAGAGGCAGGAAGATCAAGAGTTCAAGGTCATCCTTGTCTACATAGCAAGTTCAAGGCCAGCCCGAGCTACCTGACAGACACACTCTCAAAACAACAATTAGACAAACAAAACCTAGTCTCCCTAAATGTAAGGCTACAGTGATGTGAATTAAAGGTGTTAGATTTGGTCTCTGCCCTTGCTATCTAGGAATAAAACTGGTTTTTGAACAACGTATTGCAAAAGCAGTAACTCGGATGCTTTTAATAAACACGAGCAAAATCCCAAAGGAGACACAAGAAACTCTGCTAGCCAATGGAAAAAAGCAAAAGGTGTCGCTAGAAGATGACACATATAAATTGGTAATATCTTGTTAATATGTAATATTATTTTGTTTTACAGTGTGTGGTGAGAGAACCTTCCAGCATGTTGCAATGCACCTGCCCCTCTGTGTCCCAGCTTGGAGCTCTGGCTGTCACTAACCCAATCCCAGGTCCAGCCTCTGGATTTGGCTCTGCTTCAGGGAAATTCTTCTCTGACCATGATCTAAACTGCCCTAACGGCAGTGAAGACCAGGGCTCCAGTTCAGCGGCTTCTGACTATCTTCCCTGGGTGCCACCTGTTCATGAGGACTGAACCTGTGCCATGGGGGGGGGGGGCTGCCAGGAAAGCCACCCTAAGAGCAGAACTAAAGCAAAGGGGAGAGTGTGACCACAAGAGCTACAGAGAGGTGGGGCCAGAGCCCAGGCTTCAGGCCAAGAGACTTTGGGACATTCTCAAGGACAGCTGCTGAGTTTCTTTTATCTCTTTAGCCATCTAGGAATGGGTTCTCTGTTGTTGCTTAAAGCTTCTCATGACCCAAAATCCATTTTTAAAGTATATAGATAATATATAATACATATACTATTATATTATTACATAAATAATATACCATATATAATATTACATTATATATCACATGTAAATAATAATTTAATGCTATTAGACATTATATGTAAATATACTATTATATTACTGAAATTATATATCATATGTGAGTAAGAATATAATGTGTTATTATGTTGTTATATATAATTTATTATAGAAATTATATATTTTATATATTATATAATTTCACATTTATACATAATTATATTTCTGTATATGCAAATATTATATACATATTTATATATAATATTTTATGTGTATGGGTTGCTTTGCCTACATGTATGCATCATGCGTGTGCAGTGCCTTAGAGGCTTCCGATACCCTGGAACTGGGGTTACAGATGATTGTGGGCCACTGTGTGGGTGATGAGAATTTGGGAAATAAACCTGGTTTTCCTGCCAGAGCAGCAGTGCTTCTAACTGCTGAGCCGTTTCTCCAGCCCCTCTTTTTAAATTTTTTAATGTTTATTTAGTAGGGGTAGAAGTTGTGTGTCACTTTGTACAAATGCAGGTCAGAGGACAACTTGTGGGGAGTTGGGTCTCTCTTTCAACCATGTGGGTCCTTGGGATCCAGCTCGGGCTGTAAATCATGGGAGTCGTACACACTGAGTTACCGCACTGGTTTCCAAAATTTCTGAAAGTACTTGAAGAGGGCTGAGGAGATGGCTCAGTGAGTAAGGCACTTGCTATCCAACATGAGGACCAGAGCTTGGATCTCCACAACCCACGTCAAGCTCACATGGTAGAGCATCTACCCTAGACAGGGTATCATGTAGACCAGGCTGGCTTGCAAGTTAGCTGTGTAACAGTGTATGGCTACAAATTCTTGATCCTCCTATTTCCGTCTCCCAGGGGTTGGGATTACAGACATGCTCCACTGTACCTTGCTAAATGTTTTGCTTTTGGGGTCGGGGTGGGATCTTCTGATTTCATAAAATAGAAAATCTAACCCATACCCCACACTGTGAAAGCACACAATGGTATTTATCAGAGACTAGGTTGAGCTCCAAGCCATAGCTGAAGGTCAGAGAAACCATCAGAATCCTGTTTCTGTCTCAGCTCAGTTCTGTGGTCCATCACATGTGGGCCTTAGTCTCAAATTTGACCTCTCAGTCCAGATCTTATGACTTCTCACATTCAAGTCTAGAGGGACAAACAATTCCATTATAACATTAACCAAATAAACCTTGGGGTTTCTAGGCAGGCTTTGGCTCATACTCTGTTGCCATTCCCTGACTAGCCACTGTCACCAGACATAGGACTTCCCCAGGTGACCTGGGCCTTATTCTTGTTATTCACCACCAGAACCAACACAGAGGTCAGCATTGGCAAAACACATGGTTGAAAGTAAGGTAGGCAATCCTTCCAGAGCTAAATCAGGCCACAGGAAATGGGCAACAAAACAACAGATGTCACCCCACAACTTGCTTAAGAATGTCCCAACCAACATTCCTAGCATTGTGACCATTCACAACAGGTGGGGTTCACAGAAGACGTTTATAGTGACGAAGAATTCCCTTGCTGCGTTTGCCAGACTAAAATCAGAAATAGTTTCTGTAGGGTCTTGTTCTTCTTCAAGAAGGCTACACTTTCTTTTAATAAATGCTTTCAGAGTATAGATAAGAGTGTGACAATTGTTACCACGCTTACTAAATAATCACGTAACATGCATGCATAACACCTTGCCTCGTCCTTACCGTTAACTAGCTTGTTGGTTCAGTTCTCTTGGGGGCATGTAAAAACAAACGTCTGGAGATAGTTCAGGCTCTCAAAACTTTGTGGGTGCTTCTGGCATCTACCAGCCTTAGAGACTGAACACCCTGTGCTGCCCAGGAGAGCTCCACCCCAGCAATGGTAATGGTTCTGAGATCCAGATCTCCTGGTCAGGCTGGTGATGTTCTCCTCATTTTGATAAGGGGCACAAATGAAGCTAGCCAAAGATATACAATGTGACCCGGATTCTGTGAGACAGGAAGGGGTGGGCAGGAATGTCCATCCAAAGCTCCTGCTGTCATCTGTTGATGAAACTTGAAATTAGACCTCAATGCCCTGCTACCCCACTCCACCCACTCCATATCCTGGTTCTGTGGGCTGAAGGTCTCAGGATTGGGTCTATCAGGAATATGGTTGCTGCTGACAGAAGCAGATAACTCACTAGTACCTCATGAGACAAACCCTGCTCACCCCTCACACACACACACACACACACACACACACACACACACACACACACACCTGCCATTAGAGTAGGATTTAGGAGAGACCAGAGAGCCCATATTTAAGGGAGACTCATGAGTGACTGTGAGATTTAGTGGGATGAACACACAATAACCTGAATTTTTGCTGCGTTTTTTTAAAGACTCTTATTTTGCAGCCAACTGCAACTGTCAGCACCTCAACTTCACCCCCAGTGAAGAATCCACATTTTTAAAAATATTATTTATTTATTTATTTATTTATTTATTTATTTTTATTTGTATGAGTACACTGAAGCTGTCTTCAGACACACTAGAAGGTATCAGATTTTATTATAGGTGGTTGTGAGCCACCATGTGGTTGCTGGGAATTGAACTCAAGACCTCTGGAAGAACAGTCAGTGCTTTTAACCGCTGAGCCATTTCTCCAGCCCAAGAATCCACATCTTAACATACCAAAACTCCCCCCAAACAGCACCACCAATGGGAGACCAAGTGCTCGAATTTGTGAGTTTTTGGGGGGACATTTCTCATTCAAACCATCACACCCAGTAACCTCTGTAGCCAAATATGGGCATCTGAATGAACGGTAGCAAACCAGAGGCAGCTGGCAGGATTATTCAGGCTACCTCAGAAGTCTACACGAAAGAAGCTATTACCTGAGAAAAGCCCCTTCCCTCTTCCTGTTTTCCTTCCTCTTTCCACGGCCTTTAGTAGGCATCCTGGACCACAAGGGAACTTAAGGGAAACAAGACACAGGCTAGAAGATAACACAGGAGCTGGAGTTCCTGGCTGCACTGTGGAGCCAACATGAGTCTCCCACATAGCCACCCATAGACTTTTACGTAAGAGAAAAATGAAATTCTGTCTTTGCCTCTAGGGTATGTTTGCATCATTCTGAGTGGATGAGCCAAATCTTAACTGTCTATCAGCCCATGGAAACACTCGGCAAATATTTGAAAAGAATGCTTAGAGTGTACACTACTCCTGAGGAAATGAACACTGCTGGTGGGTGGATGGGGAGCCATGGAAACAAACACCACAGAGGCCTCCTCAGGCACTTCGTGGTTAAGCACTCGGGATGACTCATGTCTCCTGTCCCCTTCCTCCCCGGTAGCATGTCCACTGTCTGCTCTTCTTGATTCAGGGGCATCCCCTCTCATCAAGATCTTCTGTCATAGAGACTTCATCTTTCCAGGGTGGATGCCACATTGTCATTTGAAAGCAGTTTTAGTGACTGGGCACCAAGAGGAAGGAGCCGAGAGAATCCCGTAAGCAACAACAACAGATAAATTAGATGAAGAAATGGAAGAAGTCTCTGTTGCCTTGGCCATTGGTCTACATGCCTTTACAGTCTGGAGGTAGATAGGCCAAGAGGCCTAGCTGTGGCTAATAAACTTGGAATTGAATAATGTTACTTAGCAGCATGCCATTGGCCAGGACATCTGGGTTCATGGAGTGTTGTTTCCCCAGTGTACACAATAAATCAGTAATAACTTTCTGTAATCACCTTCTGGGCCATTGTTGTAGACCACTGTTCTCTGGGCTGACATGGTTGTTACCATCTTGAACATGGAGAGGCTGTGATTCCATGTGAGAGACCCACACACGAACAGGACTGTTAACACTCCCTTGTAGAAGGAGTAGGGGAAAGGGCCCTGCTTCCCACCTAAGATTTCAGCCTCTCTCTCTTTCCTGCCCCCACTTAACTATATGTGATCCTAGGAGGTGTGGAATCAAGGACTCTAGTGAATCACCTTTTGTGAGCTTTGATGGATCTGCTTTTAAGTCACCCACAATCCTCCTAAGTAAAAGAGAGAGAGAGAGAGAGAGAGAGAGAGAGAGAGAGAGAGAGAGAGATGATGGTTCCTTCTCTGGGGTGTCCTGGTTAATTTTTGTTGTTGTTGTTGTTGTTGTTGTTGTTGTCAACTTGACACAATTCCTGGTCCATCTTGGAAAAGAGAACTTTGGTTGAGAAAAATTCTCCATCAGATCGGCAAGCCTGTGAGGCGTTCTTCATTAATGATGAATATGGGAGGACCCAGCCTGCTGTAGTCAGTGCCAACCCAGGGAGGTTATCCTGGGCTGTATAAAAAAAATTCAGAATAAAGCCATTGAGAGCAGGCCAGTAAGCTTCTTAGTCTCTGCTTCAGTTCCTGTCTCCAGGTTCCTGCCCTATGAGCTCCAGCTCTGACTTCCATCAGTGAGAACTGTGACCTGGGACACAGAAACCAAAGGAATCCTTTTCTCCGGAAGTTGTTTTTAGTCATGATGTTTTATCATAGCAATAGAGAGAAATGTAGAGCATGGGGTAAGGAAAAATGCTTTCCCAAATTCTTGAAACTGAGATAAATAGTGGAAGATTGCCTGCTACAAAATAGAAGCTCGAGTTATACTTCTAGAAACTTCTCTCTGCCTACATATGCTGCCAGCCGGAGTCATGATGTGACAGAATGGCCACCTTGGCTTTTTGCAGATGCCTAACCACTCCTCTGGGAGAGCAGATCTTCCTCTCTTCGGCCTTAACACTTACTTTCCAATTTCCTTAGCCCGTTCCTGAACAATTACATTTCCTACTTATTATTTCACCCCACTTTAAAATAATAGCAGACCGATCCCTAGAATCAGTCAAAATCCCAAGTATAATCTCCCCTTCACACAGCTTCAGTGAAGTCCTGTGTGAGCATCCCAAGTCACAAGGACATTCTCAAGGTCACTCTGCTGGCTATGCCTTCCGGTGGGTGATCAGTTGTCTTTAAAGGAAAAGTTAAAGGTACTTATTCCAAGTACAGGTTACTTGGAACCTGATAGTCTTTTCTGGAAAGATGGCTTATAAACACAAAGTAGCCCACATCCCAGGAGAGTTCTACAAAAGCTATTAGTGCCAAGCTGGAAAATGAACGACCCAAAAAACAACTGCGGGGGCAGCGGAACTGGATCCCACAGCGTTCTGCCTATAAACTAAGCAGTTCCATAGAGCTGCTGGGGGTAGGGGGTGGGACTTCCTGGAAATGAAGTCAGGGAGAAGTAAGTGACCTCTAGAGGAAGGGAAAAGTGAAGACCACCCAAACTTGATGGCTGTTGGGAAGCCTTTATGGGGAGGGACCTTTATTGGGGATAGTAAAAACAGCCCAAATGAAGGTCTATGTGGGCAAGAAGCAAATATGCCCTCTTTTCTCCTACTCCTCCTTCTCCTCTCCCTCCTCTTCCTCTTTCTCCTCTTTCTCCTCTTCCTCCTCTTCCTCCTCTTCCTCTTCCTCCTCCTCCTCCTCCTCCTCCTCCTTCTCCTCCTTCTCCTCTTCTTTCCCTAGAACCAAGTGAAGCAAAGCATTCTTTTCACCTAACAGCACATCCAAACCCAGTTAAAAACATTATTAGGCATCAGGCAAAAAACGAACAAAAGCCAGATGAAGCAGAGTAGATGATAGCCCTGTGTTGTGTATAGCTTTCTCAGCCCATGACCCTGGATGAACAAAACCAGTGGACTAAATGCAAGTAGATTCCCAAGTGCTTGGGAGTCCGTAGCAGATCCTGAATGAGTTGACAGAAGTTGACCAGTGTAATATCACTGCAGAGCAGCAGTTCTTGACCTGTGGGTCCTCTTTGGAGGTAGACTGACCCTTTCACAGGGGTCTCTTAAGACCATCAGAAAACGTAGACATTACAGTCTGTAGTAGTAGCAAAATTACAGTTATGAAGTAGCAATGAGAATAATTTTATGGCCAGGCGGTGGTGGCGCATGCCTTTAATCCCAGCACTTGGGAGGCAGAGGCAGGTGGATTTCTGAGTTCAAGGCCAGCCTGGTCTACCGAGTAAGTTCCAGGACAGCAAGGGCTACACAGAGAAACCCTGTCTCAAAAAACAAAACAAACAAAAAAAAAAAAGAGAATAATTTTATGGTTGGGTTTCACGACAGCAAGAGGAATTGTTTTAAAACGTCACAGCATTAGGAAGGCTGAGAACCACTGATGTAGACCCTCTGTTGGGTGGTACTGTAAGAGACACATCTAGGTAAGCTACAGGATTCAGTGTGCCAAGGTGTCCATGACTGTGTCCCTACACCAATGACACTGTTGGCTTCAATCCACAGCAGCCCAGGCTCTCGAGTGAAAGCTGGGGTCCTGGATCCATTATATCATGATGAGGTTGGACAAATGACTCACGATTTCAGTTCCCTCATTTGTGGAAAGTGGGGACTGATGGCATCTGACCTCATAGGTGAGACAGAGGCACATAAGAACTATAGGGACACACCAGAACAGAGATCAGCTGTTGAGTTTTTAAGGTCATGGTGGTGTGTTTTGTTCTTACTGCAGGCCAGCCCTTAGCTAGTAATGACAAGAGCTCAGAGAACTGGGACAGGAAGGACAGAGCTGTGTTAACAGAAGCACTGAAAAGGCCAGAGCTACGGCTTTATTTGGACTTGGACCCAGGCTCTTAGGTCCTGATCTAGCCTCTTTCCCTAGACCCATTGGAATCTACTTGAAACACAACTCCACTGGGGCACAAACCCAATATATAAAGCAATGTGCCGCTCAAACACATCAGCACCCTTTTACTCAGCCAAGGAGAACAGGGCTCACAGAGGGAACAGGCAAGCAGGATTTGCAGTGGAACAGACAGGCAGGCACCTCCCTCCACCATCATAGCTTTCTGCCCTTCAGTAAATGACTTCTTTTAATCTGTCAGAAAGAGTTTAATGATAAAAACCCATCTCTGGCTTTCATAAGAAGACTGGATGTTCAAAAGAAAATAGCCACTCTCGTGGCTACCCTTACCTAATCTCATGTTTAGTTTACTGTGCGCATTTGTTAGATGTTAGGGTTTGGGTGTAAAGTGTCTCTCCAAAAGGCTCATGTGTTACGAGTCCCCAATCATGTACAGAGATGGGACTTAGGAGAAGTGATATGATCATGAGGACTCTTACATCTAAGGGCTACACTAGCCATTGACGGATTCACAATGTGATGGCATTATTGATTGGGGAGGCAGTAGAAAGCTGGAGGTGGTAACTTGTAACAGGTCCGAAGACCTTAGCATAACTGACTCCATGATGGAAGTACCACTCAGGCCATATAACTCAGCATGTGACTCAGCATGTCACCTGCCAAAACTAAAACAAAAAACTAACCTACCCAAGTTTATGTTGTTCTAAGAAAGTCTCTAAGTGTATTAACCTTGCCTTTTGGCTTTTGTGGTTCCGTTTTTGGCTAACTGTTCTTGCTAATTGAAATGTGTCAACCCAGGATATGTTTTTTTGTGCTTAAAAGCTCACCCTGCAAAGGCTTGGGACTACATTGGGATCCCAAACACCTAATGTAGTCACCAGCTGGCTAATATTACCTTCTATTGGCTTGAACCTGTGTCTGAGTAGTCTTCTCTGGTAGATACTCCACAATAGCCTCACTGGAGGAAGCCTTCCAGGGTGTGTGTGGCCCTCTGAGAGCTATGCCCAGTTCCTGCCTCCTCACTTGCTCCACCATGAGATGATCAGGTCTTCTTTGACATACCCTTCCGCCATGATGTTTTTACCTTATTACACAGGCCTACAGGCAGAGACTGAGATCTCTAAAACTATGAGCCGAAGTCAGTCTTTTTCCTTTTAAGCTGTTGCTTCAGCTGTTCTGTGGTGAAAAGCTAACTGGTAAATGAATCCCTCAGTTCTACTTGTTTACTTCCTCATGGGTGTGGTCAGGGTGGCCTGAAGTAAGGAGAGCTTCACTGTGGTCTTACAGTCTGGCTCAGGCTAGGCTGCTGCTGTTCTCTTCCTGTTGGTGTGTTTCTTGTTTGCACCAAGAAACTGCTGAGACAGTCTCCTCAGAATCTTCCTGAAGTAAACTGAAGGCATGTCACTGACTTTAAAGGAACCAGACATGACCCCCTCCCTTAACAAAAGGGCCGTACACTTATAAAAGAAAACATTAATCACGCATTTTATTTACAAAAGCAACATGACAACGGGCATTAGGTAATGTTTAATAGCAGCTTTGTTGGCATGTAATTTACCACCCTTCTACAGAGGACAATTCAGTGGTTTGTAGTCACAGAGTCCTACAACTGTCACCATCAAACTCAGAGTATTTTCATACGTCCTCAAAAAGAAAGAGTGTCCATCAGCAGTGATTCCCCATGTCCTTCTCCCCAACGCTAACATAGCAGCCTCATCCGCCTCTTCTGCCCCAAGAAATTACGAACCTGCTTTCTGTCTCTAGACTTACCTTTTCTGGACAGTTCATATAAATGGAGTCATATTGTACCTGTTTTTTTGTGTTTGGCTCCCTTTCTTTTTAATAGTAGAATGTTTTCAGGGTTGATCTAGGTAATGGAGTAATGTTTAGTTCGTTTAATGGCTAAATTCTATTCTGCTGTAGACAACTAACAGTTTGTTCATTCATTTGTCAACTGATGGACATTTTTGGCTATCACAAATAATGCTGATATAAAAATCTATGTGTGTCCAGTTTGGGGGGCATAGATGAAACACTGGGGCTGCTTCTGTTGTCTCCTGGAATAACTGGGGTGGATAATTGATAATTGATTTCATTCATATCTAACATTAATGGTGCTGTTACTGGCTAATACCACAAGAACTGAGCACAGAGGACCTCAGTGCATCATGAAGTTGTCACGCTGTGCTCAGCCCTTTGAGAGAGTACCAAGCTGTTTTCCAAAGTCTGGGACATTTTTGCTCTTCCCTTGAACACATAGACATTCCAGCTTCTTGTACCCTGGTCAATACGTATTATTGCCTGTCTTCTTGATCATAGCTCTCCTGGTGGGTAGCCAGCAGGTCTTTAAGAAGAAAAACTAATTTCACGATCGCTTCTTCGAAGTGATTAGAGCTGTGCCTGGCACACAGGAGACATTCTGTATGCGCCTGTTACATAAAGGAGTAAGTACATTTGTCATCTGGATGTGAGGATTTCCGTTTTATCTCATCCCTGTATAGACCACCTATAGTACACACACTTCCACGGTTACAGCTGTATTTACATATACATTTTGCCCCCCCCCCCCCCCCCCCGACATCATTAACATTTAAAATACCCTGATGTTTCCACAGAGCCTTCATAATTACTATTGGCTTGGCTCACCTAATAGGCCCTACAGTGGAAGTAGAATAATGTACTAAACCATTGGATGGTTGGCTTCCTCTAATGTGAAATGCTAGAGCTATATTTAGCAGGTTAGGGGGTGTGGATGGAATGGTTATTTGGCAAGGCTTTTCTGAATCCCAAATGGAGAAAGGACAGGTAAAGAGGGCTGATAGAAAAATATCTATTTTGAAGTTATCCAGAGAAGCAAAACCAATACTGTATACTTTCTGCAAGGAATTGACATATGTAATTCTAGACGCTAGAGGCTCCCAAGTCTAAACCCGGTGTATGGGCGGTGGGCTAGAAACCTGTAGCATCTATATCATATCCTGGGCATGGTCAGTCTGCTTCTCTCCCCAACAGACCCGTAGTTTTTCTTCTAGTCAAGCCTTCCAATGATCAGATATGGTTAATCCAGGCTCTGGAGGGCAAACTTTACTCAATATCAACATTACCCTCCAAATCTGTATGCAAAATTGGCTATCCCGATACCAGAATGAATCCCAGGATCCTCTCTTGGCTTCATACAATCTATAGATAATTTTCCTGAGACTCTTACACTTTCTAAGCCTCACCGCTTACAAACTAAAGTGAAGAGGGTAAGAGGGTAAGAGGGGGTCAGGCAACGAAGACCTCGGGCTCCATGTGACAGTCAGATTTTAAATGGTCAGCAGATGATGGGTATCTGTGTTCCTCGGCGTCACACCATGACCTTTTCCAGAGGTTCCCATCTCAAATCCAGACGTCCTCTGAGAGCAAGGACCATATCTGAGTCTCTTACAGCAACTGGACTCACCAGTTCATGTCCCAACACTCTGGTCCTTACTTTGCTTCTCAAGGTTTCCAGTGGCCCCACCGTGATCTACAGGAGGCTTTGTGCAGGGTTTGGCATCTTCCTGAAAACACTAGGGGTCAGAACTGTCCACACGTGTATAGTGGAGTAAGCCTAGAGGGATTAAAGGACATTTTTAGCATGCTATTTAGCAGTTCCCAGCTGTTTCTCTGTGTCAGCAGGAAGTGGAGGAAAAACAACTTTCCAAACACGTTTTCTCTCCCTGGTACAGTGCACCTTGAAGAGCCTCTTATCTCCCTCTGTGATGTCTGCCCTGCTCTTATCTTTCAGATCTCCCAAGGAATAGCAGATCTCCCGGTTGCAGGGCCTGGAGAGCCTACTGATTAAGGTTATAGATAAGAGAGGGAAAGTTCTAGATAAAATGAGCCTGTGTCCAGTTCCCTTGAATGGTCATTCCCAATCAGTCTTTCCCTAACCTTTCTAGCTTGATTCCAAGCTGAAAGCTCAGACTTCTTTTTGAGAAATATCTTACCCCGATTGATAGACTTCCCATCATGTCATCTCCCCTTTGCAAATCAATACTACCATAGCAGTGGTGGCTGTGCTTTGGAGATGTGACCTGCTCCTTCACCATTTACATTTTTGCTCCTCTGATATAATGCCAACATGTGATTGTAAGAATAATTGAATTAATGTAGAAATGTGCCACAGAGTTGCTTTGGTCAGGTCTTTGGGTTTTTCTCTGTACGTGGTAACAACAGCTTTCTTAGTGAGTGTTGTAATCATTTAAGCCAGTGGTTCTCAACTACAGGTCACGATCCCTTTTGGGGTCAAATGACCCTTCTACAGGGGTTGCATATCAGATATTTACATTAGGATTCATAGCAGTAGCAAAATTACAGTTACGACATAGCAACAAAATAATCTTGTGATTAGGGGTCACTACAACATGAGGACTGTATTAAAGGGTTGCCCCATTAGGAAGGTTGCAAACCACTGGCTTAAGCAGTTTACATTCTTTTATCATATTATCTAATTTAATCACCACAACAATCCTGATGTAGGTTCTTTGATTCCTTTTGACAGCAGAGGAGACCGGGCTCAGTGAGCAATAGAAAAAGCTTGCCCAATATCCAATTCAACAGTCAACGGGTGGTGAAACAGGGCTCAGATCTCAGCAGACGGTCCCCAGAGTTCACTTCCTCTGCGACTCCAATCCTCACTACTCTGTCTGCGATCTGGAGATGATGCTTTGCAACTAGCTTTTACATTTTGTCTTTTGTTAAACTATTGTTTATTGGTGCACTTTGTGACTGTTATTACTAACTGCATACACTGCAAGAGAACCAAAAATCCTACATAATGGCATTGTGTATTCTTTAACGTGTGTGTGTGTATTCATGTGACTGCAGGTGCATATATGTGCCTAGATATGTATACATGCATGTGTGTACTCATGGGAGTAGAGACCAGAGGACAACTTCAGATGTCATTCCTCAGATACTGTCTACCTGTGTGTGTGTGTGTGTGTGTGTGTGTGTGTTATGTACTCAATCACTATGTTTTTTTGGTGACAGGATCTCTTAATGACCCTTAAGCTCATAGATTTGACTGGGCTAACTGGCCAATGAGCTTCAAGGATCCACCTGTCTCTCCCACTCCCCGCCCCCACCCAGTGCTTGGGTCATGGATACATGAGTTCTGGAGAGAGGAATTCTGGGCCTTGTGTTTGCCCGGTAGGCACTTTACTACTGACTGAGCTATCTCTCAACCATGATCTACCTTTCTCAAGACAAGGTCTCTCACTGGCCTGGGAATTCAACAAGTAGGCCAGGCTAGCAGGCTAGTGAGACCCAGGGATCCTCTTCTCTCTTTCTGCCGCCTCAGCACTTGGGTTACAGGTGCATGCTGCCACACCCAGCTTTTTTTTTTTTTAATGTGGGTTCTGAGGATCAAATCCAAGCCTTCATGCTTAAGCTCTTGAGCCACCTCCCAGCCTGGCATCGTGCGTTCTAAATGAACACATCTTGTCCATCACAACAGTAGCTACAAATACTTGAAAGGAATAGTGTATAAATGAACCGTAGCATTTCTTTGATTCCATACCACAGAAATAAAGATCATTCAAATGAGAAAATACAAAGCTACTTTTTTTACGTTGCCAGAGCAAAGGAGTCAGCTACCAATACTTGTGTTCTGGCAGAGCCTTAAATTTGGACAAAGGAGAAGTTCATCGTGGATGGGGGTTGGGGAGGGAGGGTACCCAAGTGTTCCCTGATTAAAGGCTCTTGGCCTGGGGAATGTGGGTGGCAACTGAGAAGCTGGGCATCAGCTCCTGGCTGGGCACCTATCAGATTGGTAAGGGTGTGGATTGGCTTTGCTTGCTCCCTGCTATGTTGGAAGAAGTTAGGCTGTCGATTAAGTCCTGGCCATGTGGGGCTATTATTATAAATGCTATTGTTTCATTTCCTGGGTTGTCCTGAGAGATATCACTGGGCTTCCCGAAGATCTGAATGACAATAGACTGCTCCCTGAAAACCAACAACTGTAGATAACAGTATAGTGTCACCAGGTAGGCTGCTGTAGGAGAGAGTGAAAAGTCTATTTTACACGTGGTGAGCCATCATTATTTTTATATTGAATATAGAAGGCATCTTGGGCCATTTTTGCTGCTATGAATAAATGAATACTCCAGACCTTGTAATCTATAAAGAATAAAGTTTTATTCAGTGCACAGTCTGAAGGTCCAAGGTCAAGTGGCTGCATCTGGTAAGTCTATCTTACCAATGAGGATGCTGTGTCCTAGTGTGACACAGGACATCACAGGGAGAGACAAGATATAGTTGCTCAGGATTCCTTTCTTCTTCCTAGAAAGCCACAGTTCCATTGGATCATGGTCCCACGTTTTGTCTTACGTTGAACCCTAAGTATAGCCAAAAGGTCTTTCCCCCATGAGTAACTGGATTAAGTGGCTGTTGTTAATGCCCCACAGAGGGAAGAAAGTTCCAAAGGAGCATTGCTGGTATCACATCACTTCCCCCTGAGGAACCTGTTTCTATTTATCCCAGATATAGAGGACAGTAACAGACCCCACAAATGATTCCATCCAAGTCTGGCTTGGTAAAGCAGTAAGTTTATTGGGGTTACTTACAACAGATAGTGATATGGCTGCTTCATTGAAAGGCCCACCTTAATATCGGAGACAAGCCATGAAGAACATTACTAGAATTCTATGTATCATGTAGGCAGTGCACCATATATGTTGTCTTGAATGCGGATACTTGGATGCCCTCTGTCTGTGGTCATCCGTGCTGAATTCCTTCCACTTTAATATTTTGCCAGGTGGGAAAGAGTCTTCAGTTGGCTGAATAAATGAGAGATGACACGCAAGTATGTGATTCTAGCACTTGGGAAGTAGAGGCAGGAGGATCACAAGTTCAAGGTCATCCTCTTGAGCTACAGAGTAAGTCTGTAATTAGCCTGGGCTACATAAGAGACGGGGAGAGAGGTGAGGTGGGATGGGGGGGGGCAGAGATTTGAAGGTAGAATTTTAAAAGGCATGAAGATACCATTTCTTTCTCTAGTTCACTGAGTGCTCTCTGAAGGGCAGATGCTCCGAAGACCACATATCTTCTGCAACTGGAATACAAGACAGCTCTTTTCCAGCCAACCTCACGGGTCACTGTGAGACCTGTGACAGCCTCTTCCTGAAGCCTCTGTGAAAATGTTTCAGAAATGGCACTGCATTATGCAAATGAGGGTGTTATCAGGAGTGCAGACATGTTATTGCCTGGAGTCCAGCATTTTAAGGAATCCATTTATGAAATGCAGTTTGTTTGTTTGTTTGTTTGTTTGTTTTCTTTGTTGGTATTGTTCTCAGCCAGGCTACAGCAGGGAGGCTTCCTGGGTCAGCTACCAAGACTTTGAAGAGGCACACAATTTTCAAGTGAGTTATTCAATTAATCTTCTTTGTCATAAGGACAATGTCCCTTTTAAATTGTACGCTTACTGAAAGCCATCATCTGAAGGGGCTGCCCTGAGCAACTTCTCCCACCCCTCTCTCCCAGATCAAATGACCTCAGGGGAAAGCTCAGTTAATGGCAAAGTGAATTAGTAGCAAGTCAGGAGCTGAAAGTGCCAAATGGGTATCCAGCTACCCACCATAATTCCCTTCCCTTACACAGGAGTGGGCCAGTCGTGCAGTTACATGTGCCTCCCACAAATTGAATCAAAAGGGGGAGATGGCTATTTAAAAGACCCTGGGGGGAAATTACATGATAAAAGATCTTTCCATTTCTATGAATGGGTCCCCTGATAGAACTGCTTTTTCAAAATTTAAATTTTTATAATTGAGTGTTCAACTCATTTTAAGGATAGTTTCTATGACATCGGCTATATAAGCCCAGTAATTAAAAACTACAGTTTTACCTTGCTGTCTGTGGATGCCCATAAATGCCTAAGTCCAAGGTTGCTCAAATCTGCTGTGTAAAAAACAGCCCACTGTTTGCATGTAAACTCACACATTTCTGTAGACTTAGAGCACCTATGGGTGACTTGCAATGTAAGCACTGTGGAAATTGTTACTATGCTGCATTAGCTGGGGCATAATGACAAGGGGGACACCTGTGTTATTCAGTATGGACTCTCTTGTGAGTTGTTATTGTTTGTGTATGTATAAACATTTTCTATCCAGGGTTACATAGTGTAGTCCTTACATAAAGTTCACTTTAACAAGGGAAGGGAGATTTCAATTCTGGATAGAGAGTGTATGTCAAGTTCTGTTAGCTCTGGCTAGTAATGCAGTTGCCATGTGGAATAATAGACTCCCTTTCAGGAAAAATTAGATTAGGGAAATACTTTGTGAAAATATTATTTCATTTTCAGATTAGGTATTAATTTATTCTAAAACACATATCTGTATGGGGGGTATGAGATTGGAGTGGGCCTCTCCTCCTTCAATAGGGTTAGGCTAAATTAGCTTTAGGGACAAAATACATGTAAAAGAGTTTGGGGCTAAGAGAAGTGCCCAGTAGGGAGTGAAGCTGGAAAAGATGACTGGGTCAAGGGCATCTGCTTTGTCCAGTGTCTGGGGGCATTCCAGACCTTTCGTGTTTGCACATCCATCAAGGCTGGGGCTAGAAGATACGCTTCTGTGCTAAGTGTCATCTAAGACTTCCTTCCACTCACTGCCGGGAGCAAGCAGCCTCATGCTTTCCCTAACCTCCATTTCTACCTGCCTCTGAAACTCAGTCAACACACACACACACACACACACACAAACAGGGGGGGCAGACAGACAGAGACAGAGAGACAAAGAGAGAGACAGAGACAGGTAAATGCAAGGGAGACAGAAAGACAGATAGACAGAGACAGGCAAAGGCAAGGGAGACAGACAGACAGACAGACAGACAGACAGACAGACAGAGACAGGTGAACAGATGTGTACATCTGCACATCTAACTTAAACAATGCAGAGAACCTGAAGAGTTCCTGGAGACCAGCAAAGAACAGAAGATACCTGTGACATCACCTGGAAGGGGCCAACCTTGTCACCGACTCCCTTGTCAGTACAGTGGGTGGGCTCACTGCTTCAGCTAGGAGATAACTGTTTAGCAGTGTTCCTTCCTGCCTTGGGAGCTGAGTGCCAGGGACCTGTGTAGCCCTAGTTGAGCGGTGGCTGCCACTGCCTTTGAAGTTGTTGAGTAGAATCTGGGGCATCATTACCCCCTGCAGATGGTCCCACCTACACCTGTTTGCACTTGCTGCCCGAGGCCACAGACAGCTGCAAAGATTATTCAGCTTATAAGCATTTGTTTGCTCCCCAGCTGGACCAAATAGGACAGCAGATCTGGTTCTTCTTATTAAAAGCAAACAAGCCCATTATTAAAAGTAAACAGGGCAGGGCTGCTTTGAAACAATTAAGAAAATGTCTCCTGGCTCAAAGTCCTAAATTCACCCACCCTGCTGCCCAAACAAGGGCACCACCCTAGATAAGAGGTGCCTTCCCCCAGGTAACCAAGTGGTGTTTCTTACTTCCCAGTGATGTCACTGGCAGGGCAAGTGACTTGGGCACTCAGTGACTTGGGTGAGACATGTAACCCCCAGAATTTGAACTCAAGTCTGTATGTCTCCTAAGCCTATGCCTATTCCAGTCTAGCATGCAGCTGCCACTACACACTAGTTTCCTGTGCTCTTATTTCTATTGAAATTAATCAAAGAAAAGCTAAAGAGCAAGGGAAAAGTAGCCTGCCTTCAGCCTGGGTAAAATCTCTTGAAACCGCAGTCATTCTGCTAGGACTTACGGAGTCAAGAAAAATAACCCAAGCCGCTCCGTTGACTTAAACATGTCAAGCAGGTGAAGTTTACAGCCAGAGACTGATGTACTGCCAGACATGAATGACTAGAGTCAGACTCCTAAGAGAGCCATGTATTGTTGGGGCATGAATGACTGCTGTAGAATTCTATTAATCTGGGAGTCTTAAAGCTAGCAATATCCATCCATAGCACATTCTAAAATGAATGATGATGTTTGGCTGGGCCTTGTAGTTTCTACCTGGAAGCTCAGGTATATGAGAGACGGAGGCAGGAAGACTGCAGGTTCAAAGCTAACTTCAGCTACAGCACATTCAAAGTCAAACTGGTTGACTTGTTGAGATTCTGTCTCGAAATAAAAGTTAAGCAGAATTTAAGAGGAAGACTTAGGGTATAACTAGCTCAATGGAAGAATGCTAACCTAGCAGGTAAGAGGCCTTGGATTCCTTCCTGAGTATCAACCCCTCAACAACAACAAAAAAGTCTTGTTGGTGAAAGAATCAATTAACAACTTGATGTGGGCAGAAGACTGGGTAATGGACAGGTTACTGTGACTGCAGTGACCAGCTGGGGCTGGCAGAGGGAAGAGATCTTTTGATAAAGCTGTGTCAGCTGTTACAAGTTGTTTGACAATAGGACCAATAGTGATTTCATGGAGCAAAAGCCTCATGAATTATGTGGAATAAAAAAAAAAATTACTAAAAAAGTAGCCTGGCCATTCTCCAAAAGGTTACACATGGATTTTCCATATGGTTCAAGAACTCTGTAGACACTGTAGACACACATCCAAGGGAACTAAAACCACACTTCCAAGGGCGGAGGAGACGGCTCAGTTAATGCCTGCTATGAGCTTTACCATGTGGGAGCCTCGGGGATCCCAGTTCACACCCCAGCACTCACATACAAATCTAGGTGACTCTGTCTGGATATCCTTAGTTCTCGGTAGACTCTTACAGAGAATCCAGGTTCCCAGCACCAAAAGCATCTATAGCTTCAGTTCCAGGGGGTTTCAGCGCCCTCTTCTGACCTTTGTGGGCACTTGCACGCATGTGGTACACAAACACGCAAACATACATAAACACAAATAGGAATAAAGTATACATCTGTTGCTACAACATGGATGAACTCGTTGCTAAGTGAAAGCAGCCACATCGTGTGTGATTCATCGATGTAGTGTCTGAACAGGAAATCATAGAGATAGAAAGTAGATTAATGGCTGAGAAGCTGGGGTAAATGGGGAGTGATTACTAGAATTGACTTGTGGAAATGAAAAGGGTGAATTTTGCCGGGCAGTGGTGGCACATGCCTTTAATCCCAGCACTTGGGAGGCAGAGGCAGGCGGATTTCTGAGTTTGAGGCCAGCCTGGTCTGCAGAGTGAGTTCCAGGACAGCTAAGGCTATACAGAGAAACCCTGTCTCAAAAAACAAAAAACAAACAAACAAACAAACAAACAAACAAAAAGAGTGAATTTTATAGGTGTGACTTATAAGGCTTATACTAAAGAAAAACAATTTACCACTGAACAGGAGGCCCCCAGACAGTACGCTGTGTCGCTCTCCCGGCCCCCAGTTAACATTCTGTTTTCTTGGCACAGCCTCATTTCTACAGAAGTTCCTTCATATGGACCACAGCAAAAGATGCCCAAGTGATTAAGCCATTTATTGTCCAAACTGAAATGAATTTGAGGAGAGCAAGGGAGACGCTTGGGCAAATTCTGTGGGGTTTGTGCCTCAGGGCTGCAGGGACCAGTGGTGTGGTTCTGTGGAGGGAGAGCTATAACCCAGGTAGCTGCTTTTGTGGCTCATGCTTCCTGCCTCTTTGCTTTTCAGGCCCAGCATGGTGTTGTTGACTTCTTACCACAGACGACCCCTAAGAGAACCTGGTCCCTTGGCCTCACTAAACCAGTTCCTATCCGTACAAGTAGTCTCTTTCTTAAACTTCTTCCATGACCCTGTTTGAGTCAGCCATCTGTTTCCTGTCACCGTACTTCAAATAAACAGTCCCAGAGACACTCTGAAAGGAAGAGTGCAGTCACTCAGTAACACAGCTATATCGCCTCCGAAGAGCCATTGCACCAACTATCCTTGGTGTCAGTTACATCAAGTCCTAATAGCAAAGTATTCCACAGAGTCCCAGGGGACACTCTTCGCCCTAACTTCAAGTCAAGAGTAAGACTGTTGTGCCCCAGTAGCAAGCATGCACACGTTTCTTTTTTTTTTTTTTTTTTTCTTTTTTTTTTCACTGTAACCCTTCTTTCTGTTCCTACTTGGGCTTGTAGAACAATTTATAACTATAAGTATGGGGAGACATATTTATTTGGTTTTCCCTGTTCAGGATCTGCCATACTCCCAGACACTGAAGAGTCACACACTTCATCACCTCTGGAAAATTCTCAGTCAAACTCTATTGGAATGCTCACCCCTAGCTCGCCTTCCTTCTCTCCTAGTCGCTCTCCCTCCTGCTTTGTATTTACTTCTAGAATGTTTTCTTTCTGGTTCAAAATTCTCTTTGAGGCTGTGTCTTATCAGATCTCTAACTCATCTGCAGAACTGAGTGTATACGCTAAGCACCTCAACTTCATACTCTATTGCTAAAGTTTCTGGATTATTCCTTTTTCATAACACGTGTCTCTTTCTATAGTGCCTTAAGCTTTTGCTTCCTTGATGAGTGAACTATTGATCACTTTCAATTAATTTCATTTATTTATTTAATTAGAGAGGGGGTGAACAGTGTACATTGTATGTATGGGTCACCTTTAGGAATTGGTTTCCTCCTGTGGGAGTTCTGGGGACTGAACTCAGGTTGTCAGGCCTGCTGGCAAGTGCCTTTTACCCAAGGAGCCATCTCACTAGCCCAGGTGAACCATTTTAAATCTCCTTCTATTTAATTGTTCCACTATTTCTTGGTCCCTTGGGTTGACTCTTTGTTTCTGTGTTCAGTGATTTTGAATTGTGAACTCATTTGGGGGGAGGGGAGGATTGTCAGTGAGAATCTTAGACTTCAGTGAGACTGAAAGCCTTTCACGTAGGGTTTTTTTGTTCCCCTTTCTGTGATAGGGTCTTAAGTACCTCCAGCTGGCCTCGATCTCATGTTATAGTCAAAGATGACCATGAACTTCTGATCTTCCTACCTCACCCTCGTGCCTAGTCTTTTGGCTCAGGGCTCTGTACATGCTAGCCAATCATTCTACCCACAGAGCTTTAGCCCAAGCCCCAGTGCTGTTTCTCATTTGTTTTTACTGGTTTGCCTACACTTACTTTAGGCCAGTAACAAACTGTCACATTAATTTACATCTTGGCTATTTTGAGTCCATGCAAGACAAGGCAAATTTCAAACTCAAACACAGCTGTATTGAGGCTACTGATTGCAGATGTTCATTGGATGCTTTTTGTCTCATCTCAGCCAAGAACATCAGATGTCTTCATCAGCTTCCTGCCTTGGAGAGGCATGTGGGTGTGGTCTACCTGACCAAGAATCCGTGTGGTTGTGGGACCCTGGATCTACTACTGCATGTCCCTGCCTCACAGGAGAGCACACATCTCCTTTTCTGGTCCCTTGGTGGGTGAGCACCCAGACTCCTAGATTCTCAAAACTACAGGACTCTTCCCTGGGCCACTGAAGCATCAGCTCTCAGGGGGACACATGTGCTTCAGTCAACTTATGGAGGACAGGGGACAATTTGGGGAGGTTGGTTATCTCCTTCCATCATGTGAGCCCTAGGGATTAAACTCAGATTCCCAGCCTTGACGGCAGGTGCTTTTACTTGCTGAGCCATCAGCCTTTGACCTTATTTTCCACTTAAAAATGAACTCAGTTAGCTCTGATGGATTTAAAATAATTGCATGTTTCTCAATATGTGAATCTAAGATTTCCAGAAGAATGTGCATCTCATGCCTGGTGGTTACTATTCTAGCAAGCTCCAATATTTCCATCACAGCTATTATGTCACAGCTATTACTTCTCAAGGAGCATACACTGGGAGCATACAAGGGCTGAGCCCTGGCAATACTGTCAGCAAGGAAGAGGCAGGTCCTATACAGTCTCATTTCTTTACTTGTCGCAGGGATCTAGGCTCCTGAGTACCTCATCCTCGATACTCAGGTAAGGAGCTATATTAATAGTTATCACGAGAGCATTCAGGTATGTTCAGACCAAAGGATAGCTATGAATATATGACCTATCACAAAATCAGAAATGTAATTAAACATTATGAAGGTTTTGGCTGTTGTCCTCTCTCTCTCTCTCTCTCTCTCTCTCTCTCTCTCTCTCTGCTTTGAGAGACCAGGTTTTCTCTGTGTAGCCTTGGCTGTTCTGGAACTCACTGGAGACCAGGCTGGCTTGGTACTTGGAGATCTGTCTGCCTCTGCTTCCCAAAGGCTGGGATTAAAGCGTTTTGTTTTGTTTTGTTTTGTTCTGTATGTGTGATGGTTTCTGTAACTGTATTGTAAGGCTCTCTTACATGAACTTTGTATATAATAACATCAATGTCAAAAGGCTGCACATGGCTAAAGCAAAGCACTATGGGAGCAGGCACGGCTTGGCATACAACAAGTGCTTAAGGAACACAAAAGGATATGAATGGAATTCTCCTCGCCTCACTATAGAGTAGAAAAATGTCCTAGAGACTTAGAACCCTCTCTTCTTTGGAAAGTCCCAGGAAAATGTGGATTCTTCCCAAGGCTCCCTGTAAACACCCCCATATGCTTTATTCCTATAACAAGAACAGGTACACCAGCTTGCAGATGATGAATGTTTTTGAGTTGAGAAAACTAAAAAAATATAAAAATTGGAAAATATGATACCAATGTGCTACATTTTAGCCACTATAAAATGACATAATTAACAGCTCACATTGGCCCTGGAGGCAGCTGACTCCAGAAATGGGCCTCTGCTTAAGCATTGGCTGTAGGTCTGTGGATGTTCCGATGTCACTTCAGCCTGCCACTAATCTATCACCCTCTTCAGCTAGCTTTCTGCCTCGCTGACACATTCTAGACATCCAGGTTAAACACCCACAGGAGAGTGGAGCAGTTCCTAGGCTGCTGTGCACCAAACACAAGCAAAACATAGCTTAGGGTGACTCATCGAGAGAGATAGTTTGAACTGATTTTTGCTAATTTTGTTTCAAAACAGGTCTGTTTCTAACCCAAACCTTTCACATACTGGAAACTCTCCAACTCTCTAAGCGATTTAGTGGCTGCTGGGTTATGAAGATTTCTGCTTGTAAGTTGTCAGTGTAAGCTGGAACCAACTTATAAGTGAGTAACACTGACAATGTAATCTTTGTTTTTATTCATTCAGTGTGTGTGTGTGTGTGTGTGTGTGTGTGTGCGAGAGAGAGAGAGAGAGAGAGAGAGAGAGAGAGAGAGAATGTCCAGCAGTTGGCTCTCTCTCACTGTGTTGGGCCCAGGAATCAAACTTGGGTCATTAGGCTTAGCAGCAAATGACCTACCCACTGAGCCGTCTTGCCAGCCCAAGAATCTAATCTTCAGCAAGTAGACCCTGTGACAAACACTAGTCCATGATATCCCATTCAGTGCTCACCCAACTTGTCTATTATCTTTATTTGATTCTATTTTATTTTGAGGTTTGTTTTCTTTTTCAAGGTAATATCTTTCTATCTAGATAAAGCTGTCCGGGAACACACTACATAGGCCAGACTGGCCTCGAACTCATAGAAATCTGCCTGTCCCTGCCTCCCTAGTGTTGGGACTAAAATCATGCACCACTGTGCCTGGCCTATTATGTTGATTTTAAAGAAGTAGAAACAGAGTCACTGCAGGCTGGGAAGATAGTGCAGAGGGCAAAGTGCTTTGCAAGCACAAGGAGCCAAGTTCATTGGTCAGAACACAGGTGAAAAATGTCAGGCAGCGAGCGCATGCTTGTAACCCCAGTGCCAGGAAGGCACAGACAGGTGGATTCCTGGGGCTTACTGGCCAGCTAGATGAGTCTATTTGGTAAGTGCCCGGCCAATAAAAGGCTTAGTCTGAAAACCAAGGTATGGGGCTGGAGATACGGCTCAGCGGTTAAGAACTCTTGATGTTCTTACAAAGGACCTAGATTTGGTTAACAGCACCCACATGGCAGCTCGAAATTTTTGTGACTCCAGTTCCAGGGGCCTCATGTCCTCTTCTGGCTTTCCGGGGCACCAGGCACACACATGGTGCAGTTGGGGGAGAGTTTCCTCACTACTAAGACATCCCATCCTGCAGAGAAGCTCCTTAAAACAGGAAGGAAAACAACTCAAAATAGCTTCAAGAAGTCTCGGAAGCCAACTGCATTTGCTAGGCCACTCCCTGTCGGTTAGTAATTAAAGTTGACCAAAATTGCTAAAGGGCCAAAGAAGACGCTGAGAGCCAGCCTGATGCTTGGAAGATGCAGACACCAGAGCTGCCTGGATGAGGTTTAGACCAACTGAGGCCCCTGGAAAGGACACTCTCCAACTTGTTGAGCTGCCTGCAGGCTGTGTAGGCAGCTCCATGTTTTTGCAGCTTTGTGTGTTGTCACCTGTGCCGGGGTGGGCTTTGGTGATGTAGACATCTTTGAGCCATTTCTGCTCCTGTAAATAACCCCTCACTCATAAGTCATATTGCTATAAGTAACCTCAATAAAAGTCATTGGTTCACCAAGCTGGACTTTGGTGGTATCTGTACTTTGGTTTGTCATGAGCTCCCTATCTGAGGTGAATAGATGTAAATATTGCATCTCCCTGGAAAAGCTTCGTCACACAAATATGCAGGTGAACACACATAAAAACAGCAATAACAACATATACAACTTAAAATAAACAAAAGAACTCAAGATGGATGGCATCTGAGGGGCCACACCTGAGGGTACCCGTAGGCCTCCACAAGCATGTCTACAAACTGGCAACTACATACACAAATGAGACCCGGAGTAGGGTAGGTGTGTGTGGAGGGGCAAAATGGGGGGAGCACAAGAGCTAGTCAAAATCTAGTCCAGCCTCATCATTTTTGGGTTTCTACCTTTTTTGGCTGTTGTTGTTATTTTTGAAACAGGGTTTCTCTGAGTTGCCCTGGCCGCCCTGGAACTCGCTCTGTAGACAAGGCTGGTCTCATCACAGAGACCCACCTGCCTCTGCCTCCCAAGTGTTGGGATTAAACTGACATCATTACCCGGCTGTGTGGGGTAAGGTCCCAGCTCTCAGGCCTAACCAGCTCACACAACTGCTTGTGATGCAAAGACCCTTCACAACAGTCAGGGCTTTGAGGTCTTCCTTGAGTCTCACTGCAATCTGGGAGGCCTTGAAGACAGCATTGTGCAACAGCTTAGCATCACTGGAGGGCTTTTAACCCCTACCCCCACCAAGGCATGAAGTAAGGACCAGAGCAGAGTCGCCTTGGGGAACCTAATGGAGTGTAAATAGGACAGCCCTGACACTATCCCTGCAGCATTTCTGTAAGTCTGAAATTGCATCATAAACGAAAATTTAAAAACACGCAGGATGGGTCCCCAGCACAGAAAGGGGTGCAGGAAGACTGGGTGAGAATAATATCAGTTGATTGAGAGGGATTTCTGCCGAAATTAATAGCAAGATCCAGAAAAGTGTGTTTAATGCCATCCTGTTTCTGTGAAGTAAACAGAATCTATCCTTCTCTTGTATATCTTTACAAGGATTGAATAAAATGTTCATGGTAAAAAAAAAAAAAAATGCAGGGCTGGAGAGATGGCTCAGCAGCTAAGAGCACTGACTGCTCTTTCAGAAGCTGTGAATTCAATTCCCAGCAACCACATGGTGGCTCACAACCATCTGTAATGGGATTTGACGCCCTCTTCTGGTGTGTCTGAAGACAGTGACAGTGCACTTGCATATATAAAATAAATAAATCTTCTTTTAAAAAAATGTAGAGCCTAGTTCCTGCTTAGTGTAGATGCAAGCATGGGTACAGGTGCCTCCTTTCAAGGTCTCTCTGAAAGAAAATTTTGAAATAGGCCCAAACTAATAAAAATAGCAGGGCCCTGTGATTCCTTTTCCCTAACCTAAATAGTTAAAAATGCCTCTCAGCAGGTTTGGGCTCAGTTAATTAGTTACAGAGGAGGTGGAGTTACAAGACAAAGGCCTGTTGAAACATCCCAGGATCTGACTGGCCAAGAGAGGAACTGCACCCTGCCCCCATGACCAGTACAGCCTGCTGATGTTCAAAAAAAGTAAAACAACCAATCGTGTGCACCAGTGCGAAAGTTCCCCCTTTCCCCACTCCATCCATATATAAACCCTAGACCCCTGAGCCGAGGTGTCAACCCCCATATCTCCTATGTGAGATATGGAAATATGGGCTGACCCAGAGCTCTGATATTAAACCGCCTCATGTGCTTGCAACAAGTCGGTCTCTCGTGTGTCCTTGGGTGCGTGCCGTCCTGAGACTCGAGTGGGGGTTCCCTGGGGTCCCCCTTCTGGGGAGTCTTAGGCCTTTCACCTCCAAATCAAGTTTCTTAACTTATCATATATTAGAATAGCCTGGGAAGTTTTAAAATGTCGTAGGATCAGTCACTGCCCGGACCAATTAAGTAAGATTCCTAGCATGAGAGTCCTGTTTTGAGTGGCTTAAAAGTTCCTCAGTAGCTTCTAATATACACCAAAGTTTTCGGACCAGCTGGCAGACCCTTCTGGAGTCCACAGTGGAGGATCAAGGCTGGGAAACAAACCCACTATTGAACATTAGGTATAGATGCCCACACCAGTCCTTGGAACAGTTAGTGAGTGGAGAGAGAGCTCTAGAGAAACAGGCTGGCTCCAGAGATCAAACAGCCCAGTGGCCAGAGGTCAAGAATTAGAAGGGGAGCCATGTTTACTCTTGGTCAGAGGGTTTGAAATTCTTCAGATTGGTTCCTAGGAGTCTGTCTGTCTGTCTGTCTGTCTCTCTCTCTTTCTCTGTCTTTAAATTTTTTTCTGAGACAGGATTTCAAACTCTCTCTCACACACACCCTCTGCTGTCCATATGAATAGATGTGTACACACACACACACACACACACACACACACACACCTACAAACCACCACCACCACCACCTTCACGACCACCAAAAAACAACCAAGAAGCAAGCACTAGTGCTAGAGAGGAGGAGGAGGAAGTTAGAAAGCTACTCGAACACAGCAGAAGCTAGTGTAGCCTAAGTCAGTCCCACCCTGTCATTTCTACTTCTCCAACACTCCTTTACAGAGCAGCCAGAATCCAATTTTTTTTTTTTTTTTTTTTTTTTGGTTTTTCGAGACAGGGTTTCTCTGTATAGCCTTGGCTGTCCTGGAACTCACTCTGTAGACCAGGCTAGCCTTGAACTCAGAAATCCACCTGCCTCTGCCTCTGCCTCCCAAGTACTGGGATTAAAAGCGTGTGCCACCACCGCCCGGCTCAGAATCCAATCTTAAACTGCCAAAAGCCAGGTGTAGTGGTGTTAACACCAGAATCCCATCGCTCAGGACTGGAGGCAGGTGAATCGGCAAGAGTTCCGGGCTAGTGTGACTTTAGACTGAAACAAAGCCTGTCTCAAAAAAAAAAAAAAAAAAAAATTCAAACACAAAACACGGGGCTAGTGGTACAGTGTTTGCTTAGCACAGAGAAAGCAAAGCCCTGGGTCCTCCTCACCCCTCTTAAAACTGAATACTCTGATGGAGGTGCATGCGTATCTGTCATCCCATCTGGGAAACCTGCCACACAGCCCCTTTCAAAGAACTTTTAGTTAGTGTTGGTCTTAAGAGAGGACGGCTAAGTCAGTAGTGAGCCTGGCTGAAGCCTGGGGAGAAAAGGAAGCCAAAGAGTGGTGTGCGTTGGCAAATATTGCTAAGGTTGGACCAAGAAGTGGGTAGGGGCCATTGAGGGATATTGTTTGGGGTCTGGCAGAAAGGCAGGTCCGACTTCTTCTACCATTAAAACAAGGGCCTTCAATTAGATGCATTGCATAAAGTTGCAGAATGCACTCTGCAGTGAGCGAGACAGCATGCCAACACTGCAGGCTTGCAAAAGGCACTCTGGAGTTAAGACTGTACTTGATTCTTGGCCTGGCCTACTTTAATTGAGGATTTCCTGAGTGTTGACTTCCCCTGTATCAAACACCACTTCATTTATTAGCTCATGCATTGCTTAAGACAGCTATCAGGTAAGTACCATCAGCATTTCTGGTTACCAGTGAGGAAACTGCAGCCCAGAGCGCTTAGGTAACTTACTCAAGGCCACAGGGTTCATAGGTTGTAAACTGGAGCCTGAACCTGGCTCTCCACTCACCTGGTTCATTATAATACCATCGACATTAACATCAAAATGATAATTCCGGAGAACAAACCACGTGTCAAGCTCTAATACCCGCAAGGTTCTGGTGAGACATTTGCAACTGAATATCCCTAGGGACCGGAAGTGGCAGGGTTGCTTCAGAGACCAATGACTTACAGGTTTGGCCTCTCCTGATGTCAGGGAGAAGCGGTGTGGCAGCTGAGTTGAGCAGAATGGCCTGAAGGAAAACGCAAGCATCAGTGTTCTGTGCACAGCTCCCACATTCTTCTGATCAGTGTTTAAAGAATGACTTACTAAACTGAGTTAATTGGGACTACAGCATTTGACTGATCCTTTTGGTCAAGCTCGAAGCCAGCTGCGTTACTCTTGCAGATGGTTCAATTAGGTGATTTAAGTTCGTTTACAAGTTGCCCATTTGATCCCCCTACCAGATACCGGAAGATATCAGAATAAGTGCTCCTGGCTATGGAGTTAGGCAGTGGATCTAGGGACACAATTATCAAGTCCACCTCAAGTCTATGGTGTCCTTTGTTAAACTTCCCAAGGGGGCTTTCTGTGGTTATGGCAACATTGGCTTGAAAACCATCAACATTCTAGCCACATGTAGCCAGTGATCTGTACAGACAGAAGGATGCGCAGGCGATTAGGAACCCTGATGCCCTTTGCGTTTACTCAGCCTCAGCAAAATCAATCTAGCGCCCTGCAACTTTATGGAACTCAGCATCCCACTGTAGGATACTCTTCTCGAACTCTCCCGAATGTTGTAGCTGGCTCCCTGCAACCGTGACTCGGCGTTGCAGACCTGACATCATCGATGAGGCCTCTCCTCCCAGGGCTGCAGTAGCGGCAGCAGAAGCAGCTTTCCCGCCCCGCTGGTCGCACACCAGGTGCGGGGCGTAGCGTTCAACGTGCCGACCTTGCAGGTCCCTCGAGGGGCGGGGCCGGCGGTGCAGCGCCGCTTCACTGCACGCAAGCTGCCATTGTGGGCCGCTGGACGCTCATTCGCTCTCTCCACCCAGAGACCCCCGCACGGGACGCTCTGAACGTCCGGGAGACGCACACCGGGCTCGCCTACCCTCGCGCCAGCTCCTCCTTGCAGCAGGCGCCCTACACGCCTCTCGGCCGGCGCGCGCTCCCAGCCCCGCCCTCGGGCGGCGCACGCACGGGCCGCGAGAGCGCGCCTTCCCGGCGCTCCCGCTCCAGACTCACGGTCGCGAGCGCGCGTGCGCTCCTCGCAACAGCCCCGGGAGCTCCGCCAGAGCGAGCGCGGGGCCGGGCGCACAGGAGTAAAAAGGAGGCGGCGGCCGCGTCTGCGAGCAACAGATCCGGGCGACGCGAGCTGACCTCGTCTGCTGCTGCCCTATTTCGTTCTCTTTCTTTATTTTGGAGTTTCAGGAAAAAATTATATTTGGAAAAAATATATATATATTTTTTCTTAAATGGCGCTGGCCCCGAGTCAGCGGGCGGTTTTCTCTGCACCAAGATGGGCTTTGCCGTTTCCGTCGTGGGCACCAGTGGTGGCTTGATTGTCAGTCTTCTCCGGACATTTTTGAGGCCAGGAGCCGAGCACTGCACGTAGGCGACTCGCCCTCCAGAGCGGCTGGGCGTCTCGGATTGGGACTTGCGGGCCAGAGTGCAGTAAATTGCGAGCACCGCGTGCTCTCTGCAAAACCGGCGGCGAGCCGGAGGTAGGTCGCTCCCAGGGTGAAACCGCTCCGGGGCTGAGCGAGCCCGGCCCCGTGCGCAGTGCAGCCGCCCCGAGAGCGTGTCCTGTCCCCGCCGCGCCGGGAAAATGGAGGCTGTGATCGAGAAGGAATGCAGCGCGCTTGGAGGCCTCTTCCAGACCATCATCAGCGACATGAAGGTAGGACACCGGGGGCGCGGCTGCTCTGACCTCGCCGCGGGGCTTCCCCTCCACCGCCGCCGGCCAGGCCCTCCCTCGCCTGCGCCGTGACTGCTGGCCACCTGCGGGAGCTCTGGCCATCCGGGTGTCACCTGCTCACCCGCCGCGCAGTCCAGGCTCTGCTGGGTCACTGGGCAGGCGACTTCCCGAGGGGTAGTGGGGAGAGTCTGATACCACTTGCCAACCCCTGCATTCATAATCCCAGGGGGCGACACCATCTTGTTCCTTTAGGGGTTTAGAGCCCTAGTTCCAAGTTTTCCATTGTCTGTCCCTGGACTGAGTGTCTGCAACCCGTGGAGAATGGACGCCCTGGAGGACACCTGACTCCCTGGGTTTGGGGTGGGGTGCTTGGCGCGGTGGTGGAGCCGTAGTGGGGGGCCCTGCTTGGCTGCAGGAAGGAGTCTTCCGGCCTGGGAGATTGGGTGGCAGGGTTGTTACAAGCTTGGCTTTCAGGTCTACCTGGAGTAGGGGAATCTGAACAAATTAGTTATTAATTAGTCTGTTCCAGAGCTGCTGACGGTGTTCCCTGCCTTCCCCATACCCTTCCCCGGGGCTCGGCGCAGAAGTTCCCAGGGTAGTCTTTCAGGGACCCCGAGGTTGAGAGGCTCACAGAAGGAAGGCAAGGTTGAGGTTTCCAAAACTACTATACCCAGCTCTCTCAAAAACACATCCACACCCCACTCTTCTCTGGGAAGGATTGTGTGTGCGTGTGAGTGCGCGCGAGTGTGTTGGGGGCGGGGAACAACACCCTACCCTTTTCCTGCAAAGGGTGGGACTGAAGATAACCTGATCCTCGTATGTGGGTTTTCTGGTGCTCAGAGGTACATCGTGACTTAGGTTACCCACCCTAATAAAATAGAAGCAGCTCCAGGAGCTGCCTGGGGGTGGAAATTGGGGGCGGTAGGGGGGGATTTTTTCCAGTGTATTTAGGGAGCTTCTCTCTGGCTCGAGGCCAGCCCCAGTCTGCCTCAACAGATCCGGGGAGGTGGTGTTTAATTAAAAGCTCGGCTTCCAAAAGAGTGGGCAGGTTTGGAAAGCTGTGCTGGCGGGTGGGTGTGGACAGCCCCTCTTCAGCCGCTGCCTGGCGCCTGGGGAAGCTTTTGTCTGTTGAAGTGTAAGGTTTGGAGAGGCCGTGGGCCATCGACTGGGACTTTGGGGAGGAATGTTCAGCTGTCATGCCTGCCTCCTCCTTTTAGAACCAACTGTCACCTCATCCAGTGTGAACTTTGCCAAGGTGCTTGGTTGGTCCCGCTCAGGTCCATTTTGCAGTCCTACCAAGCTCGTGCCTTTTGTCAGAAATCCTTGTAGCCTAATCTGTAGCCAGAGCCTCCTCGCCCAGGAATGCCTCTAATCCAGTCGCTTGGAATTAGATGGATTAGTCTCTTCAAAGACAGCCCCTTTCATTCCTTTGCCCTCAATCCACATTGAATTATCGAAGTGTTCTTTTGAACAAAGATTGATGCCCCTCCTTGGACTCTGGTGTTTATTGTTAACTTAAATTTCACCCACTTTATTATAGTCAAAACAAGATTTGGTTTGGAGCACACACACTGTATATTATGATGTGCAGAGGAGGTATTTGAGATGGGTTGGTAAAGCTGCCTTTTTTTTTTTTTTGAGGAGGTAATGATGTTTCCAGTCCCTGAAGAGAAATGAGGAATCCAGGGATCTAAACTGATCCCTGACTTCAGTCCCAGAGTAATCACACCTGGAGTTTTTCTCTACCTTGGATGATGATGATGGTGGTGGTGGTGATGATGATGATGATGGTGATTGTTGTTTTAATCCAAAACCAGGGCTCAGTTCTTTCCAGTAGGTGGTTTGAACCCAAAGCCCATCAGAAGATAATCCTTCCCCAAGGATGGGCTATGCTACCTTCCACCCAGCATCTGGCTGCCTGGTGTAGGCTCTGCGTAGACATTTGTAGGTGGAAGACACACTGCTCCCTCAGTGTTGATTCTAGTTTCTCTTTGAGTTTGGTAGATTTTTTTTTTTTTCCACTTGACTGTAGAATATTTCAGCCTGAAGGTACAGCAGGAGGTTACATTGTGCTCTGGATTCTGAAGAATTCTAGGCTCTTTGGGGAAAGAGAGGAATGGGGAATAGCATGCGGGATGGGGGATAGCATGTGGGTTGTCTGATTTCTAAGGTGGTTGTATGCATAAGGGAACTCCTGAATATTTTCATGGCGTTTTCTTCTTTAGAAGACTAATTTATGGAGTGGCCAGCGATGACACTTCAAAAGAGAAGTGACAAGATTAAATTGGGCTTTTTAGGACAGGCAGCATAGGATACATGGGTATGTGGAGTTGTCAGCAAGAAAATCAGCTCTTGGTGTCGCCTGGCGTTGTGATGACCTCCCTGTCCTTCCCATCTTTAAAATCATGACCAGCTTGTTGTATTTTTGGTTCCCTTTCTGTTTGCTTTTAGGGAGAAGCCATTTGGATTGTCATCTCGGTACCATTTTTGGTGATTTTTTTTTAAGTGATGTTGAGTTGGGGTGAGAGAAAGGCTAAGAACTTTTTTTTTTTTTTTTCAAATAGCTTTCGAGACTTCATAAATGTACAGCAACACAGGAAGGGAGTCAATTTCCTCTTTGGAGAAAAATAAAAAGATAAGAGAGTGGAATAATTTCCACGCCTGTGCCATCCATCTTCTGAAGTAAGGAACCTCAAGACACAGCAAAGCTCAGGAGAATTCCTGGTGCTTCCTGCAAAGATTCTCCCTGGGGCTGAGTCCTGGGCCGACAGGGCCTGTGTTTATCCCTTTCAGGGGTGGGATGAGGAAAAAGTTGTCACTTTGCTTCCATTGGGATCAAGACCCAAGGAAAGCAAACAGCAGCTGCTAAAAAACTTATTGATTCCTTGAGGAGAGGAAAGCTCTGTTTTTTTCCCCTTCCTTCCACCCTGCTGTGGTGGTGGTCACTAATGAATGAGTGTGCAAAATCACTTACTGGCTGTCTTCCCTGGGATCCACGTAAATCACCCTTAAAGCTGCCTGGTGTGAGTTGGTCTCCCCCAAAAGGGCGGGAGAGCTGAGCTTTTCATGTTGTTCTCGGAAGGGCGTTGGTTTATCTGGGGGGACAGTGGTCTGGAGGTGACTGTTGAGTTTAAAGGAGGTCTTAGAATCTTTTTTATTTCTATCCAAGTTCTGGACAGAACTGGCTCTTAGTAAGGTAAACAGATTAATGTTGTTTGTTTTGAATCATTAGACCAGAATTTGACCATGTTTCATTCCAGAGACTTTGCTAGCCAGACTTAAAGAGTATCTTGCCCTGGAGACAGTAGTCTTCTTTTAATAATTAACTTTTATTTAAAAAAAAAAAAAAAAGACACTAAAATCAAATATTTCCTCATCCTTGTTGCTCAAGCACCGGGATGCTGGGCTGTGTTGGTCCTGCTACGGCTAGAACTTTGCCCTGGGTTCAAGTTTATGTAATACGGCTAAGCTAAAAAGTACCCAACTGCACCTGAATGAGCAGTCCCATGTGTCACTTTAGACAGGGGTGTTCTGTTACAGGCACCTGTGCTGAGCAGAATGCTGGCCTTGTTCAGTTCCTCCAGAGTGCCCCCACCTCTGCTGGCCACCAGTATCCTCTGTCTGAAGGTCTGTCTACATTTAGAGCTGCTAAAGGGACATCTTGAATTCCACAGGGATCTTGCTGTGAGTCAGAGACAAATCGGAGATATTTCCCCTCACCTATCATGAGGTGACAATATAAGTAGCAGCGATTTTACGGCCGCCCTGTTCATTGTAGTAAGAAGGATTTACTTCCTAGGTCTTTATTGAGGCCTCCTATGTAGATGGCCTTTTGCTAGGCCCTGCCCTTGCTCCTTTCCCTGATACAATATGGCTGCAGGCGATGAAGGAAGGTCTGCAGTTTACTCAGGGGAAGGGCGTCCATCAGTCTTCTTGGACTTCTCTTTCAACATGCTTCAAAATAAAATGGGTTTCTGTAGTAAGATAATGAAAAGCCAGCCAAGTGACCAGGTACTGGGAGGGAAGTGGGCTGTTCTGCTCAGAGGCTGACAGCCACACAATGGCAGAACAAGCAGAGCCCTGTAATGGACAGATGGGCCCCATGTTGGCTTTTCTCTTGGCAAATGGTTGTTTGGCCAGGGTTTTACAGCTTCCTCATTTTGGGCCTGTGGGAGAAGAAGACAAAGTAAAGATGTCATAAAGTTGGCAGTAGAGGCTGCCCAGAGAGAGCTCCTTGTTCAGAGCCCTAGGGTCTCTCTTCTAGGGAGATCAGTCTTTTGGGAGTTCGGGGTGTGAATCTTGTCTTCCTTTGGAAATATGTTACTTTTGGGGCTTAACTTAGCTATTCTGTGGGGGAAGCCTTTTTATATTCTATCAAATATAGTTGTTTAGAACTTGTTGCTTGATGTCCTGAACCTTTATGCTTTGGAACTCCATAATTCATAAAGGCCCAGATAGAGGGGTCATAGCTTGCATGGAAGGTAGACCGAGTTCACCTCTGGTCTGGTTCACTCGCCTTTCTAGAATAATATATGTCCACCTCTGTGGTATTTTATTTTCAGCTGTGTTGGACCACCAAACTTTGCTGTGATGTCAGGAAGTCAGACCCCAGCCTCTCTAGCTGTCACTCGCACTGCACATAAACAGGGAACACTTTGAATACAGGGGCAGTATGTCTTACATAGGCCCTGTCTTCCGAGCGGCTGACAGCCTGCTTGTCCTCAGACCTCTTCTGGCTCAGCTTGGGCTGTAAAGGAAAAAAAGAAGAAAAAGCCAAAATGATACAGTGAGTTCGGGCAGCTCACTTGAGGTTGCTAAAATGCTCGGTGGGTGAAAAGGTTGAAACTATTGATCTATTAGATGCTTTATCATCTGTATCTAAGCTGTTTCCATCTTTGCAAGGACTGGTGAGAACTGGCAGGGTTCCTTCTGCGATGGGACCATTTAGAGCTTCCCATTGGGAGATGGAAAAAAAATGAGATCATTTTGAGTTCCTCATTACTTCTTGGAATCGCCTTCAGGACACTTTCCCACCAAACCCACACCTCTGCAGAAACAAAGAAATTGCCTTTCTCAGACCAAACAGAAACCATCCAGAAGACAGGTTTTGGATGGAGCCGCTCAGAACACTGAGAGGACATATTTGGAGCCCCTTAACTGGAACTGGCTGATGCCTTGAGCAGTTTAATTCAGATTTGCAGATTGTACTGCTGATACGGCCTTATTAAATAGCAAATGGAGAGACAAACAGTAAATTAATTGGCAGGGCACTCAGGAAGCCTGTTGTATTTGATTGTCGAAGCTCTCCCTTAAATTAGATGTTGAATTCAGGTTTCTTGTGAGTGTGTGTGCTCCAGAGACAAAACAGGCCCCTCGGCCCCAGCTAGTCGGCCCCAGCTAGTCCTAGTCCAGAGTCTATCCTGAGGCTGTGATCCCCACCTCTTTAAGCCCTCCTGGAAGGCCTTGGGGTGACTCATTCTCTACATCAACCCAGTGTGGTTAAAAGTGGCCATTTTTTTTTTTTACCCATTGAGAGATTGTGAGGTTTAGTTGTATAAGATGCTCTGGTATGCCACCTGGCACGTAGTTGGTACTCATTATTCATTGCTTAGGGCGCACAGTGTGTGGGAAGGGACTTGGAGAAGGACCTACTGTGTGTCAGGCTTCTACTGACAGGCATGCATGATTTTACATCACACACACACACTTTGCAGATGAGAAAACAGAGGTTTGGGCAGGGAGATGCAGTAACTTGTCCGAAGCCATGGTGAGGTGGAATTTCTGTTCAGATCTTGTCCTCTTTGGCCCAAAGTGGAGCTCTTTAAGAACTCAAGGTATGGGGAGGGCTGTTGATATATTTCTAGAAGATAGCACTTCATCTGTCTGAGCCGGCGGAAGGGTCATAGAAGGTACTAGGGCCCCTGATCTTGAGGCGTGGACTTGAATGGGGATGTTGTCGGTGGAAGTCTCTAATGCAGCTGTTGCCTCTGGGAAAATTTTAATTTAAGGAGTATGAAGAGAGATGGCTTCCCTCTTTTCCCATTTATCAATTAATAGACAAATTTGCAGTGTTCCTCCTGGTTCTGTGGGGTGCACGTGGAGGCTCCCCTCAGCGCTTCTCCTGGTCCAGGTACAAAGCTCATGGGATCTCCTCACTGACTGGGCTTGAGTATGGAGGCAAGGTGTCTGAGGCAGGGTTGCACTCTCATAATCATATGGATTAAGCAGGTTCACCCAAAGTTCACATGACTCCTCAGCATGAACTCCTTACCTCAGACTTGTTCTGTGTCCAGCCCCGGAACACGCCTGTAAAAGAGCTTTCTGTGTTTAATTACGTCCTGGTAGCCCTCCGGTTTGGGCTGAGTTGCCCTTGAAAACCTGTTTAGATGGGCTCCCCAGAAAACCACTTTCCTGTATTAATTCTTGGCCTTGGTCTTAGTCTTAAGAGGCTTCTTTTCCTGTCTTAAGTGGGGGAAAATATAGTTGAGTGCCTTTTAAGCTATGTGTCTTTTTTATTTGATTCTTTGCCTCAAAGAATGGACAGGAATGAAAACACTGAGTTGTTTAGTGCCAGTAGCTTCTGGAAGGGTGAGATGGGCAGTAGATATTGTTTGGGAGTCTCTTGCTGCCACCTGCCACCTGACTGGGTTCTGCAGGGGCCAGGGTAGTGGGTCTGACCAGAGTAGGAGGTCTGGGCATGTGTGCCCTTTGGGTGGCCCAGCATGGTTACAGAAAAGACCCACTGAGTGCCCTAGGAGACATGAAGTCTGGGCCGGATCCCAGAGTCCCCGAGTCATTGCTTTTGGCAGCACCTTATTTGAAAGCACTAGGTCATCCAGGCTTAGCATCACTGGGCCATCAGGCTTCCCCTCACAGACACAACCCCGTCATGCTGCATTCTTGATCTCACCCAAGCAAAAGAAGAACCCAATAAGATGCTTGCACAAGGATGTGAGTAATCTCAATATCATCTAATTTGGTCTTCAAGATAGCCAAATGGTATGTTATGTTTTGTTATGTGTATCTCACAACTATTAAAAATTAAAATACAAAAATACAGCAGAATGATAAGTAATTCCAGTAAAACTCAACAGAAGCTTATCGAGAAATCTTCGTAGGGTTTTTTTTTTAACCAATCTGTAATATGCCTGTCTAAGGTGCTCTTCTTTGTTTGGAAATTGTTGGATATGTTAGTGTGGCCGAGGTATTGAGTTTTTACTCTGATGTACCTTTAGCTAAGCATAGTGGTGCTGTACTGCAATCTTGGTATTTGGGAGGTGGAGGCAGGAAGATGAGAAGTTCTGGGTCATTCTCAACTCCATAGAGACTTTGTGGTCTGCCCGGCTATGAGACTGTTTTAAAATACAAAAAACGAACTCCAATAAAAGTACATAACAGTCCCAAGTGTATTCTTTTAGTTGTTTGCGTTTAAATAGCCATGGGTGGCTAGGGGCTACTTCACTGACCAGCAGAGATCTTAAACACACTAAGTACTACCCCTGCCGAACAGTGACGCTTCCTGCCATTCACCTTCTTCTACCTCTTGCTGGTCAGGATATGACGCGTGTCCATATTCTGGAGTCCTGCTGACCAGGAACACAGGGAGCTAAAGGAAACCTTCAGGCTAAGTTTCTCAGTCTCTAGGAATCCCGGTTTTGTTTTCTGTAAGGTGGGTGTAATAATAATAATGCCTGCCTTTTAGGTTCCTCATGGAGTCTCTGAGATGCAGATTTATTTACCTGTGAAAGGTTCCCCTCTTCCCTGTCATATGTGCATGCGTCCAGGGGCCAGGAGTTAGTTACTGTAGCCTGTAGATTGGGAAGGGACTTAAGATCTAGGTAGTAATTATTTCTTTGCTGCTTCAGGCAAGCACTGTCTCACCCTTTTTGGAGCCGCATTAGAGCCTGTAGCGGAGCTTCTAGAAGTGGAGAAGTTAAAGGTTTAGTACGTCATAGCCCTCTGGCCCAGCGTGGTCTACCGGGATTCCATTTCTCTATATGCAGATCCCACCAACTGTTCATAAGTGGGTGGATTGGGAGAAAAAAGGCTTTCAAAGATACTGAGGACAGGGAAGGGAGGGAAGAGTTAGGTTGCTGAGCCATCTCTTGTACCCCTTGGTTTTCTGGGTGGTCATCACTTGACTTTCAGTGGCTTCCGGCCCTGTCTCCAGTATTGAGTACACATGGAGCCTCAGGCCTCCCATCAATGGCTGGTCTTGATTTGAGCTTCTTCCTGCTGTCTGAAAATCGGCTCTTCAGTCTGAGCTTGGCCCTGGGCCCAGCAGACTGGCCCGTGTGTGCCCACGGGCTGCATGGTCTCTGACTTGCTTAGAGTCACCATGGCTCCTCAGTTTCCCACCCCATCATCTCTGCCTGTTGAAATCATTTTCATCCTTCCAGGTACCACAGGGTAGAGTCCTCTTCTTAGGTCCTTCCTCCTAAGAGGGATTCTGTGAGGTCATCCTTCATATTCTACTGAGTAGTTACTAATTTCAAAAAGTGAGTTTTCTGGGTGGTAGTGGCACACACCTTTCATCCCAGCCCTCAGGATGCAGAGGCAGATGGATCTTTGTGAGTTCGAGGCCAGCCTGGTTTACAGAGTTGAGTTCCAGGAGAGCTAGCTACACATAGAGAAACCCTGTCCCCCCAAAAACAAAACAAACCCAAAAACCAACAAAAAATGTGTTTATTCTTTGAAGCCTGGTTTTGCCATTTTTGGGGCTCTTTATTCTGGAAAAATTGCTTTCCTGAGTCTTGATTTTTTTTTTTTTTTTAAAATCTAAATAATGGGAGGTGAGGGGACAGTATTTATCTCAAGGATTAAAAGAGAAGGTAGATGTCTCACACCAAATGGTTTGGCGTGAAACACATGCCAAATTAACGTTCTCCCTGTCTGTCCAAGCTACCCCAGTCTGTCTCAAGCATCTGCAGCCTGCACATCCAAAGTCTGAAGCTTTATTGAATAGGGCATTTGCATGAGAACTCACTTTAAATTTCAGATTTTTGGATATCCTAGACTTGAGCCTTTCGGATTCGGGGAAGGCTATACAAATCTACATTAAAACTCTTGACATTTGGAATCAAGCCTGGTTTCAAGTTTGTGTACACACACACACACACACTTTTTTTTTTAAAATTAGAGTTCCTTGCTGGAGGTGACACTCGTGTTTCAGAAAAGTACAGATCACTCTTGAATTTGCTACTACAATTTGCATTTGTGTTTCAACGTTCAACACACAGATAACTTTCAAGAATGCAGTCTGTGTATTCTGCAGTCTGATTATGTGCTTGGGGGACGCTGGGCGTGGCTGGGTGGGAGAGTTGGAACTGTGAACAAGCCTGTCATAGGCCTTGTCTTGAGCTTTACAAGAGTCACAGGCAAGACATCAGTCTTTACTGCAGACATACTGCCAGGAGTCCACACAAGAGTTTGTGGGGATGTTGAGGAGTGCCTCTAATTTCCACTTGGGCTGGTAGAACAGAATCCCAGAAGGCCTTTGGTCTGAGTGACACCCAGCTGACAATTCAGTCACATTTTACTTGTGTAATAAACGTTTCTGTGGTTGGAACTACCAGGCTCTAAGTGTTTGACACTTGAACCCAGCTGGGAAGACACTGTCTTCATTCCTATTCTACAGACAGCTAGAAGGGCGGCAGAGAGGTTCAGCCATTTGTGTAGCAGGTGAGGGGTTAAGCCCAGGCCGTGTGACATCCTGTGACATCTGCTCCAGGACTGTGCTCTGTAAGCCACTCTCTGTTGTCCCCCACAGTGTGACATGTCACATTTTTCCCTTCGTGCTTTGCGGTGGATGCATTTCATCCACCTGATGATCTCACATGCAGAATCTAGATTTGCCTCTGGGCTGCTTCAAGAAGGCTCGTGGGATGGGGTGGTGGGGTGAGCTGAGAGTGCTTGCAGTGCAAACATGAGGATCACAGTTCAGATCCCTAATACAGAAAACACTGAGCATGTCTGCGTCCTCCTGTAACCCTGGTACTATTGGAGGAAGAGAGAACTGGACACCCCAAATCCACCTCTGGCCTGTTCATGTTCATGTATGTATGTATGTACCCACATGTGTACATGCGTAGCACCCTATACCCTCAAGAAGCTTTGAGGGGCCTCAAGGGACAGAATCCAATAGTTGGCCTGAAATTTTTTTAATAGTTAGTAGACCCATCTGTTGGTGCCTCTAGCTTATCAGTGAAAACTGTAAGTGGAGAGTGATGAAGTCCAGTGTGGCTGCCTCAGGATGCAGGCTCTACTGGGGGAGCCCACTCCAGACCAGGAGGCTGAGTGCTAACCAGGAGCCGGCAGATCCTTGCAGTTAGGGGCTGGCAGTGGGGTGGATTAGTTTCCAGGGAGACCGTGATTGCATTCTGCTCCTTGTAGCCGAGCATGCTGCCATTAAGGAAGTCTTTGAGTTGGGTTTAATGGTTGTTCTTTGTTTTGAAGTGACTGTTTACTGAACCTTCAAAGCCAATGCCACAGCAGGATGTGATCTGGGACCTGAATAATTGCATCAGACACCCCAATAGGAAACAGGTAGTGAGGAGCCTAGCCAGGAGTAGCTCAAGGCACACCCCTGAGCCCCAGCCTTTGCTGGGAGGACTGAGGTCCTCATTCTGCAGCCAGGTGACTTGCAGTCCCATGGAACCTGGTTCCCCAGGAACTTGGCCTGTTTGATGGTGCTGGCCTTAATTAGGGACACCCTAATTAAGTCACTGAGGAGGCAGGTTTTCTTTCTTTCTTTCTTTTTTTTAAAAAAAGCAAATGTTTTGAGAACATTTCATGAGGGATTACTTCTGAAAGATTACACAAGTTATATAAAATTAATGGAAGAAAACTTAGAAATTTCAATTAAGTGAAGTTATCCAAAAGCACCAATTACAAAGTGGGTTATGTACTTACTCAGGCTCACAAGAGCCCAGACAATTAAAGGGCTATGAAACTTCCTTTTCATCCAGTCTTCCCTTTCCCAAGTGAGGGCTTATATAAGCTGTGCAAGTTTCTATGACAGCCATGTGACTTTGTTTGTATATCTGAAGTAAATTCTACTGGGGACACATTTGAGGACCTACTGTGTGCAAAGTCCAACTTGAAGTGCCAGGGATATAGAGTAGCAGCAAACAAAAGTGACAAATTCCTGCCTTTCTGGAATCTATTGTCTAATGGAATAGGTGACAGATAAGCGATTGATAAATGGCATCAATTCTTAAAAAATGACACCCCCCCCCAAAAAAAAAACCTGTTTATTTTTCATTGTTATTTATTTTTTGTGTTTGGGTGTTTTATAAACCTGGTACCCTGGGAGGCCAGAAGAGGGCATTTAATCCCATGGCCTGGAGTTACAGACAGTGGTGAGCCAGTGTGGGTGCTGGGAATTGAACCTCAGTCTTCTGTAAGGGCAACGAGGAAGTGCTTTTAACCACTGAACTGTCTCTCTGTCCCTACCTACCTATATGCTAAAAGGAATCCGTGCAGTGGCACAGTCAGACCTGTATGTCTTCAAGAATGTTGAAGGAGAGGAGAGTCTCCAGGAAGGGGACACTGAGTAACAACTTAGGATCTGTGGAAGAGTGGTCTAGTCTGTGCAAAGGCCCTGAGGTGGGGAGCTTGCCTCTAACCCATGTTCGGGCTAGGCCAGTTTTTCACTGTTAGAAGCAGTACTGCAGTAAGTGTGTGGGTTTTTTGCAGGTTTCTGTTTTTCTGTGAAGGATTTATCTGTGGCCTAAAGGAATGCATTTCTCGAAGCTTCTGGAGCCCGGTGCTGACTCTCGCAAAGCATGTCTTTGCTTACATTCCTGTGTCTGAGCTCTCATCTCCCAGATCATTTTGAAAGAGGCTGGACGTGGACATTAATGCCAAGAGCTTGCTGAGTTTCCAGTTTCTAAGGGCTTAGGGGTAGGACATACCGTCTTATCTTAGGCTGTGGTCCTCCAGTGTTGCTGTCTGGGTAGTTCTCAGAAAGCAAGAGTGTCTTCACTTGCAGATTCCTAGGCCCACCCTTAAATTCTTTGTTGATCTGGGGTGGGGCTCAGGAATTTGCCCTTTTAACAAACCCTTACTGATTCTCTCTAGGTTTTACAGGGATTGCTGTAGGGTTTCTGGAAGGGGAGTGCAGGTCAGCCTGAGCTGCCAGAGACTTCCTCTGTAGTCATGAAGCAAGAGGTTCTTTGTGTGTGTGTGTGTGTGTGTGTGTGTGTGTGTGTGTGTGTGTGTGAGAGAGAGAGAGAGAGAGAGAGAGAGAGAGAGAGAGAGAGAGAGTTAGTTAGTTAGTTAGTTAGTTTCACTCCACCATGGATGTATCTGGAATATATCTCGAGCAGCCATTTTGAGCCATGCTAATTGTGACTCCGGAAAAATGCTTTCCTTCCTGCTTTCTTTCCCTTTTTGCCAGGAAAAACGTCTGCTTCCTCTTTGAGAGTCAGGTGAGACATTTGGGAAACTCCCACCAACCACCCTCCAGTCTTTCCAACTCCCGTCTGCAGCTTTGGCATCAGTGGACCCTGTTATCACTGCACGGCTGGCCCCTCACTCACAGTGCCTGCACATAGTACATACTCATTTAATGTGCGGTTCCAGAAGGCTGCCATTGTGTGCTGACTCACTAAAGCAGAGCTGAGCCCTGTGTGCTATTCAGCCCTTCAAACACAATAGCTTCATAACCATCCTCTCGGGGCAGGAACTGGCCATTAGCATCGTTTACAGATGGAGACAGAGTGGCACCAGGTGATGAAGTCACTTGCCTCTAAGGTCACTCAGTGAACAGATCTGAAGTTGGGCCAGCTGACTCTCTTGTCGTGCTCACACTCTTGAGTGTTTGTCTGTCAGGGCCCTCTACCCCGTATGAATGATAGCCTGTAGAAATGCATGCAAGCAGACACATACTGTAAAAATAAGCATAGCGCTTTTTGTGGTCCACCAGGGCAACTTTCCTGGCAGCGTGGGGTAGGAGTTGGGTGATGAATGAGGTGTGGTCTTTGCCTCAAATGGAAGCTGATTCAGCACAGTATGGCCAAGGCTAGGCCCCGGGGTTGGTTTGATGAGTTTGTGAACCTGTGCTTGTCTTCTGCGGGGCTGGGCAAACAAAAATGGTAGCTAGTGGGGGGTGCAGAATCTCAAAGGTGAAAGTCATGTTCGAGTTGGTGGAGGCAAGTCGGAGAAATGAGGTGGAGAGGCAAGCATGTGTGAAGTTGGGGGGTCGGGACTGGGGTGCTCGGGTTAGGGTGTGCTTTGCTGGTCATCTTGGGGATGTTGACTGACAGGAACTAATGAATAGAGCAATAGCTCTGGACTCTGCCCCTGAGGGTTCCCTGGGGCAGGCGGTATCCTGGGGAGACTTAAACTGCAGAAACATTTCATAGATAAGAGCTGGAAAAACCTGTTTTAGGCAGGGCGTGGTGGCGCACGCCTTTAATCCCAGCACTTGGGAGGCAGAGGCAGGCGGATTTCTGAGTTCGAGGCCAGCCTGGTCTACAGTGTGAGTTCCAGGATAGCCAGGGCTACACAGAGAAACCCTGTCACGAAAAACCAGGAAAAAAAAAAAACCTGCTTTAGGTGCTAAAAGAATGAGCTCTCCTGTTTCCTGATGTGGAGAGCCAGCCAGGTGACCTGATGAGCTAACTTCCCTGTCTCCAGAGCCAGCAAACCTAGGGGCAGTTAATACAAGTTAATACAATCAAGCGGGAGTTGGGGCAGACCCTCTCACTTTGCACTTACTTCTTAAGTTTGCTTCCAGGCACTTGCATCCCTAGGGTTGCTAGGAGGCCCTTCATGCTCCCTTGGGTACTGTCTACAGAACGTGCTGCTCAATGGGTCCTTCTGAACTCCTAAGTGGCTAGCTGACCCCTTTGAAATGCTCTCAGGCAGTGTAAGGTGCACAGGTGACCGCTACCTTTCTTTTGGTGGGAGGGACTGTCTCGAGTAATAATTGAAAAAAAAAAAACCAGGTTGATGAAAATCTAGGTGTGTGTGTGTGTGTGTGTGTGTGTGTGTGTGTGTCTTTGGAGAATGGGAAAGTAGAGGGAGAGGAGTTCTGTTTGCAGAGAAATCTGGAGTATGGAAACGCATATGCTACAAAGGGTAGAAAGGACCCACAGTGCTGGGTGCTGTCATCCCAGCATGCAAGGGTCAACCTAGGAGCATCACAGGTTCCCCGCCTAGTCATGAAAACAATACAAGTTCCAGGCTAGCCTGGGCAACATAATGAAAGCCTGTATTAAAAGGAAAACAGACAAACAAAATAAATCAGATCCCGAATGCTCTTTGCAGTTGTGAAGCACAGTAGAGATGCCCTGGTTTGGCCAGGGCTGTCTCAGCAGTTTCCACAGTGAGAGCCTTTCTAGATCTCCCAGTACTGTTGACACTGAAGTCTGGCAAGTGAGACCAGCGGGGGAGGGACTGATTGAAGGGATTGATCCTTAGGTTTTAGTTCCTTGTAATTTAAATTTAACTCTCAGTCCCTAGTGTTAACCCTGTTGGACAGCTCATGATAGGTAAGTAAGTAGGTAGGTAGGTAGGTAGGTAGGTAGATAGATAGATAGATAGATAGATAGAAAAGAAATAAAAAATCCGCCAGGCGGTGGTGGCGTACACCTTTAATCCCAGCACTTGGGAGGCAGAGGCAGGCGGATTTCTGAGTTCGAGGCCTGCCTGGTCTACAGAGTGAGTTCCAGGACAGCCAGGGCTACACAGAGAAACCCTGTCTCGGGCAAAAAAAAAAGAAAGAAAGAAATTAAAAACCAAGGCAAATTTGAAGATACAGTTGACGTATTTGCTTAGTTATTTTAACTGTTAAGTGGAGACATACCCGGACCTTAGAAAACACCCTGAGCATCTGAGCCAGCAATGTGGGTACAAGGGGAGCTCAGTGCCCTTGATTTAATTAGAGTGGATGAGCTTGAGAGGGAGCATTCTGTGAGGGAGGGGCCAGCTGGATGGGGACCACCTTTTGTGGGTGTGCCTTTTCTTTCACAGGCAGATTCATGGCTAGTGTACTTGGGCCAGTGTGTGAGGGTGGGCGGGAGAAGGAAGCAACCATTGATTATCCCCAGGCTGTCATCCCTGATGGACAGGGATAATTAGTGGATGAGGCAAGTCCCAATCAGAAAATAAAAGCTAGGACTGGTATTTATGATGGATGGGTTCAACCAGTGCCTTTCATCTGAGGCTCTTAGGAGACTGCATCTTGCAAGCTAGGGTGAGGACATTTAGTTTGGGAGACAGAGGCTCTGGCGGGCATTCCTGAGCCCTGGCGCTAATTATGCACACCCGCTTCTGGAAGCTGAATGCATTCCTGAGCCCAGAGATGCTCCGCCTGGGTCAGAAGGGCCAGATCCCTCTCTTTGCTTTTTTATCTCCCCGGAGGCTGAGCTCACCCAGGAGGACTTAGGAAGGAGACATGAAGCTCTCTTGAGTGATGACCAGCCTAGAGATCCATCCCAGTGCCCATGGAAAATCCAAGGATGGGATTAAATCACTCACATTCGTTCAAGCGACTGTGACCAACTGCAACCAAGTGTGCCTGTGTGGTTCACGTTTTTCTCTGTACAAAGGGGTTTTCTTTGTTTTGTGGTGGCTTTTCCATGCTGTCCTGACCGTTTCTAGGGTGACACACAGTTCTCCCTGGGCCTCAGCATTTTTTTCAGGTGTTGGTGTGGCTCAAGAATTGTGCCTCTGTTCTTTCTTGCCTCCAGTAGGACACATCTGAATTGGGACCTAATGGCTGGCTGAGTCATTTTGACACTGTCTTTCCCTCTGGCTGCTCGACTCCCGGAATCTGTCATCTCTGTAGTCGGATATGGCACCAGATAGTTTTTACCTTTCTTTGTGTTTCTGTGCCTCGGTTTCCTCATATATAAAACAGTAGCAGCACGGGCCTCATTGTGGATATTTAATGAGAATGCAGTGAGGACGGACTCCTCAGGGAGTGTTTTGCGCTGTCAGCAGCGCTCAGGGCTCAGGATACATACCATCTTCCAGGTCCCTCTTCAGAGCAAGGAAAGCAAAGTCTGCATTTTTGCCAAATCTCCAGGGCTGGGTACATCAGTTAATGCTTGTGAAGTGCGGGTACAGATACATACCTGGTGCCTAGCAACTGTTTAGAAAGTGCTGATGGCAGATGCGGCTGTCACCAGTGATTTCCTCCAAAAGAATCCAGGACTTATCAGGTCCTACCTGCCTTGCATTGTCTTAGCTGTGACTGCTAGTGAGCTAGTGACTGCTCCTTCTGGGCAGGACAAAGGTCTTTGAGCTGGAACCCAGTTCCCTACAGCCTGACCCTGCTAATCCCAATTTTCTTCACCATTGAACTTTCCTCTCGAGAGTCCTCTCTGGTTCCTCTGGCTCCTCTTATGTTGTGGGTTTTCTAACCACAGTCCCTGCCCTCCTGTGTCCCTTGAGTGGCAAGGTGCTATCGAATTCCCTCAGCTGTCCCATGATCTCGACTGTCACAATGGGGCCAGTATGGAAAAGCAGTTGGTACATTATTTATCGAGCACTGGTAACCAGCCTTAGGAGGCTGAGGAGTTACAGTTTGTCCTCCGAGGGTGGGAAGCCATCCCTTGTTTAATAGGGAACAGAATCATGGGAGGCCACACCAAACCAGAGTGACTTCTGTGTTCTGCTCCTGCACTGGGTGACTGCATGGCTCCTGGCTTGGGACAAGTGGAGGCAGAGGAGGGAGGTGAGAAGAGAGGGAGGGACTGTTGACTCCAAGGTTGGATGTGGAGAAGGCAGTTTGTGGGCTTATTAGCCACCAGATTCTCTAAGGGGAAGAGATTTAGGAAGACTTCTTAAAGAAGAAAGAATAGGACTTTATTCTCTCATCTTTCCCTGAGGGCGTAAGCTGCCCCCAGGTCTGTGACCCATGAGCCAGGTTTGCATATCACCTGTCCAGTTTGGAATTGATGTCACCTCGGTGACCTTATCCTCCCTGGCTGGTTTTATTCCTATTCAGCAGAATTGTAGCCCCTCAGTGTCCCCTGGGTTCTTTGTCTCCTGCCAGCTGTGTCCGAAAAGGCCTTGCCTTGTGGTTTAGAAGAGAGAGACCCTGCCACGTGGCTCAGAGATGAATCACATGATGTACTAAGCGGAGGGAATGGACACAGCTAATCCAGAAGGGTGGGTGATGAGGAGGTATGACAGAGAATGTTCTGGAAGAAGTAACAATTGTGTCAGGCAATGAGTGAAGTCTGTAAGATTATTAAGCTCCACCCTCCACCCTGGAGTTCTGAAGAGAGGACAGCCATTGGGTAGTGTTTGTGGAGCATGATGGGAACCCCACAAGGTCCCTGCATGAAGTCATGTGATCAGGAAAGAATCTCCTGTCTGGTGTGTTTCTTTCCTTGCTTCCTCCTTCTCTGACTCTGGTGTAATCTGAATTCAGCACCCAGGGCTTCTAAAAGCTCCTTCCCCATTTCCACAAGGCCTCAAGGGGCTCCTGGGGAAGAGGGTCTGATTTTGCTTGTGACTTTGGGTGCTGGGTGGAGCCTTGTTTTCTTTGGTTGTGGTATGTCTGTAAAGTTCTGAAACCTACATGTGTTCTCTGATGAGCACCATGGTGAGTGGGTGTGGGTGTGTCCTTCCTACCGCTCTGGGAGACATTCCTCAGGGGGTTTTTCCACTGTGCGCAGGACACCTGCAAAAACACTTGAAACCCTGGATCACCTTCCATGTGGCTGCTCGGTGCAGACTGAGTGGAGGACTGGGTTGGCATCAATTTGCAGAGGGTTTTGAGTGCATCCAGGGTCTTGTGAAGCCTGCCTACCACCTTTGTCAAGTCTCCTAGTAGTAAGCACCCCTGGGGCTTTTAAAAATTGCCATTCAATCTCTCTACAGGTATTTCTTCCCTGCACACATCCTCCCAGCCTTTGGCTTTTGTAGTAAGACTCCTTTTAGGTTGGTATAAACTATTCTCCCCCCACCAAAGAAACATTTGAAAAAAAGGTACAACCTGCTATCACCTTGTTTTTCAAGTTTGAATAACGTTTACGCTTTTTTTCGTCTTCGAATAATCAAGTTTCTGTTTTATGTTCTTAGAATCTTTTTCTTGAAGACTCCATTAAATTACAGATTGCCTAAAATGGGTGGGTTTGACACTCTGATAAGATCCTCGGATAGCATTAGCTCAGGAGACGGGAGAGAGCTGCTTCTGGCAGCCTTCTCCTGGCTGGGTGGGCGTTTGTGGGTGGGAGGCTGTGTGCTATATCCCTTGATGAGAAAGGGGACACTCCTTCCCCCCTTTCTTTCCTTTTCTAATTTGGGAACAATAGAAGTGAGGTTCCAGGTAGGTGTAGATTACCCCCTCTCCCCCAAGTCCTGGAATTGAACCTAGGGCCTCACACATGCTGGGTATACACTCTCTACCACTGAGCTGTATTCCCACCCCAGATGAGTTTTGTAAGTGGTTTGAGCTATTGCAGTTCCCAGGCATACTGATCTCGATTTGGGCCAAGCACCTCATTGTCTGTTTAGGATAAGCAGACAAACCTGCTGACACTGTAGACACTGTAGCAGCCTTGGGCTGCTCTTCCCAAATAAGGTTAATGCATTGAGAGCCACCTTTTGCCTCCTACCTTGGCTGGTTCTGCATTGGGACCAGGAATGAGGAATCCCAGCCTGCATAGCTAGCTGATTTGCAGCGTGGCTCCCAGTGAGCATCCTGAGGGAGCTTTCTCAGAGTCTGTGATTGCCAGTATCCATCTCCTCAAACACATTCCTGTCTGTGTGCCAGTCACCGCATTGAGTCCCTTTGGGTGTGGCCTTATTTGTTTATTTGTACAGCTTTTCTGAGGTACCACACATGAATCTTATAGTGTGCCCATTGAAAGCGGATAGGCCTTTGGTTTGTAGTATGTTCATAGAGTTGCACAACCCTGATGGCACAGTTTTTGAGCACTTTCATCACCTAAGAGAGAACTCTCTCTTCGCCATAAATCCCTATTTTCCCCCCCACCCCCCAGTGCAATCACTCCCCACAGCTCCTGGCAGTCCCTTAACTGCTTCTAGCTGTATTTCCCTCCTGTCTAATTATAATTAAATATCCTTGACCAACCCCACCCACATCCCCGTTCCTCCCACCACTGGACCAGATGTTTTAGGTTCCACACCAGTAAGAGCATGTGGGGTTTATCTTTCTGTGTCTAACTTGTTTCCTCTAATGCTAGACTCTGTAGCTTCATCTTGTCTTGGTGACAGCATGAACGGTGGTCCACGGTGCAGGTGTGCATTGTCTGTGACCCACCATCAGTTGATTGACACTTGGGTTGGTGCCTGTGTTAGCCAGGAGTGCAGATATCTCCTTGGCATTGCTATGATGTCATGTATTCCCCTGTGAGTTGACGGTGTCTCCACTTGGACATCCAATGAGTCTAATGCCATGCAGCAAGTGGAAGAAGTAGTAAGGTTCAATCCAGGTTCTCTTCTCTACTCCTCTCTCACGATCTTTCAGTGTCAATAAGGGGTGCTACTCCTAAGGGTGGTGGAATTGTCCTATACCTCATCTTAACCAAAGGCAGTGATGTGACTGAGTTGTTTTAATTATTATCATTATAGGGAAATGGGCCCCAAGGGTCCAGTGGTTTCCCCTAGTGAATGAGTGGCCTGCCTCTGCCTAGAGCTTAGGTGGTGGGCCCATGCCTCTGGCTAGCCAACATGTTGTCACATAGTAATGTAGCCCAGGGTGACTTTGACATCACTGTGGCCAAGGTTGGCCCAGTATTCCTTAACTGTTTTCCAAATAAAGTGATTATAGGCATAGACAATCACATCTGGCCTGATACAACTCGTTAAGTCTTGACCAACTAGGCACTTGGGCGGGAAAGGCCTATTCTTACATCCTGCTTTATGCCATAGATGACAGTGGTACTTCCAGCCAGAAGAAGGCTGGCACATGTCTAAATGGCCTTAGTTTTCCCCAGGAGCTTCTTGTAGGTCTTGTGGATGAGAAAGAAGGTCTGACTAGACAAGACAGTAGCGAGTCTCCGTCTTCAGTGCTCCTGAAAGGTACATATGTCTGGACAGGTCCTTAGCAGCCTGACAGAGGTCTCCGAGTTACAGGGCAGAGTATTCCTCTGCAGGTTTGATGGAGAGAAGTGAGTGCAGAGGGATCAACAAGATCTTTATGGTGTCCCGATGAGCTGCAGTGGAGGCCAGAACACCCTCAGAGTAGTTTGGTTGGTCAGTCTGCCTGCCTGCCTGCCTGCCTGCCTGCCTGCCTGTCTGTCTTCTGTCTGTCTGTCTGTCTGTCTGTCTGTCTGTCTATCATCTGTCACCCTTTCTCCCTCCTTCCTTCCTTCCCTCCCCCTTCCTTTCCTTCTCTTGCTTCCTTGAGTGTGTGTATACCTCTGTGTGTGTGTGTGTGTGTGTGTGTGTGTGTGTGTGTGTGGCGTGTATACCTCTCTCTCTCTCTCTCTCTCTCTCTCTCTCTCTCTCTCTCTCTGTGTGTGTGTGTGTGTGTGTGTGTGTGTGTGTGTGTGTGTGTGTGTGTAGGTAGGCTAGAGGACATCCTAAGTTCTCATCCTCAAGAATACTATCTTTGTTGCAGATAGGATCTCTCATTGGTTGGGCACTCACTGGTTAGGCTAGATGACTGGCTAACTAGCCCCAAGGATCTGTCAGTTTTTGCCTCTTCAGTACTGGTATTCCAAGCACGTACTACCACACCCTGAATTTTTATGAGCATTCTGAGGGGTCCATCTCAGGTCCTCCTGCTTGCTTACTGTCTTTCCAGTCCCCTTGGCCTTTGCTTTGTTTGTTTGTTTGTTTTGAGACATCGTCTTTTGTAGTTCAGTCTAGCCTTGAACTTGCTAAGTAACCAAGGCTGGCCTTTAACTCCAAGTGCTGGGATTATAATTGCGTACTACTGTGACAAGCTCTCGTATCATACTGAGTTCTGTGGTTGGGTCAAGGACACCCCCAGGGCTTAAACACAGGATAAGGGCCATGTGTCAAGAACCGTGTCTAGATGTTGGTTGCCATGACTCAGATGTAGCTGTCAAAGGGCCTCTACCCAGAGCCCTGGTACAGCTTCGCTTTTTGAGGGAGCAAATGGCAGAGAAGAGACCAAGCGGGTCCCAGATGCACCGTTGCAGAGCAGCTGGCCGTGAGCTAGCAGCATATGCGAACCAGACTGCAGGGCTAGGCCTGGTCTGAAATTCATGGTGTAACTGTTGCCAGAACCTCTAATTTGGTCTTAAATTTTTTTAATGCAATGACTTTATTGTTTTCATTAAAGTGATACATGACCCTTATAAAAACAAAACAAAACAACATTCCACAGAGGAAAGTACAAAGGAAAAAAGGCAATATATTGGTCCAAATCTTAGCTCCCAGAAGCAACCCATTTTAGTAAGAAGACAGCTTTCCATGTAACCCTATGCACATTTCAGACAGAATTGATGGCTAGGGAAATACATACACAGGTAATTTTTAACAAGGTGTTAACTCTTATGCATATAAGCTTCAAAATAAAAACATGTTCCTTTTAAGTATTGGAGGAAGTGACTGAAGAAGTAACTCGGAACAAGCAGCCGGACTATTTCTTTACCAGAGAACTAGGTTTTCAGGTGTGTCTTAAGACACTGGTTCTTAACCAGAGCTGATTTTGCCTCCACAGGGCAAAATTATCTCTGACAGTGTCTAGAGATAATTTCATTGGTCAAAACAAGGACTTGGAGGCTTCTGGCATCACAGTAACAGAGGCCAGAGATGCTGCTTGCCACCCTGTGAGGTACAAGCCAGCACCACAGCAGAGATCCACATACCCAGAGTGCTGGCAGTACCGACGGGGTGGAGAGACAGCATCGAGGTTAGGAGAAAATGGTCCTTGGCGGCCATGACAAGGTGATGGCAGGAACTCGCTCGACTGTACTTTTAGACAGTTTGAGCTTGGCGTCTGTAATGAAGGCTACAATGGGTAATTTAATCCCCCCACCCCCCATTCTCTGTTAGCAACAAAAACAAAAGGTGTCATAACACTGTTTTTACCTTGTTAAGATACCTACCATTTTTATCCTCTCCTGGGACTATGACCCCACCCCCACCCCCACCCTCACATGTGAATGATTCAGTGACAAATAGCATATCCCCACCCATGTTTTACCTCTACCGGGTTTGTTTAGAGTCACGTCTTGGTGGACGCTGCGTCGTCTCAGTAAATACGTAATGTGTACAGGGAGGGAGGTGGCAGGCTGCATGCTGGTTTGCCCTGCTCAGGACAGAACCTACTCATTTGTGTCCTTGTGCTGTACTCAGGAGGAGGAGGCCCACTGTGCTCTAGGATACGGAGGGACTATGCGATGGGCTCCCTTGGAGACGTGCGATTGGACTTGAGGGTTTAGTACAGAGGAGAGGTTATCAGTACTGATTCTGAGGGCTTCTGGAGGGTTAGAACCAGAGCCATGTGAACACTACAGACAGACGGCTTGGCGTAGGCAGCCCAGGCGTGGGATGCCTCCCTTGCTGAAGTGTGCTGGCTGGGGAACCACCTGTTGCCATAGTGTACACAGATGCTGGGGTTAAACACCAGCTGGGGGGCTATATTTAGGTTATTTTCGCCTTGGGATTCTGATAGGCTGATACTACTTCTCGATAGCCACCTGTCCTAAGGAAGGGTTTCAGTCATCTGGCTCCCTCCTTGTGCTGTGTGTGACAAAGAGGAGAATTGACAGAGCCATATTACGTGTACAGGTGACCCAGGAGAGAGCATTGTATGTTCTGGGGTTTTTGTTGTTGTTGTTTTGTTTGTTTGTTTTTCAAGACAGGATTTCTCTGTTAGCCCTGGCTGTTTTGAAACTCACTCTGTGGCTGAGGCTGGTCTCAAACACACAGAGATCTGCCTGCCTCTGTCTCCCAGTGCTGGGATAAAAGGCATACACCACCACTGCAAGGCATATTCTATATTTTTAAAATTTGGACTTGCCGTGCGTATAATGGTGACTCCCAGATGTAGGTGTTAGACTTTGCGAAGCCAGTTCCTGTTGGTGTCCATGGTTATTTGCGAGGCTATGGTGACAGGGCACATCTGAAACCATTCCAGAGCCAGCCTGTCAATGGTGTATATATTAAAGAACCCTACAAAGGAAGAGCACATCTGCAGATTGTTCCTTGCATGGTTGGAAGTGGGTGTTTGGCTCATCGTACTGTGACTGATTGCTGGCTTTGTTCTATCCTAGGGGAGCTATCCAGTTTGGGAAGACTTCATAAACAAAGCTGGAAAGCTGCAGTCCCAGCTGCGGTAAGTAAACACATATTCTACAGGAAAAGGCGACATCCTTAGGCAAGACCGGGAGGTGGACAGGCACACACGCCTGGCTTAAATTTAGAAGTGTCACAGACAGAGAAGCGTGTAGCAGGCACAGTATAGAGCTGTATCAATTCATAGTCTCCTGTTCCACCTCTCACCCCAGTCTCGGTGTGAACTCAAACTCATGTCGGCTCTGCCTCCTGCCAGAGGAATTTTCAGAGTTGATTACATAGAGTAGTAATGGGTAATGTTTATATGACGCCCACTGTGTGCCAGGCTTATGTGAACTTGTCAGAAATCTTAGCCCCACAAGCTTAAGTACAGGCGTCAGTTTTCCTGATCTGGAAGCTGAGGCACAGGTAACAACCTGTTCATAGAGAAGCCACTAGTGACAGAAACAGAGATGTAAACAGGAGTGGTCTGGTTCCAGAGTCCAAATTTGTTCTCATTCACCTGTATTGTCCTTCCACATACAGAGTTTAAAATCCCAGTGTAGACTGGTACACAGTTCCAGTTACATGAAGTGAGTCTCAGCAGCGGTAGGCTGGGCTGCACAATTAGGCATTTGCTAGAAGCTTTGGAGATAGGTACTTCTACACTTAGAAGTACATTTTACCGTCTGAAGGTTATATACCTCAAGAAGCCGCTCAAACACGATCTGCTGCCGCTTTTCTCTAAGAAGCGCATGTGACCTAGTGTGCCTGTTCATTATCATTTGCTGTGATAGATGAGATACCCACAGGTTTCACCCTTTTTGAAGGCAGTGTGGGAAGAGATACGGCTAGGCTTGGTGGGTACCCCAGGAAGCATGGAACACTTGAAAAATGAGTATTTGGATAATCCTCGATGGTGAAATTTGGAGGAATGACTGGCTAGTTTGAGACGGATGAGAGGGGGTTCGAGGGCAGAGCAGTGGAGCAGGAAGTAAGCGTGTTTTGGGAAAAAAAGCCACCTAGATGATAGACAAGGGAGGGTGGCTTGTCATTTCTGAGCCTATGCTAGGGCATATCAGAGGGTGCTGCTTAGAGCTGTCACCTAGAGGCACATGGCTCCCCTGAAGCATAGAACTGGGCAAGAGCACATGGGTTTCCTTCAGCTTTAGTTGTCCATATGTGGGGGGGTATTTGCAGCCTTTTATATGATCCCCAAGTGCACCTCGGATCCGGGATATGTACCTTCTCCATTTGTCAGGTCCTTGACTGTCTCCTCGATTTCCTAGCTCATTGGGTCATGTCTGGGTCTTCTCCTGAAGGCTTCATCAGCCTCCCATCATGGGACTGCCCTGGTCTCCTGGCCTCTTCTCATCCACTGGGCTTATCTCACGTAGGTTAGCATCCCTCTGGTTAGAGGTCTCCCCCTGAACTAAAGTATTTACATTTCCCCTTCCCTTTCTTGTCCAGCCCCTGATTGTTTGATGCTGGGCTTTTCAGTGTGGGCCTGGAGAAAAGTTGTTCTTCTTCCCTTTAGCTGATGAGAATAGTGGAGCCTGAAGTACAGAGCTCACTGCCTGTCTTCAGACATACAAAATAAAAGTCAAGGTAGATTTCTCAGCACCTCTCTCCCCCCAGGGCCCCATCTCTCCCCAGCCCCCCTCCCCCTAGCTAGGTCTTCTGAGATCAGGGGCCATTTCTTTATCAGTTTATCAAACTGAGAGTTTAATTTTGTGTCCTGGAGAAAGGCTGCAGCTACCACTGTAGAAGCAGCACATCTGTCTGTCTTGGAGTGTTTAAGCTGAATCACCCCGTTAGCTCTTGGTGGTTCCCTATTTGCCGTGTGCTTAATGAAAGGGCCAAGATGTCCTTTGTGCTGTCAGAAACGACAGTGCATGTGAGACAGTCATTAAAAGCTCTTAGTTCCTCAAAATTGACCAGCGTCAATTTGCAGTAGACGTAGACTCCAGTGACTGTAATGGACAACGTTTGTCTGCAGCTGGCCCATAAAATGGGGTTGATTGGCATTGAGTTGAATGAGAATAAATCAATCAGGCAGGCTTGTCAGATATTAACCATAAGTCAGAATGAGCTATTTATAAGTCTCAGGATGTTTGATAAAGATTACTTTTTCAATGTTTGCATTTAATGTCAACACTTTAAAAATATGCTTCAAATGCGCACGCGCACACACACACACACACACACACACACACACACACGCTTGTGTGTGTGTGTGTGTGTATAGGGACTACTGTTTAAAATTGAGCAGATACATTCTTGATCTGTTTAGAAACTCTCAGACCTGATTTAGAAATTTGGCTTAAAGGATCATGGTCAGAACCTCCTAGAAACCTCTTGTTCCATAGGCACTGTTGCTGTGTTTAAGACAGACCATTTTCTTTTCTATATTCTGAGCTCAATTCTCGAGCCCTTATTCTTCTTGTAGTGACTTTGCCTTCATAGGAGAAGAGCTCAGTAGAAACTGGAGTCCTGTAGTTAACACTTGAAGACTGCATCAGACTTTGAGTTTGGTTTGAAGTCCTTTCGTGATAGGGGACTTTTGTTGGTTTGTCACAGAGCAGCCTGGGTGGAATGCTGGTCATCCTCAGGTCATGATGTCGTAGGCCACGGAGTGGCCAGTGTATCCCGCTGGTTATACTTATGGGCATGGGTAAGAATTAAGGAAGATTCCTAAGGCGTGAACTGAGCTTAGTTCTTCCTGTTGTTGCTTTTAGGACTTCAGAAGATGCAGTTGAAAGAGCATTCTGGGACTGAACAAAACAAAACAAACGAAACTAAAACCCAGTATTTTAGTCTTGTATAGTTGGGGATTTGGGGAGCAAAGCTGTACCTAGCTTGCACCCTGTATGGCAGTGGGTCAAGCTGGGCTGTGAGTCACAGTGGCGAGGCGTCAGTCACTCTGGTATGCTCCAGTGATCTCTAAAATGTCTTTCAACTTATGGTCTGGGTTTTACTTTTTTTGGGGTGGGTGGGAGGGGCAGCAAAATGTTGATGTTTCTGCCAAGATTTGGCTTCCTGCCAGTTCACGTGCACATAAATCTCTTTCCTATTCTAAAGCTCATGTCACCTGTGCCACCTTTACTTTAACAATACTTTCTTCTTGGGGTACAAACACCTCTGCTTAAAGATTTGCTTGGTAGTTTCCACAGTCAGGCCGTCTTTGGGGTTGAGTGCAAGGGAGAAAACACTATCTACTGCTAGATCGATTCTCTCGAGGGTTCTGTTCTCTGTGTAGTGGAGGTTTTAGCCTAAGAGCTGTGATGAATTTGCCAGTGGGACATTCCTCACGCTTTTGTTATCTGTTTGCATTTCAGGACAACAGTAGTAGCAGCAGCTGCCTTCTTGGACGCCTTTCAGAAAGTGGCTGACATGGCCACCAACACACGTGGTGAGCAGATGGAAGGCTGCCTTCCAGCGCTAACTGGATCCAGCACGTGGGCTCTCCCCCTGGGCGGTTTCCTGAGAAGATACGGCTCTAGTTATCAGAGCCTGACTGACTCATAGTTTTCATATATTTTTAACTCCGTGGGGTTGCGCATGTTAGAAGTTGTAACTAGTTCCCCAGATAGTGAAACGTGGGTGAAGACTAGACAAGAACGGAAAGGAGCCACCGTTCCTTCATGAGGCAGCTTGCTGTGGGTGTAACTCGAGTGATATGCTCACTCAGTATAGGGCCTCAAGCTGCATCTTTGGGTCTGCTGTGACCCCTCCAGCAAGTTGCCTTATGCTCCCCCATGGTACCTCCTGGAATGGGAAGTCCTGGAGACAATTACGTGGCTACTGTCCTGGGTATCCAAGGATTCCTTTCATGATAGGCCCAGCATCCCGTGGGCTGTAACTATCTCTCAGTCCCTAGTCCTCCACTGCAGACTCCATGAACAAGAGACCGATGCAGTCCTGATTGTACCCCACAGGACAGGGTGTCCAGAGCCTAAATGATATTTAAAATACATTTATGAAAGCAGTGACCAGAAGGTGAAATCTTTTGAAAAGATTTCATGGTTTCAGAGAATCTCAAGAGTTTTCCATGACATGTGAGGTACCAGGAGGAAGGGGATATAAGTAGGCTCACCTTCCCCTCATTCCCATGCAGCTGGTCTCTACCGGTTCCTTGCCTGGTCATTCTGGGCTCCTTCATTGCATGTATAGCTGTGAACCTGCTCTCACTGATATTGGGAACTTTGGGTGTTTAGGTCAAAGCTGAGCCTCATTCCCAGTACCTCCAGTGATCCATCGCAACTGACTGTGGGCACGTAATTAAATATTCATAGACTGGAACTCCAGATCCTTTTCTTGCAGGTCTGTCATGGGACCACAAGAACCAATATGCTTCCCCCTTGTCCCCAGAAGTCACACCGTTTGAGTAGGGAGACTGAGATGTGTATGTAAATAAAGAATGCCTGTGCAGAAATAGTATGTGTGGCAAGGTAATAGCTGAATCACAGAGTACCAGGGGAATATCAGAAAGTGAGCAATTAACCCAGCGCAGGGGACCAGAGACATTTCCCCAGGGGAGGTACCATTTCTCCTCCTTTCTGAAATGCCGATAGCATTGCAAAACGTTCCCACGGAAATATGACTGTGACGTCAGCATCAGGCTTCCTTAATCTGTCTGGTTTGTCTGTGTGGTGAAGTTCTTAACCCCTATAGTTTTGAAATTCCTTTAAAATGACTTAACTTACATGTACCTGTTACAGAAACTGGGGAAACTTCGGTTCTAAAGAACTTAACATGCAAACCAATGTTTGCTGCTGTGTAAATGTGTCTATCCATCCAAGATGTCTTTCCTTCTCCCCTCAGCCGTCTGGAACTGTCAGCTATACATACATAGTTTATTTACTTTGTGCAAGTGCTGTGGTGTGTGTGGAGGCCAGAAGACAGCTTGCAGGTGTTGGTTTTCTGTTTCTAGCATGTGGGTTCAGGGATCAAACTTAGGTCCTCAGGTCTCCAACTTAGGTCCTCAGGTCTCCATCTTTGGCAGCAGTGGTTATTACCCGCTGAGCCGTCTTTTTTTTGAGACAGTCTTAAGTAGCCAAGACTACCCTTGGGCCCACTATGTAGCTGAGGATGACCTTGAATTTCTGATCTTCCTGTTTCTACCTCCTGGGTGCTGGGATTAAAGGTGTGAGCCATCATGCCCAGCATGGGATTGAATTCCCAAGGTTCTAGAATTCAGAGTATGTTTTTAGATTTTACTGTTAGATTACTGAATAGACCATAAAGGAGCAACAGGAAAAGTGACCCTGATTGTCTATGGTTTCCTGTGGTAAGAACCTGAGTTTTTGAAGAGGCTGCTCCCAGGGGGCTTCCTGGGGGGTGGAAATTGGAGGGCCTGGAAATTCTCATGCTTCCAGGGCAGGGAAAACAGCAGTTGTTGGGAAAGAAGCAGGAAGAGGCTGTTGTGGAGGTAATGAGTTTGAGCCAGGCTGTGTGTGTGTGTGTGTGTGTGTGAGTGTGTGTGTGTGTGTGTGTGTGTGTGTGTGTGTGTGTGAGTGTGTGTGTGAGTGTGTGTGTGAGAGTGTGTGGTGTGTGTGTGTGTGTGTGTGTGTGTGTGTGTGTGTGTGTGTGTGTGATGTCTGTGGCTGTAGGCCTGTATGTCATTATGAGCAGACTCCTGTGTGACATATCTTTAAGCCATTTGGTTTCAGGTTGTTTTGGCAGCACAGTTTGTTTAGGATCCAATGCATGGTTGCTTTCATTGGATGTGGGAACCTGTATGCCTTAAAGAATATACCGGTGACAGGAGCTGTTTCCATGGTGATATGAGAAACTTGGAAGAACTTCTTATGCCAACAATTTAATTTTTTAGTAAGAAGAAAAAAAAATTGGGAAATTTAGTGAATGTACTCTTTACCAAAAAAAAAAAAAAAAAAAAAATCTAAAAACCACATTTAACCTCTCCCCTCTTAGAGGTCAGGTTCAGGGTAAAAAAAGTTAGCTTCACATCAGTGTGCATGTATTCTTTATGAGCTTTCTCAGATGGCCACTCCTAGGAACCACTGATGCCACTTGGGCTTCTGCTTCACACTATGGTACCAGTACCGTTGTTCCCCACCAGCGCCGGCAGATCCACCTCACTGTGTCCAGTGCCTGGAGAGAGCGAGTTCTGATTATTATTCTGTGGCTAGATTTGTATTTCCCCCAGGTATTTGCTATTCTAGACTGTACTTCAGATACTGATTGTATATCTATGAATGCATAGTGTGTCTTTGTGTGTGTGTGTGTGTGTGTGTGTGTGTGTGTGTGTGTGTGTGTGCCAGAGGTTGGTTCCAGGTGTCTTTCTCCATTTCTCTCATCTTATTTTTGTGTGTGCATAGCATGTATGTACATAATCATGTATATAGGTGTGTGTGTGTGAGGCTGTACCGGCACGTGAAGGTCAGAGGTTAGTATCGGGTGTCTTCTTCTGCACTGAGCCTGGATCTCATCATTTCAGCCTGTCTTTCTGGCTCGTTACCTTGGATCCACCTGGGCCCCAGCTCTAGCATTGCAGGTGTCTGCCACTGCACTCTGGCTTGTGTGTGGTTGCGGGGATCCAAACTCAGGTCCTCATGGTTGTTCAGCAGAGCCGACTACAGACAAGTGACCTGTCCTAGTGGTCTATGCGTCACCAAGGGAAGGATGAGTCTGTAGAAGGCTGTTCACATGTGGGCTTCAGGGTGGCTCAGAGCCGTTTACTGTGCTAAAAGAGTATATCCTAGGCTAGTTCTTTTGCTTGGAGGCTTTAGATGCGGTATTTCAAAATCTCTCTAGTTAGAAGTTGGTAAAAAGAGAGTTAGCACTGCTCCCCTCCCTTCTCTTCCACCCTCTCTCACCCTATGTCTTTCCCTTCCTTCTTTGCCTCTTCTTTAGTTTTTTGAGGTACAATCTATGCCGTCTACTGCCACCATACTATGCAGTAGCACAGCAGAGCGTCGCATCTCAGCCTTAGTACCATTGGCCTCTCTCTCCCCATCGGCCCTACTTGCTGCTTTCCCCAGCCCTCGGTAACCACTATTCTATGTTGTTCCTTCCTTCCTTTCTTTCTTTCTTCCTTTCTTCTTCATTCCCTCCATGGGTCCCTCCCTCCCTCCCTCCTTCCTTCCTTCCTTAAGATTTATTTATTTATGTATATGAGTACACTATAGCTGTCTTCAGACACACTAGAAAAGGGCATCAGATCCCATTACAGATGGTTGTGAGCCACCGTGTGGTTGCTGGAAATTGAACTCAGGATCTCTGGAAGAACAGTTAGTGCTCTTAACTGCTGAGCCATCTCTCCAGCCTTGTGTTCAGTCCCATTGAATATCTGTGCCGTATTTTTTCTCCCTCTTGGCTGACAGTGTCCATTTCTTGACCATTGAGGATTGTACTGCTATAAACAGCTGCAGATGTGTCCTCCACATGCAATTTCCTTCCCTTTAACTATTACTCAGGGGGCCTTGCTAGATCATATGCTAGCTCTATTTTTAATATTTGAGGAACCTCTGTGCTCCAAGTGACTGTACTAATATATGTTCCTACATATACAGGGAAGAGTTCCTCTCTCTACATCTCTGTCAGCAGTTGCTTTTGTCTTTCCTCTCTCTCTCTCTCTCTCTCTCTCTCTCTCTCTCTCTTCCTCCTCCTCCTTTTTTTTTTTTTTTTTTTTGGAGAAAGGGTTTCACACTGTGCATGTAGCCCTGCCTGTCTTGGAACTCTCAACTATAGTCCAGGCTGGCCTCAAATTTAGAAATCCTCCTGCCTCTGCTTCCCAAATGCTGGGATTAAAGTCACCACACTTGGCCTGTCCTTTGTATTCTCAGCAGTGACCATTCCATTGAGCCGAGCCATGATGTCTCCTTGTCCTGCTTTGCATTTCCACAGAGCCTCTCTGCGTGCATCCACACACCGGCACCATTTGCAGACGTTAACTGTAGAAGCACATCTTTATTGGGCCAGGATCCAGAATGCCAAGATAATTTTAACTAGGTTTCTGGTTCCAGAATATTCACATTTTTGTGATATTTTTAAAGGGAAAGAGCTCTGATTTTTTTTTTTTTTTTTTTTGTCATTCTCACGAGATCTTTAGCATGAGTTATTAGCAAAATTTATTTATGAAAATCTACAAGTAGTAACTATGAGGATAAAATCAGCCTTTTCATAATATACTTATCTTTTATACAATATTGAAATCTGGACTCTATTTTGATCCTGTTTTTCTAAATAAAATCATATAACTTGACTATTCTCATGTATATATTGATTTTATATACAACATATACATATACAATGTATATAATGAAATGATGGAATTTGAGTTTATTGGCAATAGGCATAATTCTATATGTTTAGTTTATACTCTGTAGTTAACATCTTATTTATGTAAACTATGAAAACATGCTCTCTTTCTCTGGATTCACTGGCCACAAAAAACTAGTTTGTAGGTATCAACTGTCTTAGATTTTGTGACTGTCTCTAGAGGTGAAAAATTTTGAGTTGGTGAGTATGTATTTGTCTGGGTCAGTTAAGAACTGAGGAAAGAAAAGCACGGGGAGTGAGTACCAGGCCTCTCAGTATGCTGCAGCGGACGGCCGTATGTGCTGGGGAGAACATCTGCACACCTGTGAGTGCTGTCTGATCTGGGCAACACCTACTGTGTGCAGCCTCTTAGTACTGGGCCTCACAACGCTGTTTGCTTAGGTTAGCAAGGGCCTTTGAAGAGCACGGTGCTGTGTGACTTGCTTTTGCATGTTTTTGTGTGCCGTTGTAATTATGTTTGCATCTTTGAAAACCCGTCCTGGAGGATGTGCAGATGATGATATTCCGAACCCACACAAAGGAGCTCAAGGTTTTCAAAAATGGGCTCCAGGCAGACTAGATCATGTCTAAAAGTGAGTGGCTTTCCGTGATTGCTAACATCCTTTGACTATGCCTTGTGGGCTGGACTCTGTTTTGAGTGGTTTATGTGTAGAGTTGTCTCTTCTTTGTTATTGGGGATCCTTCCCAAGACCCACACTGGATGCCTGGTGTGTATGCTTTCTCACATACATGCATGGATGCATGCATGCATACATACATACATACATACATACATACATTCATATTTGTGATACGGCTTATTGTGTAAATCGGACTCCATAATATTAACAACATCTAATAATGAGGTCAGTTACAATGATACTACAATAGAAGCTATTTGAAACTTAGGAATTGTTTATTTCTAGAATTTTCCATTTGATGTTTTTGGATCACGGTTGACTTGGTGTAGAGCTGGGTAAGAGGACCCAGGGTCTTCTTGTTCTCCCAGCAATGTGATGGAATTTTCAAGGGATAGAGTCCAAGCAGGTTGTGTCTGGACGCTGATGCAGGTCATGTGACCAGTGAACTGCAGCCCCTACCCCAGCGTGGACCTGAACCAGTAAGTTAAGATTCCTTATGTAAGGAACTTCTTAGCCTTAGCATGTGCTTATATTTGGTTTTAAAGTGACTTCATCCCAAAGGCATTAAAAAAAAATCACAATCCATCCATGCAAAAACCTTTTTTGGGAGCTGGGATGACTGGGTTGGACTTTTAGCTGTTCTAGCTATGTAACCCCAAGTTTTTCTCACTGTAAAAAGAATTGGGGTGTGTGTGGGGGTCCCAAGGTAAGACCAACAAATCTTCCTTCTTTCTCTCATTATCCATGGTTTTAAACAACTGCATAAGTCTTGATAAATCAGCTACATTCGAAGTTGGGTGGGGTAAGTTTCCTTTTCTAATTTGTCTCAAAACTTCTGCTTTTATTCCGGAGGGAACAGAGTAGAGGAAGCAGTCTTAATCAGATGAAAATGGAGGGTGGGAGCAAGACAACTGGGTGTCAGAGATGGGCATTTGGGCTGGACTGAGTTGTGGGAATCCCCCTGCAGTTGGAGTGTTGTGGGGACAGGTCGAGCTGGGACCAGGTGCCTGTCAGGTGTGGGCTTTCATCAGTGCCTAGGCCTCTAGGGTGATGGGGAAAATCTTTGTGGCTTAGGTTCCGTCAAGCAAACTTGTTCCTTTCAAAAGTGTCCTGATGTCAGTGGACGGTGCACCCTTTTAAGATGTGTTGTTTGTTAAATGCCACAGTCTGCCCTTTTGGCACGAACCCTCATCCCTGAAGATGTGTTTGTGTTCAGGTGCAGGTGAGGGGCTGTGTTGGACAATCGGGCGGGACTCTGGAATCTGTTTTAAAGCTTCCAAGGAGACTTTGCTTCCTGGTGCGGTTCATTTATGCTGTCCTTCGAGGCTTCATGCCATCCACCCATAACCTACCTGTTGCATGGTGTCTCCACCCATAGAGAAGCTCTCTAGAGCATAAGACATCTGGTCCTTCTGCTTGAGCGTGTGTATCTTCCAGCCTTCCCTGGGCCTCTGTATGTGCTGAGGATCTTCCCTGAGCTGTTTGAATCCCGCTGCCTCTGAATCCTTCATCTCTCATGCAGAAACACTTAGGGCACATGTGGCTGTAGGGGCCTTGCTGTCAGCATTGTCCCCACAGACTGGGAAAGCTCCAGCTGAAGACCTGTGTTGTCCTCCGTTATTCGGAGCACCGAGTCCCAAACGGTCATTTATGAGCTTCTGACATTGTTGAACAAGTGAGTGACTGCACACAGCAGCTTCCCCACTCAGGGGCCTCCGTGGATCCTGTGAGGATGTTGGAGTCCCCTGGGCTTGGGAGCCTGCTAGGTTGTGTGTGGACAGAGTGCACTTGAGACATCAGACTCTGAATGTGGGTGACCCCTCTCCGAGGATTCCAATGAGTCTTCATCTTTCACTGTAGCAGGAAGTCTCCTCCCCACATGAGGAGGTCATGGGACAGGGAAGGTGGCCACCTGCACTTGGCTGGTTGGGGGAAGGGAGGGAATCTTCCCTTGCTGGGCAGATGGTGCCAGGAAATTTCTGAGCTCCAGCCAGGCTGCTCTTGTTTGCCTCAGAGTTTTACTTTAACCAGATTGTTTGACTGAGATTTCAGTAGCCTTTAACTTCTGGATGATTGTAGTGTAGTGTTCCATTCTAGAACTTTCTTGTTTGTAATGAGCCATATGACTACTGTGTACAAAGTACATTAGCCTCAAACTGGAAAAGCAAAGTTAGTTACAAAGTAAAAAGGTCCTTCTTGCAGGCTCAGCGCTGAATATTTAAAATAAAAAAAATACTTGAAATACTGCTTTAAAGGAGTGTGTTCACATTCACTCATAAAACACACAAGGTTTAAAACTGCCTCAGATAACCTGTAGCTAAACCTGTGGCCACTGTGGGAAGCTGGCTTTGGTGTTTTAGGCCACATCTTTGGTTATTTTCAGGCACAGGGAAGAACTCTGGAGTATTTGAGAAACAGGGTCGATGCTAATTTCTCCTTAGGAGGCAGTCAACAAACTCAAGGTTAGCATGTTTTTCTCGTAGTCTTCATGTGTCTGTTTCTGGCATGTTATGGGTGTCTAGGGAAGGATTATTGATTCGAAGAAACATTTATAACATGGTACACTACCCTGTTTGCTCACAGAAGGATGGGTCAGCGTAGTGCTGAAGTCTCTAATGGGAGGGATGAGGAGGGCGTGTGTGTGTGTGTGTGTGTGTGTGTGTGTGTGTGTGTATGTATGTATGCGTGTGTTTATGTATGTGTATGTATGTGCATGTGTGTGTATGCTAGATTGAAGATGCTTTGGAAAACACTGTTGAGTTTGGTTTTGTTTGTTTGTTTGTTTTTTTGTTTTAAACTTGCCCACTCAGTTATGGATTACATGAGTTACACACTTAAACTTGCCCACTCAGTTATGGATTACATGAGTTACACACGTGTATGTGTATGTGGGGTGTGAGTTGTGAGGCGGATTACATGAGTTACACACAGGTGTATGTAGGTGTGAGGCGGAAGAACAAAGCTATAAAAAGTAAGAATTTTCATGCAGTATTTAGTGAAAGAGGAAATGAGCTGGGTAAAATTAAACCAGTCTTGTCTTTTTTTTTTTTTTTTTTCTTTCTTCTCTCTTGTTTGTCTTGTTTGTTTTTTTTTGCCTTTGCTTTAAATTGAAGTCCTCTATGCTAGGACTTGGTGAGTCTCTGTCACCGCAATAGCTGACATAAGGATACTGGCTTCTTAGTCTAGGCAGGCTCATCTGTGCAGTAAAATTTCTTTGATGGTAGGAATGCTCTGTGTGTGTGTGTGTGTGTGTGTGTGTGTGTGTGTGTGTGTGTGTGTATGAGAGAGAGAGAGAGAGAATGTTAGTCACTGACTGGATATAGACAACATGTCTGAAAAACTAATTTTTTAAATTTATTTATTTATTTATTTATTTATTTATTTATTTATTTATTTATGGTCTTTTGTTTTCAAGACAGGGTTCCTCTGTGTAGCCCTGGCTGTCCTGAACTCACTCTGTAGACCAGGATGGCCTGGAACTCATAGAGCTCAGCCTGCCTCTGCCTCTTGAGTGCTGGGATTAAAGACATGTACCGCCATGTCTAGATGAATAATTGAATTTTTAACTTAAAAATTTCCAGTGAAGGCTGGTGAGGAGGCTCAGAAGGTGAGGGTGGTAACTGTCAAGACTGACGTCCTAAGTTCAGTTCTTGTAATTCACGTGGTAGAAGGAGAGAACTTACGGCCACAGGCTGTTCACTGGCTTCTACACATGTGCCCATGCCTGCGCCCCACCCCCATACAAACCAACAAATAAATGTAATACAAAAATTCAGTAGCTTTAAACAGCCATGTGCACTGGCGGCTCCCATAATGCAGCGGAGCTTGTGAAGGTGCCTGTGCCTGCAGGGGAAGCTCCTCTGTTTTTCATAGTATCTGTCTGTGTCAGGAGCTGCCTGATGGATGCCGTCTTTTATTAGATGTATTCGGAGTTTACTGTGCAGCTCCGGCTGTCAGATGCTAAGGTCAGTTCTAGTCTTTGCTTCTCAGGCATTCAGTGGGTTGTCATATGGACAAGCATGGTCAGTGGGGGACCAGAGATATTCATGTACACAGTGGTTCCTAATGTACCCCCACTCTCTATCTTTCTGTTCCTCTCTGACTTTATGAAACAGTATGGTCTAACCTCAGCTATCTGCAAACTATGTAGAACTTTCTGCTTCTGCTTCCTAAATGCTGGGATCACAGGCATGCACCTGTGCATGGCTCTGCACTCCTGCCCCCTTTGGAGACAGGGTTTCTCTGTGTAGCCCTAGTTGTCCTAGAACTCACTCTGTAGACCAGGCTGGCCTCGAACTCACAGAGATTCGCCAGTCTCTGCCTCCTGAGTGCTGGGATTAAAGGCATGTGCCTGGTTTTACCCCCTTTTAAAGTATGCCCATTGTTGTGTTGAGGGATTCTGTTTTATTTTGTTAAAATACAGGCCGAGCATTTGTTACTGCTTTGTGAATCTGAAATCCAAAATGCCCTCAAACCTTTTTGAGTGAATATGATACCACAGTGGGAAGTTCTACACTACAAAAATTCGCTTCATGTTCAAGATGATTTAAAAAATAACGTGTAAAGTCACGTTGAGGCCGTGTACAGATAGAGTATATGTGAAACAAATGAATATTGTGTTTAGACTTGGGGGTCTCCCCTCTAAGCTTGGGAAAGAAAAATCAACCCCAAATACTTCCGGCTCCAAGTATTCCTTTCAGTCCCTGTAACTGGGGTCAGGCATACAGTGCTGAGAGTGATGTTTAGGAAAAGAAGGGTCCAGCTGCTTCCAGATGCGGTAAGGGAGGCCCTCCTCTGAGCAGATGAGCCTTGACCTGCTCTGCATTCCAGGTACATGAGGATTTCCATGACCCAGTGGAGGGTGGTTTCTGTGAGATGACTGATCTAGAATAAGGAAGCTGGCAGTGTGCATCCGTGGTACCGACTTCTGTAAACTGCCCTGCAGTCACCTTCTTTGGTACCCGGATGAGAAGCAGGCGTGCCAATACATCTGTATGTGTTGGCCATTCCTAGCTACCATTGAGTCACAGGGACATGAAAAGTGACTTCAGTGCTCCATCATACCAAACAAACAGCCCTTTGTCAATTGGACTTTCTAGTTCTAACCCTTTTAATGTGTTGGTTGTCAGATGAAGAAAGAGCTGAGGTTTCAGACTTACACTCAAGAGTCCTGTGTAAGATAACCGAACTTAAACCTCTTCCAGGGTGGCCAGTTCCCATCCCCAGCCAATCGTTCCTGTGCTGACAGCTTGCACTGAACACCACTTGGGAGAGAGTTAAAGTGGCTTTATGAACCTTTGTCTGACCCTCACACCATCCTCACTCTATGCATGTGTATACATACACACGTGTATGTTTATATGTGTACATGTACATATGTTTTATAGGAAGTATTACTATAGACTCAGTTTACTTAAAGTGTGAGTAAAGAATGTCTCTCTGTAAAGTATGTGTAAACTATATTATTTATATATTATTATAAATAGCAACATATTGTTGCTATTTATAATAATAGCTAAAACCTATGACCATTAATAAGTAAATGCAGATTCAAGATAAATTCCCCAGCTCCTAAGCCTTCCTGTCCAAACTCTGTAGAGCAGAGACTGCAGAGTCTGCTGTGGCGCCAGGTTCATGTCATCCCTACAGGCACACTCTCCTATTGTCTCTCTGGATTTGATGATTTCCCATGATTCCTGGAGCCATTCTCCTCATCCTAAACGAGTGGCTGACAGCAGCACCTGGTCACGTTCCACACGTGGCCCCGTATTATTGATTCTTGGTTGGGAAGTAACAGTTGCCAGAGACACAGTGTTCATTGTGGTTAGCCAGTGTCTGCCTGGCTGGTGTTTGGCTTGGAACCCTGTGTTCCCAGAATAGTGCTTGAGAGAGCACTGGTCTGTTATTCTGGATATCGCCTGAAATCTCACTCTCATCTTACCAAAGCATAGGATGGATGGCAACCAAGTTTGTGTTCTAGTCCTCTTGTGGACAGCATCGGTGCTAACCATGAGGAGAAGCATTTACTCTGTCAGTGCTGTCTGTCGTCTCCCTGGACGTGTTTATCCAGGTGACACCTGTTAGGATGTGTGCCGCACTCTCTGACTTTGCTCATTGTAGCCTTGCTGAATTAAGGACATTAGTCTCTGCTGCAGTGGGGAGGAAGAAGGACGGTCTGCATTTGGAAAGGATGTGTGTCTTTCTGGATGACTGACTCAGTATGTGCAGTGTGGCTATCTGTGTTAGGCGGTTTTTATAATGAAATAGTTTATTCAACCGGTGACCTCTTCCAGCTTACAGGGCCCTGAGCTGCTAGGAGCTTGGCTGTAAACAGACACCAAACTTCTGTCCCAGCTTTTCCATTCCAGCTCACTAACTAGCTTTTTTCCTCTGAACCACCCCACTCAAAAACCTTTGTAGCCACTGTCAGTGAGACACTTGCTAATGCTCGTGGAAGAATGTCCTTGCTGTAGTTCATACAGATGAGGCGAGGTATTTTCTGTGGGGTAGTGCTTTCTTGGAAAAGTCATTAGTCACAGAGGCATTAGCTTCATTTGGTCTTAACCTTGCCCATCTCAGATAAAAATAACACTTCAGGAGGTTAAACTCGACCTTGAAGAAACTTGGCATTGTGCCGCCATTTTTTCTAGTAGGAGTCTTTTCTCCCATAATGCATAGCCTCGTTGTCCTACCTTCTAAAGGTCCAGCTCAAAGAAAGGTGTCAGTGGGAAAACCATTTATGATGCCATAGTCACTTAAAACTTGCGGGTTCATTTACTGCAGGAGAAAATGGTTTATTGGGAAATAATTCATGACATAGATAATGAATATTCAGACGGTCCCCTGTCACCAAGAACCTGGTGTAAATTCTTCGGATACATATCAAGGAAACTTGACAACTCAAACGTCTTTTATTACATTTTATTTGTGGTGTGCAGTTTATTTGTATGGAGTGGGGAGAGCATGCTATGTGCATAACTGGAATTCAGTGGGCATTCATCGGGTTTCTCCTTCATACCCTGTGGGTCCCAGAGAGCAAACTGAAGGTGCTCAGTCTTGCCAGAAGGCTTTTTTACCTACTGAGCCATCTTGCCAGCCTATCATTTAAAATTTTTTTTAAAAAAAATATTTCTTAGCAAAACGATGCTAAACATGCATGCCCAGTACCTGTTGAGGTCAGAAGAGGTCATTGGGTTCCCTGGAACTGGAGTTAGAGCTGCCTGTGAGCCACTGTGTGGGTGCTAGGAAGGGAACCCAAGTCCTCCCTCCTCAAGAGCAACACGTGCTTTTAAACTCTGAGCCATCCACCCCGCCTCCCATGATTTTTTTCTTTTGTATTGAACCTAGAGCTTTATCATACCCTATTGATCTTTTAATAGAAATTTGATTGGAATGTTCAAATTTTTAATAGTGTTAAGTAAAATTTAGCTTGAGAGGGTGTTTTGAGCTTTTCTCAATTCCATTACTCCCCCTCCCACCTGTCTTTTCTTGATCCCTCCCCCTCTTCCCCCTTTCCCTTTTCCCTCTTTTCCTTTTTCCCTTCCCTCATCCCTTCCTTCCTGGAGAGATAGGGTCTCATGTAGCTCCCAGGCTGTCCTCGGACTCACCATGCAGCCAAGGAGGACCTTAACCACCAATTCCCCCCTCTGCCTCCTGAGTCCTGGGATTTCTGGTGTCTAATTTATCAGCTCCCAGGGATGGAACCCAGGGCTTTAATGCAGGCTAGGCCAGCACTCTGCCACTCAAGCTAATCCACAGCCCTTCAGACCTTCCTGATGCAGGGAGTGCCCAGTGTGGGCTTTTGTAGGGAAAGCAGCAGGCTTAGCAGTGAAATCACTGCCCCAGGCACAGGCTAATGAGGAAGAAGTGGAGAGAGTGGCAGCTCTTGCCTTGTCACCACCGCTCTCTAATAGCTGTTGGCTTTGCCTGGTTGGTTTCATGGTGAGGATGTGCAAGACGGAAGTGACAAGGGCTGTGGAAAAAAAAATCTGTCCTCTGTTTTTCACCTTGTGACTTAGGACATTCCCCCCCCACCACCACCGTTTTATAAGGAATTCTTGGTTATCTGGTGTTACAAAGCAGTTTTCTGCTTCCTTCCACATCCTTTTTTAATGGAAGCTAATTTTGTTTTCTTTTAGACTTTTCTGAGGGGGAAAGACAATTTTTGCTTATCTTTTATTCAGCTGTTATAGTTGACATGAGCTTATTAACAGTAAGAATAGTTTGGCTCTTCTGTTTGCATTGCATTGTCTTAGTACAATAACACACACACACACACACACACACACACACACACACACACACACACA